>JARFIW010000791.1:5375000-6107500 GCA_036346225.1 Platerodrilus igneus
CTTTTTTGGTAGGATTGTAGGGAAGTATTTTTCAGATTATATCTTAGTGGCAGTTAGGTGAAGTTCGATTTTCAGCAGTCCAGTAGCTGTGGTGAACTTCACAATATGACGGCTCAACACTGGGGCTAGTTACAAAGGTGACTTCACCGTAAATATGACGCCAAAAGTTAGGGGCACTAATTTAACTACAGGTAATCAGAGCGCTTCACCCAGAAAATTCTCAGAAATATATATATATATATATATATATATATATATATATTGCTGTGATAAGGGGTTGCTTAAGGGTGCACGTTATAGTAAAGGTCGTTCGGGAATGAGTAATTAGAATAGTCAGCAGAAAACCACACTTATTTAAGGAAATAATTAAGAAATAGACATAGTTTGTAGATAGTAAGTAGTCAACACCCTGTATATAAAGTAGAAATAGTTTTTGGGCGACGCAGGTAAACATAGGAAGACGCATGGTTGGCGTAGGAATGAGAAGTACATGTATTAAGTAAATAGTAAACATTAAATACCCTGCAAATAAAGTTTAGTTAGTTTAGGTAAAACAAATAAGGATATTTTTCAGTGGAAGCACGCGTAATATTGAGAAATAAATGATAAAGTGTAATCAGACACGCATTAAGAAGAAGAGTTCCAGACGATTAAATTAATACGGATATAGAAATAGAGTTTCAGGTAGTTAATATAAATGCGTACAAAGATCTAACCATTTTGATAAGAGAAATGATTAAAAATTGCGTCAATCGCATGTAAACATGGAAATTTAAAGTCGGGTTGCATCAGTTGTTTATAGAAAAGCAAGTTATCTATCAAAATACAGCATGTTGATAATAAAACACAGCTGCGGGCAGGTTGTGATTATGGGAAAGCGTGGAGCATTGCATCAGAAACTGCTCTAAAAGCAATTATTTGATTGGTCAGAGACAAGCGACGAGTTCTAGACCAAACCCACGGATGGAGTGGGAATTCGAGATTATATTAGAAAGCACCTTGATAAGAAAGTCAGTTTTGAACTCAATGAAGGCCGAAGTGCATTGCCATTAGACAAAGTATTACGTAATAAGTATAAAAGTGAAAAATAAAATGAGTGCGAATATGAAGATTACAATTACCGTTTAAACGTAAGTACGTTTTTAATGAATTTATTGTAAACTAAGACATAAAAATAATAGGGTTTCGAGGTCTGAGGGAAATAAACTAGGATTCTGATGTTAAGAAAAATACAGTAATACAATTTAAATGTCAAGGGTAAAAGAAGAATAATACAATCTTGAAGTACAGGGATGAAACAAACACAATTTTAAGTCTGAGGCAAGAATGATAAAAATCTAAGTTTGAAGAATTGAAATAAATTGGGGGTATATAATTTAATGGTGGTGGTCCAGAGTGTAATAATTTGAATGGAATCCAGAATTGGGAAAGATCATTTTTATTGGAAGCGTCGATGTGAAAAAGATAAAACCAGGTCAGATTTTTAGTTATAAGACATTTGTTTTTCTATATGAATTTTTATTTTATTTTTAATATTGAATTTGCTAAATATGATATGCGAGTGAAGAAGTCAACAAAAGAGGTTGCATACGTATTGAATGAGTAATAAGAAAAAAGGTTTAGAATATTCTACACTTTGTTGGTAAAGATAATAAATTTTCTTTGGTGACTTTGGGTTTTGAGTACATACTAGATGGTTGTTAATAAATGAAATTTATAAGAAATGTATTACAAATAATTTCAAAAGCTGTACATAACATATTGGTTTCATTATATAAAATCTAAATTTACTGAATTTTATAATTGCAAATAAATGCTAGCCGAGGTCATAAGATTTAAATAGTACAAAGGCGGAGCCACAAGTTGAATAGGAAAGTGATAACCCGCAAGGCGGTAACGTATCGAATTTTGCCATTGGTAGATAGAGTTGTTTAATGATAAAGTCCAGTTGATAGCAATATTAGGAAAACAGCTGGAGGAGGAGATAATTACACTTAATAGTGAATATTAAAATGGTGGACCAATAATTTAGATTACGTAAATAGCATAGCAAATAAATAATGCAGCACAACGTAGGGGCACGATAATTCTTGAATACCATAGCAAATAAATATGCAGCCCAACGTCGGGCTCGATAATCCGCCAGTATCATAGCAAATAAATATGGCTACCCAAGTTGGGGCATGAATTAAACCACAATAAAATAACCTGAGATTAGGAGGCGCGAATTAAATTAAAATAAATTTTAAAATACGATTGCGAGAGTTCAGATAAATTAATTAAAATAAACCGGGGATTTGAAAAGTTTCAATTAAAGGAAAATAGAGAAATTTGTACAGTATTTAAAATTAGGTAGATTTATTTAGTATTTAAAAGTTTAGAGTAAAAAATAGTAATTTCAAAATGGAGAAAGGATCCCAAGAAAACATAACGTTGGAGAGAAGTGTGAGTGAAGAAAAGCGAATTTCACAAGAAACCAAAATGTTGGATATCTCAATGGCATTAAATGATAAAATGGATAAGAGTGAACAAGCCATAAATACAGTTAAAACAAAAATGGAGGAATACAGCGAGAAATTGGAAAGTGAAATTAAGATTCTTAGTAATGGGTTGCAAGAGACGAACCACACTGTCGCGGAGATTAAAGCACAGTTGAATGTAAAAATTGGGAGAGTTTCTGAGGAAATAGACGGTTTATGGGATCATATTTCTTTAATCAAAACGAAACGAGAAGAGTACGAAAGCGAGTCCAACAATAAAATTACGAATTTAAATATTAAATTAGGAGAAATTGAAGAAAATTGCGAAACGGAATTCAGAACAATAAATCAAGAAATAAATAATTTAAAAGGTAATCCAATAAATTTTAATAGAGAATCAAATAGGTTAATTCAAACGAATCTTTCAATTGAACAGTTTAAGAAATTTTACGGGGACGGAAAATTAAATCCTAAGATATTTCTGAAAAATTTTAAAATGTTGATACAGGGATCTACAGATGAATTATTGAAATTAAATTTAATTAGGGCAATATTAAGAGGGAATGCTGAAAGATGGTACAATTTAGTTGAGAGTGAAATAGAAACGTTTAAACAGTTTGAAAGCAAATTTTACGTCAATTCTGGAATGACAATCAGCAAAATCGAATTCAAGTAACTTAATTATGGGAAGATACGATTCGGCGAAAGGGATAACGCGAGAATCATATGCGATTGAGAAATTTACTGTAACGAAGCAATTGGATCCTCCTTTAGAAGATAAAATTATTATAAGGTATTTAGCAAGTCATTTTAACGCTGAAGTAAAGCGATACATAACGACGCAAAATATAGTGGATAGAGATACGTTTATTGATTATTTGCAGAGATATGATGATTTGAAAAATGATTATGAAATTGAAAATAATGTTAGGGATCGACGCACGAATTTTATAAGGAATACGGAGACTCGGAATAATTATCGAAGGAACAATTATAATTATGATCGCGGAAGAAATTTTAATAGGGGGAACTATGGAAACTTTAATAATGATTTTAGGTAAAACAGGAATAATGGTCAGATACCAAGGCAACGAATGGAGAGAACGAATCATGAGGGAAATAATAGAGTAATAAATAGACAGGAAAATGATGATCGACGGACGCAAGCTAGAAATATTAATAGTATGGAAATAATAAATACGAATTGCACAGATACAGGGATAATGAGTCAGGCAGGACCTTCGACGCGAAATCAGGATTTTTGAGTACGGACGAGCCAAGGAAAATTATACGAATTAACGGATATGAACAACAGCACGAGTTTATTAAATATGAAATGGATAATGAATTAGGAAGATTTGAAAGAAACTTATTACCAATAATTAATTTAAAGGTGGAAGATAGAATAGTTAAAGTGTTAATTGATACTGGAGCAGAAGCATCACTTGTTGCGGAAGAGTTTGTTAAACGAGAAAAATTGGGGGATAAAGCGATAGCTATAGCGAGGTGTAATTTAGTGGCACCAAATAATAAGAGATTTAGTGTAGTAAATGAAATGGTAATTCTGAGATGTGAAATGGGGGATAAAATATGGGAAAATGAGTTTATGGTAGTACCTGGACTGAAGATAGATGTTATATTTGGGATGAATATGATAGATAAGTTGGGGTTGAAGATAAATGCGGAATGCAAAGAGATTGAGTGTAATGGGAAATATATTAAATGGTATGAAGAGGGGAATATAGTAATAGAAGACGACTGCGTAAATATTAATCAGTTTAGTGATGAGATAAATAATGGGGGTAATGAAAATGAAGATATTAAATGTCCAGATGATTTGAGAAATAGGGTGAATATATTATTGAATAAGCATTCAGAATTAATTGGGTCGAAGTCGAGAATTGCCACGGGTTATGTGCACAAGTTGGAAGTAACGAATACAGAGCTGTTTAACAATAAAGTATATCCTATTCCAGTAGCATATAGGAATAGAGTGAAGGAAGAAATTGAGGAAATGTTACGTGAAGGTATTATAGAAAACTCCAGTACACATTTTGTGAATCCATTTCATCGTGAAGAAAAATGATGATAGCATTAGGTTATGTTTGGATGCAAGAAAGATAAATAAGCGAACGAAGCCGCAATACAATTGTCCACCAACGATGGAGAGCATATTAGCAAGAATAGGTAATAAGAAAATCTATAGCAAATTAGACTTAAAGAATTCATTTGGTTGATTCCATTAGCGCGAGAATCAAGGAAATATACGGGTTTTCTGTAGAAGGAAGAATATATCAATTTAGGGTGGTCCCGTTTGGTTTGTCCTCGAGTACGGCTGCATTGGTGAAGGCGATGCAGAATATTTTGGGACCGTATGAGGAATTTTGTATCCACTACGTGGATGACGTGTTAATATTTAGTGATAGTGTGGAACAACACTTAGTTCATTTAGAAAGAATATTATTAGAATTAAATATAGCAGGTTTAAGGTTAAATTTAAAGAAGTGCGAATTCTTTCAAGATAAAGTTAAATTTCTGGGATATCAAATCAGCACGGAGGGCATATTTATAGATAAAAATATGATTGAGAAATATAGATTAAAAGGACCCAGATTTAAGAATAGAAAGGGGGGAGGCTAGAAATAAATAAGCTTAATTGACCCATGCAAAGACAGATGAATAGATAAAAGGAAATGTAAAATAAATTATGAATAGGTATACATAGAAAAATAGAATAGGATTTGAATATAAGAATAGGTATAGGTATAAATAGTATAGTATAATAGGACATAGGCATGAGATAGATAAAATGTAAATATGAGTTTAATAAAGAAAAAGTTGGATTTCAGAATGGAAATAAAAATATAATAATTTCATACCAATGTGAGTTTAAGTTCACGTTGGGCGCCAAAAAGGACATTGATATAAAATTTTATATTTTAATTTGGGGGAATTATGCTGTGATAAGGGGTTGCTTAAGGGTGCACGTTATAGTAAAAGTCGTTCGGGAATGAGTAATTAGAATAGTCAACAAAAAACCACACTTATTTAAGGAAATAATTAAGAAATAGACATAGTTTGTAGATAGTAAGTAGTCAACACCCTGTATATAAAGTAGAAATAGTTTTTGGGTGACGCAGGTAAACATAGGAAGACGCATGGTTGGCGTAGGAATGAGAAGTACATGTATTAAGTAAATAGTAAACATTAAATACCCTGTAGATAAAGTTTAGTTAGTTTAGGTAAAACAAATAAGGATATTTTTCAGTGGAAGTACGCGTATATTGAGAAATAAATGATAAAGTGTAATTAGACACGCATTAAGAAGAAGAGTTCCAGACGATTAAATTAATACGGATATAGAAATAGAGTTTCAGGTAGTTAATATAAATGCGTACAAAGATCTAACCATTTTGATAAGAGAAATGATTAAAAATTGCGTGAATCGCATGTAAACATGGAAATTTAAAGTCAGGTTGCATCAGTTGTTTATAGAAAAGCAAGTAATCTATCAAAATACAGCATGTTGATAATAAAACACAGCTGCGGGCAGGTTGTGATTATGGGAAAGCGTGGAGCATTGCATCAGAAACTGCTCTAAAAGCAATTATTTGATTGGTCAGAGACAAGCGGACGAGTTCTAGACCAAACCCACGGATGGAGTGGGAATTCGAGATTATATTAGCAAGCACCTTGATAAGAAAGTCAGTTTTGAACTCAATGAAGGCCGAAGTGCATTGCCATTAGACAAAGTATTACGTAATAAGTATAAAAGTGAAAAATAAAATGAGTGCGAATATGAAGATTACAATTACCGTTTAAACGTAAGTACGTTTTTAATGAATTTATTGTAAACTAAGACATAAAAATAATAGGGTTTCGAAGTCTGAGGGAAATAAACTAGGATTCTGATGTTAAGAAAAATACATTACATGTGATTTTTCCAATGCTCCACCCGAAGGTACTACATTGGCCAGAAGCGAGTTTTGTTACCTGGAAAATTTGGAATTTTTCCGAACCCTTGCTGTTCCAAGCAAGGTAGGGATCTTTAACGTGCGTGACAACACACACACGGGACCTCCATTTTACCTCTCATCCGAACGAGGGTGTATTTTTATGAAAAATGCTCGCCTAACATTTTTCAAGCGGACCGTGTCGGGATTCGAACCCGGGACCTTGGGCGTAGTAGTCACACACATACCACTACGCCACGGAGCCGCCTTAAGAAAAATACAGTAATACAATTTAAATGTCAAGGGGAAAAGAAGAATAATACAATCTTGAAGTACAGGGATGAAACAAACACAATTTTAAGTCTGGGGCAAGAATGATAAAAATCTAAGTTTGAAGAATTGAAATAAATTGGGGGTATATAATTTAATGGTGGTGGTTCAGAGTGTAATAATTTGAATGGAATCCAGAATTGGGAAGATCATTTTTATTGGAAGCGTCGATGTGAAAAAGATAAAACCAGGTCAGATTTTTAGTTATAAGACATTTGTTTTTCTATATGAATTTTATTTTATTTTAATATTGAATTTGCTAAATATGATATGCAGTGAAGAAGTCAACAAAAGAGGTTGCATACGTATTGAATGAGTAATAAGAAAAAGGTTTAGAATATTCTACACTTTGTTGGTAAAGATAATAAATTTTCTTTGGTGACTTTGGGTTTTGAGTACATACTAGATGGTTGTTAATAAATGAAATTTATAAGAAATGTATTACAAATAATTTCAAAAGCTGTACATAACATATTGGTTTCATTATATAAAATCTAAATTTACTGAATTTTATAATTGCAAATAAATGCTAGCCGAGGTCATAAGATTTAAATAGTACAAAGGCGGAGCCACAAGTTGAATAGGAAAGTGATAACCCGCAAGGCGGTAACGTATCGAATTTTGCCATTGGTAGATAGAGTTGTTTAATGATAAAGTCCAGTTGATAGCAATATTAGGAAAACAGCTGGAGGAGGAGATAATTACACTTAATAGTGAATATTAAAATGGTGGTCCAATAATTTAGATTACGTAAATAGCATAGCAATATATATATATATATATATATATATATATATATATATATATATATATATATCGATATGATTAGAGGTCATCAAATTAGCATCATTTTGTAAACACATGATGCCACACAACCGAGCAGATTGAGAAAAAATGTAAGAAAAAAAAGGCTCAAATTATGTAAATATTCATTTTCATAGAGAAGTGTTTTTATTAAAATCCTCAGTATAAATGCAGACCCGTGATTGAAAAAGTTTTCATTTCTAATGACAAAGAAATAGAGTCTTTAGATAAGAATACTTTTTAGTTTAGCACAGAATAAAAAAAAAGTAGAGCTGCATCAAACCGACCTTAAGTAAGGTCAAAAACAAAATGATGATGAGACAAGAATAATGATATATTTCTGAAGAGTCTAGGTTTGCAATAAATTTTGTACCTGGGAGTTTAGTGATTGTAAAAAGATTAAAGGTAACTCGCATGTAAAGATGTTCTTTTTAAAAACCTCCATCCAAAAAATAACGAGTAAATGCGTGATTATTATAAAAAATTTTCATGTTTGCAAGTAATAGAGCGTATTCATTTAAAATATCAGTTGATATTCGAAGAAACTAGGAAAGTGTATTTCAATTGAAAAATGTATTCATTGAACTTCTAGAATAATCTAGAAGGTGAATGATCAAATAAGGAATGTAAACGTACATCCAACTAAGACAAGAAAGTAATAAAGATAAGATTAATTGCAGCCATAAATCTAAACTGTTGATAAAATATCGCATATCTAAATGAAACTAATTAGTAATCTCAGGCTATTAGAACAGCAGATTTCTGAATGTTGTGTCACACACCTCTAGAAATCAACCAAATAGAAAATTCATGAACAAGAACCATAATTAACAAGATCATTCTAAATGCATGTCACACGAAAGTTTGTCTATATAGTCCAATCAAAGTCAAGAACTTCAGCAGTTGATTAGTTGCTATTAAAACGTCAAAATGCCATCGAACCAGTTATAATATGTCATGTAGTAAAATACTACCATTTTAGTAGTTGAAATTATTTTATTTAAATAGCAAAGGTAGTGTTTTCAAACAGAAGCAAGAGAAATTAATTGGAAGTACGTAAAATCAACAAACAATGGTTGACCACTGCAAGATAAAGTTTTAATTTGAATATAAGCGTATATGGATCTGGAATGCAATGGCATCTAATGGAAAAATTTTAACAATTTGAATGATTTGGAAATGGATGGATAGGTACATATCAAAACAGAGGTACAACAACCCTGCACAATTTACAAGGTAAAATAAAAATATTGTTTTAAAATTTAAAAAGGAACATTTCTATTTATTAGTTAAGTTCTATGATAAGAGTATTTTTGTATGCTAATATTTGAAATTAGAGTAGAGTGTGTACTAGTTGATAATTAGATTTGAAAGAAGGGTACCAAGCTACCGGTCACGTTTAACAATATATTAAAAAAAATCATGAAACCTAACCGAGATACGTTTGAAATAAGATTTTAAGAGGCGTACAATGATATCTATTTTACCTTGACAAATTTTGTACATAATAAGAGTTAATTAGGGAGTTCTGGTGAATGAAATTAACATCAGATTGTGTTCATCCTGATTATAAAAGAGACTTAGGACTTTAATATAGTGAGTGGTTACTCGGAAATTATATTTTGTTATATTTAAGGTATTAATTGTAAAGTAAAGCCTTTGTGGCAAATTTTTGGACTCTGAATTTACATTTTAATATTTGTATGTGTTTTTTTTTAAAAAGTTATATGTAAGATAGCGTTTGTTGGAGAAAAGTGGTTGTGGACATAGCATATGTTATTTTAAAGATGGTTTGTTAAAGAATATTTTGTGTCATTATACGTTTGATGTCTGATTCTAGTAGTTTTATTTAAATTGTGCTAGCAAAAATAATTAGGGCAACGCTTTTATTAACCACTTCTGTCCACAGAATCTTTTATTGATGTCAAACGTCGAGCATCTTCAGACCATAGCAACTTTTATTGCCGCTCAACTTGGGCTCATTTAGAAACATCTACAGACCACAGCATTCTTAATGAAGTCCAACGTCAAGCTCGTTTAAGACCATCTATAACCACACCATCTTCGATTATTGGCTCCCAACATCAGAAGATGCCCGACATTGGGAGCCAATAAAAGATGCTGTGGTCTTAAACAAACTCGACATTGGACCTCATTAAGAGTGCTGTGGTCTGTAGTTGTGTAAATTACAACCTCGTCTCAAGAAAAATTGCACCCATTAGGTAATCAAATTTGTCTTGCAAAATCAAGCTGAATGTTAGTTCGATCCAGTAATTAATTGGAATGTGCACAACAAGCAGCTGAATCAATTTCCAACAATGATTGCTGTAATGGTACATATGGTTGTTTTCGTGGTGCAAAATTCTGTCAACACATACATGGTTCAATTATTGCTTTGCAACACTTCTGGTGCTTGGCTTTGGTTCATTGGTAATGATGTTTAGGACATTTCCTTCTACATGAACTTCGCGTCTAGGTTGTCCAGGCACTAATCCTTCAATTTCTCTTGTTCTTTGATCAAGCAGCCGAAAAAATATAGACAGAGTTGATGCCAGTTTAGGTATCGTTAACTGGTATTCCCGTTGTGCTGCAGCCACATCTATATTGCAAAATCTCAAAATAAGGTACATAACCGCATATTCATTAAATATAGAAGCCATTTAGGTAAGGTATATGATTTAAGCAAGAATTACAAATGCAGTAAAATTTACAAAATTGACACGTATTAGAGTCTACTTTATAACTGATTAGTTATTAAGTAAATCATTCATAAATTGTTGTTTGTGCAATGTTGCCAAGTATATTTTATTAAATAAATCAGTCTTCAGGATATGCTAAATCCATTAATTTTAATCATCAAACAATAATGTACACACAATTTTAGGTACGATTTCCTAACAACAAAAGCTGAGTGTTAAAACTTACATCTGTGAAAAAACAGCATAATTTATTTGCAGATAATTTAATTTTTTATTGGTCTGCATAGCCAAATGGAGCTACACGAAGCTTTTTTTTTTAGTAAGATAAGAAAACAAACAAAACAAAGCTAAAAAAGACATTATCTTTAATATGCTTACTGAAGAACGTTTACTCAGCATAAGCAGTCGATCACAAACATTTTAGCGATTTTTCTGTGCACGAGTCCGTCCGAAAATATTAGTAAATTAACATCAAGTGCACATATAGAATCAATTATAGTGCTGCAAATTAAACGTTCAGCTACAAATAAAATAGTAAACAGGACTATAAACAACTAGAAACGATTCTAAAAGGTCTGCGCAAGCAGATTCGAAGTATCTTAAAGAATGGCAAATTTACATTTTTGTGTATTGTAAATATGTTGTAACTTTTGAACAGTTCGAGTACAAACGACAAAATAACTACAAATTATTCCAAAAAGACTGCACAAGTGAATTTGAGGCATCTTAACAATTGGCAAGGTTAGCTCTTGACCATTTGTTTAAATTATGCAAAGGGTTTCTCACTTCGGCAATAGGTGTACAAATTTTAGGCAGTACGTCGACAATCATTGAGGAATTATGGAAATAATTCAGCAATCGTAGCAATCAACTTTAACATAATGTAAATTGTTACATGCCGAAAATCGGCTATGTAAACATTTTAGATTTTAGTTTTAAATATGTGACTGACATCGCGCCAATATTTTAAAAAATAGACTTGTGCGTGCATTTCCGTCACTTCAGACAGTTGCGTCGGCGCCAGAGAATGGGCAGACGTGGAGTGGAGAAGTGGCAGTTTCCGACACGACGGCATTAGCCAACTAGACGTCTTAACAGTGAGGTTATCTGTGTCTTTTTTGTCTTCTTTTTCAGATAATGTAGGTTTCATCTGTCGTACCTATTATCGTTCCTCTTTACCTGGTTGATCCTTTATCGTACCGCTACAGAAAGAAGAGGAAAGACAAATTAATTTGGTTTCAACGAGGGCGAAGGCTGACCCACGCCCAACTAACGCCGAGATCCTGCCGCAATGTTGTGAAGAGCTCCACATTTTACGTGAGTACATTTTATCTTTTCCCTTTGTATGTGATACAAGTTTGAGACGTAACAATGACGTAATATCTTGTGCAATATTATGTACGTGTTAATTTTGTGTCGCCAACTGTCGTAGTGGCTCTTATCAATTACGCACGAGACTTTAACAGTATACCTTAGACTATAATAGCCGTGTAAATTATAACAAAATCAGAGGAAATCACTTGAGCATTTGAACCGAATTTTGTTGTTATTTGTTTTTATTTTTCGGGGCCCTAAATGTTGAGGCGCTAGTATAACTGATTTTGTTTTTATATATATGTTGTGGCGTCAGTGTAACTTATTTTTCTTAATGGGCGCCAGTGAACAAAAATCTTCCGACATAGCTAGGGGTCTATTCCTGGGTAGAGCAATAAGAAGTGGGGGGGCAAGTCGAATTTTGTTTGCAAACCACAGCTAAACTAAATTAAATAGGCGCCACCAAGTCCTGAGATAATCACGATAATAGCAGAGCACAATTCTAAGGGCGGACGTGGAAACCCAAAGATAAAACGATCGCCTTCGTTAACAAAAACCTGTCTTATAAAAATAAGACGCAGCTCCTGTAAGAAATTGCAAAGATTAAATATATAAAAAAGTAGAACACCATTTGTGTACTATAAAAGTATAAAAAAAAATTAAAAATGTATATCCAATATGATATTGGCACAAAATTATTACTCAAAAATTTTACCTTTGTGTAATCAGATTTGATCGCATTTGACCAAAATAAAAGCCTCAAAGTTTAACTAATTGTTTACTAAAAAAAACCTCTCTTTTTTAAAATTTCGGAACTTTTTAACAAGTAAAAAAAATGTCATCATTAACATCTATAACAAAGTCAAGGTTTTGGTTTTTTTAAACAAACATCTGGTCTTCAAACATAAACTTGATTTAAACATTTGACTAAAAATAATTTGTGGCCAGAATACACTTTATTAACGGTTCTAACCTGGGCAGATCTTTTCAGGTAGATTACAGTTTCTAAATTCTTACGTAGCGTGTCTTTAAATTTTTACATTTAGATTTCATAAATTATCTGTAGATAAAAGCTAATCACAAAAATAGGAGTGTTTAATTTACATTCTATGACAGCTGCACGAAGCATTTGCTTTCATGGCAACATCTGTCACTGTGCAACACAAAAAAAGGTATGACGTCGAAAACATACCTTGAAATTATCTAAGCTTCAAATGGAACAAAGCTTGTAATTATGTAAACCTAACTTGACAAAATTTCGTTCTACGGCTTGTAAAACCAGTTCAACAACAATTGAGGATTAAACAGATTACAGGTTTGAAAACATAATCGCAACTTTTCGTGCTCTATATGATAGTCTGTTTATAAAATGTTTACGACATTCATAACAAGTGCTAGAAATTTCTTATATCTAATAACGAACCAAACTACCGCTGTTGCTCCAAAACAAATCTGGATGGAAATTCATAATCTCCGACCCATGTTATTTGAAACGACTGCAATCAAAACCAACCTCTATCATTCTTCGTTGACGAATTCTTAGTTGACAAATTACACATCCTAGGTGACGCGCTAAATAAATGACACCAAATTAAATTAGTTCATAAGATGTATACTTTACCAACCGTTAGTAGAAGGTATCGAAAATAGTTTCAGGTCTAGCACGACCTGGCCTGCTTACAAGAGTACTTTATACGAAGGTCGCCTGCCTCTAGCCAGGAATACATATTGATAAAGCGGTTGCTAGCGGGCGACTAACTCGACGAAGCAAGAACCGAATGATCGCGACGTTAGAGGTGTGGAAATAACAACGAAGCAGCTAAAGATGCGTGACGAAGTAACTTTATGTCACACAGATATTTTCATATAAGAAGATTAATACAGAATAAGGCACGCTTAGCGCATTATCCTCGTAATTCAATGCGAATAATTATTGCTGAAATTAAACATGTTACACATTCTACGGCAATAACAAGTATGCGGATGAATTCGAAAAATAATCGTAAAAACACTGCGTTCTTAGGTGTTTGCTTGTCTTTCTTTGCCTGATGCTTATTCTTCATTTAGTTATATTGTGGTGATGAAAGTAACTAATACAATATATTGTTTACAGTAAGTTTCTATAAAATTCTTTAGTTTTACACTAGGTTACATATTCTGTATTTATTACTTTATATTAAAAGGGTATTATTTGTTAGCTCAGGGACACTCTACGGGGGCCCTGGAAAGTAAAGTAAGGTGGGGGCCCCTGGAAACAGAAATCCTATAAGTCTAACAACATCGCAAAGCATATTTCTTGTTCTGCAGAACTTTTTCATCCTCCAATAAATATTTTAAAAAAGCAACATCTCAAGCAACATTATTTGATAAGCACTAAATATCTTCAGATTTTTTATTGCAAAATCAAGTTGCAATACTACACTTTTAAAAGAAATTAAAAAAAAATGTTTTAGATGATTTTTTCTGTATACACAATACGGTAAGTGGGTCCGAACAAACTCGCTATAAACTACTCAGAAAATCGTGCTTTGAATTGGCACTGTGGCCTCGGTGGGGTACTAATAACTTCAGTCCGTTTACTCGAGGGAATAAGAAAGCTCGAACAAAGCCATTCTTCTATAATGCCTAGAAGAATTTCAATTATCCTTACACTAGAATGTATATCATCATCATAATTGCTGATATAGCTAATACACTTTACACCTTTAATTTTGTTTTCTTTTTGTCGATTCTCCCAAGTGTGGGGACTCCGGGGCTGGTGCCGAGGTCGTCCTCCATATAAATGTGCCCAAGTGTTAGCTAAATTTGTGTAAACCAGAAACACTAATGTCGTTGCAGTTATAAGAAAACTATTTGGTAAAATACATTAGTTGCTGAAAGTATTTTATTTATGTAGGTAGATAAACCATTTCGCATGGACCTGCACCTTGGCGAAGTTCTAGATTACTAGAACAGTTCTAATGAGCTAAAGAGCCAAACTACAGGTCCAACCAAAGTAGTAGGGTTGTTATTGAGGAACCAGACTAAGACAGGTCCCCGAAGGAAAGCAGCGGCTCTTTCAGTACTTAGATTGGCAAAGACTATAGGGGTTGGTATGGCAGTCTGCTGCGATGTTGAAGGCAACGGAAAACCACCACATTACCGTCCAAGTACACAGCGTAACTAAACTATAATAAAATGATGGCATTCTCTGGGGTAAAAGATTGCTGAGTTAAAATAGTCCCCTATTCGGATCTCTGGGAGGGGACTACTTCGGAGGAAGCGATCAGAAAGTTCACAATAAGACTCGGGAACATTTTGCGAGTCGGTGCGTGGAATGTTAGAAGTATGAAGCAAGTAGGTAAGCTAGAGAACCTAAATATCGAAATGAATAGGTTAGCACTAGACGTAGTAGGGATCAGCGGAGGTGGTCAGAGGCGGGGATTTTTGATTGGAGACTTTAGGGTAATTCATACAGCAGCAGAAGAAGGAAATTTAGGTGTGGGGATAGTTATGTGGAAAAAGATATGATACTGTGTAGAAAAGTAATGCAACCCTCATTTTCGCATTCTTAGCTATAGTATTGTATGATCTTGTTAGAAATTGTTTACTGCAATCGCAGCCTACAGTTGTCTGCTGTGTATCATAAGATTGTTAGTATATTTTGGCTGTCATATTACTCTGTCAATTGTAAGCACAATGTTAATGTATTTGATGATGTTGTTATCACTTATTTCAGTGATAATGTGGAAATTGCGAATAGCAAGCTCTCTCTTCTGGTGTCCATCGACGAGTTTAAATGTGGTTGAGGTGAACACTGTATTTTTATTGTACCCCTTTGTGGAGATTTTACAGTATTTCACTGTTTATTCTGATTTACCATCCTTTTATTTTTGGTGGGTTAGTAATCTGTTATGCTAAATAGTTGAGAGTACATGTTTTTGTAAATGGTTAAAAACTTCTTTGCTTCAATTAACTATTAATCCCAGAATCACTGGTAAGTTTTCTACCTAATGTACGCATGTGTAAATAGTTTTACAATGGTGTTTATTTTAGGAAAACTTAGTATGGAATTAAGTATATAGATTCAACTATATGTTCAAGTTAAAGTTTGTATTTACTGCTGGAACAAATATCGCCTGCCGTGGGATGTTTGTTAATGGTTTGTGAAGAATCTATCCTGCTGTTGATCTTGTCTAGAATAAGCTGCTCATTCCTGATCGTCCAGAAATACTGCAAAGATTCGAACGTAAATGGTTTGGATTTCTATAGAATCAACACAGAATGTTGTTTTTCCTATAAATACTTGTGGTATATATTGTTTCATTATTGTCGTTTACAATTATTGCATGTTGATAAGCGTTACTGTGGTTAGTGCAAATGTGTTAGTTCTAAATTGATTACTTGCTTAACGAAAGAAAATTATAAAGCAACCCACTTTATACTATTACTGGTTAGATATTGCCCATAAGAGTTGTGTTTAATATTGATAATTGGAATTCTAATCACATTTTAATATTGAATTAATTTAACAGTGTAAATCTCTACACGAGTGTGTCTTTTAGTACTTATTATTTGAACACATTTATGTCCAATGGTGTATAATAAGGTATTGCAACTTTGTGTGGCCATATGAATCTTGCACTGCACAATTGGTAATCATATATGAGGTGTACATTGCCCAATCATAGCACTCGTGCAGAGTTACAGAAATAGTGTGTTAATTAATTGTTCTTAGATCCATTTTATTTATTTATTTAAAGCGTTACAGTAATTTCCTGTATTTTAATGTGTGTGTGAAATTTAGTAAAAAGGAAACATTAATAGAATTTATACTTAACTGGTTATTGAGTAAAATTGTTTTGCTTGTTTGGTTATTTAAAGATTTATAGTGTTACTTTGTGGTTGTTCAGAGTTCGTGGAACAGGGCTCTATGTCACTATTGCTCCATGTCCTGGCGCCCAAATAAAAGTAGCTTTATAAAGGCCTCATACAGAGTCAATTGTTGGCAGAATCCCACCTCAATCAACGAAACCCCTTTAAGAAACTTAGCCCTGAGCTACCCCGTAGCTTTAAGAAGTCATCGAGCTACGAAACAACACTTGAATTGTTTCCAAAGTTCATAAATACAAATTTGTACCGTGACAGTACTTACAAAAGAACGAAAGACTATTCATGGTTAGATTAGAATCTACACCGGTAAACACAGTAATAATGCAACTATACATGCCCACCTCTAGCTACAGTGACGAAGAGGTGGAAGCCATCTACAAAGATATCGAAGACATATTAAGATACCTAAAAGGACATAAAAATTTAATAAATACGGGGGATTTTAATGCTGTGGTAGGTGAGGGTAGGGAAGGAGCGGTAGTAGGTTTATTTGGTTTAGGCACGAGAAACGACAGGGAAAATAGGCTGGTAGAATTTTGCGACAAGAACAATTTAATCATCACAAACACATTATTTCAACATCATGCTAGAAGACGATATACGTGGAAGATGCCAGGAGATATAGAAAGATATCAAATAGATTAATTTCTTGTGAGACAACAGTTTAGGAATCAAGTAAAAGACTGTAGAAGCTACCCAGAAGCAGATGTAGACACTGACCACAACACAGTAATTATGAAGGCCACCCTTAAATTTAAAAATTTGAAAAAAGAAATGGAAAAAGGCACTTTGACTTAGTGAAATTAAAAGATAAAGATATTCAAGAAAGATTCGAAAAAAAGTCAAATGAATTGCTGAAAGATATCGAGAAAATATCTGATACTAAGGAAGTAGAAACAGAATAGAATAACATTAAACCCAGCCTGGACATAGCGGCCAGAGATACTCTGGGGTATACACAAAAAGAAAATAAGAAATCATGGATAACTAAGGATATCCTGAATTTAATAGAAGAAAGACGAATATACAAAAGTATATCAGACGAAACAGGAAAACAGAGATACAAAGCCATAAAATGGGAAATTATTTGCAAATGCAGGAAAGCTAAAGAACAATGGATCGATGAAAAGTGCAGAGATACAAACTAAGATGGAAGTGGCAAAGATATATGAAGTATACAAACTAATTAGAATCAATTTTAGGGATATAAAACCGTATAGCAAAAATATAAAGAACGTGGGAGGAAACATCATTATAGAAAATGTAGAGAAAGTGAGTAGATGGCAAGAATATATAGGGAATTTATATGCAGAAGAACTAACATCATTAGAACAGGAACCAGACATTGAAAATGATGACTTGGGCTATCCTATACTTAGAGGCAAGTTTGAATTAGCATTAAAAGGTCTGAAAAATGGTAAGGTGCCAGGTACAGATAAGGTGCAAGCAGAAACTCTAAAAGCCGCTGGACAAGCAGTAACAGAACGTCTCTTCCAACTTGTAAGCTATATCTATGAGATAGGCAAGATATCCAAAGGTTTCAAACATAACATCGTAGTAGCTATACCAAAAAAAAGGCACAGATAGATGTGAAAATTTTCGAACAATAAGTTTGACAGCCTACGCATCAAAAATATTAACTAGAATTGTACAAAGACGAATGGAAAAATGAGCTG
This sequence comes from Platerodrilus igneus, assembly GCA_036346225.1. Lineage (NCBI taxonomy): Eukaryota > Metazoa > Arthropoda > Insecta > Coleoptera > Lycidae > Platerodrilus > Platerodrilus igneus. The sequence goes on from JARFIW010000791.1 coordinate 5,393,129, forward strand.
AAGAAATACCAGGAGAAGACAAATTTGAGTATAGACGAAACAGGGAACACGAGAGGTTATTTTAGCTCTGAGAGTGATAATGGAGAAAACAATAGAAAAAGAAGAAAGCGTGTATATACGATTTATAGATCTGGAAAAAGCAGTCGACAATGTAAAATGGAAAAAAATGTTCTAAATACTCAAAAAAATTGGAATGAGTTATAGGAATAGACGAATAGTATATAGCTTATACAAAGAGCAAACCGCAGTAATAGAATTAGAGCAGGAACGTAGAGAAGAAAACATTAGGATAGGGGTGAGACAGAGATGTGTCTTATCCCCATTAATTTTTAACTTATACATTGAAGAGGCAATGAATACTGTCAAATGCAGGAAGAAATTTGGAATTACTCTGCAGGGACAAAAAATTGATATGCTCAGATTTGCAGATGATATAGCGGTATTAGCATTTAGCAAGGAAGAGTTAGAAGCTGCTCTTAATGAAATGGAAACGGTTCTAACAGAGAGATACGGTACGAAAATTAACAAAAATAAAACTAAAGTACTAGTATGCAAAGGAGGGGAAAATAAATAAAAAACAAGAATACAAATATGTAACACGAACTTACAAGAGGTTAAGGGTTTCTGCTGCCTAGGAAGCCAAATAACACAAGATGGGAAAGTGCAAAAGATATAAAACAAAGATTAACACAAGGTCATGCTACATTTAACAAGAAAAAGCAACTACTGTGTTCAAAGACAACAAACATAGAAACAAGGAAAAGATTGCTTAAAACATATGTGTGGAGTACATCACTGTACGGCTGTGAAGCCTGGACAGTAGGAAATGCGGACAAAAAAAGGTAGAAGCCTTTAAAATGTGGTGCTACAGAAGTATGATGAAGATATTACAGACAGACAAAGTTATGAACGAAGGGGCTAAAAATAGTAAGGAAGAAAGAAATATGTGAAAAACTAAAAAATAGGAGAGATAGGATGAAAGGCCAAATACTACGGCATGAGGGTATAGTGTGGAATATATTAGAAGCAGAGATATGAAAAAAAAAGTAGAAGAGGTAGACCTAGGTTAGACTACTGCACGTAGATAGTGATAGATGTAGGCGGTAGGAATTTCAAGGAAATGTGTAGGCTAGTTCAGAATAAAAATCAATGCAGATATGCATCCAACCAGTCGCAAGATGAATAAATTAATGATGAAAAAAGTAACTGTACTTAAACATGATGATTATTATAAGCAACTACAAGGATTGGTTGGGCAATATTCTCGAACAATGTTAATTGTGTGAAAGGATTTACTGGAAAACTATTAATTCGGCAAATGTCTAAGTGTTGGGGGAATCTTGGCAGTCACAGGCTGCTTAACCCCATTCACTGAATCTCTGTGAAATAGAGCATAAAATTAGAAAACAATAGAAAGAGAACCGATCTGTATACAGGATGTGTGAGAATATCAGGAAACTGTGTAAGCTAGCTTAGAATAAAATAAGTGCAGGTACGTGTCCAACCAGTTTTGCAACTAATCTTGACTGTGCAATATATATATATATATATATATATATATATATGGAAAAATATTAAATCGTTAAATGTTCAAGTGCTGGAGAACTTGGCAGTCTCAGGCTGCTTACCCCTCGTCACAACCACCCAATGTAGGAGAAATACGGTATATAATTGTAAAACAATAGAAGGTGACAGAACTGCATCTAACAAGAAAGAACAGCGCCTATGATGAAAGACATCAAAGATAGAAACAAGAAGAAAATTGATGAAAGCATATGTGTGGAGCACAGCACAGTATGCCTATGAAATACGGGCAGTAGGAAAAGCAGACAGAAAAAAGGTAGCAGCCTTTTGGAATGCTGAGCTTCAGATGTATAAGAATGATAGCATGGACAGACAAAGTTAATAACAAATAGATTATAGAAATAGTAGCAGAAGAAGGATATCTGTGGGGAAAAAAAGGAGATATAGAAGGGCAGAATACGTTCTAAGGCATTTTTGGGGAATAGTATGGAACATATTACAAGTAGAGATAGGAAAAAGGAGCTAGATGTAGACCTAGATCAGATAGTGATAGATGCAGACTGTGCAAATTTCAGGAAAATGTGTAGGTTAGTTCAGAATAAGAAACAATAATGGTACATGTCTAACCAGTTTCAGGACTGAACGCCTAATGATGATGAGGTAGATAAAATTGGTGGTCTGCATTGCAAATTAATTCTTTAAGCTATGTACATTATATAACAGTTATTCTTTAGTGAACAAACAGTTTTGTGGATGTGTTTGTAATTGATATAGTTTATAATGGAATTAAATATTATGTAAAGCTATAGATTTGAGAAAACCACATAGCTTGTATTGAAAGCTATCGTCTGTACCAGCTGCTACAAATATGATGTTTAAACTTGGAACTGTATTTTAGAAATGTTTTAGGTATACGACATGGAGTTTTATAATAATTTAGTTGCCTGTTCTAATATTGTACTACCAGATTATTTAATACGATTACTTATATACACGAGGTTTGACAATATAACATCTTTAGGCAAATTTAAAGAGCACGACTTTTTAGAACTAAACAGATTTGCAAGGCTAAGATCTACCACAATTAATATCAGATGACAAAAAAATTGAATTTTATAGAATATATGCAGCAAATGTATTTAATGTTGTAAAAGGGCAAAAAACACTATTAAAGTGATTAGTTAATTATTGTGTGAAACTCTCTAACATGCAAAGAAAAACCCCAATGCACTCGACATATACAGATACCGTCAGTCACGTGGCTGCTGGCAAAAACCAAATTCAGAATTATTGTGTAAAACTTGCCAACACGCAAAGAAAAACGTCCAATGAAGCCGACAACGCTTTAAAAAGCTATACAGATACCGCCGGTCTAGTAGCTACTGACAAAAACCAAACCCAGAACCTCGAATTGAGCATATAAAAATGTAGCAGTAACATACATAAAAATGTATGTAGTAAAACTTTGACAGGTGATTCAATAAACGACATTTTAAAGCAAGCAAACAATATACCAGCAAAAATACAGACGACGACTCTTATTCCCGATACTGAAACAGCAAGTGCATTAAGTGAAGCCTTGTTAAGTGATGCCAAAAATATCGCTAAGACAGGCAGTGAAACGGCAAGTGCATAAAGTGAAGCCGAAAAATGCTATGCCATATTTTAGGATGACATGCGGCATATTGGTAGAATTATTGAGGTACTCAATATTAACACGTTAAAAATCAACTTCTTAAGATTCTTTGGCCTAAAACGAACAATATCCAAAGTGTCGAAAAAAGTTTCATGCATTATGGTCCCATAAATATATTAGCAGACACGCCTGTACTTGTATTAATCAAAAATATAAATCTTTTAAACAAAGGTCCATTTAAACATGTTAAATTTTGTATATTTCAAAGCATTGTTAGTTTCAAATTGGAGTCTATAATATTAAGAACGATACGTGTACACAGATGCTCCTAAATTGTTCCTCATTCTAAAAGCAACTTTAGTATGTATTTCTTTGTAAAATAAAAATATTTGGGATTTTGAGGTTAATTATTTCATCTTGCTTATAGGAAATGTTTACATGGGTTGTTGCAACATAGATTGTGTATGCAAATCATTACAAATAATGATAATAATCGTTCGCCATAATGTGAAGGCTACATTCATACAGGACCAACTTGAAGTAAAACTACATTTTACTACTAGTTAGTATAATTTAAAGGTTTCATTAAATAGCTTTAACGTCATACAAGTGCACGTTTCAGAAAATTGCTTATACATAACAAAGTTTTAACTTACATATCCTTTTTGACTTCTGAGTCTTCAAATTTCCTCCCAATTAATCGTTTAGTAGCATAAAATGTATTAGCAGAATTTGTAACGGCCTGTCTTTTGGCTGGCATTCCTACTAGTCGTTCACCATCTTTGGAAAAAGCCACTGTCGATGGAGTAGTTCTTGATCCCTCTGAATTTTCAATAACTTTAGCTTGTTTGCCCTCCATAATAGCAACGCATGAGTTTGTGGTACCCAAATCAATTCCGATAACAGCACCTTTAACGCCTTCAGATCTAAATAAAAAGAAAATAGAATAGGTTTTCTTGTTAGTATTTCATATTCAACTTACTTATTTCGTACTTGGAAATCATATTTGGGATGTAAACAATACGCTTGAGATGCAGTCTAAAATGAAAATTTCGGGATGTAATATGATGCAATTTGCAAGGTAACAATTATTAAACATAACCTAACATTTAACAAGACGCTATTATTTTGCAAAATGTATAGATTCAACAGTAAATCGACGTAAAAGCAAATAGTTCACATATAAATATTTAAAAATGTATATTCTTGTAAACGTAGAGAGGCAAAGCATTTTTAAGCTACTCACATTTTTTATTAATTGTGAAAAATCTCGTTTCGATGTGATATCTAAGGCCAAATTAGAGCAGTCTAAAGCTCTACGACTGATAATTCTCGCAGCAGTCAACATTTTTAATTTCTTATAAGACTGGAAACCGACAAAATTAGAAAACTCACGTGGAAACTCAAAATGCTATTTGAAGTCAGCTAGCTACGGTGTAAAGATCGAATTCAGTGTTGCCAATCTTATTTAATAGAACCAAGCAGTATAAGTTTAAAGCATAGATTGTATGTTCTCTATAGTTTAAAGTTGACAACTATTGGGTATAAAAAATGTAAAGTATATGAAAAGCTGTAAGTTTAGCAACTGCGCTATGTTTAAACAATTTACCAAATAAGACGTAAAAAGTAAAAGTGTAAGAACCAGCATTAAGCATTAGACTATATATTTTAAATTTCTCAATCTCTATATAAATCAATCACACGTTATGAAAACTATCAACACCATAACAAAAAAATAACCCGTTTTAAATTAAGAATTTTCTGTACCAACTATGCATAATTAAAAAAATTAATAAATGAGATTGTTAATAAAGTGTTAGAGGAGTTTAGAAATGAGTCTTTGTATTACAAAGTATTTATATGGATCCTGTAATAGTGCTTCTCTATAAACGTATATGACGATTACGTTTCCTTTGGTGTATTGGTTAGAATTCTAAAAAACCGACTTGATTTTGTTTAAAGATCACTTTCTTCTATCGACTATTTGTCATCAACCAATTGGCTGGTTAGATGCAACTTTTCAAATCTCTCATTTCTGCAGCAGTTTCTTCACGTTTACCATTATTTATTCACCTTTGAAATGTATACGTATTCGCATAAGTGGAATAGGCTTTGGTGTTTGCACATACTGAGGAAAATGGTATAGTTATGCAACCGGTCAATCGAGTTGTTTGTGTCTCTCTCTTACATATTATGTTTGCATACGCTGCAAAGTAATTTTCACTATTTTTTTTATTATTCTATTTTGCTTTATGATTTTATCAATTTTCTTATTTACAACCAACTCTATAAAATATAATATTTAAAAGAAAGCCCATTTTAACTTCGAACTTTTTTATTTACAATTCCTAAATGAGATAAGTTTGAAAGATTGTTGTCTTTTTCAAGCAACTTGGAGGCTCATAACTTGATTTGTAGTGCATTTTACACCAATTATTTGAAGATCATGTAATCGTTTATAACGTGCTTTTCAAAAATTGGAAGTTTGGCATTAATAACTGTAAATTAGCAGAAAACTGAAATTTTTTTTTTAAGGTTGCTGGTTTTACGAAATGAGTCTAATGGTTTTTTCTAAGAAATTTACAATTTCAGAAGCATTTTCTATGTTTATTATTTCAGTAAACTTTTTGTGACTTCCATTTTCGAAATCATAATAACTTTCAATAAAAACGTTGGGCTGATAAATTAAAATCTTGATACAGTAAACACAAATTATATGGTTTTAATTAATCCGGGGACAATGTACCCGAGCGGCTCCGTTACTTAGTTGCTTCGCATACGACTACTACGCCTAAGGTTCCGGGTTCGATTTTTGATACGGACCACTTGAAAAATGTTAAGCAAAAGTTTTTCACAAAAATACACCTTCGTTCGGATAAGAGGTAAAATGTAGGTCCCACGTGTGTGTGCGTGTGCGCGCGCGTGCGTATGCGTGTGCGTGGGTGTGCGCATGTGCGTGCTTGCGTGCGAGTGCGTGTTTGCGTGCGTGCGTGCGTGCGTGCGTGTGTGTGTGTTGTCACGTAAGTAAAAGATCTGCTTGGAATAGCAAGGGTTTAGTAAAATTCCAAATTTTCAGGTAAAAGAAAATTGCTTCTTTGTCTATGTAGTACTTTCGGGCGAAACATTGAAAAATCAAATGTAAAGACAATGTACCCAAGCGAATCCGAGGGTTAGATAGGTTCGCGCATGACTACTAATTTCAACGTCCCGAATTCGATTCTCAACACGGACCGCTTGAAAAAATGTTAGGCGGGCATTTTTCACAAAATACGTCCTCGTTTGAATGAGCAGTAAAAGTAGGTCTGGTGTGTGAGTGTTTTCACGCATTTTAAGATTCATACATTGCTTTGAATAACAAGGGTACTTCAAAATTCAAAATTTCCAGGTAAAAACTCATGCCCTGGCCAATGTAGTACCTTCGGGTGGAGCAATGAAAAATCAAATGTACCAGACAATATATCGAGGCGGCTCCGTGGATCAGACAGGCTCGTGTATGACTGCTGTTATTAAGGTTCCGGGTTCGATTTTCGACACGGACCTAATGAAAAATGTCAGATCGACATTTTTCACAAAAATACGGCCTGGTTCAGATGAGCGGTAAAATGTAAGTTCCGCATGTGTGTTTTCAAGCACGTTACAAATCTCTACCTTGCTTGAAATAGCAAGAGTTTGGCAAAATTTAAAACTCCGAGGTGGAAAACTCGCTTTATGTCATTGTAGCACCTGTGGGTGGAGCATTAGAAAATTAAAGGGAGGAACAATGTATCCCAAGCCGGCAACGTGGATCACATAGGTTCGCGTATGACTCTAACTCCAAGGTCCTGGATTAGATTTCCGATACGAACCGCTTGAAGAATATTAGATGATAATTTTTCATAAAAATATGCCCTCATTCGGAAGAGAGATAATATGTAGAACCTGTGTGTGCGCGCGCGTGTGTGTGTGTGTGTTGTCACGCAAGTTAAAGACTCATACCTTGCTTGGAATGGCTAGGGTGCGGCTAAATTCTAAATTTCGAGGTAAAAGGGATTCGCGTCCTAGCCAATGAAAAACCTTCGGTTGGATCATTGGAAAATCGTGTAAGGGACAATGTACAAAAACGGTTCCGTGGATCAGACACGTTCGTGTATGACTGTTTATCGCAAGGTCCCGGTTTCGATATCCAGCACGGACCGCTTGAAAAATGTTAGGCAGCATTTTTCACAAAAATACGCCCTTGTTCGAATAGGAAATAAAATGTAGATCCCGTATGTCAGCGTTGTCACGCGTGGGTCCGGCTAAATTCTAAATTTCTTGGTAAAAAAACCCGCTTTCTGGCCAATTTAGTACCTTCAGGTAGAGTATCCGGAAAAAATTCAAATATACAGACAATGTATCCGGACGGCTTTGTGGGTTAGTTAAGTTTGTGTATGAATACTAATTCCAAGGTCCCGGATTCGATTTTCGATATGGACCGCTTGAAAAGTGTTGGACAAGGATTTTTACTAAAATACACCCTTGTTCGGATGAGAGGCAAAATGGAGGTCTCATGTGTGAGTGTTGTCACCTACGTTAAAGATCCCTCTACCTTGCTTGGAATAGCAAGAGTTCGGCAAAATTCAAAATTTCTAGGTAAAATAAATTTGGTTTCATGCCAGTGTAATACCATCGAGTAGAGCATTGGAAAGTGAAATGTAGGAAATAATGTACTCAGGAATGTAATATATGACGTTTTCCTGATAGTCTAGGTCCGCCCATATTAATTAATGAAAAAATGCCATCACCGAAATCTTTATCTGTCGTATCTACATCGTTAATAGTTCGTCTTTTGGACCTAAATTCGAACGCTAGAGTATACTTACTATGTGCCATAGTCCGTACAATGCGTATTTCCACTACGCTTTATTGAATTTTTAAATAATAATTGGTTTGTGCGAATTATTGTTCCAGGCACCTCTGGATTTTATGCAAGAGAAAACAATTCAAGATAATCCTATTAACATCTGTATGTAAATAGATACCTAAGAAGATGTTCTTTGAAAGCAAACAATTATTTTGCTACGTTAAGGGTGCTTTTCATATTTATCAGAAAACCAAGGACAAAAGTTTTTCTTCCATTATTTAAAATTGAATTTGTGTCCACATACAGTGACCTCAAATATATGAAACAATACTCAAAATCCTCCGCAAAATATGCTATCGTGCAAGGTCGTAGTGCTACGTTGAAACTCTTCCCAAAAAATTTTTTGTGTTCAATATTGTAACTTGTCAAAAGCTAGTTACAGATTTAAATACTTTATGAAGCGTGGTTATACAGGTGGCGTAACATTACATAAATTTTCAGTATTAAAGAACAATGGTTAACTATCTGAAATAGCTTACCTTTGTTTATCGAAGTAATTGAGATAGGGTGTTGCGTTCGTTGCTTCTAGGAAAACCACCGCTGATGTTTAAATCTAAAGCAGGATTCTCGTGAAGATCCATATGTTTTTCTTATATTCTTCTGCAATGAAGTATTGTTGAAAGTTACAACTTTTGAGAACAGGTGCTAGTAAGATAATTAAGGTAATTAAAAGGAAGGTAAGGATTCACGGGCATTTCTCACTGCACTTAAAAAACAGTAAAACGCACACGTCGATACGGTACGATGGTTGGAGATAAAGTCACGACTCCTTCACATGGTCTCGTCGTTGTTTTCACCAACTGTCAAACGTCCTCATCGGTAGAGCGACAACCACACATTCCTTTGGAGATGAGAAAATGCATGCTTGATGAAATACATACAACAAACTTGTAGGTTGTTCCTCTACAATATGTGAAAATTGGAAACGGCAATTTTATGTGTTACCTAATTTATACATACAATAATAATGATAGGAAAATAAAGCTTTTCCTTTTAGATGAATAATATCTCTATACCTAATATTAAAGCAAAACTTTGTGCAGTAAAAGAGGTCCAATAATATCTCAGAAGCTCCATAATTTTTTGGTATAGTGACTATGATGTTACGTTTGAAATCTTTGGGTATCTCTTCTGTCTCATACATATAGTTTACAAGTTGGAAGAGACGTTCTGTAACTGCTTGTCCAACGGCCTTTAGAGTTTCTGCTTAAATCTTATCTGTACCCGGTGCCTTACCGTCTTTCAGACCCTTTAACGCTAATTCAAAATCATCTCTAAGTATAAAATATCCCGAGTCATACTTTTCGATATTTGATTCTTGTTCTAATGCTGTTAGTTCGTCTCCAGCACATACATTTCCTATATATTCTTGCTATCTATCCACTTTCTCTACATTTTTCTATAATGACGTTACCTCCCGCGTCCCTTATATTTTTACTATACGGCTTTATCTCTTTAAAATTTGTTCTAATTAGTTTGTTTGCTTCGTCTGTCTTTCCTATTTCATCTTAGATTGTACCTCTTTGCACTTTTCATCAATCCATTGTTCTTTGGCTTTTTTGCATTTGTGAATAATTTCTCATTTTATGGCTTTTAATCTCTCTTTTCCTGTTTCATCTGATCTATTCTTGTATTTTCGTCTTTCTTCTATTAGATTCAGGATATCCTTTGTTATCCATGGTTTTTTATTTTCTTTTTGTGTATACCTCAGAATAAAGCTGGATTTAATGTTATTCTATTCTGTTTCTTCTTCCTTAGTATAAGAAATTTTTCCGATATCTTTCAGAAATTTATTTGACTTTTTTCTCAGATCTTTCATGGATATCTTTATTTTTTAGTTTCTCGAAGTTAAAGTGCCTTTTTTTGTTCCCTTTTTTCAAATGTTTAAATTTAAGAGCGGTCTTCATAATTATGATGTTGTGATCAGTGTCTATATCTAGTCCTGGGTAGATTCTGCAGTCCTTTGCTTGATTCTTAAACCGTTGTCTAACAAGAATGTAATCTATTTGATATATTTTTATATCTCCTGACATCTTCCACGTGTATCATCTTCTAGCATGATGTTGAACTAATGTGTTTGTGATGGTTAAATTGTTTTTGTCGTAAAATTCTACCAGCCTGTTTCTCCAGTCATTTCTCGTGCCTAAACCAAATAAATCTACTACTACTCCTTCCCTACCACTGCATTAAAATCCCCCCTAATTATTGGATTTTCATGTTCTTTTACATATCTTAGTATGTCTTCGATATCTTTGTAGTTTGCTTATACCTCTTTCTCACTGTAGCTAGAGGTGGAGATATATACTTGTATTATTACTGTATTTACAGGTTTAGATATTAATCTAACCATGGGTACTCTTTCGTTCTTTTGTAAGTAGTTTTCTACACGTTGTCCTATCTTTTTTCTCATAACTATACCCACACCCGAATTTCCTTCCTCTGCTCCTATATGAATTATCTTAAAGTTTCCACACTAAAAATCCCCCGCTTCTGGGCAACGAACTTTACTGATCCCTACTATGTATGGTGCTAACCTATCCATTTCAATTTTTAAGTTCTCTAGCTTACCTACTTGCTTCATACTTCTGACATTCCACGCTCCGACTCGCAGAATGTTCACTACTCTTTTTTTATACTTTTCCATCACATTCCTTGAAGTAGTCCCCTCCCGGAGATCCGAATGGGGGACTATTTTAATCTGGAATTTTTTACACCAGAGGATGCCATCTTCTTTAATAACAATTTAAGTACACTGTGTACTTGGGAGATAATGTGGTGGTTTCCCGTTGTCTTCCAATTCGCAGTAGTGTGTCTTGGAATAACATACCGACCCCTATGGTCTCTGCCGCTCTAAGTACCGAAAAAGTTGCTGCCCTCTTTCGAGGACCTGTGTTTGTCTGGTTCTTCACTAAAGACCCTACTACTTCCGTTGGACCTGTAGTTTGGCTCTTTAGGTCACTGGAACGCGGAAACCAGTCCACCCGTTCTAGTAATCTAGAACTTCTTCAAGGTGTAGGTCCATTCGGAATGGAATGTACATTTAACGTTTTATTTTTGAAAATGTATAGATAGTTACTCGTTTACATAAACAGTGGGCGTGCTAAGTTGCACACGATTTACAAGTGTTAAAATAATATAATTTACGTTTCAAATTAAACAAAGAAATATTAATTAATTTACACTGCTTATACATATTAACAGGTTGCGTACCAAATAGTTATTGATTATCTCACTTATTCTATTTCAGGTGCGATTTGTCGATCTAGTCAAGATTTCCGTGATGAAACCCGTTGATATTTCCTACAACATAAACTGGAATAAAACGAGGGACAATATTGAACCGGGATACATAAGAAATCGACAAGTTAGCTTCATCACAGGTTTATATTCACTTTCGTACACGTCGTTCAAGATAGGTGCTCACGTCGAGAATAAATCATGGCGGCACTTGCCAACAACCTGTAAAGCATCGCTTGTACGCTACCCGCTCTGGTTAGTTGGGAAACGTTATGTGTCCATGTCACAAGGTGGAAATCATATTTATCACAAATTACGTAAAAATAAAAAGCTATTTTGTTGAAATATTACCAGAGAACACTTTGATCACATTTACTTTCCGTAATAATATAAATAATATTTATATATTAAATAATATATTATATAACTGTGGAGTGGTTTTTGGCGCGTAATAATCGCGGGAAAGCTCCAGAAAGAAGTCTTTTTGTATAAGAGTTTATATACACGGAGAATTTATATTCTATTGCCCTCAAAAGCTACCTGATTTTAAACCCGAGTAATATTTACGATATCAAGAAACGGTATAAGTAGCCACTTGATCATGAGTCTACGTCATCTACTTGCGCAAGAGTCTTGCTTACCACCGCAGCGACCGCACAAAATTAGTTGGAGGCTATGAGATACAATACCTACAACTAACACTTAACTCTCACTATAGAAACCTAAATACAAAATTAGCTTTTGTCCACATTGCATATGCTTGCATCAAGATTTTTAAAATACCTTTAGGATATTCTTTTAACCCAAATTTAAAAGCACTGGCTAACTAGGAAGATAAAAACAACATACGTTACAACAATAAAACTTTACGTTAACAAATTAGCCAGTGACGCTACATTGACGATAAATTTCTTATTTCTATCCTACTAAAATACAAATCTAACAGACGCGTTAGCTCTTTTTACTTATGCATAATTACTACATTTGGCCATAAATACAAAAAGTTTGGAACATCAATTAGATAAGATAAACCTCTCAAGATATTTTCAAAAAAAAAGATACATAAATAATTTATGATTTGCAGCATCAATTACATAAGGTGAAACCTATAAAATGGTTTCAAATAAATAACTATTCTTCGTTTACAATATCAATTAGATAAGATATAATCTTAAAGATATGTTCAAAGTAAAACATAGCATATGAAAATTTTATGGTTTGGAGACCCCAAATTTGGCAAGGTACACTTTACATGTGATTTTCCAATGCTCCACCCGAAGGTACTACATTGACCAGGAAGCAAGTTTTTTTTACCTGAAAAATTTTCAATTTTGCCGAACCCTTGCTGTTGCAAGCAAGATGGGGATCTTTAACGTTCCGTGACAACACTTACATACGAGACCTCCAGTTTACCTCTCGTCTGAACGAGGGCGTATTTTTGTGAAAAATGCTTGTCTAGCATTTTTCAAGCGGACCGTGTCGGGATTCGAATGGCAAGGCACACCGCACTTCCTATACATATATAAATATACGTACTCCCGAAGGAGTAGAGCAATCTCGTAAAATCCTGAAAAAGAGGTTTCTTCGTGACCTCTAGAAGTTCCGTGACGTTGTGTTTGTTTGTGAGAACGGTATGAGGGATCATGTAAGAATGAGATTGCAGACCCTGTACCCCCTCAAAAACGAATTAAACTGTCGACGGTGGCTTTAGCGTAAAGACTAGCGAAAGAAAAGGGTAATACAAAGACAGATGGAGGTTCCCACACTCAACCTTTAAGCTATGCTGCTGCTTAGAAAGGAAAGGAAGAAAACGGAAAAGATAGAAAAGATAAAAGATAGAAGTGGGAGTCAGAAGCTGGAGTTTTGAGCTTCATAGCAACCATGTAGAAGCGAGAAGAAGAGCTCGCATTGAGCAAAAGCAATAGAAACAAGATGAATAGCAAAGCACTGTTCAAGCAGCCAAGATGTAGTTAGCAGCCCGAAGTGGGAAAAGACCACTCTTAATGCAATGGACGGTTGTCTCAGGACAAAGACGGGTCTGCCAAAAAATAAGGCTGATACAGAGATAGAGGTGTACGAAAAACTGGAGTTTTACGAAAAGTGTCTTAGAGAATACTCCTACTCAAGCAGATCGGGCTGAGGAACCACTGGCTACGTTTGTAAATATTTTAAGCCATTAATGCAAAGTAACAGGAAAGACTAGTTTGACTTGAGAATCTATCAAAAGTATAAATGTGATTATATGGATAATTTGGTTTGGTTTCATCAAAAAGAAAATGAATTTCTAGCATTTCCAAAGTCTGATTGAAAACAGATGGTTTACAGCCCCCTTCATTTTACGAAAAGCAAGTATGTAAATTCAACTTGACGAGTAGAATGCACGTTCCTTGTGTCTATATCGGCAATGTAATTTTTGGGTGATATTTAGGTTTGTTCTAAAAATGAAAAACAATTTTATAAAGTGATTTAATTACTTGATTTTGTTAAAAATATATAATGCTAATTGCCAGTTAAATTTTACATGTGTTTATGAGATTAACCTGTCTTAAACTGGAAAAGTTTTATGATTGCAAGCATGCCGATCGTACTTGATCTACTATTTTTTAGAAAACTTGTTTGGATTACTATTAAAAACTTACTTAAAATTATAAAGCTTAGATAAATAAGGAAAAAATATTTTACAGAGCTATTTTTGAGGTATGAAGAATTTGTTGTTATCTTGCGAATTACATCAGATATATGACTTGGGAAAATAGAGGTTGTTGCGTTTTCCCTGAACTTTTGATTTATTAAAGGTTAAACGTCGTGGCGAAATTTTTTCATTTTAAGTCAATTGAGCAAAAATAGAACCTGCGACCACTCTCATAGTCTCTACCCTTGAACTTACTATCAGGGCTAGTTATATTGTCTTGATGAAAGTTTGCCTTTTTTTTATGGCCGATTGTCATTCAAGTTTATCCTGGGCCATCATTATTTTTAGGAAACCTCCGATTTTGTTTTAAACATTCCGTCCCGAGTCGTTTGGAGAAGATTGAAAACAATAAAAATAAAAAGTAACAAAATATTGCTACATATAAAAAAAGGACGTGACTGGCAAGAGATTGAATGTATAACAACCTTGTACACCGCACAGATTAGACGTACAAGATTCCACAAACATAAGTATACTATGGCTAAGGGCGGTAACAAAACTATGGTGTTAAAATGCAGAATACACGCACGAATAATAAATAATACGGGAACCCGACATACGTACAGACAATGACGAAAAGATGTGTGAAGAATATCAAGTGTGTAACCGTCCCGACAGTAAAATGTGACAACATAAAGAAAGATATGACCACGATTGGTCAGAGTGAGAGGGAAAAAATTTATAAAATAAAGTCCCATAGGAACAAAGAAAGAAGTCGGAACGAACGAATTTAAAGCATTTAGACAGTTCGGTTGCTAGAGCAACAAGTGGTACGGTGCGACATTTTTTAGACTTTTCATGCAATGACAAGGAAGATTCCAATTACGCGTACGGTGCAATTGACAGTCGTATCGGCCGTAAGTGAAGAAACGCGGGTTTAAGTAAAAATTTTTGGATTTTTGTGATTAAGTGAGATTGTGTGACCTAGCAATCGGGTAATTAGAAAGTAGACTGTTGACGAGAGAAAATACTGACGTTTCTGGACGCTGCGAATTTTTTTTGATGTGCAGGAAAAGTAAACTATAAACTAAATTAAAATCTTATTATGTACCCTCTTTACTTAATTAAATGTTAGTATTCGAATACTGCAAATCTCTACATACACATTAAAATTATAGTACTCACGGTCAGTCCTCGGTAACAAGCCCATCTCAGGGTTTTTGGTGGGGTTCGGTTTCGTGTAAATTTTTGACGTGGTGCTGGTCGATAGTAGTTGTAGCGCCCTAAGGGAAAGGGATGAAAAAGGATAAAAGGGCAAAAAATTTGAGCACTTCTTACGTTGATTTTCATCATAATTAATAATAAACACGCTTTCGAATAAATTTCTTAACTCAAATCCCTTTTTCTTTTACAACGAGAATTTAATCTATAAATTAAATAGTCTATGCCTTGTGTTAGGTATCCGGTAATCTCTTAAATTCTTCAATAACATCCTGTTTACAATAATAAATACGTTTTCTACAAATTTTCATTTTGAACTTATTTATTTCGAAACGACAAGTTTATGCTAAAATTAAATAGTTATATCCTGTTTTTAGGTACCTTGGTATACCTTACGACCGTCGTATAATGGTTTTCTCTATTGTTCCAATGTAACGACCTGTTGAAATAAGGCCGCGCACTATCCGACGGCTTGCGAGCTAAGTATCTGAACACTTATAAGTATGCAACTCGTTTTATTTTGTGTGTGTCAATGGCATATTCCGTATCTACATTTGGTGTAGAAACGTGATATCGTAGAACTATTGTTTGTGGCCGCTAATCGATACTATCGCTCTACAGGCGCGATGTACTATTTTTAAAGATGCGTGCCAAAAGAACGCACACGTTTATTCGCTTAACTAATTAGTTATTTTATAAAAAGTATTATATGAAATTTTAAAAACACTTGACAAAAGCTCTCACGGTTTTTATTTGCTACTGATTAATTTTATTTTGTGTAAATATGAGATGCGCACTTCGTATCTAATGTACTAAATTGTTCATATCATCTAATTGTTTGCTTTGAAATAGTAACGCTTAATTTATTTTCTTTTTGCTTGTTTGTACAGAATCCTTTATTTATTTTAATGTGTTAATAGATAATCGTGGGCAATGTACTTTAATTTTGTTGTTTTTTGGTATGTAGGCAAATCCCCCCCTCCATCTCCACGGTTGGTAGTTAGCCTGGTATTTACTTTTCTTCCGGCTACGTCTAGGTACGTAGCATAATTTCTGGCGCCCAACGTAGTGCTGCGAGTATGCTTTAGTTAATTTTTTTTGTGCTCCGATTTTGTTTCGTGTAACTTTGGCCACGATTTTGTTTTAGTTAATTTCTACTCCGATTTTTTTTTATCGTTAGTGCCTAAGTTCCTACGTTACCCGAATTTCTCGGCCTGATGCTACTTGTTGTTCCTTTCATTACGTCCGAACTGTTTTTTCCTTTTTTCTTTCGACTCTTTGCTGTCCTCTACATGCGGTTTAATCTTCTTAAATTTTAGTTTTATTTTCTTTCCTAATCGCTTGATATTATCGTTTGGTTAATTTCAGATTATTGGACTTGTGTTTTCCGCAATAATCCTAGTTCATTGAAAACGCCGGCGCCCAAGATTTTTCTTCTTTCTTCCTTCCCTCTTAGTACATTTTGTTTTCCCCGTCAAGTCTGAAGTTAGTTTTTTTCCTCCGATTTTCTTTTATTCTACAACCCTGTTCTAATTTTTGTTTTATTGTTTCGCTCTTATTAGTGTTCTTGAAGTTTACCCATCGGATATGCTTTAGATTGTCCTGTATTCGGAATACTTTTTCTTGGCTTTTATCAAGTTACGGTTAGCCTTTATTTAGTTACTTTCTACCAATTTTTCTTGATCGTATTCAAAATGACTACTTTTTTGGCTTCCCATTAATGTCTCCCAGTGTGGGAATGGAATTTGAAATTTTATGGTAACCCAAACACTCTTACCGTACATGATTTTTTGAAACGAGTCCAAAAACTCCGACGAACTCACCATGTGTCAGAATTGCAGCTATTTGAGTCTGCAGTGGATTTGTTGGAGTCGAAAGCGTTACTTTAGTATTGTGGTTACCGGCATAGATTTTCTGACTGGAAGTCATTGTCTAATTTACTGATTCATCATTTCGAACCCCGGATTTTGCTTATAAGTTTGATACTACTGAGGAAAATACTTTTGCTTCACATGACCGAGCTGTTAAGATTTCTTCGACGCCTACGAGTAGATCCGATACTTCTTTCGTACATTCTACTGTTCTTCTTCCTAGTTCTGCTTCTACTCGTCGGGTCATCTGCTTTAATTGCGACAAACATGATCATGTTTCGACACGTTGTACTCGTCTTCAAATACTCTATTGACATGGTTGCGGACATAAAGAAGTTTCTCGCCGCAACTGTTCAAACTGTCACCCTACTTAATATTCGAATAATCCTTCAAATTCTGACCTCACCTCTAGATGCCTAATTTCTTCTGCTCCTCACTCTGCGTTCTCTTCTGTTCCTCATCCGAATCATACTGCTACTACTATCAAAACCTACTCTTCTACGGCGAATACAGCTTCGAACAAAAGTTCTTCCGTTTTTAGTTCTACATCCTATTCTACTCCTCCTTCTGCTCTCCCTACTTGTTCACTCTGACTCCAAACTGTGCCTCCACCTTCATTGCAACCCATATTCCGGATTAGTGACTTGCAGGTAGCTACTCAAGAGTGTCTTCCGCTTTCTTAAACGATTCTACGCACGATTTTCCTGTCATGTCTGCAAGCACAAATGTCGCTAAATTGACGATTACTTCTAATTTAGTTAGTGAAGGTCCTGTTGAAGTTCATGAACCTGTATCTTTAATGTCTGTTGCTGTTGCTGTCAAAATTTTACATGTTCCTGCTATCTTAAATTGTTCTACTCAAGAAATTTCTGTTGTGTCTGCGAAAACAGCTGTAGCTGAACTGACGATAACTTCTAATACGGATAGAGAAGGTCCTGTTGAAGTTAGTGAACACGTAGCGGTGATGCGTGTTGCTGTTGTCGTCACAGTCGTATCTGATCCTGTTTCGTTATCTACTATTGTTAAGGAATCAGTTCCTATTGTGGCTGAGATTTCGTCTGTTCTTAGTCTGTTGTCTAACTGTGATGAAGTCTTACTCGATTCTACTCCTTTATCGGACGTTCATGAAACGTTACTTACTCTTACTGATTTTTCTCATGCCGACAAAATGCTACTTGCTTCTCTTCTTTTAACTAAGGTTGGTGAAATCCTAACAGATGTCTTGTTAACTAATGTTGAAGAAAATCAACCTGATTCTGCTTCCTTATCTATTGTGGATGAAGTTCTTCCTCACTGTTTGTTCTTGTAAGGTTGATGAAATTCTGTCTGGTGCTGATCCTTTCTTTCATGTTGATAAACTTCATTCTACTCCTTTGTCTAACATTAGTGAAGTTCTACTGAATACTGTTTGTTCTTGTAACGTTGATGAACTTCTACCTGAATCTGTTCCTTTATGTAATATGGTTGAAGTGTTATCGAATTCTGCTCCTTTTCCTAAGGTTGATACTCCTACAGCCAATGCTGTTTTCGTTCATAACTGTGATACTTCTAGTCCTTTACCTAACGCCGTTGAAATTTTATCTACTTCTGTCCTATCTCACGTAACTGAAGTGTGCTCTGCTTGTGTTTCTCGTCGTAAGGTGAATTCTCGTACAGTCAATACTTTTTCTCTTTCTACCGTGGATATTCTGACAATCCATGATGTTTCCTTTTCTACCGTTGATTTTCTTACCTACAATCCTAACAACAAACAACTTACTTCCTTAACGCGTTTCGAGTTTCCTAAACTATCCTTGGTACCTCCTACAACACGTGCTCCCACTACTACACCCCTGCTGTTCCTGTTTGGTAGAAAGCTGTCCACAAAAGGCAGACATTATTCTATGCTCCTTCCAAACCTGAGGACATATGCTGGCGAAACCCTAATGTCCTTGATCTCGTTTCATTTTCTTGCTGGCGGCGTAAACGCCTTAAGTCCAATAACTAGTCCTCGTGCCCTAGATTTTTATGCCGACTTTGCTTTTCTTAGGCTTTGATTTTTAGACGTTACGGTTTCGTTTTACTTCCTTGTTTTGCTAGGTTTTCTTTCGTTTTCTTCTTGTACTGCTTGATCCCATGTGGGTCCGGAAATACAATAGTCCCACGGTACGACCTGTCTATCATAAGAGGCGACTACAGCGGTACAACACATACACACACACACACACACACACATTATATACGTCCAATTTATAACCACACACTTTAAACACACACACATACACCCACACATTTCATAAACACATAGTTCTACTTAGTTCTCGTTTCTTTCGTTTCTCCTTGTACTCCTCGACTCCGTGTGGGTCCGGAAATAGAATAGTCTCATGGTACTACGTGCCTGTCGTACAAGACGACTACAGCGGTCAAACACATACACACACGCACACTTTATACACGCATAACTCATACACACACTTTTCTTGCACCCCCCTTCCCCCCACCCACACACATACACACACGCACGCGCACGCCCACACCTACTCATACATAACTAATCTGCGATTCTGTTTTATTTTTTTTGTACGATTTTAGTTTTTTTTTGTTTTTGTACTTGGTGTTGGTGTTATTCTTTTTGATTTTTCTTCCTTTTTTCTCGTTTCTTTCGTTCCTTATTCTTCTCCTTTCTCCTGTTGCTGGTTTTCTTTGCTGTCGGTTCCTAGACCGATTGTGTTTCGTGCATCCGCTCCTGTGGTAGGTGCTTTCTAGTCCGTTCTTCGTTTTTCGAAAACCACGACTTAGTCGACTTTAGGACTAGTTAGCATTTCTTTTCTTTGGTCCTTCGTTTGTTGAAATTTTTGGATACCACAGTTTGCAGTACACCGTTCCCTTTTACCAGCGTTCCTTCTCTCTTCCTCTCGTTCTTGCTTGTTGTCCGTTTGTTTACTTGAGGCTTGGTCTTTGGGTCCTGTTTGGGCTTGTACTGTCGGTTTTCTTCCTCGTTCTGTTTCTTCTATTGAGATCAAAGACTTTTCTGTTTCTTCACAAGAAATATCCGTCCTCCGAAGACTTTTTCAGTGTCAATGCCGTTTCATCTTAGTCTTCGTTGCTTACTTTCCTTCCTTTCTTTTTTCCTCTTCTATAATTGGTCTTTCGAGCCGGATGAGAGTTTTTTCTTATTTTGGGGTGATGTTTTTCCTTTTTCTGTTTTCTTTTTATTTCGTTTTTCGTGACGAATTTTGTTTTAGTTTTTAAGCGAATTTTTTTGTCTGGATTTTTGTTTCTTTTCTCTTTGGGTTTTTCTTTTTTTTGGTCCTGTCTACGGGAATTACTTTTGTTTTTCTACCCAGACCTGTCAATTTTGCTGGGAGGGATTTGTTACGTTTATTTTTAACATAATTAATAATAAACACGCTTTCGAATAAATTCCTTAACTCAAATCGCTTTTTCTTTTACAACAAAAATTTATTCTATAAATTAAATAGTGTATGCATTGTGTTAGGTATCCGGTAATCACTGAAATTCTTCAATAACATCCTGTTTACAATTATAAATACGCTTTCTGCAAATTTTCATTTTGAACTTATGTATATAGTTTATGCTAAAATTGAATAGTTATATCTTGTTTTTAAGTACCCGATATCTTGGTATATTTTACGACCGCCGTATAATGGTTTTCTCTATTGTTCCAATGTAACGACCTGTTAAAATAAGGTCGCGCACTATCCGATATAAGCCAGGTTTTCCAGTTTTACCGCGCTTTGATAAGCTAGAATTTGCAGTTCGTATTCGTGTTGTTTGAACCATTGTTGAATTTGATTCTACAGCTTGCACGTCGAAGTGTTTTCTACATTTATTCTTCTTCGTATTTCAAAAAGTGATGCACGCTTGTGTTTTTCTGTTCGACAACTAGGAGGTAT
The DNA here is from genome assembly GCA_036346225.1 of Platerodrilus igneus. Taxonomy (NCBI): domain Eukaryota; kingdom Metazoa; phylum Arthropoda; class Insecta; order Coleoptera; family Lycidae; genus Platerodrilus; species Platerodrilus igneus. The sequence goes on from JARFIW010000791.1 coordinate 5,414,028, forward strand.
CTAGTGTGGACTGCTCTTTTTTAGCTGGAGGTCAAATGGGTACTTTCTTTATGTAGACCAACTGCTTTTGTCTGTAGACCAACTGCTTTTGTCCGTAGACCGCTGCTGCAATTATGGTAGCAGAGTAAATGTATGTTGACGACCATGGCGTTCCTGTGTTGACTCACCCCCGACGGATTCTGAGCTAAGTATCTGACCACGTACAGGTATGCAACTCGTTTTCTTTTGTGTGTTACAATGTCATATTCCGTATCAACACTTGGTGTAGAAACGTGACATCGTAGAACTATCGTTTGTGGTCGCTAATCGATACTATCGCTCTACAGGTGCGATGTACTATTTTTAAAGATGCGTGCCAAAAGAACGCACACGTTTATTCGCTTTATTAATTAGTTATTTTATAAAAAGTAATAGATGAAATTTTAAAAACACTTGACAAAAGCTCTCACGCTACTGAATAATTTTATTTTGTGTAAATACAAGATGCGCATTTCGTATCTAATGTATTAAATTGCTCATATCACCTAATTGTTTGCTTTGGAATATTAACTCTTAATTTATTGTTTTTGCTTGTTTATACAGAATCCTTTATTTATTTTTGTGTTAATAGATAATCGTGGACGATGTACTTTAATTGTTTTGTAATTTTGGTATGTAGGCGAATCCCTCCACTCTCCACGGTTGGTAATTAGCCTGGTATTTACTTTTCTTCCGGCTACGTTTAGGTACGCAGCACACTATATCGAAAATACTCAAGTGGACGGCGCACCTAAAAACACAACCGCTTCGTTAAATTCCGAACTATAATAATCACTCTTGGTTGGTGTAAATCGCCTCCAACGTATCAACATATATTTATTTTTGCCGGTATTGACCCATTCAAATTGACTAATATCCTACAACCATTTAAAATAGGGAACCTTGACACTTTGATAGTGTGTATTCACAGTAGATTCCTGAGAATAAAATATCCCCGAGAGCATATTAACATATTTATACATAGTAAATTATTCTAAGTCTACAATTTTAGTACTAATTTATAACCTACTCAAGAGCGGATCCAGGAAACAAGCGGATTACTTTACTTTAATACAAAAAGTAATAGATTTATGAAAAATGGAAACTGGTTAACCAATAATTGAAAAGGCATATTACGAGCTAATTCTCTTAATGCGTAACAACCAATTAAATAATTGGTAAATGTCATTATGTGTATGTTACTTTTCTTAATATAATAATAAATAAATAAATAAAAGAAAAATATCTTAGTACTTTTATCTTCACAATAGTAAAGTTATTACAATGTCAATTTAAATTAAAATATGACGAGCGCTTTCGACTATTAATGAAGATAAAAGTACTAAGATATTTTTATTTATTTATTTATTTATTATTATTTTAAGAACGACTATTAATGACTTAATAGTCGAAAGCGCTGGTCGTATTTTAATTTAAATTGACTTTGTAATAACTTTATTATTGTGAAGATAAAAGTACTAAGATATTCTTTCTTTATTTATTTATTTATTATTATTATGGATCTTCATCAAGTCAGAGCTAATTACATTAATATGTTTCTTAACATAACTTGTATTCGTTTGTGTCTATCGCTGTTAATGAGTTAGTGAAAGTTGGTATTTTCAAGGGACAATTGAATAATGGCATTATAGTTTTGCATTAAACTCTATTTTTGTTTATTGTTAAGTAGGACGTTACCCGATAGGGGAGAAGAATGCTTTTTTTTAATATTTTGAAAATAGAACAAATAGGGTTATATGTTTTTTATTAAGGATTTTTAGTAATGTACGTGCGTACCTGGCCAGTTCAAGGATAAGACTACGTACAAAATAGGTTTTTGCATTTCCTTCGGGAAATGGGATGTGTATTTATATTTCAAATATTTAATGTTATTAGAGGTTAAATTTAGGTAAACCGTGGAGTCTCATTTATCAAACAGGTAAAAGCAACAAAATTATGAAAGCACATCCAGTGATGCAGCAGTAGTAGACGGTATTGAGGGTTTCCCGTGCTTCAAAAGATCCTTCATTCTAAATTTCATTAATTGGATGAATTTGAACGAGTTTCGACCTTCTACATTGTTTAGAAGAGGAAAGTTAAGTATAAATTAACAAGATTTAGGAAACCAAATACAAAGGGACGTATTCGGAGTAAGCACCTTCTGAATAAAGAGGTCTATTGTGAGAAAGGTTTGCCGAGACAAACGGTGGTTTGCGCCCAACAATTACACAAAAAAATTAAACACTTTTCAAAGTAAGTGTGTATTTTAACAGTTTTTGTAGTTTGATGGTTTTGTTTTAAATTTCTTTCCATAGAAACCCATCCCGTACAACTGTAGTTAACTGGCGCGAGTTACAATCCCCCAAATTAAAATATATATGTAATTAATGGAACTATTAAGAATTATTAAAATTGAAGTTAGATGTAACAATGTAATATTGAAGGACATAATAAAAAGGTTAATGAAAGTTCAACAAGCCAGACAGTGGGAACGAAAACAAACATTGTATTGCAGACGTATCGTGATACTGCAGGTGCAGATCACAGTAGGTTATAAGACAGCAATTATTAGAATTAAGATTGTTACATTGTATTAAATACAGAAATAAGCAGACATGAGCGCTGCAGTTCCCACAAGCAATGTGAGGGGCAGGGATGGCATAAATACCCGCGAGAGCCCAAGATGGCGAGTCAGTCTAGAGCTTCTCAACTTTAACATTGTTGTCAGTTCAGCTACTTACCTTAATTTTAATTTATTTAATTAGTGAAAGTCAAATTAGAATAATTTCGATCTCCAACGTTAATGAACATAAATAACGTACTTGTAAATTACAACTAAATGTAATTTCAGTATCAAATAAATTCGTGAGAAGTAGTTTTTTGGAAAAGCTTTTTAAAAAGTCGCTCCGAGAGGCCCGACACCTAACTCGCGCCGTTTAACCTGTTACGTCATTCCTCCCCTTCACGGAAAATTAACATTTTCAATTCTTCATGTAACAATATTTTAATATAGTTAAATGAAGACGTGAGGTTGGAAAGTAGGCAATATTCTGAAGCAGGAAACTACGTTGAGACAATGAGAGAGGACATGGCACGCTTGAAATAGTAAATATCCGATTACGCAAAGGCTCAAGTATACACCCTGAACCTAGGTACAGAATGTTAAACAGCTCTGAAAGTTAGCTCACGATAGCACAGCGTAAAACTAAAATTACGAAGATGACTATGAAATTTTTTTTTTCCAAATTCAGTTGCAATTTCATCTTTTGCATTCCTTTCAAATTTAACCCTCTCGTTGGCGGGGTGTAGGAAGACGTTTGTACTATGTCTCGAAAATTGGCTATATAATTAATTGAACATTATTCAGTTTGATATGTATTCAGCTTTAAAGGTCACCTATCTGTTTAAACTTCCTTCTCAACTACGGAATATAGAAATTGCTTTCGAATAATTTTTCTAGAAAGAAAAATCTTTAATATTGTTATTCCCAACACGCACAACCAATAAAAAACCCATAAATACCGCTTTGCACAGAAAAACGTGCATGTCGTTAACAAAGCTTGTGCATCTTATTCCTTCAAAGGTGTTTCACATAAATCACCTGACCCAGTTCCTGAATGTAAGCGTTAGTAAAACCTAAGTGTAGTATATTGAGCGATAGTTTTTAGGGGTGGTTTGTCTTTTGCAATAAAGCGTGGGTGTAATAGAGGGATTGTCAAATTCCATCACCAATGGATAACTCTATGCGCGATCACGTTTTAGTTTCGTAAAATGTTCCTCATTCAGAATGGGTGCGGGGTCCAGGGTAGCAGACGCCCAATTCTGCCTTGCGCTAGATTTCCATTTACGTCAGCTAAAATCAATACTTAACATAGGACAAGACAGTCCGGACCGCGAACCCGTGCAAATCGTGTGTTATCCTTTAGGACTTGTGAGTATAGTGCGTTTAGATTTGATGAGGTCAACGAGCGCCCATGTGCGGGCTAGGATTTAGAACTAGAAACAGCCCCTCGCAGAAGACATCCCTTCGCTGGGGTGACTGCTGTATTACCACAAAACATAATATTAAATATTTTTTATATACGTATAAATTTATTCGGACTGGTAATATATTTTCCTAGATAATAGTCTTCAATTTGCCTGTAGATGCGTTAACTTATCGCGTGTTACACCTAAGCTTTTGAAAATCGCCCTCTACACATGTTCAATTATTCTCTAGGTCAAGTATTCACCTTTAGCTATAAATAGAAGAACACTGTCAATAAAATAAAATCAATTACCCTTATTAAACGCCACAAATACGAACAAACGATAAATTTCCAAGATGATTAACATTGCGGGTGTTGTTTCTATAGTACTGTTCTATGTACTTATCCTCGCCGTTGGCATTTGGGCTGCTAGAAAGAAAGAAGAAGGAAATGACTCCGAAGAAGAAGTTATGCTTGCTGGAAGAAACATTGGGCTTTTTGTTGGAATCTTTACAATGACGGGTAGGTAAAACTCGGACACGGACCTATCGTTTAGTAATATAGTTTTTTTAAATTTATCATCAAATTGAGGTTCACACTTTTTATTAACAGGGAATTATTGTATAAATCCCCAAGGAAGAAGAATTAAAAAAATTCATTCTTTATACTTTTAATAACTGGGGGGAAAATTATAACCAAATATTAGTAGTACGATAAAAGCCAACACCTTTATAAATGGAGCAAAGAATTTTATTATATTCTGTGTATTAAAAATGCATATTACTATTGTATAGATAGAATAGAAATATTTATTAATAACACTTTATTTATTTTGAATGAAAATGGGTTCTTCGTTTAAATTGATCTTTTGTACATACCTTATAATTTTGACTATATAATATATATATATATATATATATATATATATATATATAATGTAGATTGGCAAGTGACTCAAATTCAGCCACGAGGGCATTCTGTCGACGCTTTTTGCCCTAATTAGGGCTCATCAGGACAGGAGTAGCAAAGTTGTAATACTTAATACACACCTTATGAGAAGTACAGCATCACCCAGCTCACAAGGTGTCTGTATTAAGTAAAACAACTTTGCTACTCCTGTTCTGATGAGCCCCAATTAGGGCGAAACGCGTCGACAGGATGCCCTCGTGGCTGAATTTGAGTCACTTGCCAATAATTCCTTTCTACATTCGCTCTAGGCCTCAGTACATTCGAAAATGATTAATTTACCAAAATCGAAAATTTCACAAAATAGAAACATTTTCAAAAAAAAATTTCTTACCCGGATTCCTGCTTCATCACATTAATTGATTTCTTCAGCAGCTTCCCTCGCTAGCTCAGCTGTGCTTCCTCTTGGATACCTAAATTTACTATCATTCTCTGTACCGTTCACACACACCATTCAATAAAACCACAAAATAATACAACAATCATACAATATTTATTTACCACTATTTACAAATAATAATTCAAGATTATGTACATTTTGGTGCTCAAATTACACCTCCATAAATGATATCTTTGTAAAGTCCTTGTTTTTAAACTGAAATATCAAACACATTTAATGTAACAGGAGTAAATGGGTCCTAAATAATACCTTATTTATATTTTTTCTAATTATTACACTCTGGAATATGGCGAGCTCATGATAACCCAGTTTTTTTAACGTATGCTTTCTACTTTGAATACTCTTACTACAAACACAAAAAAAACCATGTACTTTTAACAATAAAAATTTGAATTTTTAAGGAACGTTCACTCTCACATCTCACAAATAATTTCCACAGTTTATACAAAACAGCAAATTCTAATGCGTTACCTGGAAAAACTTGAAGATTCCAACTCCGTTGACGATGTATTATGTTCCTGAATCCTCGGTCTAGTGATTATGCGCTGCTTGCCGCCTCCAGCTATTTATAGATGAACACCATCTAAGTTGCGCTGCATGCTACTCATTGAAGATCCATCTCCATATCCAAATCCATGTATATTACACTTCATTGTTATTGCATAATTTAATTTACGTTACGAGCTTGTTACAGTATACGTTGTACCTTAGTTAAATATAAATAAACTCGACACTATCCGCGTTTCAAAGTATACGGCCACAACAATCTAACACTACTATTTAATTTATAAGTTTTAATACTTACAAGCTCGTTAGTAGATTTTTGTACGTCGTAAGCGATGCAAATTAAAGAAGTCAAAGAGAAACTTAATAACTCTCCTTTCATATTTATACGATTCAAAATGTAACCTCTCCAGACCCTCTTAACACGAAATACTTAATTGAACTAACTCTTTCTTCAAATTTTGTATAACCGTTTTCAACCTACCCAAAATTTAGCTCGTCTCTACGTTATTTTTCGAAAAACCCGCATTCATCTGTCCCGTGCTCGTCTGTTGTAAAACTAACTATTTTGACCAATGATATATTTTAGTGACGTCTTAAAACCCCGCCTGTATTAACTCTATTCCTCTCTTATGCATATTAGATGTTTCCTTCTAACCTTGTTTGAGTGGTAGAAAATCGATATTACTGTCCGCGTGCTATCTACTCCACGTGAAGTTGTATACGTGCCTACCGAAGTGAATGCTATTATGCCTGTCTTGTTCTGAAGCATATCATTGATTGTTCATCCCTTCTGCGCTAATAGAAACTTTTGGTTATCGTTTATGCAAAACAACCGTCGATTGAACGATATTCCTCGAAGCTTGTCTTGTTATCTATACAAATAAAGGGAACATGACCTTTCCAAAATATGTAGGTGTTCAATTAACGATCGTTTTAAAATAACATTTCTAGGAGTTTGCGTTTCAAGGTATTTCATATATTCGACGTCTGTTTGTTTGTTAGTAAAGCTTTTCGCCTTGGAATTATCGATTTTTCATGCTTTGAGGCGTTTTCTGACGTTATAACCCTTTGAATTAAACTGAATTAAATTAATTAATAATTTCTATTGGCTTATACAATTTATTTTCTTTACGAACCTACAAATTTTTAATCCCTAATTATGAAATTATGGTAATACTCGTTACTTTAAATTAAATAAATGAAATAAATTTCGCACGTAAATTATGGTTGTTTCCTCTATACAGGGTGTTTGAAATTGCATTGTTTGTACCCAAATTTAAACCTTTTAGATCCACTACAATATATATATATATATATATATATATATATATATATATATATATATATTGATATGATAATGCCGCACGCCGATATAATAAACGTCCAGTTTTCCTGCTGTCCGCCACCGCTCTGTGTTTTTCTAATATTCTAATTTTAATTATGCCACGGCTAGCTCAGTTTAATTCACACAGAGTGCACAACGTTACGATAATCAAATAATTTACCCCTTTTCCCTCAAATTTTACCTGCTCAATTTGACAAATAAACCCTTGAATCAATAAATAATATTTAGATTATTTACTCCAATAATTGTATCTCTCTTTCTTTAATTTAAAGTCACCAAAAACGACGCTTTTACTGAAAAATCTAGAACGTTTAAGACCTTTCCCCCTTTCTACGTAAATTTCTACGTATAAAAATATTTTTGTTGACTCCTTCCTTACTGAATAGAAAAAATATAGTCAGTGTTTCAATTAAAATTTGAAATGATTCCTTATACAAGTTAGCCCTGACTTGTGGTTTTCCTGGTGTGTCCTTTTCCCCTTTGGTTTGCTGCTACGTGTTGTGGATCAACACCTCTTTATTATCCTCAATCGAGTTGCTTTGTTAAAATAATGCTTTGCTTTGTACTTCTTCACGTGAGTTTGAACCAATAATTTTATTCAGTATTTTTGTTTCTAAAATTTACCTCTTGCTTTACTTGGATTTCCAGGGCGCTACTTAGATTTCCCTGCATACAACTTAGATTGCTGGATGCTACTCAGATTTCCCTGGATGCTATTCAGATTTCCCTGGATGCTACTTGAATATCCCGGGTGCAACTCAGAGCCTTCTATTATTGTAACCATTTAACCTAAATTAATTAACAAATTTCTACTCACGTTTTTAGCGAATGCTTTTTCATATATCTTCACTATAATTTGTTCTCAAATATCATATAACACCACCTTTCACAAATTTTAATAATTTAATTTGAAATTTATTTCGACGCGTAAATTTTCGAGTAATAGTGATAGAGCTTCGACGTGGTTCAAATTGAGACTGAGCCCCTTATCAAACTCTGGGCGTTATATAGCTTATGCTATCTAAATTTCATTGGTTTATCTGAACTGTCGTTCAAGGTCTTGTAGCCAACCATAGGTTGTTTTGGATATTCCTAGAAGTTTTATAAGTTTAATTCTGATGAAACTATTTCGTGATTACGCATTCTGCTCGTATTTCTATTATTTTACGATCTTTAACCGCTTGTTTTGTTATTATTACTGGAAATTTTAATTTACCTTGGTCTTTGATTTAGCTTATAGCTCTTGTTTGTAAAGATAAAGCTTTTGGAGAATTGAATAAATAAACTAATGTAACATGAATGATGTAAATCAACATGTTTCTGTATATGTTTTGTATTTAAAACTTATTTTGAAATGTGCGTTTCTTATCAAAGCGCTTTACTATATTCTTCCTTCATCGCATGCTTAATTGCGCGATGACTTACTAGGTTTTATCTTATTCCATGCGTATCCATTTGTTTATAAAATTATGAACGCTTCTTGAAGTAGTTTAATCGCATGTATAATTAACTCTATGCTGAATATGTGTTTTATTATTGAAAGACATGCTTACTGGAATTAATTAAAGTTAATTGCGGTCCTTATACAGGGTGTTAGATGTTTGCTCTTTGCATAATATGCAAATTATTTATTTTTCATGCTAAATAAATGCAGTTTTCTAATTCCTATTGCTATTTACACTTACTACGCGACCCTTACGACTCAATACACTCCTAAATAACCCCCTCATCATAGCAATATATATATATATATATGTTTATATATATATATATATAATTACACAAGGCAAGTTGATTAATACTAAAGTATTAGATAATAAGACGAAATAATAAGATAGACTTTTATGCAAAGTCCAAATGATCATTTCATACCGAGCTAGTAACTGAAAGATGGCACATGTAAGGGGTGTCGGAGAGGATTCGAACCTGTATCTTAGGTTTTCGCGGCCCATGGGTAGTTACAAATACATGAACTGCAAAAGCCTAAGATACAGGTTCGAATTTTATCCGGGACCTTATGTTTTCCATCTTCCAATTACTAGCTCGATTTGAAATGATCATTTGGACGTTGCATAAAAGTCTAAGTTATTATTTCATTTTATTAACTAATATATATATATATATATATATATATATATATATATAAAATACTGTGACGTTAACTCTGGAACGATCGTGAAACGTGCCTGGATTTTACGTTTGAGAACAGAAATGTTGTTTTAACACCTGTTCCACGCTACTAGCCCTTTATACAAATATTATGTTACATTATCCTTGGCTAATTACATTGATCCTACATTACTATACACTACTCAAGTTAAAAAAAAAATTGTTAAAAATATTCCAACTTCCTAATTAAATGAATGTGTCTTCCCTCATTCAAAAGATCTCAACCTATGAGTTCACTTGTGCCCTTATATATATCCCAATGACCCCCTTAATTACACGATATTATCCCCCTATTTTAATAGAAAGTACAACACAAATTTGTTGTTTTCTTTGTATTCAAATACCCCAAAATTAATTCTGTATGTACACCTATTACTATTCCTATTACCTAACCTACCACTATTATGTTACACCTATCACTCTACTTTTACTTATCCCTATTCTTGTTATTTTATACCTATCACTATCTATTCACACCTAAGTCTATCTATCTTAAACCTATCACTATCTATTTATCTATCTGTATTTATCTTTATCTATCACTATCTATCTACACCTATCTCTATTTCTCTTAAACTATCTATCTACACCTATCTCTATTTATCTTTATTTAAATCTAACTCTTTTCTTAATCCTCCACGTCATCCTCCTCACATATTTAATAACTTGCACCCTTGTTTTTTCTCCGATTCCTATCACTATTATCTTCTTTACTTCATATAAAATAAAATTATCCACTACATCCTGATTCTTAACTTGTTTTTCATTTACTACTACTGCATCTGATGTGGACAAACCAAACGATACTACCGTATCATTATTACATTTTTCCTTTGTGGAAAACCCTGTGTACCTTCTAGAATTACGTGCAAAGGAATTAACCAGAATGAATTTCTCAAATCAAGTTTGCTAAAAATACATTTGCCACTTAACCTTGCTAAAAGTGTGTCCATGGATGGTGGACAATGATACTGTGGTTTAGTTCGTTAATTGATCTTTCTGGCGTCTAAACATAAACGAATGCTCCTATCTTTCTTCTTAAAGACCACCAACGGATTCAAAAAATGTGTGTTTGGAACTTCTATTATGCCGTCTTCTAACATTTTTACAAGTTCTTGGTTTACTTGATTTCTATATGCTGCGGGTATAGGATAGATCTTTGTATTGAATGGTTTCGAGTTATCAACCTCTAACACTTGTACTCCTACTAGCTCCGAATGTTTTCTTAATAAATTTTGTACTCCTTCTAGTTTCTCATCTGGACATTTAAAAGTATTTATTATCTCTATTTATCTCTTCTTCATCTACTTCTAACACATTTACATTCAACCCAGTGACATTCTCAGTGACCTCATACCTACTCATCCAGGGACACTCTATGTCACTTACCTTCACCAAACTCTTATCACAATTGATTATAATCCCCATCTTCCTCATACAATCCACTCCTATAATACTATTGAATTTTAGTCCGGGAACGATGATAAACTTCTTCTCACAGCTTACTAATACAATTTCTACCTTAACATGACCATACTATTGACTACCGCAAACTTTTTCTTGTTAGGAGCTGTTAGATGACTTCTTTTTATCGACATAACTCTATTTATATTTTCATGTTGGATCTTCTTGACAAATTCTTTCGATATCAAACTCGCCTCCGCTCCTGAATCGAACAACGATCCTACACACCCATTTAAAATTTTAATTTCAACCACCGGTAAACAAATTTTCTCTTCTTCTTCTGGTTCATTCTCTTCTTCGATGTCTATAAATTCACGTGGATGTTCATACTTAAAAATCTTAATTTATAGTGGTTTGCCCTTCTTTAAAAATCCTGCCTAGCTCTGGTCTCTACACTAGGTCCTGGTTGTCCTTCCACAACTTGTGCATACGTCCTACTGTTTGTGTCCTGTCCCTCAGTCTCTCCCTATTATCCATATTCGTCGACGTCTTATTGATCTTGGGTGAACTATGTTGCCTTGGTACGCCAGGTCTTGGAATAGCTCCCCTCGTGCTGCTGTTGCTCCTGAAATAGTTTCCCGTTGGTCCTCAATTATTCCTAAAATTTTGATTTGTCCCCTTTTGAATATGCGCATTATCTCTCCTACCCTCGAATCTTACTGCATTTATATTCCTGTCCCTGCTCTCCCGAGGTCTTCCCGAATTTAATTCATCTTACCTTTGCAGGTACTCCAAAAATGTCTCCCTTTCTACTATGTTCTGTAGAGCAACGTGTTGCTTAACCTCACTTTCAAATTGTCTCGACAAATATTTGATAATTTGCCGATCCGTCAAAGGTAGATTTAATTGCTTTGCGATGCTATATTTTCTAATCGCATATTGTTCCCGGGATCCTCCAAATTCTCCCTTATATTTTCTTGCAATTAAATCATTCCTAACCTGATTCTGCCTATTATCGCTCCAATAGTGCTTGAGAAATTTTTCCTCAAAATCTAAATATGACTCAATATCTGACCCTACCAAATTATACCAGGCTTCTGTGTTATCTTTTAACAAAGCCTTTACTAAATTTAATTTAGCTTGTTCGTCATATAAATTACATACTAATGTCCGGATAATATTATTAAAATTTGTGGGTTTGCCCAATTGTCTCCATAAAATTTCATTTGTTGTTCTACTGAAACATTACTCGCAAACAAACTTGAGCTCTCCCCCGCTAAAGCACATATATTTTGTTTAATCCTTGTTACCTCTCTCTCAATTCTGCCTATCTGGTCTCTACATGACTCACTTACCTCAATTATATTTTAATTTAGCTCCTCTTCACAAAAAATTCTAACTTCCGTTTTAGTTGTCCAATTTCACTTCGAATCCCACTTATACTCCTTTCATTTCTTTCAACTCTCATTTCAACCTCCTCCATTTTTACTGTTAAACTATTTTTAAAATCAGAAAATTCCTTCGTCGAGTTGTCCATTTTCTCGCTAATTTGCTCAAACTTCCGGTTCAATTCAGCACTCATCTGCTCCAATTTCCTGTTTGATTCCTCCTTCACTCCGCTTATTGTCTCATTCATCTGTTTAAATTTCCGGTTTGATTCCTCACTCATCCTCTCTAGCATTCTTATGATCATCTCATTTCCTTGCTCTCCCGATTCTGTCCTTGATTGATCTTTACTACCTCATGCTTCTTTATTTTTCCTGATTTTTCAAATAACGCACTATCGTCACTTCCAATTTCTACTCCGTCACTCCTAAGCCACTTTTTTCTCAACATCCGTTTAACACACACCACAAAATAAATATAAAACTATCACTAAAATTATTGACCACACTCCATCCTTTTCTCTCAAGATGCCAGTTTTCTGAAATAAAAAAAAAGTTTTTTTTTTACCTGAAATCGAGCCCCTCACGTTCGGGTCGCCATAATACTGTGAGCTCTCAACCTATAAGTTTACTTGTGCCCTTATATATTCCAATGGTCCCCTAATTACACGATAATAGATATATATATATATATATATATATATATATATATTTTAGATAGTTAATTACACAAGGTAAGTTGATAAATACTATAGTATTACAGTGAATAAGATGAAATAATAACTAAGACTTTTATGCAAAGCCCAAATGATCATTTCAAATCGAGCTAGTAATTGAAAGATGGAAAATATAAGGTCTTGGACTGGACTTAAACCTATATCCTGGTTTTGCCGGAATTGGTAAACGCATGGTTCCGGCAAAACCAGGATACAGGTTCAAGTCCTGTCCAAGACCTTATATTTTTCATGTTTCAATTACTAGCTCGATTTGAAATGATCATTTGGGCTTTACATAAAAGTCTTAGTTATTATATATATATATATATATATATAATACCCTGAGGTCTAGCGCCACGAATGGGCGCCATAAATACTTTGAGGTCTAGCTACAGAATGGAAGCCATAAATACTCTAAGATCTAGCTCCACGAATGCGTTGCCTTAAAGGCTTTAAACTATCCGGCTTGTCCGGGTCCATAACTCTAGCCCCACAATTTGGGTCGTCATATAAATGCTCGGCATCTGCCTGTAAAGACAGCCTTACCACATAGACTTGCATTTCATATCCCTTATTGTACTACCCACTAAAGATGCTCTTATGTAGGACGCCAAATCTCCAGCTTTCTGCTCAGATTCCTCAGGGATATTCGCCACGGCTGCTCATTAGCTCTCTGAAAATGCTGCCCTACTATTAAAAAAAAATTTGACTACTAAAATTTCATCACCCTTTATTGTAACATCAAAATTGCTACTCAAAACCGTTGTATTTACACTCCTATCAGATATTTAACAACCATTATCAATTTTAAAAGAGGTCAGTTTAAAATAAAGTAATTTCAAGATTTATCTATTAACATCTATAATTATTAAAAAGTACCTGGGCTTATTCCTAAACTTTATACTAATACGAGCTCATAGTAAATAACTTTCTGTACCTAAGTGCTAATTATTGCACTGAAAAATTACCAAAAACCTGTTTACTTTGTACAAAAGGCCAATATTACACACTCATTTTATAATACAAAATTGTACTTGAATATATTTTCATATAATTCATTCAGAAAGTATTTGAATGTCTATAAAAGACAACAAAATACACCAAAAACACAAAATGTCATAATCACCACAAAAACCACAACAGTCAACAAGTTTCTTAAAATTCATATACCTAGACTGTAGCACGACCAGCTCACTGCTTTGAAACATCTCTGATGTAGTCCTCCATCATAACTGCACTTGCATGAATCAGCACCTGTTGACTCCTACCATCAAGAACAGCAATCCTCTACTCAGATCTCCCAGAATTTAATGTACAGTACTTTCAAATTTTCGTACATCCGCTACTGGTCCATCAACATCCACTATTCCAACCCAATGCATACCAAGCGCCTCTAACCATAAATAACAAGAAGTCAACTTACGTTCAGCAAGCTTCGCTTTTCAAATTGTACTTTATATATCTCACAACTGCTGCATTAAACTTGCACCAACTTGTGCACAATCAATTAATTGTAATTAAAATCTCAACTCACTTCTTCACATTTACTATCGTAGTTCGAAGCTTGGCTGACGATCGAAAAGGAAAGAGAGCATTTACCGCCTTTTCTTGGTTTATATAGACTAAAAAATTGCCCCCCCCCAAATCGTATCACACCACCCCACAAACACGCCTTCTCGGTAACGTTTCTTCAACCGTTTACCGATTCCACAAATTCAAGGACACCACAACACCTAACCGTTGTCCAATTCTCAAAAACCAGCCACTATCCTTCAGTTATTCCCGGTAAATTTGGCAACCGTCTTCTAACCGTCTCAAAAATCTTGAAATTTTACTCGCAAACAAGCATTTTATTTTGAAACCCTCATTAAAAATCTCTAACGGCTGTCGACTTCGTCGAAATCCCCCGGCAACTAACTCCCATCCAAGCATCCAAAACACGCCTCTCCCAAACGCGCACATCCTATCACCTCATTCTAACTTGCATTCAAAATGTTCCGTTCTTTGTCTTCTACCCTTCCTCAATTTTCTACGTTCGTTATCGATTTCTTGTATCCTTGTTTAACCCGTATGTTATATTCTTTACCTTTATTCCGCTGTTAACAAGCTGTAATCCACCCTACCAGTACACACTATCGTTTTTCTCTTTCTTATAGGCACAGTCTAATAGTCCTACTTTGTCTGTAGCCTTCTACCGTACTTTTCATTACCCTTTCCAAATCGATCTCTTATGAAAACACGCTGCATCTCCGTCTTGCTTATTTTACCTTTATAAATTTCTTTGTCTTACAGACGTTTTAAAGTCAATGACAATTAACCATACTATATCTTCCATTCCTTGCTACCTCATATAAAACACAGTCTTTCTCTTTATATTATCGATTCATTTTTGTTTGTAACGTTCAACACCCTAACTAACATCGACCTGTTGTTCGTTCTTACCAATCTTTTCCTAAGAAACCTTGATATTTGTTGACTGGCTTTTAAATCAATACAAAGAATGTTTTTACCCTGCTAAACCTTTAAAAAATTATAAATATTCTAGCTTCATATTATCATATACCAAGTTATGTACACAAATAAAATAACTACGCTATGAATATCCTTTCTAACAAATTCACCCACTTCAATTATCGATTTTTATGCTATAAATGAAAAGCTTTCTTAACACTACCTTTACATGATACTTAGATTTAAATGCATGTATTTACCTTACGGATTTATACCTATTATATTTAATGTTTGTAATTAATTTTATCCTAACTCTAAAATGCAGTAAAATTAATCTTAAAGCTTATTTTAAACTATGAATCCTTATCCTATAGCTTAGAAAATGTTTTAAATTATTACATGCGTGCTATATACATGATGTACGCTCTCATAAATATTCATGTGATCTATCTACCTTTGTTCTAACCTAAAAATCCATAAAGATATATATATATATATATATATATATATATATAATTAAACATTATTTTAATTTCTTGACCATCTGTATTAGATATAACATTGTAATTTCTTGGACGTTGGTCAATGTATACCTATAGTTATTTCTAAAAGTAAATAGAATAACTATAACAATTTGTAATTGCGTTTATTATTTTTATTTTTAAGACGCGTTTCGGTCATCAGGACCATTATCAATTATGTTCTACAAAACATTACCTATAGAATATGAAAAATAATTTTAATAATTACATACCTAAAACTGAATTGTAGATTGTATATCTAAGCTAAAGTAAAACATTTAAACATTTGTCACGGATATAAAATTCTCTAAAAATTGTCACTTCATAAAAATAAAATGATGTTTTACATTTAAAAATACAAGAACGAAGAACACTTAAAGTATGCGAATGTAATAACATTAATTATTTAGTATAAACTGTTAAATAATAAAAATTGTAGTGTGTGGTGATAAGTAAACTTGTTTAATAGTGGTGGTATATATATGAAATATCTGCAATAGGATATTTATAACAAGGTGCAATTAGGCTATTAAATTTTGGTAGAAATGTGTGAAATTGTCTTGATCATTTTTTGAATTTATTGCTTGTGAATTTCTCTGGATTTGTATAGTTTCTAAAAATCCTCTTTTACTATCTTTCATTTCAGTACCTAAAATTTCTACATTATTAAAATCAAATTTGTGTAAATGTTCTAAGGCATGGGTTGCTAGAGCGGTGCATTTTTTGTTGTTAGTTTTTATTGAATATTTATGTTCGTATATTCGTTTATGGAGGTATTGTTTGGAATTTCCGATATACACGCCGGGACAATCGCTGCAATTTATTTTGTATATGGTGTGTGTTTTGTATTTTTGCTCTATTTCTGGTCTTAATTTTGTAAAAAAGGTTTTTGTAAAATTGTTTGGTTTGTGTACAACTTGAATATTATGGCTCTGTAAACATTTTTTTAGTTTTTCGGATAGTCCCGGGGTGTAGTCCATACTAATCCTGTTGTCTATTAAGTTTGATTTTTTATTATTATAGTTGTTAAATATCTTGTGTATTTTTATAACTGGCTCGTAGAAGCTTTTTGGGTAGTCGTTATTCTTTAAAATATTTTTAACTTTTTTAAGATTTTTTGGCTTATGTTTATTATGTGAAAAATGCATTGCTCGGTCGACAAGGTTGTTAATCATATTTTTCTTATATATCATAGGGGTGTTAGATTTGTAATTAAGATATCTACCACTCCAGGTTGTTTTGTTGAACCAGTTGGTAGTGGTTTCTCCTTTATCATTGTAAGTAATTAGTAAATCAAAGAAGGATATAGTGTTGTTAACTTCTTTCTCTATTGTGAATTGTAAACGGGGGTGGTAGGAATTAAATTTGTTTAGCGTTTCGTCGATTTTGTTATCTGGAATGCACATTATACAGTCATCAACATACCTTTTAAAAAATACGGGTTTGTAGCTAAGCTGTTTTATAATTTCTTCTTCTAGATCCTCCAGTACTAGGTTAGCTATGGTAGCTATGGTTAATTGCAAAACTTGTGACTGGAATACTATACTTCCTCACGACTAGGCAAATCTTCATTATCAGATATTTATTTTTTAAAAGTTTAAAGCAATATCACAAACACTAACAAGCAAAAATTTGTTTGTCATAGTATAATAGCCTACTTCGTATGAGACGAAAATTATACCTCGTCTATTATAAAAATGGAGGTTTGTACTGATTGGTAAGGGGTGTTGGATTATGATAATAACTCACGACCAGGCCGCTCCTGATTGGCTAAAGTTATTGGATTATGGATTTATACTACATTTATACTACATTGGCCAGGATGCGAGTTTTTTCCTGCAAAATTTATAATTTTGCAGAACCATTTCTGTTCTAAGCAAGGCAGGGAACTTTAAAGTTCGTGACAACACACACACACACGCACGCACGCACGCACGCACGCACGCACACCCACACACAAACACACACACACAAACACACACACACACACACACACACACACACACACACACATAGGACCTCTATTTTACGTCTCATCCGAACGAGGGCGTACTTTTGTGAAAAATGATCGCCTAACATTTTCCAAGCGAACCGTGTCGGGATTTAAACCCGGGACCTTAGGCATAGTAGTCACACGCTTACAAGTTACGCCACGGAGCTGCCGCTACTTTGTACAGCGGGGCAATACACCGCTGACAATTGGAGTTCTTTGTTTTATATTATTATGAAATTCTTTAATCAAAATTTTTAACAAGGAAGGGCGATTCGTCTTACTCCGAAGAAGTGAAATATGATGGCAATTAGGAACAAATATTTTTACAGGAAAGAATTCCTCCCATTTCCCCCTGGATTTAATCCATGTACATCAATCGCTAACATGTTTTTCTATTTAACGTATTCGGGTAATGAGCAAAATAGACCGATTGAGTGAATGTAATTAAAAATACGTTTGTATAAATTTATTATTAACCTGTACATAAATTTAGACCGTAAAAAAATTAAGCTGCTGCGTAGTGTTGTAATTATCGCTAGCGTGTACTTAAACACTTGGTTCTAATGACTACATTAATTAGATTTTAAAAGT
The DNA here is from genome assembly GCA_036346225.1 of Platerodrilus igneus. Lineage (NCBI taxonomy): Eukaryota > Metazoa > Arthropoda > Insecta > Coleoptera > Lycidae > Platerodrilus > Platerodrilus igneus. The sequence goes on from JARFIW010000791.1 coordinate 5,432,462, forward strand.
AGTATAGTTCTTAATTAAAAGAACGTGTACGTCGTATACGAGTTAAATTTAGTAACAATACTTTATTCGTGATATAAATAAATTACTCAATGCTGTGATTGTACCTGATAAAGTACCTAATTCTATCATGATTTTTACAAATGGCTACCTTAAATAGCTAATCGATCGCCTTAATTCGTAATTTGATAAAAACTTGTACGTGCGCTTCTTTTTAAATTGTATGACACAGAATAGGTATTTAGAAATACAAAAAAACATATCAATTAAGCGATAATATAAGTAGAAACTAAAAATGATTGTACCAGGATACTAAAACTTAGCTTGGTCAAGGGTGGTCATGACACAGAAAACGATCGTTTAGACTTAAAACGTTCTAGCATGTGATTTTCCACGTACCATATGTTAAAGCAGTAACATTATTTTAATTAAGTAAATTGAAGATGCTAGACTTAGCTAGATACTTTAAAGTCCATGGGAATCTCTGACCTAAACAATTATAGAAGTATATATATTGATGTGATAATGACGCCAGAGTCTATGGAGAAAACCATCCAAAGAAAAGAAACCGAAGAAAAGTAAAATTTCACTATATTTAATTCTACCACCCTGTATAAACTTAGAATCTCAATTTTAAAATGAATTCATTTCAGTCGTACGTGTGTAAATAATTAATCTTAAAATATACCTTAAAAACAAGTTTTCATTTTACAGCACAAAAGCAAAGCATTAAATTTCCATCCGTGTATAAATAATTATTTTGTAAATACTAAAAATTATTTTGATTTTGTGCTATCTTCTTTAAAATATGCGAAGCTAAAATTTATATTTTGCTAGAATAAAAATTAATAACACAACGAGCGTTATTTATTGAAAACGCAATACACTGTATTTACTGAAAGGTAACTTGCGTAAAATAATATCAGTTCGATGTAAATAAATAAACGCTCTAATATAAAGAACGCGCTAATATCAGAAAAAGTCTAAAATAGATCACGTGTTTTAATAACTCTAAGAGAAAGAGAAAGAGAAAAAGAGAGAGAGAAAGAGAGAAAAAGAGAGAGAAACGGTATGTTTTGATGCATCAACAAAGAATAGACGACGTTTTACGATGGACATAAATTACAACGACCGCGATAACCGCATTTAATTAGATCATTAAAATGCTATATCATCATTCGAAATAAATCTAAAATGGAATGGAAAAATATCGTATTTAGAGTTTTGTATATACAAAGGAAGTGATCGAGGATCGGGTTGATTCTTTCTGTAAGATTCGAGCAAAGTTTCATTCTTTAATTTATTTTACGACATGAAACAAAAAAGTTTGGTGATAACATAATTAATTACGAAAGAGGTATACAACAAGGGGATCCTTTAGGCCCGGCAATCTTCTGTCTGGCAATAAACAACCTTGTTAACTCATTAAACACAGAGTTTAATATTTGGTATTTAGATGACGGATGTATTGGTGGTGAGATTCATTCCGTAATCCAAAATTTCGAAAAGATAATTTCAATCGCTAAGTCGTTTGGTTTGGAACTCAATTTTAATAAATGTGAACTGTTATGTTCACCTCCATCCAATTTTAACAAAACCATTTCACTCTTAAACATGATCGCACCAGGTATTCAGATACCAAATAAAAGTAATTGGACCCTACTTGGCGCACCACTCTGTACTGAAGCGATTCCAGAAAGTATCAATAAAAAAATCGAATTGATGTCCTCCATTCGCTCTCGTTTAAAGTCATCTTCTATTCCAAATCATATCTCATTTTGTCTGATTAAGAATTGTTTTGCTATTCCTACATTGATGTACATCCTCAGATGTAGCCCAACTTGGACTTGTATGCAATCTCTTGAGATATTTGACGAACTATTACGATGCACTTTGGAGGAAGTAATAAATATCAAACTGAACCATTTCGAATGGTCGCAAGCATTTCTTCCAATAAACAGAGGCGGATTAGGTGTCCGTCTTTCAACTTCACTTTCACTACCTGCTTACCTGTCTTCTTTTCATTCATCTTTACCTACAATTAGATCAATCTTTTCTAATGCTATTTGCAATATATCTATTGATAATTTCTTTTGCAAGCTGAAGAACTTTGAAGTCTGCAACAAATTTAAATGAAATTAAAATCAACAAACTCGTCCAAAAGAATGGGATATACCATTGCTGGATATATCTTCCAATAAGTTGCTAGAATCAGCTACCAATAATACACATAGGGCTCGTATTCTTGCAGTTTCTTCGAAATATGCCAGCGCATGGTTATTCGCTCTTCCAATAGCATCTCTGGGCACATTATTAGATAATCATTCGTTTAGAATTGCTGTAGGACTCAGGCTTGGTACTCGGTTGTGTACACCACACTCGTGCATTTGTGGATCAGCTGCAGACGAGTTAGGTATACATGGATTAAGTTGCAGGCTTAGTGCAGGAAGGCATTCCAGGCACAAAGCAGTTAACGATTTAATTAAACGAGCTTTAGTCTCTGCCGATGTTCCTTCTATTCTGGAACCTACATATTTATTCAGAGAAGACGGTAAAAGACCTGACGGTATTAGTTTAATTCCTTGGAAATACGGTAAAGCAGTAATGTGGGATTTTACATGTACCAACACTCTCGCTAGTTCTCATGTTACTGCTTGTTCCAACAAAACTGGAGCAGCAGCAAAAGCTGGCGAAAGAATAAAAAACAAAAAATATTCTTCTTTATCAGACCTTTATATCTTTTACCCAGTTTCAATTGAAACCTTAGGAGTTCTAGGTAGTCAAGGATTGGAATTCATAAAGGAAATTGGTAGACGAATCTTTTATAATACCTTTGATCAAAGAGCCACTTCATTTTTATTACAAAGAATTGGCATAGCTATTCAAAGAGGTAATGCTGCATCCATATTATGAACCATTCCACCTTCCAAAGATTTAAGTGAAATTTTTGACCTGCCTTCAAAATGTTACTGTTTAGAAAACCAAAACATTCGATCATCTTGCACTGTCTTTAAGAAACAGCTAAATAATGTTGACATGGAAGAAAATAAAACACTGATCGCTTTTACAATAGAAGAAATTTCAAAAAACCCTAATTTCTCTAACAGATTGAGCCATTCTTCAAATACATCTACTCATCTCCAACATATAATTAATGCATCACAACTCGATCCTTACTTTAAGAACTTAAATGATTTTTCAAATACAATTACAAATTTAGACAAAAAAGGATTGGAAAATATTGGCAATACTTGCTTTATAAACTGTATAGTTCAGTGCCTCTCAAATACAAAATTATTACTTGAATATATTAAACAAAATGCGTTTTCGAAGCATATCAATACTAGCACTTCAACCATGAAAGGAGCTTTAATTAAATCTTTTGCACAAGTAATAAAAGATCTGTGGTCTGAAGATACTTTCGACAAAGTGATAAATACTAATAACTTGAAATCACACTTTCATCGATTTGCACCTAGTTTTATGGGCTTCTATCAACAAGACGCACAAGAGTTTATGCGGTACTTGCTAGATGGTATTCATGAAGACGTTAATCAGGTTACCTCCAATCAAATTCCTATATTGTCAGAATTAAATGAACCATTAAGTGACTCTGACAAACGTAATGAATCCTGGCAGCAATATTTAAGAAGTAACAATTCCAAAATTGTTGATATTTTCGCTGGACAGTTAAAATCAACAGTACGTTGCACACACTGTAATCATTCTTCTGTAACTTTCGAAGTCTTTTGGGATCTATCACTAGCTATACCTAAGCACACTGGCTGCTTAACGTTACAGCTTTGTCTAGATAATTTTACTAGGCCTGAAACATTGGATGACAACGAAAAACCAGTATGTTTTAAGTGCAAAAAAAGGAGAAAATGCATCAAATCACTGTCCATACAGAGATTTCATAAAATATTGGTGATACACTTAAAACGGTTTTCACCTACAGGTACATATCAAAGAAAGCTAACTACGCCTATAGATTTTCCATTAGAAGGTCTAGATATGCGACACTACGCTGCAGAAACAAATCTTGGAAATTGTCATTATAACCTGTATGCAATATCGAAACACAGTGGGACTACTTTGAAAGGCCATTACATCGCATACTGTCGACACCCGTACTCATTTGTATGGCATGAATATAACGATTCCAAGGTGTGCAGTATATCCTCTAAAACACTTGTAAAAGCAGGAGCATATGTTCTATTCTACGAAATGCATTCTGAAGAAATGAAACGAAGTACCTTAGTTTCGAAAGTTCCTAGAGATACAATGCATGCAAGAAACCTGTATCGGCCTAATTCTGAACTACATTGCGATTATCTGACAAAACATAATAAACCTGCCAATAAACGAACAACCGATCCAATTGTTATACTATCTAGTATTCTTGAAGAAATCTTAAATGAACTTCATGATATGCCAGATGTACAACCATTCTTATTTCCTGTTAATGCGAATTTAGTCGAACACTATCAAAATATTATCCAACGACCCATGAATTATACAGTCAATTCGAGATTACTTGCACCAAAAAAAAATACCATACTCGTGAAGAATTTTTGGTTGATATAGATCAAATTTTGAAAAATTCTGCTTGCTATGACGATGCACCATGGTGTGGACATTGTAAAGCCCTTGCACCAGAATATTCCAAAGCTGCAAAAGAATTAGCAGACAAAGAGTCAAAGATAAAGCTTGGTAAAATTGATGCTACCGAAGAGGAAGATCTTGCTAAGGAATATGATGTCAAAGGTTATCCTACCCTTAAATTCTTTAGAAATGGACAGCCTATTGATTATTCAGGAGGACGTGATGCTGCCCAAATAGTAGCTTGGCTTGAAAAAAAAACTGGTCCTGCAGCTAAAGAGCTTAAGACAGTGGAGGAAGCTAAACAATTTATTGAAGAAAATAAAGTTGCAGTTGTTGGTTTCTTCTCAGATCAAACTTCAGATAAAGCTAAAGCTTATTTATCTGTTGCTAATGCTGTCGATGATTATCAGTTCGGAATCACTTCTGACGAAGCAATTTACACGGAATATGAAGCTACATGTGGTTCTATTGTCTTATTTAAACAGTTCGACGAAGGAAAATCCATTTTTGAAGGTGAACATACTGAACAGAACATCAAAAGTTTTGTTACATCAGAGTCCCTACCAAACCTCGTAGAATTCAATCATGAAACGGCACCTAAGATCTTTGGAGGTGAAATTAAGAGCCATTTACTCATCTTTGTATCTAAAAGTGATGACAAAACCAGTGCTATTGTATCTGCTGCTCGTTCTGTCGCCAAACCTTACAAATCTAAAATTTTGTTTGTTATAATCGATGTAGAGGAGAAAACCACCAGCGAATTTTAGAATTCTTTGGAATTAAAAAAGAAGAGGTTCCCACTGCACGTATTATTAAACTTGAGGAAGAAATGTCAAAATTCAAACCTGAATCGTCCGAACTTGATGCTGAAAGCATAACTACATTTGTAGATAAGTTCTTAAAAGGTGAGCTTAAACAACATTTATTAAGTCAAGAACTTCCTGAAGATTGAAATAAACAACCCGTGCGTGTTCTTGTTGCAAGCAATTTCGATGAAGTTGTATTAGATAAATCCAAGGACGTCCTTGTAGAATTTTATGCTCCATGGTGTGGTCATTGTAAACAGTTGGTCCCTATTTATGAAAAAGTTGCAGAACATTTTGAAAGTAATGTTGATGTTGTTATTGCTAAAATTGATGCCACAGCAAATGAACTCGAACATACTCGTATTACAAGCTTCCCTACAATTAAACTATTTGTAATTTATTTCATCTACGTTTCACAAGAAACATAGAAGTTATTAAACGTAATTATTTGATAAAGTATAATGAAGGTTTATCACAATAATATAAATAATGTTGGTACAAGATCACAACTGCAGATTTTATCCGATTAAAGATAAATACACTTTGGAAACAGATTTTTTAACATCAAACGTAGATGTGAAATAGAACCAAGAAGTCTTTAATGCCATTAACTACGATGGAAAAGAGATTTTGATAAGCGCTATTTGATAATAGCAACAACAAGTAATATTTTGTTTTTAGTAACTTATAAGAATATTAGCTAAAATAAGTTCTTAATTTCATAAACATTATTTGTCAAGAAGGTAATTTCTAGCAAGTTTTGAAGTTAGAGGTCAAAACATTTTAACCTTTAGTAAATTATCTGTGCAGCGTTGTTAGCCAATTACATTGACAAACGGAGTAATGGAGGATATGTCAATTATTCACATAAAAATCAAAGACAATTTTGTACCTCACAGAGAAGATATTTGGGTTCCGCCCTTGTAAACAAGGATTAGATAAAGATTATTTTAATAAATAAGTAATTATTAGGTAAGATTTTCTGTCTAAGCTTAAGCTGTAAAATGTTTTCACAAGCATTATTTATACTCGTTGAATAGATTCTTTATATAATGTGTATAAAAGAAAAATGTTCTTTTGAATGCATAAAAGTTTGTGGATATATGTTTCTTGAGATTTTTGTGTTTTATTTCATTTTTGTAAATTTCACAGCATAATTTTTGTTGAACTAGCCAGGCAATGAAAAGGACATGATAAGATAGAATTTCATATTTTCTATTGCATCCTTATTAATACAATTCGACTGTACCCAAGTCACAGCATTAATTTCATCAATTTCAGCAGCGTATTCTAATATCTTATTTATTATATAAACTGTATAATCGTAAGTAAGCAATTTATGTATCAATTGTAATCATCTTATTATAGTTTCCCTGATAAAAAAAATAAATTTTTTGAAAGCCTGAATCGATTAAAAAAGTTTACTAATTACCTAAATTGACTACTACCCGATATCTACTTTACAATATCAAATTTATATAGTCGAAATCCACCTAAGTTTTATTCTACTAATATGAGATTTTGCCATAACACCGCTCCACTTACGGCAATGAAGTCGGATAATCTTAATAGTCTCCTCTTTGAGTCAGATCTAAACATAGATTATCAGTTATGTTCAATTATCCTTATTATATTATCAAACCTATTGAAGTTCAACTACCCTCAATTCTAATTATCCACTTTAACACAAAGACTTACAAACAAAATTTTACGTAATTTAGCCTAATTGAATTATAAAGAATATGCCATTTTAAAGATCTTGAAACTATAAAATTATTGTTTTACCGATTAAATTATGCTGGTAGTTCTTTTTTCCAAATCGAAAGTTTTTATCTATTTTCAAAATCATTAAAAAATGCCATTAAAATTGTATTGTAAGTATTTACACTACTATAGCCCAAATCGTTTCAGATTTACCATTAAATACGCTTAAATTTCATATATACTTTTTAAATCTATATACCATTATTATCCAAATAAATCGTTTAAAATTTTCTAATCAATTTACTATTAAATCCATTCGAATTTCACATATGCTTCCACTGAAATTAAAACGCCGTCTTGCGGTAATCCATTATTATTCATTTACTTAAGACCATTTTAATTACCTACTTCAAAATCTTACTTAAGAGTAGCAATAAACTTTCAAACTCGATTGATTATTAGCTACTGACTATTAATCACCTTCTTTAATTGGTTATATAGCATCGAGCCGTACCACGTCCTAATTCTAGAAAAATCTCGTTATCTCTGCCCGATCTGCTTACGTTTCGATTGGTTTAAATTTGAAGAGTCCGCCCAAATGATGAAACATTTACCGGAATTGACGTTAAAATTGCCTCGACGTATCGTTAATTAATACATTTACACGTGGTATCTGCTATCTTCAAGATTTATTGCTGCCATTCCTTAATTTTCATGACCATTGTCGCTTGATTTATTACCTTCGTTTGCTTTAATTGAATGAACGTTGAAATTCCTTATATTGTATTAAGGACAATGTCATTTACCTATTATAAGTGGAATGCTTTCGAGGTTTTTAATGAATCATATTTTTTAATTTAATATTGTATACGCGCCTTTGTCCAAATAAACGAGACCGTATGTTTAGCATTATTGTACACACTTTTTAGTAGTTCTAATATGCTTGTTATAAAAATGAAATAAAAATTAAATATCCGAATTTACCTTTAAACTGAAATTCTTTTAGAACGAGTTTATAATGGTGCCGTATCGAGTACTTCGATAGCAAATAATGGATGAGGAATTTTCTCAAAATTATATTTTTACTTGCGGAATAACCTAACTCTTATCTAAAATACGATTAAGTGCGTAAAACGAATCAAGCTCGTTCAATCAAGGGGATTTATACATTTGTAATGCAATATAATAAACGTTTTATAAATACGCTACTGTGAAAATGAGTATTTACAAAATTTGAGCTTCTTTTAAAATTCTCGTTATTTTGTGCAAGTCGGGGTGTTGTATGTTCACGGAATAGTGCTATATAACTTTTTAAATGACTCCTAATAACCAAAGATGATCAAAAAGTCAGCAAAATCACTAGTATTATTAATTATTAATTGAAGCCTGATGAACGTTTCTTTAACCTCATTTATTTACGTAATTTACAACGTATACCCAAAATTAAATCTTGCCGACCCCTCACATAAATAATCATGAAAGCAATTTTCAAAGCATTTAAATTTGCAATATTTAATTAAATGTTAAATCTTAAGTTTTACAATCCAGCAAAGTGTAATAAAATATCCACAAATAAAATAATCAAATAATAAACATTCAGATTGGCTAACCTGTTGATTTTCAGCTTAAATCAGTCTCTGATCCAACCGTCATAGGATCGCCTTAAATATACTAGCGTACTGCATTAAACTCTTTCACCATTAATCATTGAAGTAAATGCATGTTGCATTTCCTCTTTGGTTCCATTAATACTCGCTCCAGCATTTATTCAAACTTGTTCCCTTATTTATAGAGACTGGACTCCAGTAATTATTTAAATTTATCTCCTGTAATTGTTTAGAGCTGTCTCCAGTGATTCTTTAGAGTCCTTTTTATTAAAGGTTAAAATTAGAATTTATATTAAAACAACTGTCAGTTACTTACGTTTTTCTATTTAAGGGTAAAACGACAACCATCAATTTTCCATATTCAGCGGAATTATTTCACACTTCACAATTACTCACTTAGCGTGTATATTTTGGTTTTCAGAGACGTGAACTGTACTTTATTACATGATGAACTGATTTGTTTACAAATCTGGTCATATTTAAATGCACCGTCTATATATTGACAAGCGCAAAGTTTGTTGTTTGTATATACCAGGTTTTCGGATATTCCATGGTATTATGGTTGTATATTAACATCAACGCGTTTCTCTTATCACGTACTATTTCAAGTTAATAGCATTGATTCGCTTGGATTTTCATACTTCTAGATAAGTAAACCGTTGTTTGTTCAAATAAATTTGGTGAACTTTGATTTTGAATAAACATGCTTTGTTTGTTTCCAATAAATCAGGTATCGATTTTAATTCTCTAGTCACATAGACGAATACAATGTATGCATTAAATTATCTGCGTTTTCTATCTTACGCATTATTAATCCTGCTTGTATTAATTAGGATTCTTGAATAATAATGATGCATTATCCACGCGTGTCGCGTTTCAGCTTGCATTTATGTTATTTAACGACCTGCGGATTTGTTTTATTCAAATAAATCTTCAAAATATTTTTCATTAACTGAATTAATTATGTTTATTATTTATATACAGGGCGTTGCCATTTACTTTCCAGTCTAATCATCGTATTTCTTGTTTTCTTCAGAAAACTGTGTCGTTTTCTGAGCCCCTATGTATTTTATGTAGAGTGCGTTATACTCTTGGTCCTAACTACCCCTAAATGACCCTATTAACCCAGCATTATATATATATATATATATATATATATTGCCGTAGAACCTTTATAAACCTCACCTCAGTCAAAAAACATTCGAGCCCCAATATCAAAAATATTCGAAAATTTTATTTATTTTCCAAAATCGCAAATAAATCTCACACAGTAGAAAATTTAATAAAAAATTCAATCTCTTACCCAGATTCCTCTCTTCATCACCTTAATTCTTCTTCAGTTCCCAGGCTAGCTCAGTTGAGTCTCCTTTTGGATACCTAGATTCACTATTATACTCTGTATCGTTCACGCACACTCTCAATAAAACCACAAAATAATACAACCATCATACAATATTTATTTAACACTATTTACAAATAAAATTCAAGATTATCCACATTTCAGAGATCAAGATACACCTCAATAAATCTTATTTTTGTATTGTCCTGGATTTTAATTTTAAATATCAAACACATTGAATATACCCGGAGTAAATGGGCCCTGAATAATACTTTATTTTCGTTCGTTATTTATAATTTATTTTGAATTTGTATACTCTGGAGTATGGTGAGCTCATGATAACCCAGTTAATTATGAATAATGAATGCTTTTGTACTTCGCATACTCTTACAACCAACAAAAAAAACAAACCCATGTACTCTTCACAATAAAATTTTTAAATTCCTGATGGAACGTTAATAAGCTTTATATACACATTTAGATTTCTATTTAAATACCTTAATAAAGTTAGTCATACGTATTATTTTCAATACGCAAAATAATGCACAATCCCTTCAAAATTTACTCTCACACGTCACACAATTTTCTTGAAGACCTCCACTCCATTGACGATGCGGTAAAGTTGTTTCTCTCTGCTCTGCTGGCCGCCTCTAGCTATTTGTAGAAGAACCTTATTTAAGTGGTGCTGATTGAGCTGCCTTTACGGTGTATCCAATTCCAAATCCAATTAATTAAACATCTTTCATACTTGCGTACTTTCGTTTAATGTAATTTAAATTTACGTTACTTCCTGAGCTTGTTTAAAACAAATGTTGTACCTCAAATTAGAATTTAGACTCGCCACTTATTCGCGTATCAAATTATAAGGCCAACACTGTACTATTTAAAATAAAATAATTTTATATACTTACAAGCTCGTTCGTAGTCTGAAGCGATCAACGTACTAAGAGAACAATGAAATAAGAAAGAGCCGTGCTAATTCGCCTCGAGTATTTAAATGCTTCGACTGTAACCTCTGCAGACCCTCTTACCGTAAAAAATCTAATTTAAAATAACACTTTCTCAAATTTTGTTTCAACCGTTTTCGAAATCCTCAAAATTTAGCGCGTCCTTACGATATTTTCCAATAAACCTTCAAATATCCCCGTGTTTGTCTGTTTTAAAACTAACGATATCGACCAATTATATATCTATTGACGTTTTCAAAATCCCGCCTATCTTAACGTTGTCCCTTTCTTATGCATATCATATGTTTCCTTCTAACCTTGTTTAAGTGGTAGAGAATCGATATTCCTGTCCGCGTTCTATTTACCCCATGTGGACCGAATACGTGCCTTTTGAAATGCACTGTTTGTATGCCTGTCTCATTCCGACGTATTTCATTAACCCTTTATCCTTTCTGCACTTTAAGGAAACTTTTAGTTAACATTTACGCGAACCTTCCAACCGTTTACCCGATATTCTTTGAAACTTGTTTGTTATCTATACAAATTAAGAGGAACTTGACATTTAGAAACACGCAGGTGTTTAATTAACCGACGTTTTAACACAACATTTCTAGGAGCTTCTTTTCATGGTATTTCAACCCAACCGATTTATTTGTTTGTTATAACGAACGCTATTCGCCTTGGATTTATTGATTTTTCATGCTTTTATGCATATTATACGTAAATAACCGTTCAATTAAACTCAATTAAATTAATAAATTAATTGCATTGGCTTCTACAATTTATTTTCTTTGCGAACCTACTAAATTTTAATCATTAATTGTAAATTTTTGTTAATACTTGTTACATTAAACCGAACTAAATGAAATAAATTTCGCACCAAATTCTGGTTGTTTCCTCTATACAGGGTGTTTCAAATTGTTTTGTTTATAGTTAAATTTAACCTTTTAAAACCACTACAATATATATATATATATATATATATATATATATATATGTATATGTTGCTATGATAACGCCGCACGCCGATGTAATTCATGTTTAGTTTCCTACTGCCCGCCACCGCTCTATGTCTCTAAACAACCTAAAATTAAAATATGCGTCGACTAGCTCAGTATAATCCACACAGAGTACACAACGTTACTATAACAAAGAATTTACCCCATTTTTTTATCTAATACTTTCCTACTAGAATGAGACAAACGAAATTGACCAACATTTGTATAATGACAAAGGAAAAATATATACACTATACAGCTTAATATGATTCACTATTCGACAAAATAAACCCCTGAATCAAAATAGTAATAATATCAATTTGTTTATCCCCAAAATTATAGCTCCCTTTAGTTGGTTTAAAGTCAGCAAAAGTGACACTGTACACTACTGAAAACATCCTTGAACGTTCAATGACTTCCCTTTTACGTAAATTTTCACGTATAACAAGATTTTTGATGATTCTTTACATAAATATTTTGGTATAATTAAAAATATAGCTAATGTTCAATAAAAAAGACAATAATGCCTTATGCTATTTAGCTAATCTTTTGACTTGTAGTTTTCCTTGCGTGTCTTTTTGTTCCCCTTGCAACTGCGTGCTGTGGACCAGTATGCCTGGATTGCCATCAGTTGAGTTTATTTGTTGATTTTTATAGTACCGCTTAGCCAAACCCCATTCAATGTTTAAAACCATCATCCGTTTTGTGCTCCGATGCGTAAATGCAAACCAATACCTTTGTCCAATTTTAGATTGATTTAAATTTGGATTTATTTGCAAATTTAGATTTTTGTACCAATCTAACGTTTCACCTAGATTTTCACTTAGATTTCTACTTAGATATCAGATTATTACATATAGTTTTCCAGAGTTTCTCAGAGCCCTAAATTATAAATATTAAAACTATGTTTAATTAATAAGCTTTCACTTACGTTATCCAGTTAACGGCAAAACTTCTCTCGTATATTTTTCACTATTATTTTTAATTTCAAAATTTTCTATCACAACTTCCACGAATCATAATTATTAAATTTTTCGTATGTTCACTTTTACGTTAATTTTTAATTTGAACTGATATAGAGCGTGCTCAGGTTGAAGGAAGACTGCTTGTTTATCGAATTTGAGTGATATATAAAGCAATGCTTCTATCTGACACTATTGATTATCGGCGTCCTTCGGTCAAAGTTTAAGGCATGTTTATAGGATATTTTTAATACTCTGGGCTTTCTCAGGTATGAATTTGATAATAGCTCGCCGAAACAATGCTGTCCGTCACGTAGTATTTAAATTCTATATGGTGTACTTTCACCCGTCCGTTTTGTGTTGTAGGAACTTTTAACTTCACTTCTCACGTAGACAACTTACGGTTTTATTTTTGTCAAGATAATGTTTTGAGTTTTGAATTTAGTTCATGTTAAAAACCACCTAGACGAAATTTCTATAACTACGTAAATCGAAATGCGTTCATTTACATCCTGCGTTTCCGAAACTTATTTATTTTGAAAGGTGCGTTTATTACGAGAAAGTTTTGTTATTTCTTTGCACTATTGCTTGTTTAATTTTAACAGAATTCGTATCACAATTTTCTAGCTTTCGATGTTACTAATGCGTATTTATTTAGAACTAATGAATGATTTTCTGGTTTAAAATAAGTTTGATTGCGTACAGAGTTATTTATCTTACTGAAGTGGTTGTATTATTGGAGGATGAGCTTCCTTGCATTAATTAAAGTTAACTGTGATCCTTATACAGTGTGTTAAATGTTTGCTTTTTGCACAATTTGCGAATTACGTACTTTTCATGATAAAATTGTTTAGTTTCTTAGCTTTTAGTACTATTTACATGTAGTGTGCGACCCTTATGACTCTATATACCCCTAAATAACCCTATTACCATAACAATATATATATATATATATATATATATATATTGTAATGTCAGGGGGAGGTACAGGGCTTCTAAGGGTAGATTTGTGTTAAAAGGGGTGTATGCCAAATAAAATGATTCATATATCAGATCCAGTAATTCAAAAACTATATTTTGCCGTACTTTACATATGCTAAAGTATTTACCATGTTAGTTTGAAACGTATGTGCCAAAAGGTAAACTAAATGACTTGATGACGTTGATAAAATGCACAGTGCTCAAGGTTTTATACTAAGTTGAAATTTAATAGGCCAGTGAAAGTACATTTGCCGTCTGAAAACCGGATGCGTCTACGGATGTCTACTATCAACCAAGCATCCAGGTCATGTGTGAATTATTTTGGCTTGTTATTTAAATAGAATCAACTTTTGGACGAATTTGTAAATTCAAAATTATAAGTTAATAGCAGTATCAAATATAATTGGAGAATTGTGAAGTATTTAGGACCAATGATAGAATTTAGGAATGTGTATAAAGACAATAGTGAAGGTATTTGTGACACCAAAAAAAGGACAAATTGTTATTGGATATTTTTATGTATTTAAAATGTAATTAAGTAAGCTAGTTTTGTTGTGCTTATTGCCTAGGAGAGTAAACAAGATGATTCTTTTTCAATTTAAATTCATGTAAAGACGTATTTTTATAAACTTGATTCTTTTTCGATAAAATTTAGTATAAAGACGTGTTTTTGCAAACCTGCGTTTAAAGTTGTTAAATATTTTGAAGAAATAAATGTGTTTGAATTTAAATAGTCTGATTTATTAAAGTGGAGGTACAAGAAGCATCGGTGGTTAAATAAGCAACAGCGACGATAAAAGAAGTATAAAGATTGGGAATAGTGCGACGGGAAAGCAACGAATATTTAATTAGATTTGGAACGATATTGGGAAAGATAGAAGGACATAGAGTGGTTATACAAGCGACGGCGAAGCAACGAATGTTTAAATAGGTTTGGGATTGATTTGGATAGAGATTTGAAGGCAGTAGGACATCGAGTGGATATATAAAGGAACGACGATCGATTTGGATAGGGATTTATAGGTATTATAATTTGAATTAGGGCCGCTATACTTGCGGCCACGTCCCCAATGCTCCACCCGGAGGTACTACATTGGGTTTAAACGCGAAAAAAGTCGTGCTCCTAATTTATTCTTACTTCATAGTTGATTCACCCTAAATAAAAACTAAATAAAAATCTAATAAACCTAAAAATCTAACAAACCTAACAAACTCTAACAATCTAACAAACCTAAAAATCTGACAAAAACTTTAACAAAAACAAAACAAAAACTAAAAACAGAGTTGTAAATAATGGTATCCCTAGCGCTGACTTTCGAGTGTACCCGATCAACAAGCAAAAATGAGAGGGGGGATAGGGGGATAGCAGACGCCGGTTCTGCTTACCAGTGCGACCTGAAGGGTCGTCTTAAAACTATCCAAATCTAGCTAACTAATTTAAATCCAACCCTAGCTTTCCCTATCGTTCCCTAACTGATTTACATTATGATTACAATCTTCGCAATTCTGCTCGTCCTTCCCAAATATATACTGCAACCAAAATGGCGACAGGACGTCAAACAAAACAAATAAGCCACATAATACATGCTATATATAAATAAATATAAAGTGTAAATATAAAATATAAATAAATATAATTATGTAAATATATAAATAAATGTTTAATAAGCGTTAAGCATATAGCAGTGCACAAAATAGCGAAAGCATCACCCTATTTATCAGGTGCACTCGCACAAGCATTATGTCGGCTAGCGCCTTTACACACCAAACGTGCTTCTTAAATTATTTCAAAAACTACTAATTAATGTAAATCAATGCTTGTGCAAGTACAGCCGCCACAATTTAAGTCTTACCTCGATAATAAAATTCTCCAGCATCCGAAGATCTGGTCGTCTGTAACTTACTTCTAAAGGTGGGACGGGGTGCACTGCAAAAGTCCTGGTGGGTATGCACTAAATGTTCTTGGGGGATCACAATCACTATCACTATCACTTCACTTTCAAGTCCTGGGGGGATGCGCGGTTGCGCTCTGTTTTATTATCCTTGTTTACTTTATAGATTTAATTTAATGAGGGTTTATGATTTATTTGTTATTGTTTACTTGGTATTATTTATTCCCGATTTTCCGCACATAATTATGAAGATAGGCAGTGATTGTATTAATGGAGTGGGGGTTTCTTGTGCATATTGGAAATTTTGGTATAATTATTTTTTTTTTTTTTTTTTTTATTTAATATCAGGTTTTGGTTATGCTCGTATCTTTACTCACGCCAAGTCAATCTAAAATTTTTCAATCCTCCCACCAACCCCACCGAATTTTTACACGCGGTCGTCATTGATTGTCTAATCTCACGACCCTTCCCGCGAATTCTTTTAAGGCTGTCCAGAACGCCTTCTGGTTAACCACTTCCCGACTTCCTCTAGGCTCTTTGGCCATGCCAGACCTAGGATAGCTAGTTTGCTATCAGCCAACCCTCGATTTCCCGCCTCAAGCGGGCAGTCGAAGAGCACGTGCTCTGCGCTTTCCGCGCCCTTACCGCATTCGCAGCGGTCGCTGTTGGTTAGACCGAACCTTTGTAAATACGCCTTCAGGGCGCCGTGCCCTGTTATCAACTGCACCATTTTGTGATCGAGCTTAACCTCGATCTTACCTCTGGCTTCTATGCTCGGTATGAATTTGTGGGTCAACCTGCCCGTGGCAGCGTTGTTCCACCTCTCTTCCCATTGTCGAATTGATTTTTCGGGCAGCTTTCTTTTGATTAAAGACCTCGGTATCGACGAATGTGATATTCGAAAGTCGCCCGTCGCGGCCTCTTTAGTTAATTCGTCAGCCCTATCGTTTCCTACGTTACCATTGTGCGACCTGACCCAACAGAACTTTAAACGTCGAAACTCTAGCGCCGTACGCGCTATCCTCCAGACGCCCGCTTGGAGATCTGTCGAGGTGTTCATGTTTGTTAAAGCCGTTAGCGCCGATTTACTATCACTGATTATATAATACTCGTCTCTGCCCGTATGGTTTATTACGTAATGGATAGCCTCTCGTATAGCTACCAATTCGCACTGGAAGATAGTGCACCAGTTCGCGAGTTTGGTTTGAAACCGAAACACCTCCCTTTCCTGCTTATACACGACAAACGCCGCGCCTGCTTGCCCATCGTCCATACGTGAAGCGTCCGTATAAATTCTGATACCCATCGCGTCCTCATCACCTTCTACAAACTCGATCCCTCTAATATCAGCCGGGTGCCCTAACTCAGATACAACAATCTTTCTTGCAATTTCCCTATTACCAAGATTAAGATCTTCGATCCTTTCGCGCCCTTTTCCTATATTTATTAATCGTCTATCTCTAATCTCCCTAACGACATATTCGATAGGGAGAGTCCTACTGATCACCAGGACAGCCTCCGTGGAGGTGGTCCTGTACGCCCTCGCCGCTTTTACGGCGGTTATGCGTTGTACGCTCGTCAATTGACGCATCTCCCGGACTTTACAACCTTCTGCCCATACAGAAGCTGCGTACAGTATTGCCGGCTCAATTGCTCCGGCATAAACCGTCCTCAGCGATTCGCCCCTGAAACCCCACTTTATTTTAGCCATCATTTTATTTGATATTTCGCCGCCCTTACTTTTTACGTATTGTACGTGCGCTTTCCAATTTAATTTATTGTCGATCTTGACGCCGAGGTAGGTAATAAAATCTTTAAACGGATTTTCTCCTCCTAGCTCTAACCTAGGAGGTCTCTGTCCTGGTTTCGTGCCGAAATAAAGCGCCTCTGACTTCGCCGTGTTAAATTTTAATTTTACCGCCTGCGACCATTCGTGTAATTTATTAAGCGCCTCGTTCGGTTTTGTGCGCATATCCATTAACAATCTCGATCTTACAATTAAAAGTGTGTCATCTGCAAACCCAACGATTGAGCATCCTGCGGGCAACTTGACCCTAAAGATGCTCTCATACAACAACTTCCAAAATGTGGGACCAGAACATGACCCTTGCGGGCATCCCCTTTCCACCTCACGCGACAGAACTTCACCCGGAATTTCAACCTGTGCTAATCGCCCCGAGAAATAGCTCTTGACCAAAGACATCAAGTTTCGCGGACAACCCCTACGATCTAACTCGCAAACGATTAATGGCCACCAGGCAGCATCAAATGCTCCTGAAATGTCCAAAGCAACAACGACACAGTACTCTTTAGCTTCCCTCGTTTGCGTAATTTCCCCGACAACGAACTCCAACGCGTAGATAGTCGACTTGCCCTCCATGAAACCAAACTGTCGGTTATTAAAACCGCCGCTGTCTCGCACTAGGTGCTCAACACGCGTAGTCATAACGCGATCTAAAACTTTCCCCAGCACCGGTAGCAAGCTAATTGGACGGTAGCTGCCCGGATCTGACGCATCCGCCTTTTTAGGTTTGGGTATAAATTTCACGTTCTGGATTTTCCAGCAACTCGGAAAAACGCCCCTTTCTAAACAAAGATTAAACAACCCGACAAAGACACACGGGGCTAACAGGCACGCCTCCAGTGCTGCGTCTGAAGTGATTCCATCATGCCCCGGAGCCTTCTTAGGGTTCATCCTCCTAAGAGCCCTGACGACCTCGTGAACTAGGATTGCCTTATCGGCACCTGTTCCTTGCGCCTCTGCAACTTCCCGACGTACTAAATCGTGCGACCCTTCATCCCTCTCGGGATTATCCGATTGGAAAAATTTCTCTAGTAAATATTCCGCCGTGGTTTTAAAACCTTCCGTGTATTCGCCATTTGTTTTCTTTATATTACTGAGCGCGATTTTTTGTTGTTTTCCTCTAATTACGCGGTATGCGGTTCCCCAGGGTTCTTTCTCTGAGTTTTGCGTGCAGAATTCTTTAAATTTATTCGTTCGCGTTTCTTCTATTAATATTTTATATTCGCGGTAACTTTGATTATATTCTATTCTCCGTTGTTCTCTTATATCTCCCGAGGCGCGTTGATAGCGGCGCCTTAGGTTACGCGTTTCTGCCCGCTTGGTGGTTAGTTCCCGGGTCCACCAGGGTACGCTGTCTTTAAATGTTTTCTTTTGCGGCATGGAATACGACGACGCGTCTACCACCGCGTCGTTCAATTTTTTAGCGAGTGTTTCTACTTCGTCTGCCTCTCGGCAGTTAAATAGCTCATTTTCGAGCGCAGGATACTTTCGCCAAATTTTTCTTTAAACCGCTCCCAATTTGCTTTTTTATTACAGAACCGCGGAAATATAGTTAGCTGCTCGTTTGCGCTTGTTTTGGTTTCAACGTCCCATGTTATTAATTTATGGTCAGAGAGCGTTTCCTCGTCCGACCTTAGTTTCCAATTACAAATCGTTTCTAACATTTCGTGCGAGACTGCAGTAATATCTATAAAACTGCTGCCTCTATGCGTCTCAAACGTAGGTGAATCATTAGTGTTTATCACACTAAGGTCCCATCCCGTAAAAAGATCAGCAACCTGCGAGCCTCTATCGTCTCCGATAGGGCTGCCCCATAATGGCGACTTAGCATTAAAGTCTCCCGCGATAATTAAATTTCTATTTCTACCGATTTTACGAAGGATTCCTTCAATTTGATTTATTAAGTCCTCTGTTTGAGGATTCTCCCGCCGGGAATCGATCGGCGGAAGGTAAGTGCTTATCACGTAAAACGTATGCAATCCTGTTTTTATTTCTGCGGTGGTTATGAACTCATTCGACAGATTGTTTAGGATTATTCCGGCGCACGTCCCGTTATTTATTATTATCCCGCTACGCGGTCGTTCGCTGTTTGCGTTTAAAACGGTAACCCCCTTCCCAAAACCTGTTATTTTGTGGCTATACAGGTGCGGTTCCTGTATAAGCCCGATGTCGATATTGTTTTCGCTGAATAACTTTACGAAGTTATTTGTAGCCCCTTTTTCTTTCCCGAGATTTAGTTGCGCGAATTTAATCTTCTTGCTTCTTTTAAATCGTTCTTTTTCTTCACGGTCCATAATCGATGTTGCGTGTGATTGCGTTCTTCAATCTCAGCATCGTGGGGCATCTACTCGACTTGGCGTCGTGGCGCGTATCGACCCTCGCGCCACCGCCAGTTCTGTCGTTTGCCCTAGCGCAAACCACACAGCAGGGGACTGCCCTCCGGCAATTCTTGAACTCGTGACCGACTTCGGCACAGTTACCGCACCACTGTACCTTCTCCTGCACTCCATCGATCTATGGCCGTACTCGTAGCACCTGTAGCACTGGGTCATCGAGAAGTGGTCCCGGGCCCAGACTCTTCGCCACCTGAGGTTTATAGCGTCAGCTAATATACGTCTCCGAAGTGTGGGGTCACTGAAGACTACGTTGACGAAGGGATCCCTAGGGCCCTTTCCGCCAAACCTAAATTTCTCCCTCAGGTGGTCTTCAATCTTCAAATCGCCGAAGCGGGGATTCTGGCACGCGATCAACCGCACCAGCTCTTCCGCCTTCATCCCCGCTTCGACCCCGGAAGAACGACCCGTGGGCGCTTCTTCTCGATGGTCTTCGCCACGAGCTCTTTGCAGTCACCGACAACCTTCGACTGCAGTTTCTTCGCATCTTCTCGGTTTGCACACTCGACAACTACACCGCCCTTGCGAGTTCTACGAGCTCCGACCACAACAAAACCATCACGAACGGGATCGACCTTCTTCTTTAGGGTCGACATGACGTCATCCTTCTCCCCTGGCTTGGCGTCGACCCTAACTGCAAAGGTGGGCGTCGCACCTGCAGCAGCTGCAGCATACGACGCCTTCCGCGGCATCGGCACCTCCTGGCTCCTGGAACACTGCTGCCCTGAAACACAAGCAACCACCGCTGGACTTCCCCCGACAACATTAGCTCTCCCAGAATCACTAGCCACAAGCCGCAGCGCCCTAACCATACCTATAAGTTGATTCGCCGCGTCGAGTAAATCATCCAGGGCGTAGCGAATCCTCTTTCTGTCCTCCACGACGATAGTGGCGGAGGTCGTCGGCACCCTCCTGGAGATGACCCAGTGCGCCTTCTCACCCTCAATCTCAGGAGGTCCAGCTCATCGAGGTCGCTAGCTGCAACGCTAACGTCGCTGCTAGTCGACATCTTTCGCTGGGCTCCCGAAGTTGAGGGCGATTCAGGCGCCGCAGCCACCCCGGAGGGCCCCGACTCCCCCGACACGACCGCCGCAGACACAGGTTCCTCTACCTCCTGTACCTCCTCCTGAATCCCTAACCTAACGTCTTTTAAAATTACCTTTAGCTGTTTCCCCCCAACAGCGCCCTCAGCCTCCGACCTATTAGACTCCGACCTATCTCCCTCTTCTTCCTGGGCAACGGGTCCTCGTCGCGGTGGACCACCATGCTGACAAAACAAACGACAAAAATGACACCTAAAACGCAGCTCAAAACCACTTGACCGTTACGACGCTAAAAGAAAGACGCTAGAAGAACGCAAAACGTTGGTCCAATAAAATGTTTTGTTTAAAGGTGAACCGTAAGCAACCTTGTATTTATTTAAACTTCGAACCGCCCAATTAAATATCAAATTTTAACAAAAATACAACAAGCACCAAGCGTCAAAATAACAACTAGAATCAAATAAATTCCCTAGCGCAATTCGATTCAAAATGTACCGCGAAGAACACTATTTATTTATTTTAAATTTTTAAAACCGCCAAATCAATTTAAATAAACTAATTACTTCAAAATATTAAAATATCTAATTTACAAACAACAACACTTTATTTTTAAACGTGTAATTAAGAAAATAAGGTCGAGCGCAATCGGAATGAGGTAACCGGAAATGACTTTCACTTAATCACTTGGTAACTGTAACTGCTACACCACTTAATTACACCAAAATCGATCTTAAACGAACTTATAAGTACGCGTGTACTTAAATTACGGAAAATTTATATTAAGATTGTTTTAAAATTTACAGTTTTTGAGATATTTATTTGATTTTAAAAGGCTTAGATTTTTGTTTTTTTGGTTATTATTTTATTATACGCGCACTATAAAAATTTCACACACTTTTGGTTGTTTTACCCGGTTTTTACTCGATTTACGCGGTTTTTATTTTAAATTTATTATTAAAAATGCCTTTTAAGTTATTCGAAATTATTTTGAGTATTAGTTTAGTAGATTTTTGTTTTATTGGCCCGTAATTTATTTATTTTATTTTAAAACGCGGATTTAGTTTAAATTACAAAGAAAACGCGATTTATTTAGTTTTTATTTAGTTTAAATTCTGTTTTAAAATTTTTATTTTACTGCCCTGTATTTAAATTTTGATGGCACACAATTATAAAAATAAAACACAATAAAAAGCAAAGCTTCAAATAAAATAATACAATAATATAAACCCTAGATAAAAACTTACTGTTATTGCTGAAGCGGGAGCTCTGCGAAAACACGTCCGCTCGCTTCAAGCGGCAACTAGAAAGTTATAGGTAGCAGGACATCGGATTTATAGCAGGGCATTTAGTGATTTGGAACAGGACGGCGGTTAGAGTTGGATTGAAGACGAAAAGGCGGACGGATTAATTGGAGCACGAAGAGTGAAATTAGGAGAGCAGCAATTGCAGGGGAAGATTCAACGCAAAAAAGGAACACGGAAGGATTAGCGCAAGGGAAGTAATTACAGCGGTTTGTCAAAATTCTAAAATTCGGGTTATTCATTTCAGATTTGGGGTCATCAAAATTGTACTAAGACACCTGGAGGCGATACGAAAGTTTCAATAGTGATTGTGAGTCCATGTAAAGACGCATACGGCGACTAAGATCGTGAGCCAGCAGCATTAAAAAAGGGCATCAGCGAAGTATAATTCAGGTGAGTACCGTGCAATATCATAAAACGTCAAAAGTCAGAAATTGTGTACATTATTTAATTTGGCACAAAGCTACGTTGATCAGTAAAATTTGGCACATACAGTAGTAAATTCATATAAAAGGTAGTAAAACAAAAGAGTGTGCAGTTTGGTTGGGCAGTGCACATCTACTTACGACTGAACCCACGGTAAGTAGGTGAACACCCTGAGATAAAGAGTTCAAATATTCGAGGCATAATAATAGTAAACAATTTTAATTAGATATCCAACCAAACTTTCTAAAGCACATTATATAAAGATCATTCATTTAATAAAAATAGGGGCGACGACAAAAGTTGAGAGTATAAATAAATTTATCTTTAAATAAATATAAAATAAAAGTAAAGGGGGGGTGAGTCAGTAGAATATATATATATATATATATATATATATATATATATATATATATATATACACATTTTACTGTGATATTAGGCATATTGTATAAGCCCCACCAATGGGTCGCTAATTTCTATACTGTAATATTAGAAGTGCCGCAAACACTTACAATAAAGACTGTTCAACTCCAGTGGTAAATAAAATCACACAAGAGCTACAAAAATACTGTACACGCCTAAGCGGAACAGCTGGTTCACAATAACAAAAATTATACGTGTAATAAAATGTGGTTGCATAAAAAACTTACCCCGTGTTCAATTATCACTTTACACTCACCACTAAATACATAATTGTTTAGACAGGAGAGGGTTGGTGAAGGAAGGGAAATAGAGGTGCTCACCTTGTTAATTAATTAATAATTAATGCCGACAAACCGGCGCGAATGTGTTATTTGAACAATGGACTGTGTTCTAAGAGAGAGCTGTGTCGACTATCTTATCTTATAGTTTGTAACCAGCGCTTACCTTTGGCGATGCGCGAATAACAAATCGTAGTCGAGACATCAGAAGAGCATGCTTTTAATTTATATTAGGCAAGGCGTAAACAAATGCAAAATAAATACCGCTAATAAAGCAAAAGAAGTAAGCCAATCACAAAATTATTCAAAACTCACTAAAATATTAATTAGCACTACCTCATATACTATTTATTTACCTCTTAGGGTTAAAGCACATTTACCACCAATTTTTACTCAAAAAATGCTTAAGAGCCAAAAAGAAAACTCCTGTAAATTGCTCTTAGTTACAAATCATTCCCTAAATTGGTATTGAATTAAAGAAATATTTCCACTTCTAAATATTATCTTAAAATTATTCAATTAACAACGCACATTTATAATTGTTCTTTACATAGAACACACAACTTATAAATTCATGTGACTGTTGGAATTTGGGTTCAAATTCAGTTTTTATTTGCGTTCTGTAACTTATATTGTACTTTGTATTTCTATGAATCAAGTAATGATCTAATAATATGTAAAAAAAGTCAGTTATCTTGTTGTTGATCAAATGTAATGTGACATTAGCAGTTTTGAAATGAGTATAAAGCTCTTGTATGTAAACAATTTCAAATAAATTGGAGAAACGAATTCAGCAAATTACAGTCCGCTTAGTGTTTTTCTTACACTGACCTCGATTTATAGTGGAATCGAACTATTTCCAAATAAACGGTTTTCCAATATTGGCGTTCTTTTCTATCGTTGAGGTACAAACAAAGTTACCTAAATTGGCATCCAGTTTACAATCCAAAATACATATCTTTTATTTAACCAGCTCTTAACCAATTAAATCAAAATAACAACGTACAGTGAACGCATTAAATCTCAACGAAATCTAATTAAATACGTTGAGGTTGAGGCACTAATATAAATAATCAAATGAAATTGACAATTCATTTAAATTAGTAACTGCGCAAGCGCACTGCCCGTTTAAATTCCGGTTGTGAATCAATTACCAGCACAGCATTTGGTATGCAGTTATCTAATTATAAATCATTGTAATATTTGATAAAAAAAATATGTAGAAATAATTGTGTTGTGAGAGTGCTACAAATCAAGAAGAAATTATCTATGTATCTATAAAACGTATAGATACAGTGTGAAATGTATCTAGTTACAGATATTGAAACATTTTTTAAAAAGTATTTTAACATGTAACTAGATACTTCAAAGGTATCTAGATACAAGCATCTAGATATGTCACAACACAGGTATTATCTGGAAATTTAGTTGAATTAGAAATTGGGAATGTTTACTGAAATCCATTTAAAGCTCGAGAAAAAGGCGCACATTGCAGTACATTTGCACAAACACAATTTATTGTTAATATGATATCAAGACAATTATCTCAACTGAACCCACGCATTGTAAGAAGTAGAACAAAATAAAGAAAGAAAAGTACATTCAGAAAAGTGTAACATTGTTGGAATTCATAACAAAGAAATAGTAATCATGGATTACACAGGTAGGCTATAAATAAATTACAACATCACTTCGAGAAAAATATAATTCTGAGTTCTTACCAATTACGTGTTTAATGTAGCCTCGGTTGTTGCATTCATAACCATATGGATTTTCGTCTCAAACATATTGTTACTTTACAACAGAAAGCAATAGAAAAATAAATACAGCCATTGTTCTTCTTGATCTCGTTCAGCTTCTAAAGAATTTGCTAATCGGTTAAGACGTCAAACAGCTCATTTTGAGATGCTATGGCAGTTGCAAGATTTCTAACAACTCTCACCATGTTAAAACCTACTAGAACGGCCAAACGATCTAGAATTATAAGGAACAAAACAATTAATCCGACCATTAAATTGATTGACAGCTACAAAGGTGTATTTAGAGAACCCATGCAACCTGAACAAAAAAGGCGATTCTTGTAGAACCTAGAAAGTTCTAGAAATTGCTGGAACAATGTTGAAGGTACCATAGCTCGATGTATAAACCGTACGACCACGCAGAGAGTTTAGCTCAGCTGCCTGTAAATTTACAAGTGATATCGGAAAAATTATTGAATTAACTGTTATAATAAATACGCTTAGTGTCTATAAAAATTAAGATATAACAGTTAAGGGCTGTATAAATAAATTACCCAGTCGCATTAGCATTAAATATAGCGCAATCGTCGTGTTGAGAAACAAATTAGTGGAGTAAATACTGCAGTAATTACCATTATTGAGTTCTTCAGCGGTATCTCAATAGACTAAGGATTTGCTGTAATTTATAGTAAAGAATCAGGTTATATGGAATTGAATAAAACTGTAAATTGACAAGAATTACAATACAATTTGTTTTTGTTTTATTTTTTACCAAATTTGCTATCTATCTGTATTGTGTGTAAGTACTTGTTTAAGTTTGATCAATGCTGGTTCTTGGATTTTTATGTTATCAATAGATTGATGTGTTCTGTTGAAGCCATGCGTGAAGAGCTTCGTGCTACCATGGGCTCCAAGAAATCGTCGTCGTCCTCAGATAGTCAGAGATGGATTTCCATCGCTTACCACCCGAGAACCAGGACAAATTTATTGGAGTACGTGCAGAATCCACTTCAAACATTGCTTTCAACAGGATGATTCTGTGTGCTAAGATTTTAATTCCACAGATAACATATTTTCAACAAATCATTTAATATAATAATTAAAATTTCTAGAGAGAGACAAATTTAAATTTAAATTTGATTCACTTTTATGTAGAGCATAATAACTTTAAGAAAAAATTGACTATATAAAGTTAATTGTATGCTACTTAGTAGTCTATAATTATTGCATAAAACCTAATTAACAATAATAAATTTTATAGCGACATGGGTTGGAGGTGGTTACATCAACGGAACTGCAGAAGCTATCTATACCAGAGGACTAATATGGTGCCAGGCACCTTTTGGTTATGCCTTGAGTTTGGTATTTGGAGGAATATTTTTCGCCAATCCCATGCGAAAACAAGGTTACGTAACTATGTTAGATCCGTTACAGGATTGCTTTGGGGAAAGAATGGGCGGTCTATTATTCTTGCCAGCTTTATGTGGAGAAGTATTTTGGGCAGCCGGAATATTAGCAGCTTTAGGGGCAACACTTAGTGTTATCATAGACATGGATCACCGAACAAGCGTTATTTTCAGTGCATGCATTGCCGTTTTTTACACCTTATTTGGAGGTTTATATGCTGTTGCATATACAGATGTTATACAGTTGTTCTGTATTTTTGTTGGTTTATGGATGTGTATCCCCTTTGCCTGGGGTAATGAACACGTTGTACCTTTATCATCAATAGAGGCAGATTGGATTGGAGAAATACACCCAAAAGAATACTTTTACTATTTGGATTACGGGTTATTATTGATTTTTGGTGGAATACCTTGGCAAGTTTATTTCCAAAGGGTATTATCTAGTAAATCAGCTGGTCGGGCTCAGATATTATCATACGTAGCTGCATTTGGATGTGTAATAATGGCAATTCCGCCTGTTCTAATTGGAGCAATAGCGAAAGCAACAGGTATGCGCATATTAAGTTCTACAATTTAAAAATAATTCTGTTTTAGCATGGAACGAAACGTCGTACAAGGGTCCGTTTCCATTGTCTGAAGAAGAAACCCCAATGATTTTGCCAATGGTGCTACAGTATCTCACTCCAGATTTTGTATCATTTTTTGGATTGGGAGCCGTATCAGCTGCTGTAATGTCTTCTGCAGATTCAAGCGTATTATCAGCAAGTTCAATGTTTGCTAGAAACGTATACAAATTGATTTTCAGACAACGAGCTTCCGAAATGGAAATTATTTGGGTTATGCGTGTTTCAATATTTGTCGTAGGCGTGCTAGCTACAGTAATGGCATTAACCATTCCTTCTATTTACGGTTTATGGTAAGAATGTACAATCTTATACCTCACCTTCAAGTTTTTCTTTTTAAGGTCAATGTGTTCAGATCTTGTTTACGTTATTTTATTTCCACAACTATTAATGGTGGTCCACTTTAAAAACTACTGCAATACGTACGGCAGTTTAGCAGCGTATTTGGTAGCTTTTTTTGTACGATTATCTGGTGGAGAACCAGTTTTGCATCTAGAACCATTTATTTACTATCCAGGATATAATGAAGAAACAAAAACTCAGCTATTTCCATTTAGAACAATGGCTATGCTGTTCTCACTCATTACACTTATATCGGTATCATGGTGGACCAAATGGGTTTTCGAAACTGGAAGATTAGCACCTGGCTACGATTACTTTCGATGCATTGTGAACATTCCTGAAGACGTGCAACGAGTTGGAGAGCCAAGTGAAGATGGTGAACAAATGTCTGTGATGGCAGCCGGTGGTGTTGGTAAAATGTATGGTGCTGCAACAATGGTAGGAAGGGACGAAAAAAATGGTAGAATTAATCCAGCTTTAGAACCAGATGATGATATTACACAAGCAGAATTAGAAAAGCTAAAGCCTATTAGTAGCGGTGGAGGGAGCAAAGTAAACACAAATCCAAGTGAAATACAGACAACCTTCTAAGCGCACCTGCTCTAACCTGACGCCGTGTAGTAAATAATAAATTGATGTTTAAAGGTAAAAACCAATCTCGCTAGTCGGTTTAAAGCACTTTAGTAAGTAAGTAGTATAAATGTAGGGTCTATTTTAATACTCAATGGGTCTTCTTTTCATTTATAAGACGTATCATAACCTCATTCATTCTAGATGGCTATTAATGAGTTGAGTCTATCAGTACAAATGTGGTCATTATAAAAAATTTTTATCAAAAAAACTGTAACTAAGCTATAGAGTTAAAATTTCTTTACCACTAACGCCAAACAATACCAAAACAAAGCAAATGTCAATAGAACAAAGCGTAAGTGGTATAGAATAGCTCTAAAACAAAGTTGCAGCTCACTTCTTTGAAATTGTCAGTAATATATAGGAATTCAGAATTTTTTAAAGAGAAGTCTCAGCTAACTTGAAAAAATTTGCTTTTAACTTTTGTTTCCAGACAAACCACACGAAAGAATTTTATTTTACGGTTTTAGATGCCTACCACTTTACAAAATTTACTTGTGGAAGGGGATTGACTTACTCCACGGTTTGATCTACTATAGAAAAAACTTAATTGTTGGGTAAAACTATCATTTTAATTAACAAAACCAACTGAATGCGATTGTAACACTCAAGCAATGCACTCTGGTAAGTCTTAGGATACAACTTTAATATCTCTAATCAATTTATATTTTATATTAAGTCAAACATTTTCTGTTGCTACGGTTAATTATCGATTCCAGTAGGGAACAACAGCTCTGTCAAAAAATCAAAAATGTTGTTCCATTGTTTTAAAATAACATCAATCACATACAAGTTGACAATTGTCAATTAGACAGGTAAAATATACTATAGTTCGTTGCTTGCCCCTACAGAGGGTGTAATCGGTTTCACATAAATTTTCTAACAATATTATTTAAATAATTACAAAATGAGTAAGCTAATTAAGTACACTAGGCTTACGTTTAGTCCATCTAAATAATTAAATTGCAGTAAAACCAATTAATAAATCCATGTATTTGGCATTTGGGACGCTGAAACAACAACGATGTTGTTCTTATTTCCTTGGTTATACAAGGCGCGAGGTTTTAGTGGGTTCTCTAATTTCAATTGGCAGTGATGTTCGTTGTTTATTTCCCTACAATATATAAAAACAAACGGTACGGTAAAGATAGAGATAAGGAATCGACAAAGGTAAACTTCGCTGCATTATAAAGCACCACTGCCCAGGTGTTTCAGATTCGACAGATGGGTGTAGAATGCTTCATGGTGGCTGGTATTGTTTTTTGTTAAAGCCACCACCCTTCCACGTTACTTGTTCTGATTGGTCAAACCAACGACGTACATTTTTTTGAAACGTGGGAACATCCCAACGGTTTATTCCCACGGAATACATAATAATACAACTATTAAAAAAACCCGCAAATAATTACATAGCCTATTTTCTAGCTAAATTACGATGTATGACACCCCTGGATGCTAAAACTATTTTACACAATTATGTGCAATCCACTTTAAATTAATGATCAGGAATCCCATGCGATTAAATATTAAATAAAATTTTGCGAAGTCAATTGAAAAATAACAAACAGCTTGACCTTTTATCCAAAAAGTTGCATGCCTTTTACTTCTTTATAAGTGCCGAATTTGGAGATTCAAATTTGAAACCATTAAGCCAAGGCCCACATGCACACTGACGAGATACTCTTGCCTAACACCACAATTATTTTTGTATTAATATAAAATTTTTAGCAGAAGACGACTGCTCTGGGTAGGTCTCCTTGCCTTTGGTGCCTTTGGTGTTCTCGTCGCCTCATTTTTTACCTTTTTTAACCATAAAAACACTTATTAACTTTCCATCAAAGTAATGCAATTTAAAAATGGGAGCCTCTCCCAATTATGACTTCATCACTGGAGAATATTTTCACTATAATCACCTTTACATATCTTGTAAATAACTCCAAATAAATCTCCATTTAAGCTGAAACTCCGTTACCAGTAAATTCCGAAAATATAAATACACGTATATTAACCTAAAAAAAAGACAAATCTAACGTAACATCCATTGGCCAGGTATTATTAACAGAATTTAAAAAAACCAATAATCCGTAAATAATACTACCATTCCATAGTTCTAGTTTCCAAGATTGAGCTGTACGACTTACAAATTCTATTACAGGAAATGCCCTTAACAACATAAATAGAAAAATATAGCGCAATACCAACTTTTGCTTTAACAATTCCAATGTCCATTAGAAATACTGAATTTTCATTCTTTAACTAACAAATTTCGCAAATAAGAATACACTTACAAATTTCTTATTCTCTTAAAATGTTCAATTTCTCTTCCCGATAATATTCCGCTTAGCTGTAAACAACATTAATTCAGTCGCTATTTCATAGCCCAACAGAATATATTTAATGGAATATTAAATTCCCACTACATAGATACAATCTGTTTGCAATTATAAACCACAAGTACACAGGTATAGATCATTACCAAATAAACAGCCCAATTTTACTCACGGCTAAAAAATCTAAGAATTTCCAGGTAACTCCATTTGTTCACTTTTTTACTTCCTCGGCACGTTAGATTCCCTATTCTATCTACTTAAATTACAACATTTAGTTACAGTGTGAAACTTGATTATCATCTCTCCATTACCTATTTTCTTTACTTGATACACCACCGACACAATTTAAATTCCTCGTTTAACACACGCGCTTGAGTTTTCTGGTCTAATTATCCAGCACAGCTCATAACAATTCTCTTTGACCATTTATCGAGGGGTCTAAGGCCTACACGTCCGCTGTCACCGAACCACAATTTCTTTCTTAACTAATTAATTTGTAACTTAATGGTTATTTCTCATTTGTTCCTTTTAAAAATTCCGATTTCACATTTTTGCGTCTAGAGCTGCCCTATGGTCAAGTTCATTGTCATCCATCCACATAAATAGTCATTGTTTCCAATGTTTTGCAGTTAATACCGTCGTTCGCAAGGTATTAAATTTTATGCTGCTTTATGAGTTTGCTTTTTCCATGGTTGATGTTTCTTGAACCCAGGAGCATATGTACAAATAAATAGAATATACACGGTTATTTTCCGAGTGTTTATCCTGTGATTTATCGAAATGTAATAGGAAGAGTGTAAAGTTCCGATCTTTATTACTGGTTGTATAAAAATAAATTATGTGCTTTTTTGTTTATTTTTGTTCCTACTGTAATATTTTATTAAAATAACCAAGTTATAAAATGTAACTTCCAAAGCTTCTATAAATGTTTTAGGGTGCCTTCGTTGCTAAACGCTTATTTAACTAACTAAAATTAAAAAAAATCTGTTGATTTACGTAACACGTTCTATACTAAATATGTCCTACGAAGAAGATACCCTAGAGAGGTACGTTCGAAATGTTTTTTATTTGCTTCTGAAGTTGTGGCAGTGTTGCTTAAATTATCCAGTGCTTCATATAAAAGCATTGCATTGGTCAGAAAGCGAGTTTCTTTTTGAGCGGTGTTGCTATACCCAGCAAGATATTTTTAATGTGTATAAGAGCAAAAAGAACATACACAAACAAAAACACATACGCGCGTGAGAGAAACACTATTTAATCTCTTATCCAAACGTAGTACTTGTGTGAAAAATGCTCTCTAACAGTTTTCAAGCAATCTGTGTCGTTAATTAAAACTTGAACTTCAAGGTTACGCAAATGTAGCTAATCCAACATGCCAATTTGCACATTCTAGGACGTGTTGTTTCTACAATATACTCTTGCACACTATGTGCTGCGGCTAAAATGAGCGTTCCGATATCAAATTATATTTGCTCTGAAAAGCCTCTCCCAAATACGATTCCATCACAGAGGTGACTAAATATCTTTTTACAATAGCCTAATTTTTATCCTTGTTCATAAATAAATCCAAATGATTTAACCTAAACTGAATCTCTATTGATAGAAAATAATTGCAATGTACATACAAATATACTTAAAAAAATCATAGTTTGTTAACTTCACGCTAGTCAGGTGTTACTAAAAAAATCCTAATAATCGTCCAACAAAATAATCACTTTTATGCTGGTTTAATTTCTTATGTTATAAATATCAATCATTTACATTTACAATCGACACGAATATAATTAATTAGTATAAATATAAAACTTTGCAATGACTCACGGTTTAATTCATCTGTTAAAAGGTTTAAAATATTCAGAAAACACCACCTTTCTAATATTTATCCTTCAAACACCTTTCTTAACTCTAAACCACACAAAATTTTAAATTATTGGAAAGGTAAACTCTTCAAGTCCTATCCCCTTTAATGGTTCGTAACGGACTTATTTCACAACACGTGAATTGAAACTCAACTTGCCGATGCAAACTCAAGTTAAAACAAAAATAAGCAGCACGCCGTGCTTCTATTTTTCTTTGAGGCGGTCTACGTTAAGTCTTGAATTTGAAATTCTTCTGTCCTCTACTATTTGTTCGCATTATTGCATATTGATATTTTCTAATTAATTGCTCGCGGATAACTAATTAATTGTTATTTCTCCACTGTCTAGTGTTCGTCCTTTTCTACTTACTTTTTCTTGCGTTTAGTGGAGTTACATCATTAAACAATATTACTACCACGTGCATCAAGCATAAACTGCTATCATGCAAAAGCTACGTTCTCACGGTTATTTTATTATTTTAGCTGTTTAAATAGATAGATTGTAAACTTTTTACTTTGTGTTGAATTGATTACAAACAAAACCGGTCTCCGTATCCTCCACTATTTTAGGTTGTCATTATGTGAACTTGGAATCGACACACATGCATATTAATTGTTCTTGTTTAATTATATTTTTTAGATTCATCTACGAAGAAGTTCGATTAGAAACCTCTGTGTGTAAAGTGACAGGTTTTATTATTGGTCTAGGATAATAATATCTCATCGTTGACATTTCATTTAATAAGCGATTGTGAAAATCAAATAATGATATCCCGAGAACGTAGCAATGAAAGACATTTCCTTTCTCAAAATAGATAGGTGTGATTTTATGAGAATATTATTAGTCTCTTCTATTACAGTACAAACAAAAGTACGATAAAGTAGTTAATTGCGGCATGCCTAGAAGACATAATAGATTTTATAGAAATTACAGACGAAATATTTAACCCGCTTTAGCAAATGAACATAGAAATTGATCACAATTCTACTTACAATATGACTTTCTAATTGTTTACATTAAAAAGTACGGCCAGTTAAGGAATCACTTAGATTACTGCATTTTGACCAGTCGGATAACAAATAATTATTGTTTGTCTACGTTATGCAGAGCGTGTGTCTAAATACTTCTCTATGCTAGATTCGTTGGCGGAGTACGTTGTTTACCTATAACATTCAAAAGAACACAGCTAACAGAGACAATACTAGGAAAAGTATAGGAAAGGTATACGCGTTTGACAGGTAAACTGCTTCACACAGTTCTTTAAGATAGGTAGTCACGTTCAGAATGAATTATGCACTACTTTTTTTTAAACTTGTAAACACACTAGCTTATACGTAGTGCGTTCTGATTGGTCACGAAAACACATGTTTCTTCAGGATGGTAGGAGGCGTTTGCATCACAAAATCACATAATAATAACTGGTTATTCCCCTAACATTGCTGGGAACGCTGATTACATCAATGTGCGTAAACACCCTAGATTCTAAAACAATTTTACACAACCACGTATAATATACTTAAATTAATGATTAGAAATCCCCTAATATTACTAACAAAAATAATATGTGAAGCACTTTTTAATGCATAACACTTCTTATATATTACTGACGACTTTCAAAAACTTCATTTCATATACATATCAAAACGTGCATATCATTGCTACTGTTTGTTCTAATATTTGTTATATAAACGTCTAAGGTGCAAGCAGTATTAGAAAAGTGAAATGTTTATAAATGTATACAGTATGTATTTAAAGATATACAATAATTAAACACTATCTTCCACATGTGTGCAGTAAATATTGCTTTCTGCCAAATTAAACTTAGAAATGCATCGAATTCAATGTATAGCAAGGCTTTTACTGTACAATATTCATAGATGTGTGCACCCAGGTAGATGACAATATTTTATTGAAGGGTTTCGCTTTTAAAACCAACTAAGCCAAAGATATAGCTCAGTGGTTCCCAAACTTCGGTACGTGGTTTCTATGGGAGCAAGTAACGAATTTAGATAAAACGTGGAAAAATCACATAGTTAAATTACGCACTATTTGTGATTGTTCCCGTGCCACTTTTCTTCTTGGTGCGATTTTCTTTTACAAATGATTTTGGTTATATTAGGATTTCCTGTGATCTTAAATAACAGGCATTAACAAACTTATATAATATAATTCTTAATAGTTTTTAATAGTTCTGATATGTTGGACTTTACTTGTCTAAATCGCGGTCGGCGAAAGAGACACTTAAAAATAAGGCATTCCACCTCAATAAACAAAAATATCGGTTTCTGTTGATGTCAAGCCAAACAACTACAGAAATTCAGGCTTGATGATAAAGGAATATTTTCGCAAAATATGTAAACTGATCTGAAAGTTTCTTACGATTCCACATAATGGTTGCAGCTAAAAACTCCAGAGAATCAGAGAACAATAGATATTACTCTGCAGCAAAAATTTCAAGCGCGGTGAGTAGTTTTGA
Source organism: Platerodrilus igneus (assembly GCA_036346225.1). Lineage (NCBI taxonomy): Eukaryota > Metazoa > Arthropoda > Insecta > Coleoptera > Lycidae > Platerodrilus > Platerodrilus igneus. The sequence goes on from JARFIW010000791.1 coordinate 5,467,373, forward strand.
ACATGGAAGCTAAAGCATTTTATCTTGTCAAACGATAGTTGGTAGCAGGCGAATAGTAAAATAATAGAGGTTTCTGATAACACATTTTGCAGCTGGTGTCAAAATTTCAGAATTTTATGTTATTTTCATTGGGATGCAGTCTAATGAAGTAACAGATCTGTCAACGTAAGGCATGTATGTGAAAAATATATGAACGATGATTTTTTGATTTAGAAATTAAGCACAAGAATATAGCAAGAGAAAATTTAGTAATATTTGAGGCGCTTGGTATCAACTGAGGACATCTCATTGACGTGAGTATAGACCATAGGTTCCCAACCTTTTCTGAACCACCGCCCCCTCTACTGGAAAAAAAACTTCCAACGCCCCCCTCCTCATCATAGTGCATTATAACGAATATTAAAATATTGTTGCATAGTATCTATCTATCTATATATATACATAGATGCTCATATACGAACGTTGCACTTTTGACTGCTATTACAAGCGTTCACTAAAGCGTTGGACAAGGTATATATATTAAAAATCGCAAAAGTAAACCTTAATTAAAACGACTATCAAATGTAGTACAAACTTGTTTATTAAAAATTTAAATATGAATACATAATGAACAGAAAAAGATTAAGAAGAAAAATTAATGAGATAGTTGAGGCTGGTGAAGTTTTAACAATTTGCTAATGTCGGGTTCCAATTTCGTTAACATCAGCCGCAAATCGCCACGTTCAGTAATGTGCAGTCTGTTCCTTTTCTTAGACAATAAATTAGCTACTGCACTGAACCCACGCTCAGCCAAATAAGATGAAGGAAATGCAATTAAAAATATCTGTACTCTTGACCACAATCCAGGGTAAAGAACTGGTATTGGTTTTTGAAGCCAGAACTCTTGATATCCATTTCTGAATTTTACTTTTAGTTCTTCGTTGGTTGTGAGTTCTACGAGTTCCTCTTCTAAATTTGATGATTCTGCTGTATCTGCATTTGCGAAAGGATCTAAAACCCAACCCGGTATATTTATGTTTAAAATATCCTGGAATCGCTCCACGCAATCAACATGAAGAACGTCCAAGTGTTGGCAGTAAGTAAGTAAATCTTCATGTTTTGCAGAGACTGCTGATAATGTGGGAAAGTGGCTGTATTCACCTTTCCCTAGATTTCGTTTGAATAGAAGAAGTTTTCCCACAAAAGCAGCTATGACGTTTTTTGTTTTAATTAAATTCAATTCGTCACCTTGCAATTGTAAATTGACTTCATTAAATATTTTAAACAAGTCTGTCAAATAAGCGATGTCATTTTTATGTATAATCAGGTTTTCGCGCAATTTTTCGTTTCTGTTTTCAAGAAAGTCCAGTACTGAATCAAATAGTTGAAAAAAACGGTTCAAACAAGTACCTTTTGAGAGCCAACGAACTTCTGTGTGCAGCAGCAAGCGATTGTATTCTTCATCATTTTCACTACAAAGTTGGCTAAATAATCTGTCATGCAATGAATTGCTTCTAATCGTATTTACTGCTCTAATAACGTAATGAAGCGACGAATGCAAACGTTCGTTCAGATTTTTTGCAACCAAGTGCTGACGATGAATAATACAATGTATAGCGAGTACATTTGGTACTGCTTGTTTCAAATGAGCTATGAAACCCTTATGACGTCCCGTCATTGCTTGAGCACCATCAGTAGCTGCCGACAAAATATTATGCATAGGTATTTCTTTCTCTTGAAAAAACGTACTCATGGTATTAAATATCGTTTCTCCCTTTGTATCAGTTTCCAAATTTTTGCAAATAATAACTCTTGATAAATTTTTCGTCTTTTATGAACCGAACGTATGATAACAGCAGTACTTCGTTATTTGGTAGAGTGGATTCATCAAGTTGAATGGAAAATTGCAAGTTTTTAAGTAATCGCATAATGATATTTCAACATCTTGAGCCATTTCGTCTATTCTTCTTTGCACTGAGTTATTACTCAGAGGAATTTTTCTGATGACATCTGCTGATGTCTTATGATGAAGAACAGTTTTTATTACCTCTCTGACTGCCGGCAAGATAAGTTCCTCGCCAATGGTATGTGGTTTTCCCGTTTTTGCGATTAACAATGAAATGCTATATGATGCTCGTAGTCCATCATCTTCTTGTTTAGAAGACGACCCAAATAGGTTTGATATAGTTGGCTGTTTCAAATATTTCTTCTGCAGTTCTTGAAAATAGGACAAATCTTTGTCCTTTTTATCAGTATGCATTTTATTTAAATGTTCTTGTAGCCTAGAAGGCTTTATGGCTTCATTTGAGAAAACTTTTGGCAAAGTAAACACATGGGTAATGATGGGTTTACAGGAGAGTGCGTAAATCCTATTTCAAATACAAAAGACTGTACTGCCGGCATTTCTTCTTAGATTCAGACATTTTGAAATCCAAAACTTGCCACGGTTTAAAATAAATTAACTTTTCAACGAATTTATAGATAATTATAAAATTAATGGTTATAATGACTTATATAACTTATCACTCACGAACATGGATTATTTGCGAAGCACAAAAATAATAACACATTCCTAGAGCTATCCCTGCCTTTTATACGTTTGATTTCATACAAGCATCAACTTGTATGTTTTATCTTGTTTGCGATGCCGGTGCACTTTGTAAGCAAGTCATATCGCGTCTTTGCTTATCAACTTGCAAAGACTTGTTGCGGACAATATTAAACGGAATTAGGTATTCATAGACCTAATGCTGAATTAAATGTTTTAAAGTATATTTTCTCGATAACAATAACATAGACATTTTAGATAGCTAAATAAACTGTCTATTCATGCCAACTAGGTATTTTCAAAGTATTTGAATATATTTATTTTCTAAAAAGGTAAGTACGTCACGAACGCCCCTTGATCCTCCTAACGCCCCCCTTTTGCCCCTGTACTCGCTACCGCCCCCTTTGAAAGCTACAGCGCCCACTGGGGGGCGGTACCGCCCCCGTTGGGAACCTATGGTATAGACGGTACTTTGGCAACGTTTGGTTGCGGTTCTGGTTTATAAACTTTGATCTAGCAAAATCCCCAAATATTACACGTACATATTGCACTATTGATCGTTAAACTTAAATATTGGAAACCATTTGAGTTAAAAAATACTTCATAAAGCGATTACAGCTGTCAATTCATTAAATTTGAACCTTAATAAACATAAATGTCGATTTCTGTAAACGTCAAGCCAAATAACTGCAGAAATTCGGGTTTGACGATAGAAAAATGTTTTCGTAAAACATTTAAACTAATCTGAAAGTTTTTTACGAAGATTTCAACTAAACAGCTGCAACTAAAAAACTCCGCAGCACCAGAGAACAATCAATAGTACTCTGTAGCAAAATATCAAATCAAATGTTTTGGGTAGATTTGACTTGGAAAGCTAAAACATGTTAACTTGTCAAACAATATTTGGTAAAACGAGAATATTAGAGACACTTGATAACATATTTTACAACTGGTGTCAGAAATTCAGAATTTGATATTATCTTCTTTGGAATTCTGTTTAATGAAACAATAGATATGTCAACGTACGACATGTATGTGAAAAATACCTAAAACATGATTTTTGGTTTATAAAACTTATCATGAAGGTACGCGTTCAACCAGTTTTAAGACTGAATACCTGATGACGAAAACATTATTGCACTTAAACCTGATGATTATTATAAACTACTACAGGTGTTGGTTTTGAAATATTTTCAACTAATGTTGATGATGCGAAAGGGTATATTGGAAAACTATTAATTCGGCAAATGTTTAAGTGTTGGGGTGGAGCTTGATAGCCGCAGGCTGCTTCACCCCTTTCACCTACTACTGAATAACGTAGAAATGGAAAATATATTTGTAAACAATAGAAGGAGAACAGAACTGCATCTAATAAGAAAGAGCAGCGGCTAAGTTTGAAGACAAGAAACATAGAAACAAGGAGAAAATTATTGAAAGCGTATGTGAGCACAGCACAGTTTGTCTTTGAAATAAAGACAGTAGGAGAAGCTGACAGAAAAACGGTAGAAGTCTTTTGAAATATTGTGCTTCAGATGTATGAAAATAATAGCATGGGCAGACAAACTTAATAACAAAGAGGTTATGGAAATAGTAGGGGAATAAAGATATATGTGAAAGACAAAAGAAATATAAGAGAAATACAAGCAAAATACGTCTTAAGGCATTTTGGAGAATAGTGCGGGATATATTACAAGCAGAGATAGGAAAAAAGAGGTAGAGGTAGACCTAGATCAGACTATTGCACGCAGATAGTGAAAGATGCAGACTGTGGAAATTTCAGGAAAATAAAACTGTTAGCACAGAATAGGAAACAATGAGGGCAAGTGTCTAACCAGTTACAGTACTAAAGACCTAATGATGATGATGGAAACTTATCACCAGAACAATTGCAAAAGAAATATTTGCAAATATGGGTAGAATTTTTGAAGCGCATGGTATGAGCTGGGAAATATCATTGACGTGTCTACATGCGGCACTTTGGCAACGTTTGGTTGCCATTCTGGTATTGAAACCTTGTTCAAACAAAATTCCCCAAATATTGCTCATACATACTGTACTAATCGTTGCCAAACTTAAATAATGGAAACCATTCCATAAAAGTTAAAAGAAATTTTCATGAAACGATTACTACTGTCAATTCATTAAATTTAAAGAACTCGTCTTTGGTTGTTTTTAAGTTATGGAAAGAATATAAGACATTCGATCGTAATAAACAAAAATTGCCGGTTTCTTTAAACGTCAAGTCAAACATGTGCAGAAATTCTGGATTGATGATAGAAGAATGTTTTCGTAAAACATTTAAACTAATCTGAAAGGTTCTTAGGAGGATTCCAACTAAACAGCTGCTGAAAAACTTTGCACCAGCAGAGAACAATTGATATTACTCTACAGCAAAATACCAAATAAAATCTGTTAACGTGTTAACTTGTCAAACAATATTTGGTTGAACCAGAGTAGCACAGGTGCCTGATAACATATTTTACAACTGGTGTCAAAAATTCAAAATTTGATATTATCTTCTTTGGCATTCAGTCTAATGAAACAACAGATATCTCAACGTACGAAATGTATGTGAAAAATACATGAAAGATGATTGTTTGGTTTATAAAACTTGTCACCATAACAATTGTAAAAGAAACATTTTGAAAAAGTTTTTTTAAACATAAAACCCGACATCTTCCGAATATCGCTGGTTTCCTTTACATTTACAGTCAAAATTATCTATATGTTTTGGGTTTTAAAATCCAGCTAACTCTTTTTTAATTCTCGGATTGTTTTGTTTTTTGAACATCGCGGATTTTTCCTACCTAAGGGGACGAATTTTTGATCCTCAAGATGTTATGGATTTTTTTGGACACCGTAGGATCTTTTAAAACATAAAACACATTTTTCAAATTCCAGAAATGTCTTCAGTTTCTTGAACATCGGTGGTTTCTTTCCGGTTTAAAAACAATTTTTTCTAGCTCTCGGGATGTTCTGGGTTTTTGCACATTACTGTTTTTTTCCAATATAGAAACCAAGTTTCTTCTAATTTCCGGAAAGTTTTGGTTTTGGACATTGCAGGTTTTTCAAACATAAAGCCAGAACCTTTTAATTCTCAAGATGTCACGGAAATTTTCGGACATCGTAGATTCTTTTCAAACATAAAACACATCTTCCGAATTCCAAATACGTCTATGGTTTTTTAAGCATCACTGGTTTCTTTCAAATTAAAAGTCAAATTTATCTAGTTCTCGGGCGGCTTTTTGGACATCCAGGTTTTTCCAGTTCTATGAATGTTTTGTTTTTGTACATCGGAAGTTATTCAAACAAAAAGTCATTATTTCTTAATTCTCGAGATGCTTTGCGATTTATTGGACATGGCAGGCTTTTTTAAAACGTAAATCAACATCTTTCTGGTTTCAGAAATGTTTTTGGTTACTTGAGAATCACCAATTACTTTCAAGTTTAATGTCAAATTTGTCTAATTCTCGGCATATTTTGGGTTTTTGGACATGGCTGGTATCTGTCTAACATAAAACCAAACTTTTATAATTCCCGGAATGTGTTTTTGGGACATCGCAAATTTTTCACACATAAAAGTTAAAATTTTTTATTCTCAATATGCAATGGATTTTTTTGGAAACCACCGACTTATTTAAAACATAAAGCACAAAATTTTTCGGATTCTAGAAATGTTTTTAGTTTCTTGAGCATCGTTGGTTTCTTTCAGGTTTATAGGCAAATTTATCCAGTTCTTCGGATGCTTTGGGTTTTTGGACATCACTGACTTTTTCCAACATAAAAACCAACTCTTTTTTAATTTTCGAAAAGCTTTTTTTGAATATCGCAGGTTTTTTGAACACAAAACCTAGAATCTTTTAATTCTCAAGAAGTTATTCGATTTTTTAGACATCGTAGGTTCTTTTCAAACATAAAACACATCTCCCGAATTCCAAATACGTTTTTGATTTCCAAAGTATCGCTGGTTTCTTTCAAGTTAAAGGACAAATCTATCTAGTTATCAAGATTTTTAACTTTTTGGACATCGCTGACTCTTTCCAACATAAAATCCAGCTTTCTCTAATTCTCGATATGTTTTGTTTTTGTGCATTTTTTAATTCTCGAGATGATATGTGGTTTATTAAACATCGCGAGTTTTTTAAAACATAAACAACATTTTTGGGATTCTAGAAATGTTTTCTGGTTTCTTGAGTATCACTAGTTTCTTTCAAGTTTAAATTTAAATTTATCTAGTTTTAGGGATTTGCTTTGGTTTTGAACATCCTTGGCTTTTTCAACATAAAAGAAAGGTTCTTTAAATGCTAAGAAATGTTTTGTTTTTTGGACATCGCAGGTTTTTCAGAATTTTTTAATTCTCGAGATATGGGTTTTTAGACATCGCATTGCAATTTCCAGAAATGCTTTTGGTTTCATAACCATCACTTGTTTTTTTTCGAATTTAAAGCCAATTTATTCAAGTTCTTGTGATGTATTGGTTTTTAGACATCGTAGATTTTTTCAAATGTAAAGTCAAATTTTTTTTTAGTTCTCGGGATATTATAGATTTTTGGACTTCACTCCCAACATAAAAACAAACTTTTCCTCATTGTTGAAATTTTAATTTTTGGAAATCACAGCTTTTTCAAACATAAAAGTCAAAACTTTCCAATTTTAAATGTTATGAATAATAAACCAAATATTTTAATTTACAGAAATGTTTTTGGTTTCTTGGCCATCACTGGTTTCTATCAAATTTATAGACAAACTATTCTAGTTCTCGGGATGTTTTGGGTTTTTTGCAATATCGCAGATTTTTTTTAAACATAAAACCGGCGCTTTTCTAATTATAGAGATGTTTTACATTTTTTTGACGTCCACAATCTTTTTAAACCAGAAGACCACATTTTTATGTTTGAAAAAGCCTGCAATGTCCAAAAAAACCCATAAATTTTAAAGAACTAAAAATTCTGACATATTTGAATGGCCAGCAATGTCCAAAAAAACAAAACATTCCGACAATTAGAAAAACTTTGCTTATACGATGAAAAAACATATAATGTCCAAAAATCCCAAAATATTTAGAGAATTAGAAAATAATTGACATTTGAATTGCAAAAAACCAGTGATGTCAAGAAACCTAAAAAATCCCAAGAACTAGATAAATATAACTTTAAGTTTGAAAGAAACCAGCGATGTGCAAGAAACAAAAAACATTTCTGGAATTCGGTAAATGTTGAGTTTTGTTTTTGAAAAAGCTTGTGATGTCAAAAAAAAACAAAACATTTCGACATCTAGAAAAAGTTGGCTTCTACGTTGTATAAAACCTGTGATATTCAAAAAACACAAAACGTTCCGAGAATTAGAAAATAATTAGTATTTAAGTTGGAAAAACAGCAGCGATGGCCAAAAACTTAAAAAATTCAAAAACTAGATAAATTTATTTTTAATTTGAAGGAAACCAGCGATGTGAAAGAAACAAAGAAACATTTCTGGAATACGGAAATCGTTGGGATTTATGTTTAAAAAATCTGCAATTTCCACAGACATAAAATATTTTAAAGAGTAAAAATAGTTGTCTTTTAAGTTGGAAAAAACCAGCGACGTCCAAAACCCCTAAACATCCCGAAAACTTGGACAAATTTGACTTTACATTTAAAAGAAACCAAGAATTTTCAAGAAACCAAAACATTTCTGGAATTTAAAGAATGTAGGGTTATATGTTTGGAAAAAGCTTGCAATATCAAAAAAATTCATAACATCTTGAGAATTAAAAACTCTGGATTTTATGTTTGAAATCCAGCGATGTCCAAAAAAACATTCCGACAAATAGAAAAATAGTTGACTTTTATGTTCGAAAGAATCTGTGATGTCAGAAAAACCCAAAACATTCCAAGAATTTGAAAAATGGGCTCTTAAGTTGGAAAAAAAACAGCAATGTCCAAAAACCCAAAACACCCCAAAAACTAGATAAATTTGACTTTAAATTTGAAAGAAATCAGCGATGTTTAGGAAACCACAAACATTCCTGGAGTTTATATTTGAAACATACCTGCAATGCCCAAAAAGTCCCATAGCATCTCGAGAATTAAAAAATTTGGTTTAATGTTTGAAAAGCCAGCAATGTTCAGAAAAGCAAAACACCCTGACAATTAGAAAAATTGGCTTTCATGTTCGAAAAATCAGCGAAGTTCAAAATCCCAAAACATCACAAAACTATATAGATTTGACTTTAAATTAGAAAGAAACCAGTAATGTTCAAGAAACGATAAACAAATAGCTGCTGAAAAACTTTGCACTAGCAGAGAATAATTGATATTACTCTACAGCAAAATACCAAATCAAATGTGGTGGGTAGTTTTGAACTTGGAAAACTAAAACGTGTTAACTTGTCAAACAATATTTGGTAGAATTAGAACAGCACAAATGCCTGATAACATATTTTACAGCTGGTGTCAAAAATGCAAAATTTGATATTATCTTCTTTGGCATTCAGTCTAATGAAACAACAGATATGTCAACGTACTAAGTGTGTGTGAAAAATACATGAAAGATGTTTTTTTGGTTTATAAAACTGGTCACCAGAACAATGGTAAAAGAAATATTTGGAAAAATAGGCAGAATTTTGAAACGCATAGAATCAGCTGGGAAATGTCATTGACGGGCACTGTGGCAACGTTTGGTTGCCATTCTAGTATTAAAACGTTTAAACAAAATTTCCCAAATATTGCTCATACATACTGTATTGTTCATTGCTAAATTTAAATAGTGAAAACTATTCTTTAATAGTTAAAAAACTTTTCATGAAGCGATACAGCTGCCAATTTATTAAATATGAAGAACTTATCTCTGGTTGTTCTTTAAGTTATGGAAAAAAATAAGGCATTTGATTGTAATAAACAAAAATGCCGGTTTCTGTAAACGTCAAGTCAAACATGTGCAGAAATTCTGGATTGATGATAGAAGAATGTTTTCGTAAAACATTTAAACTAATTTGAAATAGCTGCAGCTAAAAAACTTCGCAGCAGCAAAGAACAATTAATATTACTCTACAGCAAAATATTAAATCTAATGTAGTGCGTAGTTTTGAACTTGGAAAGCTAAAACGTGTTAAAACTTGTCAAGCAATATTTGGTAGAACTAGAACAGCAAAGGTGCTTGATAACATATTTTACAGCAGGTGTCAAAAATTCAAAATTTAATATTATCTTCTTTGGCATTCAGTCTAATGAAACAACAGATATGTCAACGTACTAAATGTATGTGAAAAATACATGAAAGATGATTTTTAGGTTTATAAAAATTATCACCAGAACAATTGCAAAAGAAATATTTGGAAAAATGGGTAGATTTTTGAAACGCATAGTATCAGCTTTGAAATGGCATTGACGTGTGTACAGACGGCACTTTGACAACGTTTCGTTGTCGTTCTAGTTTTAAAACCTCGGTTAAGCTAAATTCCTCAAATATTACTCGTACATGCTGTACTATTCATCGCCAAACTTAAATAGTGAAAACCATTCCTTATGAGTTAGAAAATTCTTCATGAAGCGATTACAACTGTCAATTCATTAAATTTAAAAAATTCTTCTCCGGCGGTTGTTTTTTAAGTTATGGAAGGAAAATAAGGCATTCTATCTTATAAATAAAAATGTTTGTTTCTGTAATTCTCTTGCCAAACAAGTGTATAAATCCAGGCTTGATGATAGAAGAATGTTTTGCAAAAAATTTAAACTGATCTGAAAGTTTCTTACGAAGATACCAACTGAATAGCTGCAGCTGAAAAACTCTATAGCATCAAAGAACAATAGATATTAATCTGCAACAGAAATATCAACGTGGTGGGAAGTTTTGAACTTGAAAAGCTATAACATGTTACCTTGTCAAACGATACTTGGTAGAACGTGAATAGCAGAGGTTCATGAAAACATATTTTGCAACTGGTGTCAAAAATTCTGAATGTAAAGTTATCTTCTTTGGGATTTAGTTTAATGAGAAAACAGATATATTAACGTACGGTATGTATGTGAAAAATACATGAAAAATGATTTAATTTTGTTTATAAAACTCATCATCAGAACTCTTGCAAAATAAATATTTGGAAAAATGGGTGAAGGCGCAGATACCAACTGGAAAAAGTCATTGTCGTGTGTACAGACGCCACTTTAGGAACGTTTGTTTCCTGATCTGGTTTTAAAACTTTGGTTAATCAAAATTACCAAAATTCTACACGTACATACTGTAATTCATTGCCAAACTGAATTAATTAAAACCATTCCTTATGAGTTAACACATTTTTCATGATTACAGCTGTCAATTAATTAAATTTAAGGAATTCGTCTCTGGTTGTTTTTAAATTTAGTGCAAGAAAATAAGATATTTCACCTAAACAAACAAAAACATTGGTTTCTGCAAACGTCAAGTTAAACAACTGCCGAAATCGGGATTGATGAAAACGGAATGTTTTCGCAAAACATTTAAACTGATCAGAAAGTTTCTTACGAGGATTCCAACTAAATAGTTGCAGCTGAAAAACTCCACAACATGAGACTCTGTAACAAAAATATAAAATCAAACGTAGTGGCTAGTTTTGAGTTTGCAAACCTAAAACACGCTACCTTGTAAAACGATACTTGGTAGAAAAAGAATAATAGAGATACATGACAGGATATTTTGCAACTGGTATCAAAAATTCAGAATTTAATGTTGTCTTCTTTGAGATTTAAACTAATGAAACATCAGATGTGTCAACATACGATATGTATGCAAAAATAAATGAACGATGATTCTCTTGGTTTATAAAACTCAGCATCAAAGTTACTGCAAAAGAAATATTTCGAAAATGGATAGATTGTTTGACGCGCATGGTATGAACTAGGAACATATCATTGAAGTGTTACCAAAACGGCACTTTAGTTGCCGTTCTGGTTTTTATACATTGATTAAGCAATATCCTCCCAAATATTAAACGTAAAAACCATTCATCGCCAAACTTGAATAGTGAAAACCATTCCTTATGAGTTAAAAAATCCTTCATGAAGCGATTACAGCTTTCAATTTCATAATTTAAGGAATTCGTCGCTTGTTGTTTTTAAATAATGCAAAGAAAATAATCCAAAATTTGAGCTCACGTGTATGGTGGGTTTTTAGAGGCAAAGTATCAAGGAGAATTTCATACAACCTGAAGAAATGCAGAACGTTTTGCGAGATATTAAACTAACCATACATGTAAATTTTCATGTTTGTTTTTTATTTCACTGTCATTTTTTAACTTCTGAATTTGTGAGTAGCACCTGCAAGAAACCATAGTGCTCCATTGTCATAGAAATTGACAGTTTTCATAATAAACTTCAAACTATAAAATCCACGGTAAGAGAAGAAAAACTTTTCCGCTTTTCTATAGCTGAACATATATATTCAGAAAAATAAGTTTAACGTCGATGACGATATTCTTAAGGTGATCAAATCTATCAATTCACAGCTAACAAATTTCTCATTATTTTCGACTTTAAAAATTGTAAAGATGGCGGTAATTTATTTATTTGTAATCTCCATGTGTGATTTGCCTTCGAAAGATAACTTGATTGATGATTGATTTCATTGGAGGAGTGGCAAAGCCACGTGCACATAGACCTCAATATGGGCTCATTGTGCTACCTTCTTATACCTGGTCTTCAATCACTCAGCCATCCGAGTCTACAGACGAACTTGAGGATATCGGTGCAAGGCGTGTTACTAATTCTGGCGGTGTCTGGCCAAAAGTCACCTAACATGGATCCTCGGAGGTTGGCGAGTGCCGGGCAAATGCACAGAATGTGCTCTGCCGTGTCCTCATCACATTGATAACTGCGACAGGTTGGGTTCTCTGATAAACCCAAGCTGTGCATGTGTTTTTTTACCTTGCAGTATCTAGTCAAAACGCCTACTAAAAGTCGTAGTTTTTGTCTCGGCAAGCCTATGCAAAGTTTCCCATTTTTTTGTCGGAGACAAAATGAAAATTTTTGCCTGTCGGCAATATGTTTCCTTTGCCCACCTCTCGCAATGGCTATGGTAGGTTTTCTGTCTTATCATGGTAAATAGCACAGATGGCGAAGGAGAAACCGATGGCTCAAGTCCGACAAAATTCTGAGTCAATTTTTTCTCTCGCCAAAGCGTCAGCCTGCTCATTACCGTTTTTACCTGAGTGACCCCTTGATCTAGGCCAGCTCAAGGATATTAGAGTAAAAGTGAGGTGGCACTGAACTACCGCCTCTGAAAGGATCTTCTGCCTATTTAGAGCTATTAACCCTGCTTTGCTATCTGTGAATATGCGTATAGTTTAATTTGAATACCTCGTTCCAAAATAACATTGGCACCTTGCGTGATCGCAATGATTTCTGCTTGGAAAACAGTTGCCTGCGTTCCCAACGTTATGCTTTCGTAAAGCTCTAAATCATCTGAAAAGATGCCTGCTCCTGTACCTTCCTTCGTTTTTGATCAATCTGTGAAAATGAATCTATCTGCTGGAATCACGTCTTCAGGGTCCACACAGACCTGGTACTGCTTCCTGAATATTAGTTTGAGTGTAATTGAGGCGGCCATGGCATCCAAGAGTGGCATTGTTAGCAACGCCTCCTTTAAGATATCCTGGTGTCTCCCACCGTCTCTCTTATTGTTCCACAATCCCTTAACTCTTAGTCTTAGTGCCGCTCTTAGAGTTACCTTCTCCACATGCAGGTCTAGCGGCGGAAGGCTCAAGAAGGCTTCTAGGGCCGCAGTTGATGTGGATTTCATTGCGCCCGTGATACTGAGACAAGCTAGTCTTTGTATGTGCGTAAGTTCTTTAGCTGCGTTAACTTGTCTGGTTCGGGGCCACCAAACAACAGCTCTATACATAGCATATGTCGTACTACTGCAGTGTTTAGCTATAGGACAACCTTTGGTGAAAGATCCCAAAGTTTGCCTATGACACGTCTGCATTGCAAGAACACTGTGCTAGCTTTTGTAACTTTTACTTGACTTCCTCTGAGTAGGTTAGGGATATTTAAAAAAGTGATGGTGATCTAGTTACCGTTAATTTTCTTTTGCTGGTAAACAAGACTAGCGAGGTCTTGTTTGGATTTATGGTCAAGGAGTTTTCCACGAACCATCATTCAATTAGCTTTAATGCTGTTTGCATTAAATTACACAGAACTTGCTCATATTTGCCAACTACTACAGTAGCCAGGTCATCAGCATACCCCACCGCGTAGAAGCCGGCACCATTAAGACAATGTAGCAGGTTGTCAACTACTAGGTTCCATAGTGGTGGTGACAATACGCCAACCAGAGTACAGCGCTTAGCTACTACCCTGCATAAGGAAGTGGTTCCCACACAGACATGTACTTCACGACAGCGTAGGTACTGTTGGATTAACTGCCCGAGAGTGTTGTCTTCTTTGTGTTCTCTCATAACTTTATCAATACTTTCAAATATGGTTTTACTAAACGCGCTTTCAATATCTATGAATACGCCTAAAACTGACAGATTGTTTTTGAACAATTTCTCGATCCACCCTACCATAGCGTGTAGGGCAGACTCTGTAGACCTACCTGGTGTATAGGCATGTTGGTTTGGGTAAAGAGGATAGTACTGCCCAATCCCTTCCCTGAAACCAATATCGCACAATCTTTCCAGCGTCTTTAGCAAAATGGACGTTAGACTGATTGGACGAAAGGATTTGACCAATGAGTAGTTCTTCCGTCCCGGTCTAGGAATGAAGACCACCCTAACCTTCCTTCAGTTTCTGGGGATATATCTGAAGGCAATACAGCCTCTGAACAGCCTCACCAGGTGAGGAAGCAGCCTCTCTAGACCCCACTGCAGTAGGGATGTAAAAATGTCATCCAATCCTGAGAACTTAAAAGATTGAAAGATTAAGATTGCCCATTATACTTTTTCTTCCTCAACCACCCGGTTGGCTACTTCCCAGTCTGCCTCCTCTGGAGCTGACCTGGGAGCATCCATCCTAGTAGTAGATGATAAGGGAACACTTCCTGCGAAGTGCGTATCTAGGAGTAATTTTGCTGTCTCTTCCTCGTTGTTGGTAAACGAACCATCCGCACATTTGAAACAACATGGATGCTGGCGCAAATCTTTAGACAGGATTCTATTTATTCGAGACGTTTCTTTGACAGACTCAACTGAGTTATAGAAAGTCTTCTATGAGTCTCTTCGTTGTTTCCTTATTGAGGCTTTGTATAGTCTGTGGTGGTTTTTGTAAACCTCCCAATCGACCATACTTTTGCTATTTTTTGCCCTATTGAATAGGCGGTTCACGGTTTTCTTTAGCTTCTGAAGCTCGCTGCACCACCATGGGGTGTTGGAATGAGTAGAAGTTGTTCGAACCGGGCGTGCCTGCTTAAAGGACTCTACAATGGAGGTTTGAAAGGGCTCAATCCCTCCTTGTATCTCCTCATGTAAATTTTCAAGTTTGTTTTTTATTTCGCTGTCATTTTTTAACTTCTGAATTTGTGATCAAATCTATCAATTCACAGCTAACAAATTTCTCATTATTTTCGACTTTAAAAATTGTAAAGATGGTGTTGATTTATTTATTTGTAATCTCCGTGAGTGATCTGCCTTCGGAAGATAACTTAATTCAAGAACAGTTTCTTCGTTTTATAGAAGATGGAGGTGCAAAATATATTTTCCATGCAATGTGTTGTAGTAATTTTTGGATTGAAATGGCACAGCCTTATCCTGATATTCCAATGGTGACTAAAAGTGCTCATTCATATGCAACCACATATGAGTGTGAGACGGCTTTTCAACACTACCCGTTTTCAAAACAAAATTCCCATAAAGATAACACGCAGCAGGTTATATGAGAATTACAGTATCTAAGACCACCAAGCGTAGAACTGCTTTAGATAAGCAGATTAAATTTGAGCTAAAATTTAGTTATTGCATTTACTTTCTTTTGAATAAATAATTGTTTGCCTAAAATGTTTTTATTATCAGCAGCCTATAAAAAGGGTGCGCAAACTATGGAAAAATTGTCTGAAACCGTCATAAAAGAGATCCTAAAAGCGTTTGAGAACCACTGATATTGTTCGTATCTGTGTCAATATTTTTGATATGTCAATTATCTATTAATTTAAAAATTGTATAAAGCAATGTTATTAATGAAAATATTTTATCATCAAGTTGTAAGAGGAAATACAGTGTTGGTATATCGGTAGATGTTTATTTAGTTAAGGCACTACGAAACTGCTCAAAAATACTCGTTCATGGATTATTACAATGTTTGTGGTTCTATATGGAATCTATATTTAAAACTGAAAGGCTTTGAAACCTGTTACACGTCAATATATATGTATAAACAACTCATTTTTGTGATATCTTGGGATACTCGCTTCCTACCGGAAAAAACACAGCATCAAATTGTAATTTTTATCAACGTTTCGGCATTGACGTTATGCCTTCTTCATAAACTGAAAAATGTAATGAAAATTAGTACATTTCAATTCAATTACTAATTTTCATTAAGTTTTTTAATCAATGAAGAAGGCATAAATTCAATGCTGAAACGTTTAATAAAAATTACAATTTGACGCTGTATTTTTTTCCGGTAGAACGAGGGTATCCCAAGATATTACAAAATTAGTTGTTTACCTACTTTCGTTCGAGAAATAATAGTATCATATGTATATATATATATATATTTATATATATTATTATATATATATATATATATATATATATATATATATATATATATATACATATATATTATATATATATATATATATATATATATATATATATATATATGATAACGCTGCACGCCGATGTAATTATACTTTCAGTCTCCTAAAATTTAAATATGCCTCGGCTAGCTCAGTTTAATTCACACAGAGTGCACAACGTTACGACAATCAAATAATTTACCCCCTTTTCTCTAATACTTTTCCTGCTTTGAATGATAAAACGTATTCGACTAATATTTGTATAATCAGAAAAAAAAAACCATATACACTTCACAGTTTAATCTGTTTTACTGTATAAAAAGGACCCCTGAATCAATTGTTTATCCCCAAAAATTAAAGCTCCTTTTTCTTATTTTAAAGCCAGCAAAAATGACTGTACTCTACTGGAAATTCTTTGAACGTTCAAGACTTTCCCTTTTTTTACGAAATTTTTCACTTATAAAAGAAATTTTTGATGAGTCTTTACATAAAATATTCAGGTATAATAAATATAATCAATATTTAAAATTAAAAAGAAAATAATACCTTATGCTAGATAGTTCTGACCTGTAGTTTTCCTGGTGCGTCTTTCTGGATCTGCTACTGTGTGCTGTGGATCAGTACCCCAATATTATTTTCAGTTGAGTTGCTCCATTCAATGCTTAAAACAATCCTCTGTTTTGTGCGCCTTTGCCAATATTTACATTAGGACTTCCTCCCAATATTATCAATTTATTTAGTTTCCAAATTTTACCCCGTTTAATCAATAATCTAGTTTTTTAAAATCTCCCTTAGAGTTACTTGGATTTTACTTAGAATTACGTAGTCTCTCTTAGAGCTCTAAATTATAAATGTTTAACCTTAATTAATTAATAAACTTTTACTCACGTTTTTCAGGAAACGGCGAGACTTGTCTCATATATTCTTCACTATTATTTATCTTAAAATTTTCTAACACCACTTTTCACTAAAAATTTGATTATTTAATTTTAATATTTACTCGTTGCGTAGATTGTTGAGTACAAGTGATGTGGATTGTGCTCGGTTCGAATCAAGACTGTCTACTTATTAAAATTCGATGTGTTATATAAGCTACGCCCCATCTAAAATTCATTGGTTATCGGCGATGTTTGTTCAAAGTTTACGATGTTTTGGATATTTTGGGCTTTTACAGGTATATCTCTGATAATAACTTGCCGGACGATTTCTTGATCCAGTAGGATACCAGTGGATTTCTATTCTGTATTTATTTTAGACCGTCTGTTTTGATGTTATTACAGGAATTTCTAATTCGTCTTGGCACGTAATTATGGATTTTGTTTGTTTAGATAATACTTTGGGATTTGTATTAACTCCATGTAGGAAATCACGCAGACGAAATGACGTAAATTAACATATTTCTGCTTACTTCTTGCGTTTCCAAAACGTATTTATTTCGAAAGATGCGTTTCTTATCAGGACGTTATGCTATCTCTTTTCACTATTGCATGTTTAATTTTAATGTGAATTGTATCACGATTTTCTTACTTTTACTGCATTTAACGCGTATCTTTTTGGTTTAAGACAAGTTTGATTAAGTGTAGAGTTATTTTGCTGAATGTGTGTTTATTGTTGAATGATATGCTTCCTGGCATTAATTATAGTCAACTGCGGTCCTTTTATACAGGGTGTTAAATGTTTGCTCTTTGCATAATTTGCAAATTACGTATTCTTCATGCTAAATAAATGTAGTTTTCTAACTCCTAGTGCTATTTGCATGTTTTGTGTAACCATCATGATTCAATATACCCCTAAATAACCTCTTATTATAGCAATATATATATATATGTGTGTATATATATATATATATATGTATATATATGTGTGTATATATATATATATATATATATATATATATATATATATATATTACAATGCAAACAATTACTTTTGACAACCAACTTCGGTATTTACACACCTCAGATTACAGCCTATTGACAAAAGACAACATAATATTTAGCGCGCGTTAGCCAATTCTTACCCATCTGTTTTACATTCATCTCTCTCTCGCTATTTCTTTGTCTTCCCTCTCTCTCTCTCTCTCGCTATTTCTCTCTCTCTCTCCTGACTCTTTTTCTTTCTCTTGCTTTCTCTTTGTTTCTCTCTCTTCCTCTCTTTCTTTCTCTTTATTTGAATTGTGTAAGGATGTATGTCTTTAATTCTGTATGAAATCCCAAGGATTTAATATTGTAGCACCAAAATTTACAGGTGGTCCAGATATTTTAGCCTTTAATGCAGAGCTTTATCAATGATATAATTATGCCTTGAACTTAAAACTTTTATATACAAATAAAAATGTGGTAAGTATATATTACCATAATTTACGATAAAACACTTACGCACATTTACATTTAAAAAATTTTAAAAACTTGTTCTGTTGTCAAGCTATTAGCCTTTTGTCAATTTTTATAAAATTTAAAACTACAAGTTTTCTTCGGCCATTTGTATTAAATAGCAGTTACAACACATACAATCACAGTTCAAAGTAAATTGATAAATTATTTTCAATTGCTATACAACACAGAGTTCTTTTGACTCAGTTTTAACTCCATCGAGCCATTTTACGACTAATTACAATGCAAACAATCACTTTTGACAACCAACTTCGGTATTTACACAAATCAGATCACAGCCTATTGACTAAAGGCAATATAATATTTAGCGCGCGTTAGCCAATTCTTACCCATCTGTTTTATATTCATCTCCCTCTCGCGTTTTCTTTCTCTCTCCCTCTCTCTTTCTCTCGCTATTTCTCTCTCTCTCTCTCCTGACTCTTTCTTTTTCTTGCTTTCTCTTTCATTCTCTCTCTTACTCTCTTTCTCTTTCTCTCTCGTTCTACCTTTCTTTCTCATTCTCTTTCTTTCTCTCTCTTCCGCTCTTTCTCTCTTTCTTTTTCTTTATCTCTCTTTCTCTATCTTTATTTGTCTTTCTCTCTTTTACTCTCTAACTCTCTCTTTCTCTCTCTGTCTCATCTGTTTCTGTCTTTCTGTCTCTGTTTCAGCCGTTTCTTTTTTCTCTCTCTCTCTTTTTCTCTCTCTCTTTTTCTCTCTTTATCTCTCTTTCTCTCTCTTTCTTTCTCTTTCTTTTTCTTTCTCTCTCTTTCTCTCTCTCTTTCTCTTTCTCTCTCTTTGTCTCTCTTTCTCTTTCTTTCTCCCTCTTTTTCTTTCTTTCTCTCTTCCTCTCTCTTTCTCCCTCTTTCTCCCTGTTTCTTTTCCCCCCTTTCTTTCTTTCTCTCTTTTTCTCTCTTTCGCGTCATTTTTCTCTCTTTTTCAATCTTTCTCTCACTTTCTCTTTTTCTCTTTTTCTCTATCTTTCTCTCTTTTTCTTTATCTTTCTCTCTCTTTCTCTCTATTTCTCTCTCTTTCTCACTCGTTCTCTCTCCTTCTTTCTCTTTTTCTCTTTTCTCTCTCTTTCTCTCTCTTTCGCTCTCTTTCTCTCTCTTTCTTTTTCTTTCTCTCGTTTTCTCTCTCTTTCTCTCTCTCCCTCTCCCTCTCTCTCTTTCTCTCTTTCTCTCTTTCTTTTTCTTTCTTTCTCTTTCTCTCTCTCTTTCTCTCTTTCTTTTTCTTTTTTCCTTTCTCCATTTTTCTCTCACTCTCTCTCTTTCTCTCTTTTTCTCTCTCTTCCTCTCTCTTTCTTTATCTCTCTTTCTCTATCTTTATTTGTCTTTCTCTTTTTTACCATCTAACTCTCCCTTTCTCTTTAGGTCTCTTCTGTTTCTCTCTTTCTCTCTCTTTCTCTTTCTTCCCTCTCTTCCTTTCTCTTTCTCTCCCTTTTTCTCTTTCTGTCTCCTTCTCTTTCTTTCTCTTTCGTTCTCTCTCTTTCTCTCTCTTTCTCTCACTTTCTTCCTCTTTCTCTCTCTCTCGTTCTTTATCTTTCTCTCCCTTTCTTTCTCTTTCTTTCCCTTTCTCTCTCTCTCTCTCTTTCTCTCTCATTCTCTTTCTTTCGCTCTTTTTCTTTCTCTTTCTCTCTCTTTCTCTCTCATTCTATCTTTTTCTCGCTCTTGCTTTTTTCTCCCTCTTTCTCTTTCTTTCTCTCTCTCTCTCTCTCTGTCTATTTCTCTTTCTCTCTTGTTCTTTCTCTTTCACTTTGTTTCTCCTGTTTTCTCTCTCTTCCTCTCTCATTATTTTTATTTCTCGCTCTTTCTCTCTTTCTATCTCTTTCTCTCTCTTCAACGTGAAACTTCTGAATGTATAATCAGAGCTCGTAATAAATTATTTGCAATTAGAGAAAAAAATTCAAAACCCTTTCAAACATCAGTTGAGTATGTTTGTACGTTTGTACGTCATAACCTCTAGTTTGGTTTGCTCTCATACTGCAGGCGCTTCCTAGCGCTAGTCGTTTGGGTTCAATAAAGCTCTCCTTACCTGCATATATTTTAATTTGGCTTAGAAACTACCTATCTTTACAAATCTAATCCTTTGCTTTACCGTACATCGGATATATTATTTTTGAAAATATTTATGAAGGATTCGTAAACTTCTTGTTAATATTTTTATAAAAGTTAAAGCAGCAACTTCAATACTAAAAATTTAAATCAGTTTTATGGTAGTGGAAAAAAGTATTTGACTTGATCTTGTGGTTTTTAATGTCGAGCCCGATCGTAAACTTATAAGGCGTACATATACATATAATTTTCAAACGACCAAAAAACACATGTCTTAATAAATCATTACGAAGAACTTAGACAATTCAGAAATGAGAGATATCGGATTAGGACACTTTCTTGCCTTCAAGGTTTCATGACGTTCTCCACAATTACTTGTGTTTGTACGCCTTCACTTCAACGCGTCACGAGAGTTGTAGGCAGTGGCGTAACTACGATTTTTGGGCCCCCCCGCAAAAATTTTAAAGTGGGCTCTCTTTAAAATGTATTACTTTTACTGGCTTATATTTAGCCATATTTTTAAATTATAGTACATGTAGAGAAGGAAGCAGTATAGAATTAAATACATATACTATATTAATCAAGTGCTTTATTAATTATAAAACCAAATTACATAAATTCAAACTTATAAGTTAATTAATATTAAATCTACATATTTATACGCCGCACAAAATTATTTACACCTAAAAATTTGATACAGTAAAAACCTATGAGCTAGCAGACATTCCAAATCAAATTCAAAATTTTGTTTTTCTTGCATGTTTTGCTGCAAACGCGTTTATTGTATCCTCTATATTCATATTTTGGCAGTGTCATGTTCTACTGCTAAGAGGATAAATCGTCTAATCTATCTTGTGAAGTGCGGTTCCTAAGATAATTTTAATAATTTTAATTTTGAGAAAGATCTCTCCGCACTTTCAACGCTAACGGGTAAAGTTAGGTATAACATTAAGGCTGTTATGGTGTTTGGAAAACTGCTAGAACCTGTAGATTTGGAAAGTACTAGATATTCTAAAATTGTAAGATACCGTTAACATTTTTAATTCATCACAAATAAGTCTATTATTTTTGAGTGTAGTAAGTTCTATACCTATAGCATCATTTAAATCTTTGTAGTAAAATTTTTGCAATTGTTTTGCCTTAGATAAAATATCGTCTGCAGTTAAATTCAAAAATACATTAGGTTCTAAGAAATTAAACTTTTCGTTTACATGAAAAAGCGATTTAAAACGATTCGACAGCTGTGAAATTATAATATCCATTACGCGATAAAATACATTTATTTTAAATTTAAATTCTTCATCATTAAATCGATAATCATTGGATAATTCATCGTAATGCTTTTTATTTTTGGTTGCCTTTTTTTATAAATTCCGGTTTAATATTCCATTGCCCTGCAACTTTCGCTGCTTCCTCCTTGATGTTGGAATAGTTATTTCTTGTTTCCTTGAAAAATTTTAAAGTTTTTGTAATAAGAGAGTTATCTGATTAATATTCGCCTTTTCACTCTGAGCAGTTTGTGAGAGCTTGTTAAGCTCTTCTAGAATTTGACTTAAAAACACTTAAAAAATAAAATTAAAATTATCCATGCTAGTTAATATTTGCTTTGCGTCATTTCGTTCATCTGTTTTTTGATATCATAATAATTTTATTAAGAGACATTACTATATCTTTATACCGAATTCTTATGGCAGCTAAAGATTTTACTCGATCCGCCCAACGTGTCGGATTTAAGCGTTTCAATTGTGTGAAATTTTCTTTAAAACAGAAAGCCAATTCCATCTTACTATACTATTAGCAAAAATGTATATATGTTTTCTAAAAGTAGAAAAACGATTCTATTTCTTTTATACCTTTAACGGCATCATTTATGACTAGATTTAAGTTATGGGCACTACAGTGCATATATAAGGCTGCAGGCTCTATGTTTAAAATTCTCTTTGCACGCCAGAATACGTACCGCTCATAACGTTAGCTCCATCGTAGCCCTGCCCTCTACATTTATTTATATCTAATTGCATGTTGGTTAAATTGCTTAATATAGTATTACATAGTCCTTCAGCAGATTGGGACTCTACTTTTGTAAAACCCACAAAAGTTTCACAAATATCTATTTTGGTTACCTCTCCCAAGCTGTCTTTTTAAAATCAATATATCTTACAATTTTACTTAATTGATCAATCTTAGTTATATCCTGTGTAGTGTCTATTATGATTGAGAAAAAGGAGCGGATCTAATTTTATTTAATAAAATATTTTTAAGTGTGCGCTTAAAGTATTAATAATATCGTTTTGAATTTTTGGGAAAGATATTTAATTGAACCTTTGGGTCGTTCAAGCACTTTTGTAATATAGGATCATAGTTACTAATTAAATGAACTAAACTTAAGAAATTACCGTTGTAACTGTCTTTTGAATCAGAAAAACTTTCTCTATGTCCTCGAAATGACAGCATGCGCTGGGATAGTGTTAAAGTAACATTGAAAAGTCTGTGTAAAACATTTTTCCAAAATTCAGTTTCTTGTTTTAATAGTAGAGTATCTTTCTTATCTATGGTATAATTTTTTTCCACATATCGTAAATAAAACAACAAGTTAAATGAGATTGAGCAAGCAAATGCTCTTTAATTTTTTTTGATAAACCCTGCCAATCATTAATTCCGGTCGTCCAACTTGACCTTACTGAAGCAAACAGCCAACATGGTTGACAATAAACACAATTTTTAATTTAGAATAACACAACCACCCATTTGAATTGTGTGGTAAGTTTAACGTATTGCTTTTATTTTCGCTTGCAGTTATTAAGTAATAATAGTGAACTGAAAAACTTCTATTTTATTATCTTTAGGAAACGCACCATCTGGTCTACACAATCCGTAATTAATTATTTCTTTTCTTAAATTGTCATGTTGTAAAACATTGATTTTTAAAAATGTGCAAAATCGGTTGGATATTCTTTCGTCAGATCCATAGATAGTTCATTAAGTGAAAAAGTACTACTCACATTTACCTCTGTAATTGTAGTGGTATCTAGTTCCAAATTTCTATCGCGGCCGTCATTATGTGATGTACTTGCGCCCTGGGTGAGAGTTTTAAAATTGTTGACGACTGCTGTTCGTCTGTAGCGGAACTAGTAGATGCTACTGTCGAAAGCCCAATTTCTTTCATAGATTGTTCTTGTTTTCGGACTCTTTAGAAGTAAAAAGGAACTTATTTTTGGAATCTTGCTCTTTGATTCTTCCAATAGTTTCCTTTTCGTTTTTGCAGCGCCGCTTGTAGTGCTCATTGTATATTATTTCCTGCAATTTTGAATGAAATTAATTATAATGTAATTAGATAAGTAATAATTATTTAAAAGCCTTTTGAAATTACAAATAACACATACATACTTTGCTTTAAATGCTTTAATTAACAAAATATAAATGATTTTTATTGAATACTTAAAGATTTATTTATATGTATTTCTCAGCGCGACTTCAACTATGATCAAATCAATAGTAGTTTAATAAAAATAGATATAAATACTTACGTTTAAATATGAAAGACCTCCTGTAATACGAACACAACACTATTGAGTAAAACGTACTGGAATGCTTTTTACTTCCTTTCCGTTATATATAATGCAGCTAATGCAAATACGTTGCAACCAGCTGACTAGAAACCACAAAATGAATTTCTTTCTAGTATTATATTTCTAGAAAGCGAAGGTTACTAAGCTACCTGCCATCCTGTGAATCTGTACTGTACAGACAATAGCCCTTTTATTCCTATTTAAAATCCCACAAACCAAACTAACCCTACTATACGTCGTTTAATAATGCTTTACCACTTTATACAACTTATCACTTAAGAATAATATAGACATCTTTGTTATTAAAGTTTACAGTCTCTTTCATCTGTTTATTAACCCTTACAAAATAGGACAGAACGGATAGAAAGAAGAAAGGATGCAGGCTGCAGGTGGTGTTCAGTATTTATCTTAATTATTATTTCTTGTATTTCAGCAGTTCCTAGTAGTAACATCAAGAAAACGTTCGTTAACCTGCGGCAATATTTTCTTGACCGTTTCTTACCTGCCAAATACGTTGAAGATGAATAAGTTGAGTTTATTATCGTTTGGGCCTTCTTGCACTTGGGGCCCCCCCGCATAGCGGGGGCTGGCAGGGGTGTAGTTACGCCACTGGTTGTAGGCTGTAATATTTAACGATTCGTCTCCAAAGCCGATTTAAATTATGCCAAGTATTCTGCATTCGGTCCATTAGTCTATTCGGTACCCTTACCTACAGATCATTGTTATTTGCCGTTTTACTCAGTCTCCGAGGAGGAAATCATCTAAACCCCAAGAGAGCAAAGTCTTTACGAGGTTGTCTGCGTATATGGACAGCGTTGCTGATGAGACTGCCGCTCTCCGATGTAGAATGATGGTTGTGGTAGAAGATGCGGTTGTTGCCGCGAATTGAAATTGTTAATTGTACTGGCTGATTGTTTACGGCACTATCCAAAAGCTTTTAGAAATTATTAGTCTCGCAAGCATTTTCGGGCAATGTCCCCATGGGCTTCTGTGATCACCTCACCTCGTCCCAGACGCACCAAGCCAAATATCTCCTTAGCTATGGAGAACACCAAGATATCCTAGTATCTACATTATCGTTCTTTGTTACAAGCAAGTTATTATGCAGTGCGCATCTGCACAATTTTAATTCTATTAAAACGAATTTGACGAGTTTTGCGATTGTATACACTAAAACAACCCAACCAAGTTCAACGCTATCAGAAATTTAGTTTTACCCCAGAGCTTATGCAAGTAGACTCGACTACTTATTGAAATTCAAGCTAGCATTCATAGTAAATAAAGACCCTTCTTCCGCTCAGTTGTAGCTAAACAACTTCTGAGGAATACAAGATTAAACGCATATGTAAAGTTCGCAAATTTTGACAGAAAAAGGTTCCTTGTTAAGATATTCAAACTCGAAGCAGTACCTGCTTTAAAATAAATAAGAAACTTGATGTTAAGTTAAAGCATTTGTAGAAAGTACATGCCATTACGCGAACTATACGAAACTCTTATTTTCACACTTGTTGATGTACTATGGGAAATCTAAAATTCAATTATATTTGTAGAAAGAAATAAGTGCAGACTATGAGGTTCACCTTCCCAAAACCTACTGAATATTTAAAATTAATAACACCTTTGAGACAACGAGCGCACAAGTACAAGTTTACTCTTTTAATAAAGCATTTCAGTTACTCATGGGAAAGCATTTATTTATATGTAAAGTACATAGAAAACAGTTGTGTTTAAGTAATGTAAATTTTAGTAAGCACACATTTTTAATAAGCTGGAAGGATGTCACAACCCGCAAATTTTGGCGAGATGGTCCACTCACTTTGTGAAGTTGTTTATCTACCAGGCGGACTATATAGACAAGCTTGGGAACTTTAATGGAAAATAAATCAGTAATAATTATTCATTGTCAGAAATATACCCGCTTTATGTATATTTCTTATCATGATTCAAATTTAACAAAAACTGAAGTGCTTTCCGTTAGATGACCAAAGAAAAACAAATGGTTTCGTGTAGAATGTTGGACATGTATGTATGCAGAAAGATGAGGAAGGAACGACTGGAAGTATTTAACATAAACTAAGGCAGACCGTAATGAGAATATTGAACTGAACTTCCATGAAATGCACGAAGAAAAACTCCATCGTGTCCTTTTTTCTTTTAGACTGACCATGGCTCGCTTATTTTGGCTGTCAATCATTTGTTAAAAAACAGGTTTAGTTTTTTTGAGAGCTAAATCTCGTCACCCATAAATTATGGAAGAAAAGGGGTGTCAACAATTGATTCCTTAACTCAACGATTAACAAAAAGTCACCTTTTCGTCTTAAATGAATGACATCAATTGATTCCCCGTTATTAGTGCAAAAAATTCACTTGCCATGATTTGGATATTTTTATACCCAATAGTCTGTAATTTAATTATTTTAGGAAAAACCAGAAGCTACCATGAGATTCTATACTGCCTAAGTTCTCCAAAAGTTTTCCGAGCTCAAAATTCTTAAAGTTTCTGTTGCAGTTGACCGATGAAGGCCAAACAAAGAGCATTTGCATGGTCTATTCAAGATCAATCATCTTGCAAATTTAATCCAATTCCCTTAACTGATTTTGGAGTTATGGATCATTTAATCAGAAATCCGAAAAATCCGAATCATTAAAAATTGCCGATATCTCCAAACTGAATGATGTTAAAATATCCTAAATGTATTGTCAATTGATCTCAACAATGCGGTCTTCATCATTATTCGTTCCCAGGATATTTCAATTTATCAGAATTTTTCAATTTCAATTGGAAAAAAGGTGAACCACGGCGTGCTAATTTAAAATAAATGTGACTGGGGTGTGTTTAACAATTTACAGAGCCGGTTTGTGCAATAGATATTTCGATCGAGATTAAATTAATGGAATTGTTTTGACGGAAATAATTTTTCCCATCAGAAATGTGTATATCCCTAGACTCATGTTTTAAAAATGGTGTGTTGGTTTTTTTATTAGAACTTAGCTGGCACCAGTTCGTCAGTTTTAAAGCTTGCTTTTATAGTCGAAACCTTGACTAAGATAACCAATTTTTTCATGTTGATAATCCAAGTGAGTTTGTATTCTTCATGTATGAGATGTGACAATTTTTTGATCAGAAATGCATATTTTGCACAAATTGTACGTGGCACTAGCTTTCATGTTGAAAGCTATTGTTAGTTAAACGGTTTTCGCAACTAGTTTTTACAATAGATATCTCGGCTCCGAACGATTAAAATAACAAACTTTTCGCAATGTTAATGATTTAGGTGGAATGTTTTTCGGTTATGGAATATGATCATATTTGATCCTTATAGGTATGTACCTTCATGTCTATTTTTCAAAATTGGGTATGATGCTAGTTTTCCTATTGTCAGATACCTGGTACTACTTCAAATCGTTTACAAAGCTAGCTTTACGATTAAGAGAAACGTAGGCAGCTGTTCTTCCTGTATGATGATATTTTTGATAAGTTTGTATTTATCATTCGTTGAATGTGAAATTAATGTTTGCAATCGAAAATTTTTGCTCGGCAATTTCCTTTGGTATTGATTTTCATACAAACACAGCTTCATAAGTTTATGGGTTTTACGTTCCATTTTGCTGTATGGTTTTGGGGATTTCTTATAATGTATTTTAATCGTTCTTTGGTCCATCGCTATAAGCTATACTCCTTCGCAAAAGTTAGGGAGGTTGAGTATTCTCTTTTCTGGACTACTTGAAGCTGCATCATATCATGCTGTGAAAAGAATTGTCATTACGCGTTTTGTTTCAAATGATCTTTATGCACGCGGTGGAAAAATTAACGAATCCTTTTTGAAGAGGTTTTCCGAAGATGTAGGGGTCACATTTGAATCCAATTGGCATTTATTTAAAGTAGGGGAAGTTGTGGAAGACAATCTGTTTATGTAAAAAAGTCAATCCTGTCCTTATTGCGTATTTACCAGCCTCTTGAAAACATATTTCCAAGCTATACTAAAAAAATTGTTGTGTTTATACATCAGTAATAAATTTGCGTAGCGTAATTAATGTTGGAATTTGAATAGCTTCAAAAAATACTGAATAAATCGATGCTACGTAAAGAAAGTGAAACGTAAAGTTTGCCAATATTCTGTTGTGAAACTTGTTGTTGTTGTCTTTGATATTAAAATCATTTGGATTTGAGATATTAATGCCATCTTTGTACAAAGAGACAACTGTGTGTCTAGATGACTTGAGGTGTGAGGAGTGTTAGGTGTGAAATAAGCGTTAAATAAAGGAGCGGCGACCCCGTAATAAAATAAGGGTGCGTCATCTAACTGCAGTGGCACGGGGTAGGTTTGCATGGGAAAATAAGAAAAGAAAATGCAAAAATAATAAGTAACAAGGTTTAAATGCAAAAACTCTACGTTACGTTTACACTTACCCCACAAGGTCTTTCTCTATCAACATCAAGGGGTGCCAAACCGTCTATCACAGTAATTCTTTTAATGTCATTTCTATACGGAAGACTCTTATTGCATAAAACTGTTTTGCTTTGGTATCCTAAATTTGGTCATAATTAAAAGAATTCCTCAAAGTAATATGTTCCTTCTAAATAAGATTATCATTGAGGTAGCTGTATATCCTTTACAAATTACAAATTTTACCTATTTCCTAAATAAATTAAAATTAAGATCAACCAAAACTTAATCTCTATTAATGAGCAAAACAATTTTAGTACACACACAATATATTTTTCTTGGTCTTCTCTAGGAATTAAACCACTCATATTTGTTAAAATAATTTTGACAACGATCCTAGGTCATGAAGTGAAACGTAAATAAAGACGATTTTAACAACTATGAGTGGTTTAATTCCCGAAGATGACCAAGAAAAGTACAAAACAAACCACAACAAACATACGGAGAGTACACACAATATACCTTCCTAAAAACAAGTTCTTGTCCTTAAATCTGGCCAGGTATTGCTAAAATAAATCTTGAAGGAACTTAAATCTAAGCCATCGACAAAAATATTCAGCACTCCAAATTTTCCTGCTTTCCTATTTAATTGTTAGACTTTTATAAATGCCAAAATATTGGCAATGCAGTTCATAAAAAACAAACAGACAGTTAAATCCTAACTTTGTGCTATATCATTATCCTCTTCACAATACTTAACATCTACATATTTCTTAATATTATAAACTGATTACCTTCTTAAATTTAATTACCATTGATTCCATCGGTAAATCTTTAATCAATTAAAAAATTAATCCCTGTGATGTTCAATCGTATAATATCATCCATAATTACGTTCACACTCACGTATAATTTATACAATATCATAAATAAACCTACAATATTATTCACATTTTGATTCACTAATTATAACAATTTAGATTGTCCAAACCATTGCACCTTCTATTTCGTTAATAAATACTCCCTGGGTTTTCCATCTTTCGAACAACAGCTATAACACAACCTAAAATTTCAATTTAATAACATGATAAACAATTCCAATTTTCACTCCCTACAAACGGCCATAACTACAGCAAATACATCCGCAGGTGAATTGAAAATACCTCGTCTAGCGTAAGAGTCAGTTTACATAATTTATCGTATACCGCATTTCTATCCCTTTAAGCTGTAACCCGGTCAACTTTCTACAATTCCCTCACATCACTACATTTTTAAATGCTAAACTAACTTCAGTTAATTTTTCATTTTACAAACTTAATTTGTCTTATAGCCTTATACAGAACAGCCCCTCCCCTGTTCGCGATCCCACATTCTCTTATCCCTACATAATTGATGTTTCTACGTTAATTTTTCCTGTATAATTAACTTTATTTCTTTTTTCATTGCGTCCAATAAATCTAATTTACGCCTACTGTAAATCATATTTTATTACGGTCAACGTCTAGTTAATACAACGTTTTGAGTTTATTCTATGCTTATCACACGCTTATAGTTTATTACAGTGTATTTATCTGTGGAAAATGTATACGCAGGTGCTTGCCTGCTTTATGATTTTTTAAAGTCTTCGTCCTTCTATTCTTACCATACAAGGTATTTAAAAGAATAAATGTGTACTTTTCCGTATGAATCATCCAAATAGCAACAAAAATTGAAATATCCCGAATAATTAAGAATGGTTATTTACGCGATCTTTTATACAAAAGGCGTCCATACACTGTTCCTTCAGAATTAAACTTTATTTCGTTCACATCTAATTTATTGTTAGCGTAATGCGACGTGTTACAAAAGGCATGCACTGTTGTGCCCAACGAAACCTTCTACAAAATAGGGAATTTTTTTTGGACTACTAAACAAAGAAACATAACAAGAAACAGTAATAATAATTTCATGCGGAGTGTAACTTTGTATAAACGCAAGTCTTGGACTCTCAAAAGGCAGAAAGCAAAATATCTGAAGGTATTCGAAATGCAAGCTTGAGAAAGTAGAAGATTGGAAACGATAACGCTTTTTAGAAAGTAGAAAGGACAATCGTAGTATGCTACTAGAAAGTTTAAATTTACCACAGAGCTTACACAAGAAAACTCGACTGTGTATTGAAATTCAAACTAGAGTTTATAGTAGAGAGACCCTTTTCCGGCTGAGTTGTAACTAAGCAACTTCTGAGGAACACAAGATTAAACGCATATGTAAAGTACTTGAATTTTGACAGAAAAAGGTCTTTTGTCAAGATATTCAAAGCAACGCTTGGTTTAAAATGGCAAATAACTTGATATTATGTTAAAGCATTTATAGAAAGTATGCGCTATATGCCCTATTACGCAAACTGCACGAAACTCTTATTTTCATACGTGTGCCGTACAAAAACTATGCGAAATCTAAAATTCAATTATATATTTTGTAGGAAGAAACGAGTGCAGACTATGAGAATTAACTTCCTAAAACCTACTGAATATTTAAAATTAATAATACCTTTGATACAGCCGCCGCACAAGTACAAGCTTATTCTTCAATAAATCATTTCAGTTACTTATGGGAAAACATTTATTTAAATGTGAACTACATAAAACCATTGTCCTTATGTAATTTAAATTTATTAAGCACAAATTATTAATAAAAGAATGTCTAGATTTGGAGAGAATTTTGATAATTGGTTTTTACTTGTTTATGTTAATCTGAAAGCGGCGTACTGTCTTCTGATACGATATTGACAATATCATTTATTCAAGAGCTGTTGGAAAATTGAACTGTAAATTATTCAGGATGTATAAATTGTGCTATTTAAGGAACTAAATTAAGTTGATTGATTTCTACACGATCAATAAAACGTAATGGAGTTGTGTAATAAAGGAGATTAGGGTGTCGTTTGTGAAGTAAACATAATAAAAGCACTCATTTTTGATAGTGCAGTTTTAGAAATAAAATCGATTAATTAATAAATTAATTATTTTGTTAAAAAAAACTTTATTGTATAAATAGGAGAATAGTAGAATTTGTATCGAAAGGTATTATAGTGGATAGTCGGGTACAGCCGTCTTGACCAATAAAGATGCAATGACTTTTAATTGAAAAGATATAATGGTATGATGGCTTCTCACTTTATTTTGGTTGATAGCTGGGCGATAAATACGCTATGAACTTTACTAAAATGAAATGAAATGAAGAAATATCAACGAAATTTTATGTACAATTCTTGATACATTCAAAACTATCATTCTTCTACACACATTATCAAAAAAAATCCACTTACACACAAAATATCAAGAAAGCTTATAGATACAATTTACAACTTAAGTTTAGAAAGAAACAATATTTTACCACTATTTATATATTAACACTATTTTCATCTAATCCTTGTTAATAATTAGAAAACCTTAAAACATTTCAAATATAAATCACAAAGTATTCTTAAAAATTTTTATGAATAATTTAAATATGCTTGTATTACCCCGTA
The DNA here is from genome assembly GCA_036346225.1 of Platerodrilus igneus. NCBI lineage: Eukaryota > Metazoa > Arthropoda > Insecta > Coleoptera > Lycidae > Platerodrilus > Platerodrilus igneus. Next base: position 5,499,480 of record JARFIW010000791.1, read on the forward strand.
CAGTATAGCTGATCAGCGACTTAAAGCAAAAATTTTGGTAAGGGTCAAAACACCTCGCATTCTGACTCTAAAATTGCTAAAATAAAACTACCCATTCACAAGTAATTTTCTATACGCAAAATGAAAATTATATTAGCTTAATCTACTTAATAATACACAAATGTTTTTTTAGGTTTAAACCAAAGATATACTTGCGTTTTGGATTATTAAATACTTGCTGGTTATTCGTATCTTAGTGACCACCTGTCTTTATTTGTAATTACTATGTATTAGAATTAACTACATCAAAAAAATTCCTGGTTCCAGATTTTTGATTTTCATTTTACTCAATCTTCATATGTCGAAGTATCGGTTTTTAAAAGTGCTCTTATTTTTAATAGATGAAATTAACCGGTGACCTTGCACCGATACAACTATTTATTTGTATTGAAGCAATAAATTAATCACCGTTGCACTACTTTTATTAACTATTTATCAATTATCGAATGGCGAAATACTCATGCTCAAATCTAGAATGTTAAGTTTTCAATGCTAAATCTTGAACGAATGCTTTCATTAGCTTGCATCTTTTATATAAACACTTTTTTAATATCTCATCTTTTCTCGAATTTTGATTATACTCTCGAAGTAAGAGTCATTCTAATTATGCAACAATTAACTGCAATTTTGCGTGTTTGTATTTTCATGGTCCGTCAGTTTAAATTTATGGCAATCATAAAAATTTATCATCCTTTATTAATAAATTAAGAAAACAGCCAATTAGCTCTCTCCTACGAGCTTCTATAATAATTACAACAATTAAAACTCGTTATCTTATCTGATTTATTGTCTTTCTCAATGTTATGGCGTTCCGCGAATTAGGTTGTTCATTCATATTGCTTGTTAACGTAAATATAATGTATTTGAAGATATTGGAACTACTTGTCTTTCAAAGCATGTAAATAAATACAGTCTATTACGATTATTAAATAATATTTTTAAAGAGGATTAAATTATTCTTCAAGTGGATGAATCTTTACCTTTAGACTCGTCTTACGGTTTTTCCAGTCTGCATAAATACACTAAAACTTGCTTTTAATTGATCCTCTTTACACACGCATTTTTTTATATTAACATAATCAATGAATGCTTTTGCATTTTTACGGATTAAGCTTGTTTTAAAATATTTTTTTAGCAAATAAATATTTACACACGGACTCTTGAATACTTATTACGGCTTCGTTTTTAAATGGTATGTACAACACTTAGAACGTGTAATTTTACATGGAATTTGTGTTAAAAGAACCTTACCAGAATATTATACAAGGTAAAAATTAAATATTGGAAATTTTTACCTTTGGGTCTGTTTTCTCACAGAACACGATTCTCAATGACTTTTTATGACTCCTTATTACATCAATATATATACATATATTATATATATATATATATATATATATATATATATATATGTTAATCTTGAAATTTTTGCGGACGTTGTCTGCTTCGTCAATTTTTGAGGAATTATTTCGCATAGCTGGCTGGTTCTGAAGTAAACCCCTATCAATTTGGCGACGTTTCGGCAAAATCACATGTCATCTTCATGCTTTGCTCAACCTACATAGCCTGAAGATGGCAGATGTGATTTTGTCGAAACGTCGCCAAATTGACAGCGGTTTACTTCAGAATCAGCCAGCTATGCGTAATAATACCTAGAAAATTGACTACATGTATAATATATATATATATATATATATATATATATATAAACGTCGCCAATTTGACAGCGGTTTACTTCAGAATCAGCCAGCTATGCGTAATAATACCTAGAAACCGCTGTCAATTTAACGACGTTTCGACAAAATCACATGTGCCATATTCGGACTCTGTAAGTTGAGCATATACATACATATATGTATAATATTGCTGCGATATCTGAAAAACTAACACAAAAATCTCCCAGCTACATCGAAAACTAAGAACAAAAAACTGTAAATTATCTACAAGCAAAGCTTATACACCTAAAAATATCGGGAAATATTTGTTCAAAAAAAAAAAACGTTTTTCAAATCTTGACAGATATCTCTACAACCAAAAAGTTATTATGTACAAAATCAAAAGTTGTTGTTTACAAAATCAAAAATTATAATTTACAAAATCAAAAATTATTTTCGCTTTATAGTGTTAATAAGCATTTTACATTCATTTTTTTAAAGACAAATATTCCAAGGCCACTTCTTCTTAAACCTTACACCTCATTCTACAATTGAATAAGGCCTATACAATAAATCACACAACACCTGTGACTTTTAATAAACGCTCATCATAATAAAATACCGCTAAGAATTTATCGTTGTCACATCTGAACATAAAACAACTTCATTAGAACATAAAAATTCAACATTCTATTGTATTTTTTGTCTCGTAAATTCAGTTATTAAAAATTTGCTTTACTTTTTTATACTTGTGGCTAAAACCAACAACATTAAAACCACTACTAGCTCTAAAATACCCTAGGACATCATAACCCTGAATCAAGCTCGAAAAGAGGAGCAAATTAAAAAAATAAATCAAATTTAAAACCTCCGTTAAATTTATATTTACAAGGCTTGACGTCACAAACAACCGTACGTCGTTTTCGAATATAATTACATCAACTTTTGTTTTAAACTCTGTAACTACCAAACGTTGCTTCGTTAACACCTGCTTTGTTTTGCTTCAGGCACACTCACATTTCTAATTAATTAATTTGTTAGATTTATTCAAATAAAAAGGTTGTTTGCTGCATAACGTTTTAATAAAATCTGAAAATTCCGTCCACCTGCCAGCCTTGCTGCTTACACTTTTTTAGGAATCTAATCGAATTGAGCGTGTGAAATGCAATTAGTAGGTTCTGAGAAGAGCTTTTTATTTTATTTTAGTGTCTGTTGACCTGATAAATTTTGTGAACTGTTCTACCCAACTTGCTAGTTTTAAATACAACTTCTGAACATTTTAATTCTATAAGGGAATGAAAATATAAAAACAGGTTATTTTTCAAACTAAATTTGTTACGGGTAAAAATAAAGTAACATTATCAATTTCAATTTACAGGCAAGGAGCGGGAACTCCGTAATAATTTTAGTGTGCACTGGCTAACTTTCAGTGGAGCAGGACTGGGTTCCTATGAGAAAATTAGAAAAAAAAAATTTATTTGTAAAATGGTCGAAATAGATAACTATTTTACAAATACCATTTTCCAGTGTGCGTCCAACTGTCATATCCTAGCAATTTCTTCCATTTTACTGCTATAAAAAAATGATTATTTCAAATACGCCTCTTTGCTGTTGGTTTTCGTAAATCTCGTTCACTCAACTTTTTCCTTTCGCAATCACATTTTAAAAATACATCTTTAATGTTTTATCAAACTAAAACGGTTTGTCAAAATAAAAGTCTCTTTCAAAATAAGACTTCATCATGGGACTGATTGGTTATCCTTTAACAACATTCATCTTTATATTAATAGTAAATTTCAAAGCATATCATTGTAGATTAATCTTAAAACAATAAACCTAATTGACATCCTACTGGCCAGATATTATTTACAGAACTCCAAAAAACATTAAGCTGAGAGTAATACTACCATCCCATTGTACTAAATTTTCTCCGATTCGTCTATATGGCAGTTTAAATTTCACTTATTTGGAAATTCCTTTACTAACGACACAGAAAACAAAACCAGCGCATTTCCAGCTTTTCACGGAACCATTTTTCATTTAAAATTTACACCCTTTAACTAACAACAATTCCAAACTTGACCTTACATGCACTTACTCGTTTAAAATATTCAAACTTCTTTCACTATTAATATTATGCTTAAAATTAAACAAAGCTATTTTCGTCGTTATTTCATAGTCCAACAGAATATTTATGTAACGAAATATTAAGTTTCCACTACATAGATACAAAAGATTTTAGTTTACGCCCACAAGTACATAATTATACATCATGAACAAACAAACCGCTCATAAAATACTTAGGATTCTAATATTTAAAATGATTATGACAACCAATGATACAAAATATCCAGGGACGCCAACGATATATCTGGCGTGTATTCCATCCGCACGGTAGGTCACCTCAAAATTCCAACTTCCGTTGACAAATTAAACCAATTCATCACCTTTTCCTGGTTAGTCACGTAGAACGACATGAATATACATCTACAATTCTATTCAGTAAAGCTCAAAATAATTAGATATAGGCCCATGAGGGCTCATTGCCTTACCGTCAACGATACGTCTACTCTCAATCAAACATCATTTTCTTATTTTTTTTATTAACCACCTCGCCGAGAAGACGTTGGCCTACGCACACGTCCATTGTCAACAACGCATAATTTCGTTCTTGATTTGGTCACCTCTCTGTACTAATTGCGTTTGATTTCTTTTTAATCTCTCCCCCTTTGAAAAATTTTGTTCTCACACTTTATGCTTCTAAAGCTGCCTTATGGCCAAGTTCAAGTGTATTAATCCATGTAAACGTAATAATGTTCCCTTCGGATTAAATTTTATAACGTTTTATGGATTTCAGTCTATCTGAGTAATTTACAATAATTTCTGTTCTTTTCATTTCGTGTGAATGGTTGCGAATACACACTCGTAAGATAATTATTTTCTAATTAGATATGCAACATGTGAAACCCTAGTCATTGTTGCGGTTTGAATAAAAATGTACTAAGTGCTTTTTGGTTTATTTCTGTATTTTACTTTAATATTATAATTAAATAGCCCCATTTTAAATTGTACACTACGCAAGCTACTATAAAATTTGAAGGATATTTTATGCTAAAGCTTATCTTACTAGCTGAAACCAGGTAGGTTTTGCCTTACCCTCCCCTACTGATTTTTAACCAGTGTTGGTCAAATCTTTGGTTTGTGGTAAACTCTTCAAGAGTATTTTGTTCTATTCAGAACTAACTGCAGTTTTAAGTATAATAAAAAATAAAGAATAATCAACGACGTATCACTATTTATATTACGTCCCGAATATTCCATTACTGGATTAATTAGAAAAGTAATTTTTATGAAAATCTAGATTGTTTATTATAATTCATCAAGCAAGTTTATTATTAATTAACGTCTTATTAAAAAGAAAGTTGGAAGGATTAAGCTATGACTTTATCTATTTTGGAAACAATGCATTTCTAGGTACAAGTTGAATTGAACAAAATCGATTTATGTCAGAGTTTAAGCGACAATTTTCGATCCACCCTGTATATATACACCTAGTATCGTTTAACTTTCTATAGAAATTTATAATCCGTACCGTAAGAAACAACTGTTTCATCTTTCAGTTTTAATAAATGGTGATTTTATCAATAAAAAGAACAACGTTTTGATATTATATTCTAAACAATTGATAATTTGCTGTCTATTAATTAGCACAAAATGACCGGAAATCATTAGAGCAGAATAGAAGGAAGTTGCAAGGTCGTGCAGAGTTGCGATTTATTTAGACCACCAGTCATCAGCTTCCTCAACATTAACAGCAAGTAGAGCATAACCTCATATTTGCATAATTACTGATGGTACAAAATTTACTTTCGTTTCTTCCTCTACTAAACAACGTTGAGTACCACGCACGTGAGCTATAATGTCTTTGTTTTATGCTTGATAGAAATAAAGAACCGTAAAGTTAAATATTACAACATTACGTTTTACATAAGAAATGTGTCAACTAGATTGAAGTACGCGATTATTAAGTGTATGTAGAAGATTTTGTTTGAATTTTAACTTATTTAAATTTTTTAATAAGGCTATAATCAAAATCAAATTTCAGCAAACATGCAAGATAAGCTCATGTCTTCAGAATTATGCAATTTGTTAGAAAATACAATCCATCTTTTTTATGATACGTAAGAGAGATTACAGTGGACATAACTAATATCAAGGTGACTACTATTTATACACCTTGTCCCAAAAAATTATATCCTGAAAAACGCAGAAAAATAAACCTTCTGTTAGTTTTTACACAAAATTTGTTCTTGCAATTCCAGCTTTAAGGTGGGCTTACCAACTTACTAAAAATTCGAATAAAATAGCGTCCAACAACCTATTCTCTCATTGAAAATCTTTCATTTTATGCTCAGTCTTAAACTCTTTATAAAAGCTCTTGATTTGGTACCGAAATCTTGTTTTCTAAAGTTGCAAATTAAGAATTAAAATAATAACTTTAAGAAGGTATCGTTAGAAATACCATGACAAATACCGTAATCGCACCTGATATGAGTGTGAAATCAGTACTCGTAAATTGGGTCAAAATTACGAAAACGCCGGAATACGGGGTTTGTTGTATCAACGTTGCAATTTGAAAAGCGTTTAATGACCGCCGACTCAAACTTAGCGACCAACTTTCCAGCAGAGCTGATAGACCATGCATGGGCAAACTTTTTTCTTGAAGGGCCGCATATGTGTTCAAAATGTTTAGCGGGCCGTCGTGTTAATTTTTTTACATAAAACCACAATAATCTCGTTGAACTATTTTTGTATTCCTCCAAAAAAAGAAATGCATATATCAATGGGAACAATGCAGTTGTCCACAATCACCAACAAGTTTATTAAAATTTGGCATCAAATTGTTGGTACTAATGCGCAACACAGACTGTAAGTTGGCATCAGTCAGAAATGACCTGTTTTTTGATTTGTTGATTTTCATGGTCGAAAAGGTCTGTTCATATATATATATATATATATATATATATATATATATATATATATATATATATATATGTGGAGGCAAGAATAACAAACATTTTCTTTCAACTGTTGAAATTTTGTTGGGCTCAGATCTGCATAGAAATTCAACAGAATTTTAGTAGCAAAGTCTGCTTTCAATGCACCATCTGCCTGCAAGTCGATGAGTTCCATTTGGAGAGGAACTGGTGCTGTTTCAACCTCACAGCTAAAGGGAGATGTCAATATGTTGAATTGCGGTTCCAGAGATTTGAAGTTACAAATCTTTTTACGAATTCCTCATTCAGTTTGGAAATCGGACCACTATATTTTTCACAATATTCAGCCAAAACAGCCTGAGCCTGCAAAATTGGGAAATGAGCAAAGTTTTCTGCACTGAGTTGCTTAGCACACAATCCCAGTTTGACTTGAAATGATTGTATAGCCACATATAATTCATTTACCTTGCAGTTTCGTGTTTAATTCATTCAGCTTATCCATGACGTCAACAGCAAATGCAAAGTCACAAAGCCATTTTTCATCTCTAACCAAGTCACAGAAATCAGAAGAAATACTTTTCACATGATTTCATATTTCAAAAAGCAGCGTTTTATGGCGTTTGCTAAAATAAATACAGCGCATTTAAAGACATAAAACCCATTCTGCAAAACCAATTGTACCCCTCAGAGTGATCCGAAAATGAATTTTGCAGATTCCCATAGAATGTTATAGTCGATCGAATGACCGCTATGGCATTTACCCAGTTATGAGCAAATAATGCTATATAGGGTTTGCAAGAATGAATACAGCTCATTCAAAGACACAATACACACCTTTCAAAATTAAATGCATCCTTCAGAGAACGCATCGTTTATTTCTCTCGAATTATACGCGATCGCATGACTGCTATGGCAATTACTAAGTTATAAAAAATATTGCTTTATTACGTCTATTAGAATAAATACAGCACATTCGGAGGTACTAAACCCATTTTTCAAAATTGAATCGATCCCTCAGAAAAGGCTAAAAGTTAATATCAAACTTTGTAAATTGCCATAGAGTGTTATACGCGAACGTATGGCTGCCATGCAATTGAACAAGTTATCAATAATATTCTTTTATGGCGCTTGCTAGAATAAATATCGATTGTACCTCTCGGGGAATGCTAGAGATTGATTTCAAACTTCAAAAAGCAGCGTTTTATGGCGTTTGCTAAAATAAATACAGCGCATTTAAAGATATAAAACCCATTTTGCAAAATCAATTGTACACCTCAGAGTGATCCGAAAATGAATTTTGCAGATTACCATCGAATGTTATAGGCGATCGAATGACACCCTTGCTTCATTCCCTTGATCATTTACTGTGATTCTAACTTTTCGTTTTTTGTAAATTATTCGCAATTGCTTCCTTGTTTTTAAATTTCAAACTTATCTGCTATAACATCTTCAAACATCTTCTTCTATTCGACGCTATCAAAAAATTTTCCAAATCTACAAAGACGAAATATGCCGATTTATTTTTTTATTCTACCTTCTATCGGTAATCTTAAACACACGATAGCTTCTCTTGCACGTTTTCTTTCTAAACCTAAATTAATATTCTCGTAGTTAGTACTATACGATTGTATTCAGTCCATAGATGAAATGGGTCACCTAAAATGTGACCCATGACCCAGTGACCCAAATGAGGATGTGACCCACCACCCAGTGACCCATGATCCAAATTGACCCAGTGACCCAAATTGACCCAGTGACGCAAATTGACCCAGTGATCCAAATGAACCCACATTGACCCAGTGACCCAAATTAACCCAGTGGTCCAAATTAACCCACATTAAGCCAGTGACCCAAATTGACCCAGTTACCTAAATTGACCCAAATTGATGCAGTCACAAAAATTTTCTTACTGTCTCAAATTAGCCCTCTGTGATGTCTTCAATTAGTGGACGAGTTTTATCGAATAACCGATTATGAAATTTGGAAATTTTATTATTAATTTTTAATAAATATGTGCTGTTCTACGAATCACAGTTACAAAATAAATCTCAGAACTATCTGGCAGAAGGAGTAGCTGCTGTCCGAGACAATTTTAATTAGTGTGAGAATGTTTAACAATTAAATATACTAAATGATCAAAATATTTTTCAATGACAGACGCAATAAAATATAAATTGAATAATCCCGTTTTCTGACATCGAGCTGATACAGGAACATTGTTTTACATGATCTTCATCATTCTTTTAGTTAATTAGTCTTATCAAGAAAACTCGGTCTCACGGAGATTTATAAAAGTCAGCACTATGTATAAGGTTTAAATTACAATTAAGGTGATGTTTATCCATGCTTAATGATAATGATATACAAATTACAAAAATAATGGACACTGAAAATAACCGGGTATATAATATTAAGATTTTTGTTAGAAATTATTTCAGTTCTTATGTGAAAGAGTACTATTATTTGAACATACAAAATTGTATACGTTCATAACACTGCATTCTCGCGGCACAGCGCCACAGCACGTTTCTTGAAAAACATGTAAAAATGCGTTTCATATTATATAAAAAGCGATGTACTGATTACAAAACATTTTAGAGTTTGCTTGAAATATGAAACTAATGCTAGCAACTAACGGCACCAATAAGCTTATGCATTTGTGAAAATAGTTAATAAATTGAGCTGAAAGTTGGGGAAAAAGATTTTTATGACTTCAATAATTCAACTTGTTACTGAATCAATTGGGTCAGTTTGGGTCAATGGGTCAGTTTGGGTCACCGGGTCAATTTGGGTCACTGGGTCAACTTGGGTCACTGGGTCAATGTGGGTCACTGGGTCAATCCGGGTCAGTACACGGGACCCACTGACCCAGTGACCCAAACAAAAAAGTGACCCACTTGGACCCAGTGACCCAGTTGACCCATGACCCATTTCATCTCTGATTCAGTCTTCTGCAGGGAATGGGAATTAACATTTCCGATAACAGAAAACATCTACCATGTTTCATATATTCTACTAAGTCTAAACAATCTTTTGCCATTTCTCCTGAATTTTTGGTATTTGTTTTACTCTTAGCAAAAACAATCCTTTATCGTTCTATATGTTGTGTTTACATTGTCAACAATCATTTCTTTTTCAGCTTCCACACATTTTTTATTAATTTATTTTTTCTTAGATGTCCTGCATTTCCTATTAATTTGATTTCAAAATCAAAACGTTATGAGCTATAAAAGCGTAATGTAAACAGACTTGGATAAAACAATCTACAAGCTCAAAGGTAAAAACAATCAAGAAAGCGATACTGCAATTTTGTTGCCATCTATACGTGAAAAAGATCTCGACGTCACAAACACAAGTCTTTATTCAGAGTCGTTAATTATTATCAGCCACCTGCGTTTTCAAAATATTAGAATTCCAATAAGGTTATAACGTATTACAAGTTCAATACTAAACGTTTTTCTTTGCAAATTAATAAATATCTGCCTGGCTGTTTCTAATACGTGCGATTAAATTAACTGGTTCCTCGAATATACGAGCAAAATCTGTAGATACCTTTTGTCATAAAGTTCTAATGGGATTTTTAAGTGTGACGTTCATTAGTTTTCATGACTGATAATTTGGACCATGGGAAATGTTTTAATTAGATGCTTCTAGAAAAGCTTGTATGATTTGTTTTCGAATCTGCCGACTTGATAAATTCAGAGAATTGTTTCCTTTACAATTCGTATATTTTAATGGAGCCTGTCGGCATTTATTTCTATAAAAGAATATAGTATTCACACATTTAGTTTACAACGAAAACATTTAAATTATCAGCATTTGTTGTACTCCGACGTGTCATCATGTGCCATGTGGATATCTAATTATCCCTTCTAATACTTTAATGGAATTCTATAGATATATTTTTCCTCATAATGCATTTTTAGAATGTTATTTAATTCACGGCGCCTTTTTGGTTATCTTTAGTCTTTACTCTTATTAATAATAATAGAAAACACTTTTTATTAAAAACATAAAAAATTGATGTGAACAAAATAGATAGTGTTCTACTGAGTACTTTGTGTTGATGACCACAAACATTGTAAACATTTGGGCTAGCTTATTTGGGTTCAAAAGAAAGATTTGTGAATAGGAGGGGATGGAAATGATTTGTCCTTCCGTATTAAACACTTTATAGTAATATGTGTTCCTTTCAACTGCGCTAAATTGTAATTATCAAATAATTGCGCAAATATTATAAATCACAAATTGTACTACAGCTAATATTTATAGCATTGGTGTGATAGTTAAAATATACATATCTTTAGAGTGCATTTTAAATTGTAACCAAACATATCACTAAATTATAAGTTATTTACCAAAGATGAATATTTTACAAATAAAACACCATTTTATTTCTTTAAATATTTATATTGTATTATAGTCAATTATAATAAAATAATATACAATATTTATATTATAATATTATCTATATTGTATTATATTATGTTATATTCATGTTATATTTTGTATTTAAACTGTTAGAAATTTTTTAAATATAACTAAACACTTGTTGATGTATACATACATTTAAGACTGTTGTGCATGATAGATGTGTTATCAGCTATTAACTAATTGTGTCCTCGTACAAAACTTGTAGTTGTAGTTGTAAATTAAAGAATTGTTGTTGAAATAAAAAAATAGTAAAAGTATTTACTTGTAAGAGTGCTTGCATTATATAAAAACATAGGCGAGTGTACGTCTGCTTACCCAAAGCATTACCTTCTGCCGGACTCCATTACTGTCCTATTTGTATATACCACAAAACATAACCTATTCATCTTATTCCTAAGTCACCGATATTTTTGTCTACCTCTCCATATTGCAATCATGATCTGATGCGGGCTTGAAACTTGACCTACCGCTGTGCCTGCTAGTTTTGTATTAAGCGTGACTGAAATTATTATTATATCAGCAACCTGTTTACTTTTACTTTTTTCTGCTGTTTTAATTTGAAATTAAACCTACTCTTGTATGGCTACTTCCCGAGCCTCAATCAACAATCCTATAAGTTCCTGACCGAAAGTTGCTTTCTGGCGGCTACCCATTTTCACTAAACACCATCAAATTTAGTTTTAACCTAGCTATTTCTAACTTCAGGTTTTCTATATTGCATATCCTCCAAAGACTCCGATTTGTAAAGAATTTTTCTTGTCAAGTTGTTTCTCTTTTTTTCTATTTCTTATCTTGTGACGATGTCTTATTGTTGCCAAGGTCTCGGATTCGAATCCTGACACAGTCCGCTTGAAAAATATTAGGCGAACTTTTTTCACAAAAATACGCCTTCGCTCGAATGAGAGATAGAATGAAGGTCTCGTGTGTGAGTATTGTCACGCACGTTAAAGATTCCTACCTTGCTTGGAACAGTAACAGTTCGACAAAATTCTAAATTTTCCAGGTAAAGAACTTGCTTCCTGCCCAATGTAGTAACTTCGGTTGGAGCATTGGAAAAAAGTTACAGGTTGAACCAAACGGACGTGTTGTACTGAGTTCCTGAGCTTTACTGTTGCAAGTAAGTTTTATATAAGGATTTTTGTATTTTCTGCTTTATCGTATTGCCTATAATTGTGTGCTTTAATTGTACTGTAGTCTGTGTTTGAACACGGGGCAGTAAAATAAACTCAAATAAGAAAAATTTAATCGATTAAATAATAAATAAAGCGTGTTTCTTATTTGATTTTTATCTAAAATCCGCGATTAAAACCAAAGAAAATTATATTTCGGCTTTATAAAGCAAAATCTCCATAAATTAAGATCTAACAAATAATTTTAAAACAATTTTACAGGCGTTTGTAATAAAATCGGAATTTTATAGCAAAAAAACTTGCAAATCGAGTTAAAACTACGTAAAAGTTGCAAATAAATTGTAAAATTGTTCGTAGTTTAGGTGTAATAGATTAACAACCTTAAAACCAAAGCCTAAGATCTTCTTGAATTAAACAAATACCACAAACATGGCAATTTTTGCATTAAAATTACATAAAATATTATAACTTTCAAGTACACTACTTAAATATTCTTAAATCGAGCTTCCTGAAGAAATTTTGTGTTGCAACTATCGGAGCAATCTGTCAGCCATTCTTTAAAAGTTCCCATGTAACGTTGTGCGTAATTATACCAGCCAGTCCATCGAAAAAGTATTTAATGGGTTTCCGGTGCTGTATTCCATTAACGCTAATTATATTCGCTATTTATACTCGCCTGTTGGAATAAGTCAATTTCATATAGTTAAACTTTTGAAGGGGATTAGCGCTTGAATTAAAATTTAAACACGGTGTTTGAATTTAGGGTATAAAAGGATGTTTAGTGTCTTTAACATTGCGTCGTTTGAGCGTCGCGAAGTTTGCCTGCTCTTTATTAAGCTTAGTATATAGTGTTGTGTTTCTTATTGGTATTTGTTCTTATTGGTTGATGGTTCATGTAACTCTTGTGTCGGCATTGAAGTCTAAGGAGGAAAAGGGACGAAAGGACTGAGTCCGCTAGGTCGGAGGTCGAGGGTGGAGCAGAGAAGAGGCTAAATGCGATGCTAAAAGACGTCATGTTTGAAACCCAGGAGGTGGTTTGGCGCCAGAGACGTGCTGCACCTGCAGGGTCGACTCGGGGGAGTCGTGGCCCCTTGTGGATGTTGCCGCGTCGGAAATGCTGTCAACATCAAGACCACAACGGCGAGTATCCACAAACAGTAACGAAAGCGTTGCTGCTAGCAATCACGAAAAGCTAGAACTCTTGATGTTTAGGGTAAGAAAGACGCACGTCGTTATTTACAAAGGCTGGCGAAATACTTTTAAATTAAAAGGGTATTTTGAAAAGTGTTCAGGTAGTTGTTGAATTACATCGTTTTGTACGCAGAATTTGAGAATGCTCCGTCATTAATACACACATAGTGCTATGCGAAGGGTTGGCTCTGAAAGAATAGAACTTACAACTGAAGATAAAATTGTAAAATTTATAAACCAATAGGCGAGGGTGCACCTATGGCTTTGAGTAAAACGGTTACTGCACCAAGCATAGCCGCGGAGGGCATATAGTTTAAACCACTAGGGGTTAAAAAATGCAAAGTAGCAAGGAAATCCAAACGTTTCCCACCATTTTACGAAGTAAAGCAAATCATGCTACGAAATGCTAACGAAATTTCTGGAAACAACCAAAGCGATCAGCGGTTTTCACGTGAACGGTGAAAAGTAACACAACAGAAGGTTTGACGAGATAATTAAATAAGACAACAGTCGACGTTGAGGCATCAGTAGTGCTAGACGAAGTGAACGTTTTCTCGGCAGCAAGAGGAGCGGATGACTTGAAGCGGTCTTGAAGAGCGAAACTAGTACTAGCGGGAGTAGGGCTCAAAGAAGCCTTGCTGCTAGTAGCAGTAGCGGGCTTAGGTAAAATGCAATGGAAATGCAATACAGAATGATGCCGTTCATTACATTAGCGGCAGGGACTAAGATAGTTGGTACAAAGTTCATATTTTTTTACTAAGGTGTAGCGATTGTGTGGAGAAAGTTTACCAAAATCATTACAACGATAAAGACTATAATCTAAATGACAAAGGGGGCACTTAACAACATTAGGATTGATTTGTGCTGACATGGAAACAGCGGCGTGAGACCTAGACATGTTGTTAGAATGAATAACTTGGTTTAAATCGGTTTTATGATTGGTCGACAAATTTGACAAAGACAAGTTTTTTTATAAGCAAGCAATTACATTTGTATAGGTTGAAATATAGGTGGAAGTTCTAATGCATCAAGGCGCTGTAGAATTATGTGTACCAGAAAAAATCCTATTCCTCTAAAGGTAGATCAAATTTCTTAAACGCCTGCAAGTAATCGATAAAGGTGTCCACTAATTTTTGTAAGTTTGACGGATGGTCAGAATTCAACTTTGGACATTTAGCAAAGTTTTTCCAAAGAGCGGTTATGATATGGCGAATATTACGATATTTTTCGCGAAACTTATTGTACGCAAAAGGATAATTGGCATCCGTAAGATCAAACTTTTTAATGGTAAGCAATTCAGCGCTGATTGAAGGTATAACAATTTGTACACGGCCGACAGCTTGTCACTTAGATAGGCTAAACAATCAAAACGGTCAATGAAACTTGCAAGCGGAGGTAGAGGCACCTTTGACTTAAAAGTATCTGCAAGGACGGGTAAACTAAGGAGGAAGCCAGTATTGTTTGGACAAAGTTTTAAATAAAGCAATTTTATTAGAAAAAAGTTAGAATCCTCCCTTTCAAATTGGCTATCGGCGGCAATTGCCGTTGCAACGTACCAATTATGGCATTAAGTTGAACAAAAGCTTCTCGTAACTCATCAAATGATGTATATCTGCTCGAAACAGATCTAACAGGCTGGCGTCATTTTCACATTTGTGCGCAATGTCAAATATGTCTTGAAGCAAGTTTATTAAACTGATATGGAAAAGTTTCAGTTTTTTCGACATAACTAATTATATAAGCTAAATGCAAACAGATGCTATTACGAAATTAAGCCTAACCAATGTATTAGAAACGAGATTGTAATTTTCGCTAATTAAGACTACCGAACAAAAGCGACGCTATCTACGTCCGTAAGTAACTCAAATAAGTAAAAGGTTAAATGTAAAACGATGACAAATATTAATTACTTGCACATTAATAAAACTGAAAACAAATATGTACTTTAACAAAGATAAATTGAATGAAGTAAAACTTAATATACGAAACGAATATTTCAATCGTATGGAAAGTGATACAATTCCAAGCGGCGAGTTTTATTTTGCAAATATAGCAGTTATTAATGAGAAAGTTTGAAAAAGGTCAATGTTTTTCGTGCGTTAACGCGATAACCACATATGGTGGATGAAGCGGACCTGTAAATATGAGTAAAGTTTAAAAAATGGAACCTTTAAGTACTTACCAGTAATACGTTCAAAGTTTAGGCGGCGGCGGCTGGAACGAGAGACTGTCGACCTTTTGCGAGCTCAAACATTTAAAGCACTATGGCTACCTTACAAAACCTATTTACAACAACTTTTCTGTACAACAGTGCGGCACACACAACACAAAGTAGTTTAAGTTAATTGCAGTAAAATGATAGATTGTACTATTTATACGACAGAGAGAAATTGGCCTACAAGCTACATCTTACGTTATAGTTAAAATTATATTAAAAACTTATAATTGCAAACAGAACAATATTAAAATATGATACATGCGACTTTCCACAAAATGCAGTTTAATGCGCTTTTCAACTATAGAGTTTCTTACCGTATTTGAACACGACGTTATGCTCTGTCCTTGTATCTAGATCATATTGCCCATACTTATTTTAAATATCATATCTGGCAAGGTTTCCACGGTTATTTCGCATTAGCGGGTTTGTCTCCCTTTCAATTTTAGACGGACATTGTCTAACATCCTGTAGAATTTTATTAAATATTCAGTTACAAAGTAAAATATTTTAAACCGCTTGCAATATGTGTTTGCTTACATACGCTTAGAAAGTGTTGTTTTGTTTGTCAAAACATTTGTTCTCAAGGATTGCGAGGTGTTTCGGAAAGGTTAAATATATGCATTTCTTCAATAGCTTTATTAAACGGGGTTTGATTATCAAAATATTTGTTTTTCCCAAGAAATTACAATATTGCAACGTGTTTACTACAAGGTCGGTTACGAACACATTTCGAAATAGTAAATTTCTACGGGATGTAGGCCACCAATAATATTCTTAACTATAGAATTCTGCGAGATTGGTTGCAGATATTCTTAGCTGTTTAGACACGTGTTTACTAGAACGTTACCAACCAAGAGGTTGACGGCTTTTTCTACATGAATTGAATGCAATTAGTTTCTATTATGTTTAGGTGACGTTTTGATGATGTTTGGAAAAGAAAATACGATCCTTTCAGATGGGTGATTACTTCCACATATTATTGATTAGGGAAGTTTTACTGCGAATAAAAACTGTGTTCATTTTCCTTGAGTGAGATTATTGTGGTAAAAACGATGGCCTCAGGCAATTCAAATAATGTGTTTGAAAAGGAGTGCAAGGTTTGAATTTTGTGATGATTCCTTGCTTTCAAGATGCGTGCTGCGTTTGTATAAAAATTAGAAATACGCTACTCCTTTAATAGATAATTTTATGGAATCTCTCAGTGTAAATTCAATACGGGTAGTAAATCCTCAATCTGAAAGCAAATTGATATTGGCATGACATTTGTTTTAATTATAGTTAAGACACTTTGTCGTGTCTATCCTGAAAGTGAATCAAACCCTTAATATTGGACTTCGAAAATAGAGCAGATAAGAAATACTAAAACGTTAAAATTATCTTTACTATCTTGTATGTACTGTGTTGGAATTTGACGTATTGCTAGCTATAGCCTTATGTAAACTCTCATCCGCCCTGTGGACATTAAACGTCAATAGATTTGTCGCGATTCAGCCTTCAAGCTACTCTGTGTTATTGATGTACCGCGAAAACTTAGTTAAAAGAGGGCTGAGCGTCGCTAAGGCATTTTTGTTATACATATACGAAATTCTATCAAAAAGTCGACGCTTTTACTACTAGTTTTTTAACACCACTAAATTTAATAACTTAGGTAAGTACTTGAAGGTTTCCGCTATTTTTATTGTTAAGTATACATGTCCACTGATCTCACCATCTGTCGTTATCGAAGTTAACCGCCGCATTAACACTTTTTAAGATTTTGTTTTAGTATTGGAAAAGGATTCGACTTCACTCCAGACCGTCGGAATACAATATGGTAATAGCTATTATTAGTAGTGATTAGAAAATTTAGTTTAACCCTTACTACTTATAAACCTTTTTTCTTATATGATTTTTTAAAGATATCATACGGTTCAGGTATACTGTTATCACTTAGGCCTGCTAGATTAATGCATTCTGAGGTGGAGGATTTATTGTAAGTAAATCGTTTTTCTTTCCTATTAACAGTTAAACTGCTTTCATTTAATGATTGTAAATATAGCAGGATTGTTAAATGTGCATGAAGACGTTACTATTTAAATTACCTTATAAAAAATTTAGGAAGGTAATAATTATTTTGGCTTCAACTTCTTATGGTAGTGTGATAATCGTTAGAGATAATTTGTAAAATATCAGGAATGTATTCATTATTGTTGCTTCAATTTCTTGGTACTGTGAAAATCTTTTGGGATAGGTTGTAAAATAATCAGGAATGTATTTATTATTCTGTGAAAATTTTTGTACTATAAATCCTTCGGGATGTTTTACAAAAAATATTGTTTTCTCCGCGGGCTAGCCTTCCTTTTCTTTTGTAACATAACTTTCTAGTTAGAGGTTTTGTAAACGTTCTTTTGTATTATGGTTTTAACTAGACCATTGTAAATAAATTCCTTTCTTGACGTTTATTTTTTTCTTTATGACCCACACCACTCTACGACTTTTTAGTTAGCACGGCATTATTTCTTTAAATTTCCCCCTTATTTTGTTGCGGTGCTCGATGCGTGCTTACTGTTCGTTTGCTTACTGTACCTTACTTTTGTCATGTCCGCATAGAATACCGTAACAACGATTTCCCTTATTAATTGAAAACATGAAAATCTTTTATAATAATTACGCTTTAACGCGTATGCGACACACATTTGAGTATTTTTTAGATGAAGCTCTTTAAAACAACCTCTTATGCGTAAAATATACCAATACTCCTATCTAAAAACGCCATTTCTTCGTTATTATAAATGAAAACTCGTTTAATCACGTTTTTATGCATTTATAATTTAATATAGTGAGTGCCTTAACAAATACTCTTCTCCATGAAAATGAATATCTACATAATTGGAACTTTTTCTAAAAAAATTTGATCGAGTTTGCATCATTACAAAGTGATCCTAGATGACCCTTTATTGACGTTTAATTACATCCAACCAAAAAGAAAAATTACTGACAAGCCTAAAACTATTGCTAATTATAATGAGGCGAAATCTGCTGTAAATCTTTCAGACCAAAAATCAGATATTCATTCCCATTGAGAAAGACACTTAAGTGGTTCAAAAACTTGGCTTCGAACTTTATTTAACACATCTTTAACAAATGCTTTGATATTGTAAAATATAGCAACTAAAAGTTCAATGTCGGTTATTAGATTTTATAAAAACAATTATTAAATATTTAACCAATGCTGGTGAAGAGGATCAAGAACAGCTAAATTGAATACCTAGACAATTAAAGCATGAACTAAAAAACAAAACCTGGACAAGTGCGAACACCGAGACGTTTCTGGACAGAATCTTATAAGGAGAATGTTGCAAAATTTGGCAGTAAAATTATCCAAAATAAGGCAAGGAAGGTGTTTACAAACTGTGAAGAATGCCCAGAAAATCCACGTTTGTGCCTCCAATGCTTTAACATCGAACACCACTATGTTGAATATTTGTTTTATTTTACTTTAATATTATTTTATTACTTTTTATCATCATTAATTTATTAATTTTATTTTTATTTTATTTTTATTGATAAATAAAACACTACTATATTTTATCTCGACCCAATATCATATATCCTGAAAATTACAAACTCAACTGTAAGGTATATAAAGCATAACCATTCCGGTCACATTCAATATGAATCGACATAATACTGGTAATCGGTGCAGAATCGGAATTTAAACTTCTTTCTTTACCTAGGTCACCGACGACCTACACGGCGTGATAGGCTCTGCTAAGATTCGGTCACCGGTTACCTATGTGACAGAAAGCTGTTAAAAATTTTGTCAGGAATGGATACTGGAATTTCAACTTCATATTGTAGTTTTTCGTAAATTTTGTGGTTAAATTAAAAAAGGGCGACTCAGTGCGTAGTTGATATGCATGCGACTACTAAGTCCAAGGTCCCGGGTTCGAATCCCGACACGGTTCGTTTGAAAAACGTTAGGCGAACATTTTTTACAAAAATATGCCCACGTTCTGATAGGAGGTAAAATCTAGATCCCGTGTGTGTGTTGTCACGCACGTTAGAATTTCTAGGTAAAAAAAATCTTGCTTCCTGGCCAATATAGTACCTTAGGGTAGTGCATTGGAAATTCAAATGTA
Organism: Platerodrilus igneus; assembly: GCA_036346225.1. NCBI lineage: Eukaryota > Metazoa > Arthropoda > Insecta > Coleoptera > Lycidae > Platerodrilus > Platerodrilus igneus. The sequence continues at coordinate 5,519,265 of JARFIW010000791.1, forward strand.
GGGGATTAGATTAAGAACTGAATAACCACTGAATTTTTATGTAAGTTTTCGTAGTTTTTAATAAAACTATACTTTTCTTTTTGTATAAAAGTGATCGAGATTAATTAAGTTTCACGTGATATTTTAAACAATTGTAACAAATACTACATAATTAAACAAACACCTACGCTGTGCACTACCATTCGCATATATTTAAATTTATTGAGGTATCACATCTTCATCGCCTACATCAATAACAACCATTGCACAAAACTCAAAATTAAATCAAAATATAAACAACACGTCAGTGACTTTATTTAAATTAAATAACAAACTATACTTCCAATACTTAGTACCTATAACCTCCATTGCTATCATACTCTTGACCACCAGTTGTAGGCAGGTAGTTCAAAGAAGGCCTATTTGCTTGAGCATGTGCAGGTAAATTTACCATATTAAAATACCCTTTACCTTGATTAGCACCCACTGTGTTGGTATGGTAGGTTGTTGGTGGTGAAAGAACGTTGTACATTTGTGGATATAATGGTACATTATGGGGTGAAATATCATTGTAGCGACAATTATTTGAATCGTCAAATACTGGTGGAATAATCGGTGCGTCATAACTTGATAAAAGTGAATTCATATCATTCTCGGCAATTTCAAGTAAATTACTTATGTTGTCGGAGACTGCTAAACTTCCAGCTTCTAAAGGAACCTCGTAAGCTGACTCTTGAACAGGCAATTGAAACGGTCTTGGGAATGGTACTGAAAAATCTTTTTAAAAAGATTTACTTTTAATTAACACTTACTTTCAGCAGTGGTACCATTTGGTAACCAATTTAACGATACTGCAAGACACTGAAATCTTTGTAATGTAAACCTTTTTAATTATACTATAAAAATAGCTTACCAAATAGTGTATTAAACCACCCATCATCTATTGTTTCTACAACTTCACATTATAATCTAAAAAGGCTTTTACTGTGTATATATATCTAGCGTTGGTGTAGTGAAAGCACAAATGTAAATTTTGGTTCTAGAAGATGAGCAGGAAAAGAACTGTGTACGGTTCACAGACTTTTATATCTTAGATTCCAAGTACAGTTCTAACATTAAAGAATATTTATACGATGTGCAATTAAACAGGTGCTTCAGTCAGCAGTAATTAAACATTATGTAGGTCAGTTAAGGATTGGCACAAATTATTGGTTCAGATACCTACGTCACAGAATGGTTTATTTCTATATCCTTGTTCAAGTTTCCCAATTGATAAGTAGCTCTTAACATTATTATTACGCATTTTAATTATTTCAAGGGTAATTGATACAATGAGAAAAGTACTTTCGCCGATTCTTTGTGTGTGAAGTGTAAACAAACATGAATATGATGTTTGTTATTGTTCTAGTTTTAGAAGTTAGATAAAATTGCTAAAATATTAATAACAGATTTTATTTTAGGTATAATCGAAAACGTACTATCTCTGTTCAAAAATGATATTGCCATTTGAGATTTTTGGCAAATATAACCTTATAATTTGAAAACGCGCCCTTTATTTGTGTGCACTATACACACGTACAGAAATCAATTTTAATAGGTAAAAGTGGTCAACAATAATTTTGTCCACGCTGTGTCAATTTCTGAAGTATGTAAGTGTTAGCGTGGCAAATTAACCCCCTGCGGTTCAAATTGTCTTAAACTATGTAAATCCAACATTTTCATGTAAAAAAAGAACATGCAGTAACGACGAAAGAAATGCCATCCTGCAAACGCTCTTAGCACGACTTAAAAGTAAACACTGTTACGGGTAAAATGAGCCCTCGGTAATAAATTTTGATTTACCCATAAGGGTCGAGGTCCCGTAACAATATAAGGGCACGTCGGCTAACTGTAGTGATGTGGGAGTGGGTTTCTATATGGAAGAAATATTAAAAAAAAATAAAAAAATTTGAAATAAGCAATAAAAAATGGCTGAAATACAAACAAACTACGTTACTATATTCACTTACCTTGAAAGGTTTGTTATCTTCTCATAATTAGGGGCGCCAAACCACAGATTATTCACCTCTTACAGATGCGAAGGCTAGCGTTTCCCGCATAATTGTTTTTCTTTGCGCATACTCCAAATAAGTGGTTTTCTAATCAACCTAAGATTTTCTTCTCGTCAATCTAACTTTTTATTTGGATGATTCGTATTGTTGTAAGTATTGTTTATTTAGCGTTTAACAATCAATATGGACGGATAAAATGAAAAAGGTGGCACATTTCCTGCTTTCAGAAGGTGTGCCTTCAATCAATATCTCTATGTTTTGATTCCCAATAATTGATCGAGCAAGATAAGTTCCTACACAGATTTACCATTAATATAAGATAATCTGTGCCTAAAGCACATATTGACCTGGATAGGCTATACTTTTAGTTCCTCATTACAATATTTCTACTTCTACAGATGTGAGGAATGCTTAGCAGCATGTAATCGGAAAGATTTGCTGGCAATGGATTCAGACAAGCTGTATAAAAATTATAAACTATGTGAGAAACATTTTCTAGAAAAATATATCTCGAAACCTCTAAAGTTCGTAAAAGACTATTAGATAAGGCAGTTCCTACCATTTTTGATAAAAAAGTACTACCGGATCAATTTGAACATAAACCACCAAAAAAATAGTAATTCTATCTGGTAACAACTAACATGTTCTCTGTTTTTGCATCTAACTTATTATGTTGTCTTTCAGATATTACAATTAATCCTAAAGAAGATTCCAAAATGATATTTCCAGAGGAAGTTTCCCTGCTCTTATGTGGATGTATCTGTACCTTCGACATTAAGTAATACTTTAATGCTTACTGCTATTTTTTCATAATTCCTATATCTTACATACATTACAAATTTTCATAGCCCCAGAAAATTTCAAAAGAATTGGATTAATGACAAAAAAGGTAATTTAAAAATATAAAATTTACCTTTTATTAGTTAATTTCTTTAAAATGTACAACCTATAATTTATGGTGCCTTTAACTTACCATAATTTTGTTATTATTATAAAATATTATAAAATCTTCTGGGTATATAAGATCGTTATGCTCCTTCCATTAAGACAAACATTTGTTTTTGCATCACACTAGTTAAATAGTTGTAAATTAACCCTATTTTATCCATATGAGATACACACAAATACAACAATTTTTTATTTTTAAACAATATACCCTACAGAGTTCCACCTTCTTCTAATGGATCACAAATATCAGCGACATTGTCATCGAATACACCAAAAAAAAACAAAAATGAGAGCAGAAATAAAAAAACTTAAAAACAAAATATTGTTCAAGCTTATCAAACAAGAGCAGGTCTTTTTAGAAATGTTTGTTCGTATGTGTGATTATTTCTTGCCACCAAATTTTTCCGATATTGTCAAGGCCCAAGCTCGAATGTTTGGGTAGGGAAAACATGCTCGAAGATATTGTCCTGAACTTAAACAAATAGCTTTGCCCATATTTTTTTAGGGCCCAAAATTATATATTTGTCAATAAAAAAACTTTTCAAAAAATTACCGAAAAAATCATCTTACTTCCAGGCTTCAAAAATAATGTAATTTTCGAATTATTAGCAGTTAAGGTATCTACAATGTTAGAAATAGAAAGATATTGTGTTTTGCTTTGGGATGAAATGTCGCTGAAAACATTCCTTTTTTATCATTGCGGTAGGGATGAAATTGTTGGTCTTAAAGATATTGGAGATGGGAAAAAGGAGTTTATTTTGGCGCAGAATGTAGCAGATATAATGCTTAAAGAGATTTATACAGACTGGAAGCAACCGATTCCTTATTTTTTCGTAGAAACGCAAATGTCTCCCAAAGATCTTTACAAAGCTCTGAAAAAGTGTGTGCTATTCGTAACGAATATAGGTTTTCGTGTTGAATGTCTAATTAATGATATGGGATCAAACTACATCGAGTTTGCTAAGAGCGTAAAGGTAACACCAGAAAACCCTGCTTTCCATATCGGTGGTAAAGAAGTGATTTATTTATTTGATACATACCATTTTCTCAAAGCAACCCGAAACAATTTAAAGAAGAATGTTTTCTTTTATGCTGGTGAAAAAACTTCATGGACATTAATCGAAACATTTTATAAATAAGATAAAAAGGAACATATAGGTGCGCACCAAAACTAACGGATGCACATGTTTATCGCAATAACTTCCAAACAATGAAGGTAAAGCTTGCTGTCCAGATAATTAGTGATTCAGTGGCTAGTGGTATGCGACGGTTCCGTGGCGCAGTTGGTATGCGTGTGACTACTACACCCAAGGTTCCGGGTTTGAATCCCGGCACGGTCCGCTTGAAAAATGTTAGGCGAACATTTTTCACAAAAATACGCCCTCGTTCAGATGAGAGGTAAAATGAAGGTCCCGTGTGTGAGTGTTGTCACGCACGTTAAAGATCCCTACCTTGCTTGGAACAGCAAGGGTTCGGCAAAATTCAAAACTTTTCAGGTTAAAAGAACTGGCAATGTAGTACCTTCGGGTGGAGCATTGGAAAATCATATGTAGGGGCTAGTGGTATACATACATATGTATGCCTTAAGGCCCTCTTCAAGGGAGCATATGCCACTATTAGCCTGGACTGCAGGCAATTCATCTTCGTCCATAATAGTAGTCTCTGGTAAGTCTTTTACCCGTATTTCAGATTTATCAGACAATGCAAAGTATTGTAAATCACTTCTCGAAAGATTACACAACACTACGCAGGTATTAATGATTTCACAAGCAAATGAGGGATTCAGGCGCATACAGCTACTCAGAATAGGAAATTTTTCTTTTAATCACTCAATGGCACACTCAATAACTTTCCGAGTTTTTTTATGAGATCTCGCAAATCTCTGTTGAGATGGATCATTAATATTTTGAATTACTGGAAGAACGAGCCAAGATTTTAAAGAGTAAATAGAGTCTTCCAGTAAAACTCCACCAGCAAGAGACCACCAAACTGGTTCCATCCTGTTGTATAATTCACTTAAGCGCAGAACTCGTGCATTACTTACACTACCAGGCTAATTTGCACATACATAATAAAGTTGTAAATTTGGTCCGTATATAAGCATTACGTTTAAGGAATGTTTTCCATGACGATCTACAAAAGCTGGTTCAAATGCAATAGGAGCATCAACTGGTATTAACGCTCCATTCATTACCCCACATACCAAAGACATATCTCCAAACTCACTAAATTTAATCACCTCTTCTGCACATTCATTTGGCCATCTCACCACATCCTTAAGAAGTACATTATTTATAGTTGTGACAACTTTGTGCACAACTCGACCAACTGTCTCTTTTAAAACTCCATGCATATTACCTACACAATGGTACTGAGCACCACTTCCTAGCCAGTGAAGAGCAATTCGAAGTTGTTGCTTTGGAGACAGTGAGTGATTTCTTGCAGTTTGATGTTCCAATGTGTTACTTATATTATTAAGCACAAACATAAAAGTTTTATGGTCTAGCCGAAATCTCTCATTGTGCTCATATGTATCTTCCATATAGTTGTAAGCTATTCTTGGTCGAAAAATCCTTGGACGATGAACACTAAACCGCTCTTCATCAATGCCGGTGTCACTATCTCCCATTTTATTTTGTTTTACACTGTTATTTTGTACAGAATATTAAGTATCTTATATATTGTTCTCTAAACAGTTAACTTTGTTTAATCTAATAAAATTAATTTTTAGACTAAGCATGCTAATGAAATAAATGCTAATATTATATGTAAGTTTAATTAGTTGCATTGGTTTATGATACAGTTTGCCTTCAGCACTAATAATATAAACTAATCATTTATGTATTCCACTAATTCGCGTTTAAACCCACTGTAGTACCTTCGGGTGAAGCATTGGGGACGTGGCCGCAAGTATAGTGGCCTTTATTCAAATTATAATGATGTGTTTGGTAAATTTAAATAAGTCGCAATAATGATTGACATTTTACCAAATGTATTCTTCCCCAGTGGTTGGCATGCACATCTTCCTCTTTTGTAAAATAAGAAAAAGCGACAGTGGTTAACATCAGAAGGGCGAAGTACAACATATATGCGATGTAAACCCATAAAATCTACAATTTGTCTTTGATTGGCAACCACAAATGCTCTTACCTTCTTGGTTTTAGTGTTTGGTACTGTAATGATTAAAGAAGAACTACCTGTTGCAATGTAATCGATTGTAATATTTGATAAATCTTCTAAACGGCAGGCACCTGCAATTCCAATAATTAAGGCTACCTACAATGATTAAAAATGTACAATTTTTATAGTGCCTTTATAATTACATATCTTAATTGTTAAATACTGGTTGCCATTAGCTTCTAGCAAAAACTATTCAATTAGATCTCTCCATAAAACCTTAGATATATTGGCTTGATAACAGTCCGACTTCCTTTTTAAAAGAGCAATTAATTTTGGATAACTCTTTACAACAAGGTTGTTGTAAACTAGTAGACATGTAGACATGTAAACATGTAGACATGTAGACTAGTAGACATAAACGTCACCATGACATAACTCCCAATTAGTTAGCGGTCTGACATGTTGGCAGCGATTCGTTGCCTAAGCCTTACCATAACATATAATTTAACACTTTTCCTTTTTTTGGAGGGGATAACCAGGTAATATTTCATTTTTTTATAAATGGGATTCATGTAAACATGATGGAGTTTTTTAATATCTATGTAGAGCCAGGTAGATAAGAAAAAGATAGAAGAGTATAGGAAGACTTAGACCAAACTATATTAGTCAAACTATTATAAATTTAGGTTGTGAAGGGTAAGTAAAACTTTTTAAATTAACACAGAATAGAAAAGAAGTTAGAGCTGTGTCAAACCGACCTTAAGTAAGGTCGAAAACAAAATGAATGAATGAGTAGACATGACCTTATCATCTAATATTGTGCCCATAACATAGAAGATTTACAGCTTTTTGATTGCGCTTTCCTCTCAGCATACCATTCTTTAAAGCGGTTGCAAGCTGTATCGTATAACTTTCTTGATCTAGCAGGTAAGAGATTTAGAACCGCTGCATTGACAATCTCTTGAGGTTGTTCCATTTTATCGCATTGCATTTTCAATGCGCTTTTTATAGTACAATATTATTTAATTTTTGTGGTGTTTCTTTCCTCGGTCGTGAAAAAAAGTGTATGCGCATAGGTAGAGAATGCCATTTTTTTATCAGCGCAATTTGACCCTCGGGTTTCGCCTTCGGAGTACAAACTTCGTGAAAAATGAAGCACTTTCTTCTTCTACGAGGGTGATCCGATAAGTACATAGCCTCATCGTCCGATGGCGCCGCCATCGCAAGGAAAGTTTACTATCGTGTAGTACATTCTCGTAGACGGCTACTGTTAAAATTTCAGCCGAATCAGACTCATAGTTTTGTTTTGTCCGCGTGTGGAAGCGGGCGTGTCTGCAAATTTTTGAAAAACGGAAAAAGAGGAATATCGGTCGGTGATTCGATTCTTTCTTTTGGAAGGGAAATCACGCAGCAAAATCTGCTTGGAAGCTGTGTACGGTGACTGTTCTTCTTCGAGGGCGGCAGCCAAAAATTGATTTAACGAGATGCAACGTAGTCGCACGTCGGTTTTTGGTAAGCCACGTCCAAGGATCCCAAAAACGACTAACACGGAGGATAATATGACAAAAATCCACGATCTCGTATTGGCAGACCGTTCATTTACATTTCTAATGCTCCACCCAAAGGTACTACATTGGCCAGGAGGCGAGTTTTTTGTTGCCTGGAAATTTAGAATTTTGCCGAACCCTTGCCGTTCCAGGCAAGGTAGGGATCTTTAACGTGCGTGACAACACTCACACACGGGACCTCCATTTAACCTCTCATCCGAACGAGGGCGTAATTTTTGTGAAAAATGCTCACCTGCCATTTCGTATTGGCAGACCGCCGATTGAAGATGCGTAAGATAGTTGAGACAGCAGGCATTTTAAAAGACCGTGTGGGTTATATCCTATATAAAATTTTGGATATGAGAAAGCTGTCGGCGCGATGGGTGCCGTGTTTGCTCACTCCGGATTACAAGCGCAACCGCTCTCGCCACGACCAAATTGGTCGAATTCGGCTACAAACTGCAGCCCCATCCACTGCATTTTCCAGTTTTGATCCCGTGCGACTTCTTTTTGTTTCCAACTTGAAAAAGTCACTCGCTGGGCAGAAATTTGAGTCGAATGAGGAGGTCATCACCGCCACGGAAGGCTACTTTGTAGACGGGTTAAAGAAGTTAGAGCATCGCAGGGAGAAATAAATCGCCACTTTTCACAAATTTTGTAGGCTAAGTACTTATCGGACCACCCTCGTATGTATAACATACTATAACGCGATTCATCTTTAAAATGTAGTGATAAGTATTTATCTGCTTTTCTTAATTCATCTCTGGCCAAGCTGAAATTTTATAAATACATCCAAAAAATCGTTAAATTTCTTCAATCCTATAAGTCATTGATTAGGATATGTTAAAGTTTGATCTATTATAGATAAGAACACGATTACTTTATAATAAATTTTCGGGTCTGTTATCGATTCCTCATTACTTTCGTAATCAAACTGTTCATCATTTCTTTTGATGTACAGTTTGTGTGCATAAAGAATTACATTTAATTTCTAATTCTTCTGCTAGTTCTCTGGCGTCGACAAGAATTTTTTAAATCCCTTATCATTTATTAAATCTGTAAAAAAGGTTTTTATTTTGCTTACAAAGTCTCAAGTTTTAGATTTATACTGCTTGCACTAATTTACCAAGAAAACTGTTTTTGAATAATATATTGTACAGCATAAAAATTTGTAGCTCTAAATTTTTGCTACTAGCGATCAAGCTTGACGTGAAGTGCTAAAATGTTTTGAAGATGCGGCTGCTTTCATTATTTCGAAGAGATCATCATAAACTCGCCAATCTGATATCTCAAAAATATTATAGCGCCTATTCTACTAGACTAGCGTGTACCAGATTCTTAAGTTCTTACCAAGAAGTTTGGTGACTTTCTTAAAGAGAGAACAAAAAGAATTGATTTACTTTAGCGGTTGTAGCCTTTTTATGCCGAGGTTGGTTTGTTGTACGTTCAGACGGTTCTATTTGTATTTCGAAAGGTGCTGGGCGAGTCCACTATTGAGTGGTGCATGCAATTTATGTGCATGCTCCGTGTTTAGTGATCATGTAATTAAGAGTATCATTGGTTGCATACATTATAATTAAAAATGATCAATGTTCTTTACTAAATCTTTGTTAATATACTGGATCGGGCATACCTATTAGAGAAAATTGATATCTAAAGGCATTTAAAAAATACAGCAACTATGTTATAAACTGGTAATGGAATGCTTTTACTTAACAAATCAATAATCAATAATAATATATTCTATTAAGTTCTTAAATAAAGCTTAAAACTGATGTTAAGTGCGTAAGTGGCAAACTGACCTCTCACCTGTCTCTATATAAATATATTAAACTATATAGGTTTTTTAAATATATAATAGAACAGTAGACAAGATACTGATGTGTCCATATTATTAGCTAAATTCGGCACTTCTCTTGAGTTCAGGAGTGTCCGGTTTCCTGATGTGCTGTTTAACTTAAGAAATGATTATTTTGTGTTGTAAAATACATCTTATCAGAAATATTTTAAATATCTAAGGTAAAAACTCATTTATTAAGTCACTCATTTACACATTTATTAAAAGAACGTATTCAGGTCTAATTATTCAATGCACAGTCGTTTTTTTTAATCTATTGATATGGTGCTTCAGAAAAATTAAGTTTTGTTTCTCTAGTAAAAAAAAAGTCATAAAACCACTTACTTCCTTTGTTTTTGATACTTAGAGCTGTCACCTTTTACTATATGCATGTGCCGCGTCTTCAACAACAATTTGTTATTTGTCGTTACACGTGTCGATATAGTTATATTTCGGTATAATCGTTTTACCGTCCTTTCATTTAGCCTCCTGTGTTTTTTGAACACAATCGTCACATAGCCGCCACGGGTTTGATATCACATATAAAACCTACCTTAAAAATTATCATGCACATCTTAATTAATCATTAAAAAACGTTTTGATTTCAACTTCATACACCAGCATGCTTAAAACTAAACAAATCTAGTTTTAAGCACTTTAGCAAGTCACTACTCAAATAGTTTAGCAAAACAACTGAGCTAGCATTATGCCAACTTCCTACAAACGAGCGCATACCATATATAATTCGCATTTCATTTTGACATTAACTTATTTCTAAATCTTTTTAAAAATTTTCATATATTCAAGTTTATTTTACATCCCCTCAATAAGGACTCAAGGAACACTTATAGTTTACATTCCTACTAGGTCACCAACTCATAAAATAATAACAAATTCCTATTTCTGGACCAGTTAACTCGCACGTTTCAACACTTATGTTTATTTGCGACTATAATTACGTTATGGAAGTTTATTCCACCGGCGCGAGAGAAAAATTCACGAACACGTGCAACTGATTTATTGCATCTCTGTAATTCAAATCACATTACGGCAACGGTGGTCCACCTTTCTCGCGTGATCTATATCTTGTCGTGGTACATATTGACTTCTTTGTTAGAACTTAATTTTCAACTTTTCAAGATCAATTTTTTTGTCCCTACTACAAAATCTTATTTATTGCGGTCAGCATCCGTTAATACAGTGTAACAATTTTAATTTTTGCATAGTATAAGTTTATTGTGCGATAACTGTCTATTATTAATTATTTCTCTCTGGGAAATGCAACCGTAGCGTCTTGTAACATTAAAAGTTATTGGCATTACCGGTTTTAAATAAATCATTAGCTTGAGTTATTACGTTTACAATGTATTTAAAAGAAATAATATTATACCTCATTAACTGAATTACTTTTATAGAAATAAAATTTGAAATATAATGCTTAATTTATATTAATTATCGTGAAACCTATTATACAGAAAGCGTTCATATTTAGTCTATCTTTCCAAATTTAATACTTATATCTTCTTATATGATTTATAGTTTACGTACCGTAAATGTGTTTTAAAATCCAGCTGGAAAACGGACCCGACAAGGTTCCACCGAGTGATTGTTGAAACCTAATTAATATGCGTAGCTTCAAGCCTGCATTAGAAGTGAATTGTGCAATACCACTTTGTAACATCAGAGTGATTTGTTGAAGCTTGAGCGGTGCGGTTGTTGGCGCTTCCGCTTAGCGTCTTGGACTGTATATACCAGATAAGTACAGTACGCTATAGTGATTAAGAATGTAATGTGCAATTCTTTATGCATGGCGATTCTTCAGCAGACGGCAAATATTGTGTTAGTGTTTTAATTATAAACTCAGTTGTATCATGCACAGGCCTTTTAAAACTCTGCACCTGAAATAGGCAGTTCCATTATATTTATTCATTAGTACGACGCCCAACAAAATACTAATTAAAATAGATTATATCAGTGTTTTACATCTGATTCCGACTCGCGGCAGGATTGTGCAGCGATTAGTGAAAACAAAAACAAAACAAACATTATAAAAGTGACCATATTATACGCTGTGTACGAATAAGAAAAGAAAGGACGTTGTTTAATACTGTCGTTTTAAAATTTACGTGGATTGTAGAATGGCTTCCCACTCACTAACAGAAAAATTAAAGCCACGTGTTAGTGGTAGACAGGCGATGATAACGTAAGAAGAAGCATATTAAGCGAGTTTAAAGTTCTTCACTACACGTGTTGGCGAACTAGGAATCTATTGTGTTTTTATGAACAGTGCAGGAATTTGTAGGATACTCTTATATCTGCAAAGAATTTAATATTTGTAAAGCTAGTAGAACTAGAGCACCTTAAAATTAACTTTCCGTTTTAGGAGTGGAGCTTTTAGTAAATTTACGTGTATGACATTACGAGGGGGTAAGAATGTATTAAATTGCACATCATAGAAGAGCTATTTTAATGAGTACATTTGGAAACTCTGTATGCACTAATTATGTTTCAAATCATGATTAAATGTTTAAAATGTTGCTTCAATAATGGCTCGACAAAATAAATGTAAAAAGAATACCGTGATTGATGATGACGTTGATGGAGATGAGATGTTAGTCGATAAGTAAAACAATCGAACAACTCTTTGAGAAATTTGGTCGACCTGTGTGTAGTACTTAGGATGAAAATATGAAATTAATTCAAACCGAGATAGGAAAATTGTCAAAAGATAAGGGTAATGTTAGCGTTTGAAATGGAAATGTTGGAGATTTAGGGGTTGGAAATATTAAGCTAGACATTTCACCGAAAGTAGAAGCAAACGCTAGCGCTGCGATGTGGTGTTGCAGTGGCGTCTCCAATTTTAGTTACAATAATAGAAATTATATTTCTGTGCGGAAGCACCTAAACGAGCCAAATTTACATTTTTCTCCTTATAGTAAAAATCATTCAGTAAAATTTATAGAAGAGTTAACGCCTTTGCTGGACGAATTGGGGTTCCAGATAATAAAGAAGTTTATTATACGTTAGGTCGTCTGAGGGGATCCAGTTCACACTGGGCCGAAATAAAACAATTTAAGAGTTTTGTTGAATTTAAAGAGCGATTTCTAAAGAGAAATCGGCGCGTATAGGAGGAAAAGGAAACCTTTGTGAAAATTAAGTTTGGTGAGTATGAAGTAGACTCAAAAGCGGACTTCTCTTTGAATTTAATTAAAGAGGTAAACTATTTGTCTAAATCGTTAGAACAGGATGGGGTGATTAACACGTACGTCGATCACCTTCTAGCAGAAATTATGCGTTGAATAATAAACGCTGATTGCAGGTCAGTGGAGGATATAGAAAACCATTTAAGAAGAGTTGATGCTATTCGAAACTAGGCACCAAACCGCGAAGTGATTAAAAATGAATGAGTCCGGATTCCTGGAGAATCCGAAAAGGGGCAATGCAAGTAATAATTCTTACTTCAGTCAAAATCACAATTAGAATGATAATCGCCGTATGCTTCAGCACAAAACTCGTACTAAGCAAAAAACGGTCGTATAACCTACTAGCGGCCAACTTTGAATAAAAATAATATTAATAGTTCTTCAAATAATAATAATAGTCGAGAAATTTCAAATATATTTAATTGTTTAGTCGGAGATTTTGGAAGAAAACGAGGTGAAACTAGTAACAGTCGTACCCACTTTAAATGCTAAATTGAAATAAAGGTGTCCGTTACTTGATCGACTTGGATAGTTAAGCCACAGTGATTAGTGAAGGCTACGTGCATCGACGTAGCCTAACAAAAAAAAATCAACGAAAGAAAATGGCCGGGCTCAGTCGGTGAGTAGGCGGGGTATTTCAATTATCAAGAAAGAAAGAAAGCCTGAAATAAAAAACCCATGCTCGCACTCATTCAATAAATCCACACACAACATAAAAAATTATAATTAAACAAACAAAAAACATGTTATATCAGCACAGTAGTACCCAAACAAATGTAAACAAGAATAACGCATAAGCGCTATTTAGCAGGAAGAAAAAAATTCTTCTCAAAACGGCGAGCTGTAGTTTTTAGGTTCCAACCCTAAGTTGCATTCTACTCGGGACCATATATATCTCCTCACAGAAGCACAGTCATTTACGAGGAACAAGGTCAATCATCTATTGCACCATGTGCATATGTAGTATCAACAACTACCTAACCCCCTACAATAAAATGGTGGCTAGACACTCATCCTCGAGTTTACAACGTAGAACTGGCTACTGCCGTCTTTAGTGACGTAGCGAAACGGTGGGCGCGTGATCCCGCCTTGGGGTTGTCCTTCCATCGCAAAAAAGGGCGGCAATCCATCGGGTAAAGCACACAATATTATGTGCGTAAAATCCCATTACGAAAGCCAAAAACGAAAAATACAACGATAACGACGAGTACTTTTATCGTGTTCAAGAAAGAAAATGCATATATATTCGTTTTGAAATAACTCGAGTAATACTTGTGCTATCCAACTAGATTAAAAAACTTGAAAAAATGATCTTATCGGGTAGTTCAATACCTCATTTCAACGAGTCTTTAGATGGAAATCACATGAGAATCAAGTTAACGGATACCTAAAACAAGGTATTGACTATTTAATTTTAGCATAAACTTTACGTTTCCAAATAAATAAGTTAAAAAATTGAAATTAGTAGGAAGCGTACTTATTGTAAACAGGATGTTGTCGACGTATGAAAGAGTAAAAACGGAATTGATGTAAATGAAATAACCAAATACCGCTGAAAATAAACGTAACAAGCTTTTTGTACTTTATTGCTACAGCGGAATTCTATAGTACTTAGAAACCCAACAAAATGGTTTACTATTATGGGAGCGCGAAGGAATAAAATAGCCACGGTCAAGAAACAAGTTTTTCTAACTTTCAAATAGTAAGTTTTAGAGTGTATTTTTAGTTATACCGGGCATAGTTCGTTCAATAATTCTAGGCGGTGACTGGCTGCATGACAATAAGTTGTCTTTATTTGTAATTGTCTGCAAGAGCGTTCTGGGAAACGTAATGTTCAAGTGGGGAACCAAAATCAACGCTGCATTTGTCAGGAAGATCCTTGGATCAGATAGGTTTGCATATGACTGCTGATCCCAAGGTCCCGGGTTTGATTCCCGACAGTGATTATTTGAAAAATGTTAGACGAGCATTATTCACAAAATATGACTTCAGTCGGATGCGAGGTAAAATGTAGGTCCTGTGTGTGTGTGTGCGTGTGCGTGTGCGTGTGCGTGCGCGTGCGCGTGTGCGTGTGCGTGTGTGTGTTGTCACGCAAGTTAAAGATCGCTAGCTTACTTATAATAACGAGGGATCGGCAAGATTCCAATTTTCCAAGTAAACTCGCTTCCTGGCTTATGTACTTCCTTCGGGTAGAGCATTAGAAAAATTAAATGTGGGGGGTGCATCTGTTGGTTAATAAGATACGGAAAAAGGAGCTTATACGTTAAAATAGGGCTCTATTGAAATATTCTGAAGTTGAAATTAAGCAAATTGAAAATCAAGCGGAAAGGTTTGATGAAATTTATAAATGAAAATTATTCGAGCTTTTAAACAAATATCCGAAGCTGTTTTCGGAACAACCGGGTATAGTTAATTGCTACAAACTTGAAAATATTCTTCGTTATTATTATCCTTTTTTTGTCAAATATTACCGCATCCCACTTATTTATAGGTTAGAGGTAAAACGGGAGATTAAACAAAATAATTGATTGGTGGGATGGCAAACAGAATTTGTCAATCTTATTGTTGTTGTTAACAAGAGTTTGTCTAATGCGAGATATTTGAATAACTGCATGACAATAAACCTTGGCTAGGGCGCCTAATGCGTCGAAATTGGTTTATAATTTCTCACAAAACCAAATTTTATACACGGTCGATATAGCCAGTTCGTATTGGCAAACAACAGTCAAGGAAAAGCGTCAGCAGCCCACTGGGTTTACTTATATGTATTTCGTGTGCTACCTTTTGGTCTTAGCACAGCTGTAGAATCATTTATAAGTGGTTTGCAAAAGACGTTGGGTTGTGAGATAAAAGATTTTATGATCGACAATATCGAAGATTTATTGATTTTTTCGAGGTCGCCAGAATTCATTTGGAACACCTTCTATACAGTTTCGAGAAATTTAAGGGAGCAGACGCTACTATTAAACTAAGGAAGTGCCACTTTGCTAGTGATGAGGCCAATTCACTGAAGCATATGATTCGAGAGACGGTGTTCGTATGGATTTAGACCGGGCACAGACAATTCAAAGGTTTCCGGTTCCGTGGAATTCCCTAGAATCCTAAACAGATGAAGGCGTTTTTAAATGTGGTCAACTATATCAAACGAAAAAGAACGTACCTTTTTTGTAGGTTTATGGCTTTCCAGATCACCCGAGCTATCTGTCTGCGATTTTTATTTGTGAGGTAACTTAAGGGTTAAGTGTACTGCAGCAACCCGCGTACAATTGAAAAGTTGAAAACGAACATTCGCAATACAATTGCGGAAATCACACCAAATAAACTGGCAAAAAATTCGAAAACATGTTGAGATGTGTTAATTTGTATATCGAAGTTCATGGTAAACATTTTCAATACCTGTGAACTATTGAATGTTTAGTATGTTTTTATTCATAATGTTTTGTATTTACTACTTTTATATAAATACCGGAGGGCCTCTATTATTTTGGGCACCTTGTATAAACAAATTGATTAATTGCAAAATGCAATGGGGAAGAGGAATTACCAAGCACGTCACCATAAGCATTTAATCTGAAAGGCTCTTTGGTACTGTCTCACTTAGTGGGCACCAACCAACCTCGATTGGTCTAGGGTACGATCTTTTGAAAAACGAATATTTCAAGTGGATCCTGATGATTTAGACCCCCAGGGAAAATGAAGTTTTTTGTACAATCAAGCTGTATTCTAAACGAAAGAAAATAAACACTCTATTCTCACTGCCTCACCTAATTCTATTTTATTACAATAATACAACCATGTAAACAAATACACACCAAAGTTTTTAAATTACATAAATCAACTTACTTTCGATTTGTTATAACGTTAACTATTCAACTACAGTAATTTAATCACTTTTAACCTTTTCAAATAAAATTCCAATGTTCACATTTTGTATATCTAATAAAGTAAACACTATAATCTACAATAATAACGGTAGACATTATATAATTTTATCACTGTTTATCTTATCCATATCAATTCACAAATGCCACAATAATAAAAAATATTTATATGAAATCTACAGGTTTTTGAGTTTTCTTTTATCTTATTAGAGAAAGACTCCATGAATCAGGCTTGAGTCCGCAAGGTGCAAGGTAATAGAATTCCAACTCTGATGTTGAAAACAATACTCTCCATCTTCAATGGAGCCCGTGGATCTCACCACGCTGAAATCATTTGAGCTGACATATAGTCCAATCTATTGCTTTTGCAACCACTTGAAACAAATTACCCTCAGCATGCTTTCTGTTTACCAGTATACGAGTAATTCCTTCCCTTATTTTGTCACTATCTAACTCTCAGTATTCTCCCCACTTTCGATGCCTTTAGGGATATAACATTGTATTACTGTCATTCATAAAGCGCTTACTTTAAATTGCGTGTGGTTTGATAATATTACTAACACGTCCTTATTCTTATCTCGTGTCTTCAGCAGTCTGTAAGTTGTTACATTGAAAACATATTACATTGTATTTTATATTATTATATCTGTAATATTAACCTCAAAAATTCCACTTAGGTCATCGGATGTATCTAGGTAATTTAATTATGTTGTAATAGCGTAACTTTAATTTTATCTAGTTACAATTTAACTGTTGCTGCATTTGTTTCCATGTAACTTTAACTTTAATAACTTCTAATAAAAGATATTTAAAAACTTTCCTAAAGACGAGGTAATTAATTATATGAAAACCTACACATAGACAGTCCCACTACTAGTTAACCATTAGTTATTCAAAAAGATTTCTTAAAATAGTAAGATTGCCTTATATAAATTATTCGTTGCAATTGGTTTTTTCACTCAAACTATCTACGATAATTACGTGTACGATTATTTATTCGGATTCGTATTGCACAAGATTGAGATATGTTTTCCTTTTGCGGTTTTTAAATATATCATTGACCTGAGTTACGTTCAACTATGTATTATAAAAATTTAACTATGGTTTTTTGGTTTAAGTTTATTTACTAAATTTCAACTAAGAAAATTAAAAACACTGAACTGTCTTGCTTAAAAGATATTACTTATTCGCAAAATCTAAATGTACAAAGTATATCAGCATTTATTCTGCCCGTTTAAAATTATTTTCTTTTTCTATCTGGTTTTTAAAAGAATTGTCAACATTTTTCTTATTAACAACACGGCACTTACAATGATTCCCAATATTTTCTCATTCCCCATGTGTTGATATTATCTTTAATTTGCGCTGAATGATAATTCTGAATGCAGCATTAGGAAAATAGTTTTATTTTTCTAAAGGTGAGTACTGTTACCATTTAGTGATGTAAACGTACTCTTGAAGGCTTGCAATAAATAAATCTAAATAATAAATGGAGAAATACACTGAAGACCGGAAGTGATTTCAAATAATCCGGAAATGTACACCTTCAGTGTAAATATTATGTACATGTTATTTTTCTGTAAGGTTAACACAGATTTTTCATCTAATATTGCTGGAACTGTTAAAAAGGTCTATAATTTTATAAAATGTCAGTAGTGCTAATTAGATTTTATCATGCAGGGGTTAGATAAGTTTTGTCAGTTCCTGGAATTGTGTACTTAAAACGAGTTGCTCAATTTCTCTTCGTCGATAGAATAAAGGGCTTTTGGCTTATGATATTTGAAAGTTTTGTAAGAAGTGGTAGTAAAACTTCTGACCACTATTCATATCTGTACAAGTAGTATACAAGGCCCAATACCCCATTCTTTAAAAGCTCCTATACATTTTCTTATGGATCCTTTCTAATTATTTAACTAAAAGACAAAGCAAATAAAATAAAAAATTTAACAATTTTATATTAAATATCTGCGCTTAAACTTACTTAAAAATAAAATGTTATGAATAGTGTGAGAAAGATTTAATATACGTATCCTCCATTACTTGCATAACCTTGTCCACTACCGGATGCTCCGTTACCAATATTGTCAGTATTTGAATCGCTATCATTAGTATTTCCACCGTTGTCACCCTCCTCGTTTCCATTTCCTACATTGGAACCAGCTGATGGTGCGTTATAGACTGGGGGTGGAGGACTATTCGAAGGTTGTGGCTGTCCGTAATTAGATGCTGGAGGAGCTCCATAACTAGAAGACGGAGGAGGTTTGTTGCTTGGTGTTGGCGGAGGTCCATACGCTGACGGTGGTGGTCTACGTGGAGGTGTTGGAAAACCGTTGCTAGGAGGTGGTGGTCTATGGTGTTGTAGAGGTGGTGAACCACTGGGTGGTATTGGCGGCCCGTAAGCAGAAGGCGGTGGAGGTCTTCGTGTAGGCGTCGGAGGACCGTAGTTAAAAGGTGGCGGTTTATTGTTTTGTGCTGGTGGTTGGTTGCTTGGTGGGACTGGAGGTTTATTGCCTGGGGGCGATGGAAGAACATAACCAGAAGATGGAGGCCCGTAATTTTGTGCTGGAGGTTGCGGTGGAGGATTTTGAGGCGGATTGTAATCTTGTGATGGATTCGACACTGGAGGTTGTTGAATTATTGGTGTTCCATAACTAGTTGAAGGTGGCGAAGGTCTATTACCTCCATTCCCTCCGTTGGAACGGGGTGGATATCCAGCAGGAACTGGAGCTGTTTATTATTTTAATAGTACATTTAAAAAAAAGGTTGTAGTTACTTACGCTCAGCACCGATTAGTCTGTAACATAGTAGCGTACAGCTCTGAAAGAGAAATTGTACTGTTAGAATAGTAAATTATACAGATGAATATGAACTTACTAAAAATATTAAAAGCTTCATCTTGGTAGCTTTTGTGAAACTGCACATTAAAAAATACGCCTGCTGGTATTTATACTTTTATACTTTTTAGTATTAACCAAGTGAAAGTAATAAAAAAAATTATACATTGACAAAGAAGATGAATTAAGATAAAAACGTAATTTTCTAATGGTAGATTTTTATGCATGATAAATTTTATATGTTAATTAAGTTTAAAATACTATTCTTAATAAAATAAAATTTTATTAAAATACCCACATTAATATAAAAAGGAATAATGATGAATGCGCAATTTGTTATTCAGAGCAGGAAGTATAATTATTTACTAAGTATTATCTCCATATCAATTAAGAATGAAACTTTCAACCAAAAAGTATCATCCTGTGCAATATTGAGGAAGTATTTTCAGGAATAATTGCCTTAACAAAATAAATAATCTATTGCATTCTTAAATTGAAATCACTTCATTACCACGTGGGTTGCTACAAAAATTTGAAGACACAAGAAAATCAAAAATGGTTAGAATTAAAAAAATGTGTGTATCGTATTCAATATATTTTCTTTTGTAATCTATACATTTCTTCAAACAAATCAATCATCATAGCTCTTTTTTCTATTCGAAAGACTACTAAATATTTAAATTTAAACGTTTCTATGGCAACATTTGGTGTAGAAAATATTGCTTGCAATAGTATATTGTGTATCTAGCAGTAAAAGCAATACATTCTCGGACGACAATGCAAATTGTTGGCCGAGGCGCTAGCCGAGGTCAACAAGCATGAGAGTCCTGGAAAGTGCTTTACTACGAGGCGCACATATTATTTTTTCTGAAATCGCATTACATTTTTGCATTAAAATCTAGTTGCTTATGAAATCGTTTCCATGACAATCGGGACAAACTAACGCAGTTTATGTAGGTATTGTGATTAAAGTCGAGTTTAGTATTTCTTGCAAGTGCAAATATTGTAACATCTAAAATTTAAAATGGACAGTGATGAAGATGTCGACGTGCTTGGGACACCACCAGACTTGGTAGACGCTGCTATAGTCAAAACCATTTATCTGACCTATGACTCACCGCGGTACATTATCAGAAATGATAATGAAAACTGCATTGTCTTTGTCAGTATATGTAACTACTCTGCACTATAACAGGATGGATAGAGAAAAAGATTAGTATGGCAGCATCAAAACGTATGTACGTTATAACTAATATTTATGTATTATTATAACCTACAAATAATTTTAGTGTCCTGTCACTTTTTGTTGTTTCTTCGGGTAGTTCTTGCTTTTTGTTGTATTTACGTTTTTTCACTTAGCTCAAATCGCAAATACTAAAAGGATTTGTTACATATTATAAAAGGTAAATACAGATGCAGTTAAACGTAAAATTTATGAAATACACTCGAAAAGTAATATAAAAACTAATTGTAATTAGTAACTGATTTTTATATTTTTAGGACTTCATGTAACTATGACAGTCAATTTTGTCGAGTTTTGCTGTCATCAATTTTATTGTATTTGTACCTTTAGTAATTAAGATTTAGTATATGTAATATAGGTGATGGTTTTGTTTTCAGTCTTATAGAAGTTAATAAATATACTTGGGTATTCGTCATTAAGGGAAAATTAATATTATATAAAATCTACGATTAATAATTTATTTGTATCATTAACAAAACTATTACTGTCCTTGTAATAAATATTAGAATATATTCGCTTCATAATTTTCAAGTAGAAGAAATCAATTGCAAAATTTTCGTTTCATTTATTCAAAGTGATTTTCTAGTCATCTTTCCGTTGCAGAAAAGTAGTACAGAGATTACAGCATTTTAAGATTAACATTGCGTTTCTAAATTATCCATTATTTATATACATTCAAAGTTTATTCCAGATTAATAAATTCTTTATTCTAATTTAGATATTGATATCAGTGCAACACATGGTCATCACGCGCAGTTCTGTTAAACTGATTGTTTGAAGGAATCAGTCAGTGACGTTTCGTTTTGTTAAGCTAATTTATTTTCGTCTATTGTTTATTTGAAGTATTGATCTTATAATGATTTACAAAATTATTTCTCTATTAGATTTTTCATTCTTTTAAGGGTACATGCTCGTTCGATATTCAGAATTTTTAGTTCAAGTTAGTAAAACTTTGATACTACGTTTGAGTACTAGTTCGAAAGTGTTCCGCCTATGTTTATATTTTATTAATCTATCAAGGTTAATTTTGACCGTCAATTTATAGTTGATAACCGTTAGCTCTTGTTGAATTTTGATCCTCAAGAAGAAAAGACTTATGTTACTGGCTCTTCTAAAATTTATAAGTTTATTCAATTTATGAATAGCCATCCGATTGTAATTGTTGGGATTTATTTTAGTCGAAGCTTTATAAACCAATTTACGTAGTTATTTTGGTAAACGACATTTTTGCTAGAATTTATAGTAACCATTTGTCTTTGAATGTGAGCAGCGTGTGAGTATGCCTTTGATTTGATTAATAACCAATATTAATTGTTACGTTTCTTAGGTACCCTTCTTTTATTATAGCTTATCTTATTTTACGCGCAATCATTATGTTGTACACCGGATCCTTTATGGGGAAATTTTATTAGAAATTTATATATTGTGAAGGCTGAATTTTTGCGTTCGATTTTGTGGACATTGTTGTGGGTCCTAAAGAAAAAAGAAGTTGTATGGGGATTCCTGAGGATTTCCTTTTATCCGTTTTCCAATATCCTATGGAGAAACAACTTAGCAGTGCTATCAACGACCGGTATTATATTTTAGAGATAACAACATATTTACTTTTCCAAAGACGAGTATTATATCTGCTATCATAGTTTGCACATGAATGTTGTTTTGTACTTAAACATATACTCTTTAGAACAAGTATTTATTCATATTTTCAATTCTAGCTTTTGTGATCCAACTGCATGCAATTGGCCATCAATTATTTGTTAACCTATTTTACATTCAATCTCAACTAGGATTGAACTTGTCAGCTATACGTTTTTTTCCAATAGATGCTTTGGTGTTACCTCAGCTTTATTTTTTTAAATGGTAATTTAGTGCAGCTAAAGGCCGATGAACTCGTCCTGACCAAGAGGACTCTGTGCTCTCAACTGTAGATCAGATATCGTAAGATATTACATAACTAGGAGTGGCCGAGGTAAGTGCTTTTGAGTTGTTTCACATATTATTTCCTGAAGTTGCACATAGAGGTATTAAGTTTGGTAAACATTATATATTTCAACGGCAAACAATTTTTTTAAATTTAAAGTGAAAATTTACCGTTGCATAATTGCAAAAACACTCCAAAAAGAGCTTGTTACTGTCTGCATATATAATTTGGAATTAACAAGCTTAAGAAGACTTTTACCTACCTTAATGAAGTAGAGCAATAGTACAATAAAATAATACAATATCGTTTTGTTTGTTTAATACTAAATTTGATTAAATAAAAATTAAATATTTACAAATACACTTTTATATGTACATTTGTTAACCATTTAAAACAGGAATAATATAAAACCTCAAACTACAATTTCCATGATAATCGTGTGAATAACAGTCTCAATTCCAACAGTAATCATTAGTTTTCAGATATAATCGAATAAATTAGAACACAAGCGTCTTTATACTTAATAACAATATAATATCTTGAAAATTCACTTTACGTTTTCAAAAACCAACAATATCTGCGACACCATTCTCCAAACCTAAATATCCAGTAACTGTTGTGCATTTCTATACCAAGATTTTATCTATATTCCTGAAAATAAGTTGTCCATTTCCATATTATATGTTATTGATATCTTCTTTTAAACACAATTCATCTAAATAAAATGTTGGTCTATTACGGTTCCCAACTTACAATTTACCTTAAATTTTTTGGTTTAATTTTTATAAAAGAAAAATGTTTTTTATACTTATGTTAATGCCATTGTCAACTGCATATCCAACAAACATTTCTTACAATTTGTAGAAATTAAAAGATCATTTATAAAAGCCCTGGGACATACATTTTTAGCTCATTTGTCACAATATAAACTTTATGCGCCATTTTGTATAAACAATTGAGATAATCCAGAATGCTAGAAATACGTTCTGATTGCATTAATCCATATGCTTTAACAAGATGCGTCATCGGTCAACTTAACTGGTTTTGACTATATAGATGTAGTAACACATTTATTGTCCAGTAATAGACCTGTGCAGATAGCCCAAAATGAAATGAAAAAGGGACAAAATTAATAACAGAAAACGAATGATGGGGAAGGGAAGAAACTATCGTTAGGAATACAGGAACCAAAAATCCAACCACGTAAAATGTAGGGGGGATGCAGGCGGACGCGTTTTAGGGGTCAAACATGGTTTTTCGTCATTTCCGGCGAAAGTTGATTTCCAATCGAAAAATGTTGAATGAGAATATTGTAGGTATTAAAAAGATATAAAACTTTTGTATATATTATTTTTCACATAACCTCAAAGATTCTGAGAAAAATCGAAATAACCGTGTTTTTGGTTTTTAATTTTTTTCCTGCGCAAAATTTTTTTTTCATGAAATTTACAGGAGACTTACCTTTCTATGTTCCAAATAAACTGTAATTTTTTCGAAAAAAAAAATTAATTTTCCAAAGTAATATTAACAAAAAACCGAAAAATTACCCATAACTTCAACTTAAAAAAATAATATATAAATTTCCGATATTCGAAATTTGCAGTATAGGGTTTTCTTCGTTGAAACGTCTACTTTCAGATATGGATATATATATATATATATATATATATATATATATATATATATATACATTTCTTTGCAAAAGAGTGCCAAAAAACGCGAAAAACTTTAAAAACTCCATTTTTGAAATTCGGCAATTGTTGAATATAGGCAATTTTATGGGAAAATGTACAGTTGAAATCATCTATAAAAGAGAAATGTAATGTGACATTAACAAATGTAATAAGAAAATTATAATAAAATCATTTTTTTGTACAAACTCTGTCTCAAAAACCAATCAACTCTGTTCCATTGAGATAACTTTCACTTCTGACTCATATTTAGTGAGAGTATCAGAAAAAGGTTCGTATCGTATATATATATATATATATATATATATATATATATATATATATATATATATATATATAGTAAGTAAATAGTAGTCGGGCGGTCCAGCGGAGTTTCCACATTGTGGAGAGATTTCTTTAGTGAAATTGACAAGATTCGCAAGACAAGGTACGTGCGAGAATGTACTATTTATCATTTGAGAAATATATTGCTATTTTCGTAGGAATAATTTGACGAACGTAATAACCTCAAAAGTATGTAACGTGCGTGTTGTAACGGTATTGTCGAATATTACAGGGCAGGCAAAAAAATGAAAAACACAGTTTAGGGTAACAACGTCATCCACCACGAAATTACTTTTTGCACGTGAAAAGGAGGTGATGAATTATTATTGGAATTACGCATAATTGTATTATTATTAATATTGTGTATAAAATACAAAAATGTATTTAATGTTTGTATTAAAGAAAGTTATTTGTAAAAATTTAATTATGTAGAAATGTATAATGATGTGTATATGAAAAAAAAATTATTTCTTGTTTTAGAAATTAAAATAAACGTCCGTTTTTTTTTGATGATTAATATTAAGAAGAAAACTATAAATCGAATGGCGGAATTCAGCAAGAGAAGAGTTGATCAGAAACACAAGACTTTCGAGAACATGTCGTCGGCTTTTATTCACAATTCCTAACAGAGAACATAGCATAAATGTATACGTGAAAACAAAAGGTGAAAAATCTGGCGCTCTAAGGCAGATTAAGAAAGAGACCCGTGAATTTGATTTTCAAAGTAATTGTTTTTTTGCGATCGATCATTAAATAATTCTACAAAAGAACAAATACGACCAGTTCAAAGTGACGACACAACGCAAAAATAATACAATACATTAAAGAGTAAAAGAAAACAGATGACACCAGCAAAAAACTATTAGCTCGTTTAACAAATGTGCCCAATCGACCGGAACTGAATTATCATGCTGCTTGCATGTCAGCGTTTTACAGAGAAATATTTTTAGAAGACATCGGTCGTCCTAAACATGAAAATACAAAGAATTTCATTGATTACATTATTAATTACATCGAGAATAACGTAAGTGAATGTCAATTTTCAGTCAATGAATTAAGAGAAAATTTGGTGGAGATTTTGCAGACTATAGAACTATTAAGAGAAACCTGACCAAGCATTTTATGAATGACATTGAGTGTCACTGTATGAAAAACGACATGATCATTTTGCACAAAAGTGGTCCTGGAAGTAAAAAAATATGTAAAGAATGGTACGAAAATAGATTTGTAAAAGAAGAAAATGAACGAACAAGAATCGTCGAAATGGCTGCTGAAATTATTTTTCAAGATATACGATCTCAATTATACGACGTCAGCAGTTATGAACTTCCGGATTTTAATGAAGACAATCTTTTCAACGATGTCCCGTACAATTTGAAACCTTTTTGTGGAAATCGTTTGCACGAGGTATAAAGAAAAACCAAAAAGAAATGACTATGCAATGAATAAAAAAGTAGCCACTTTATCCCATTGCATTATAAAATCTGAAAGTCCGCGTTCTTTTATATATCCAATTTTACTAGGTTTTTCATCAATGATGCACAAAAAATATGCCTCTAAAGGTTTAATAGATTCTTTATCCAATTTAGGATTGTGTGCTTCATTTAAAGTAACTCTGCGCTTCGAAGCATCAATCATTCAGGATCCTGTAAATCATACATTAGCACAAGATTCGTACATTCAATTTGTATACGACAACGCAGATCATTATACCTGTACGATTGACGGCAAGAATACTTTTCATGCAATGGGCGGAATAATTATTGTCACTCCATCGTCAACTGTCAGTACAAAAAAAAGAATTTCTAGGCTGAAAAATATTCCATTGCGTGAAGTTACTGGCCAAACTAGATTCATTGAACTGAAACGATTCGAGAAAAAATGCAGAGGGTTTGAAAACAGTTTTGATCGAAGATATTTTTGTTGATGATGCAAACGACTATGAAACTTCTTCATTGGATTTTACATGGTCATATTCCAAATATTGTAATAAACAATCGGAGGGTTGGAACGGATTTATGGAAAAAGCGCATTCGTCTAAGAGTTACGTAGTTTCAAGAGTAATTACTCTTCCTTTTATAAATAATTCTCCAAGTGATTATGATACCGTTTTTACATCATTGGTGGAAGCTGATATACAGTGCAAGAAACAAAACCAAAGAAATGCATTTGTTGCGTTCGACCAACCTCTCTTTTATAAAGCTCGTGAAGTTGTGGTCAGCATCGACCCACAAACTGATCCACACAATTTATCTTCTATCATAGTAAGACTCGGTGGATTTCATGTATTAATGTCATATCTGAGCGCAGTTGGATTCATCATGGAGGGTAGCAGCTTTAAAGAAGCATTCAGTGAAATATACGCGGAAAATTTGGCCGACAAAGCACTCACTGGTCATGCGTATGCAAGAGCGGCTAGGGGCCATTTTCTAGTTCAACACGCTTTATCACAATTGTTATTTTCATCTTTACAGTTCGTTTTTTGAAAACAGTGAACTCTTCCGTTAAGGTGAATGGGGAAACGATAGCGATTGATTCATTGTTGCTATTTCAACGGTTGACATTGAACATCAACAGCAAAGAAGACATGAAAAATTATTTGCGGTATGAGATTGCTTCATTCCCACTTTCCCTATTCACCGAGAATGGTCTACGAAAAAACGTGAAATTGCAGTTTTACGAAGAATTTACAACTGTGGGCGCACAAGAAATTTCGACCAGTGTTGTACATGCTGTGGACGGAGGCTACTTACTGCATAACGCCGTTTGGCAAAAAAATGATACCGTTGAAGAAATAACCAATAAATATTTACGGTATGTATCAAGCAATTACGTGCCTAACAGTTACATCGTGTTTGATGGTTATCCCGAGTATGAAAACACAGTTACAGCCACAAAAGCCAGTACTTCAACAAAAAAAAAAAAATGGAACATCTACGCAGGAAAACGTCGGACATCGTTCCTGAATTACATTATCAAAGCCACACAAAAATTCCATTTCCGCAACACAAATTTTTAACGAACAAAAAAAATAAGAACCTGATAATAAAAACATTATCAGAAAAACTGCAACAACAAGGATTTTTTTGCAAACAAGCAGCGGAAGATGCAGATGCTGATATTAGTAATACGTCGATCGAAATTGCACAACATAAAACAGTCATTGTTGTAGGCCAAGACCTTTTAGTCTTTTTGAATCAGCTAAATTCGAACAATTACAATATTTATTTTCACAAACCCGGCTCGGGTAACGTTAAAGATTTGTTTTACACTTCACACAGTTTTAACCATAAGTCTGTCAAAAGTATCGTAGCACTCTTGCATTGGTTTTCTGGGTGCGATACGATATTTGCACTTGCAGGCAAAGGGAAAAAACAACAGTGAAGGTGTTGTTGTCCGATAAAAATTTGTCGACTTTGGCTGATGTTTTTTATAAGAAAGATCCGAAAAGGAAGTCATTGCTAAAAATGGATTGCAATTAATTAAAGCAATTTATAAACGCAAAAAGACCATGACTTTGAATACATTGCGATTCCACAATTATCAAGCTGCAACTGTTAAATCATCTTTTAAGTTAGAGAAATTGCCACCAACCGAAGACGCAGCGAAGCAACATTGTTACCGGGTATATTATCAACTCCAAACAAAGCTCGGTCACGAACTGACAGCAACTGATTTGGGTTGGAAGCAACATGCTGATGCAATTATACCAATTTTTTCTGACAACGATTTGATTCCGGCTATATTACTCAAAACTATTTTTTGCAATTGTTAAACAGTAGTAGAAATGTAGCTGTCGAAAACACGGCCTTAAATGTACTAGTTTGTGCAGTAATTGTCATGGTTCTGAAAAACGTACGAATGTCGAAGAAACAACTTACGAGGAATTGAGTGATTCTGAAGGAATCCTTGACGAAGAATCGACACAAACAACACGAAACGCTAACGAAGACGAGGACGACGACGATCATGATGAAAATGCGGATGAAAGTTGTGTAGAGTCCGAAGACGAATTGCTTCCTTCAAAGAAAATTAAATTAATGTGAATTTATGAAATACACTTTTTTTAGCAACAATATGGGCGCACTTATTTATTTTGCGAAAAACACATTTTTTAACTTATACATTTGTGTCACATTGTATTCTTTTTTATAGACGATTTCAACTGTACATTTTCCCATAAAATTGCCTATATTCAACAATTGCCGAAAACACAAATTTCGAAAATGGAGTTTTTAAGTTTTTTGGCGTTTTTTGGCACTTTTTTTTGCAAAGCAATGTATATATATATATATATATATATTGTAATGGATTCAAAGGGTTAAATTTGGGGTAAGCAATGCAATTTCAAACACCCTGTATAGACAAAAGAACAATTTATTTACGCCCAAAATTTATTTAATTTAAACGAACAAGTATTGACGTATTTTTATAATTAAGGATTGAAAAGTAATAGGTTCATAAAGAAAACCAGTTTTTAAAAACAAATAGAAACGCATAATTAATTTAATTTATTTTAATTCAACGTGTAATAGCATTAAGAAACACACCAGGGTATAGAAAATCAATAATCCAAAGGCAAAAGGGTTCGTGGTAGCAGACAAGGACGTCAATTGTATTGAATACCGTGAAATATAAGCTTCTAAAATTGTTATTTTAAGCGGTCGATAATTAAGAACACCTGCATGTTTGAAAAGGTTACCTTTGTCGAATTTATCAACATAATAACGCGGGTTTCATAGAATATATTTCCAACCGTCAGTTGCTTCGAATAAACAAACTAACAAAGTTTCTTAAAGAGCGCAAGGGATGCACGATCAATAATATGCTACAGATAAAGACGGATATAAAAGCATTGGCTTCAAAACGGACGTACTCAATCCACGTGGGGTCATGCGACGCGGTCAGCAATATCGATTTTATATAACTCAAGTGGGGTTGGAACGCGACATCTAATATGCATAAGACAGAGATAAAAATATTACAGGCGGAGTTTTATGACGACACAGTACAGTATCATTAGTTGAAATAGATAGTTTTACAACAGACGAACACGCGACAGGTGAAAGCGATTTTTCCGATTAAATTGTGTGTCTTAGGTAAATTTCTGTGAGCTTTAAGTCAGTTAGATTAAAATTTGCAGAAAGATTATTTTAAATTAAGTATTTCGCGGGAAGAGTGGCCAAGAGGTGGCAGTTTGAATTGTATAAACACTCTAAAAAAATTAATATCGTTTTCTTTGTATTTTCATCGCTTTAGACTACGTATAGTAATCAACCGACGTTATGGTAGAGTCTTGTGAGTATTGAAAAAATTAATAATTCAGTAAAAGTAGTATTAGCACTATAAAGTGGTAAGTTGAGGCCTTGTAGTTATAAACGTGTGTAGTTTCGAGTGAATTAAATTAACCGAAGTACAACTAATACCATAACAAGCTAATAAAGCAATAAACAAAAGTATAATATACGTGAATTTGGATACTGGGATGGAATGGTAATTGGTAGCAACGAGCTCCGCGTATACTGAGGTTATCATCTATCTGGAGGATCAGAGCGCATAATTACGAAGCCAAGGGCTTCTGGAGGATAAAGCATCATCGAAGGAGATGGAGACTTGAGGAATTTTCCAGGTAACTCATTTGAATTTGCTGTTATTTGATAAACTGTTGGAATTATTTGTGATGTGTGAGTAAACTTTGGAGGTCATTTATGATTATTTAACGTATCGGAAAAGATACGTGTACTTGACAATTATTAGGGTATTTTAAATATTGAAAAAAGGTGTATGTAAAGCTTACTAAATTTCATTATGAACTTAAATTGGATTGTTAATGGTACATGGGTTATTAATTTTGTAGTAATTTTATGCAAAGTGAAAGCCATACATTAATAAACTGGGTTATTATAAGATCACCATACTCCAGTGTGCAATAAATATAGGGTATTATTTGGGGCCTATTTACTCCGATTGTATTAAATGTGTTTGAAATTAAAAATTTAAATCAAGGACTTTACAAAAATAGCACTTATTGAGTTGTAATTAGTGTACCAAACTGTAAATATCTGTGAATAATTGTTTGTAAATAGCGGTAAATAAAGATTGTATGATTGTTGTATTTTTTTGTGATTTTATTGAATGATGTGTGAGTGGAAAGGAGGAATGATTGTAAATTTAGGTATCCAAGAAAAGGCACACCTGAGCTAGCCAAGGAAGCTGTTGAAGATGTTTTGAAGCAGAAATCAGGGTAAGAAATTTTTTTTTGTTGTAAACCTTTTATTTTTGATAAGTATTTAATGTCACTCTCGATTCTTAAACTTTAATCCCCGGATCCACAGCAATCTTATGACGGCCCAACGTTAGCATTTGAATAGGTTTTAGGGAGTTCCAGAGACTGTCCCGACGATCCACAGCAATCTTATATGGCCCAACGATGGGGCTCGAATTTTGGAGAGACCACTGCAATATAGTATATATATATATATATATATATATATATATATATATATATATATATATATATATATATATAGTGAATAAGATGAAATAATAACTTAGACTTTTATGCAAAGCCCAAATGATCATTTCAAATCGAGCTAGTAATTGAAAGATGGAAAATATAAGGTCTTGGACAGGACTTGAACCTGTATCTTGGCTTTGCCGGAACCATGCGTTTACCAATTACGCCACCGAGACCGATGACGACAATTGGGAAATTGACTAATTTAAATCGTGTACACGACGATACATCAACCTAACTTTCAATTACGTTCAGCATTTTTGTCAATCATATCTGACATTGTCAAGTTTTTGACTTATGTCAGTTATAGACAGGAAGCTACGCTCAAAATTATGGCTATAAGCCAAGTATTAAATATATAAATATTTTAGGTAGTTAATTACACAAGGTAAGATGATAAATACTATCGTATTATAGTGAATAATATGAAATAATAACTTAGACTTTAATGCAAAGCCCAAATGATCATTTCAAATCGAGCTAGTAATTGAAAGATGGAAAATATAAGGTCTTGGACAGGACTTGAACCTGTATCTTGGTTTTGCCGGAACCATGCGTTTACCAATTACGCCACCGAGACCGATGACGACAATTGGGAAATTGACTAATTTAAATCGTGTACACGACGATACATCAACCTAACTTTCAATTACGTTCAGCATTTTTGTCAATCATATCTGACATTGTCAAGTTTTTGACTTATGTCAGTTATAGACAGGAAGCTACGCTCAAAATTATGGCTATAAGCCAAGTATTAAATATATAAATATTTTAGGTAGTTAATTACACAAGGTAAGATAATAAATACTATCGTATTATAGTGAATAATATGAAATAATAACTTAGACTTTAATGCAAAGCCCAAATGATCATTTCAAATCGAGCTAGTAATTGAAAGATGGAAAATATAAGGTCTTGGACAGGACTTGAACCTGTATCTTGGTTTTGCCGGAACCATGCGTTTACCAATTACGCCACCGAGACCGATGACGACAATTGGGAAATTGACTAATTTAAATCGTGTACACGACGATACATCAACCTAACTTTCAATTACGTTCGGAATTTTTGTCAATCATATCTGACATTGTCAAGTTTTTGACTTATGTCAGTTATAGACAGGAAGCTACGCTCAAAATTATGGCTATAAGCCAAGTATTAAATATATAAATATTTTAGGTAGTTAATTACACGAGGTAAGTTGATAAATACTATCGTATTATAGTGAATAATATGAAATAATAACTTAGACTTTAATGCAAAGCCAAAATGATCATTTCAAATCGAGCTAGTAATTGAAAGATGGAAAATATAAGGTCTTGGACAGGACTTGAACCTGTATCTTGGTTTTGCCGGAACCATGCGTTTACCAATTACGCCACCGAGACCGATGACGACAATTGGGAAATTGACTAATTTAAATCGTGTACACGACGATACATCAACCTAACTTTCAATTACGTTCAGCATTTTTGTCAATCATATCTGACATTGTCAAGTTTTTGACTTATGTCAGTTATAGACAGGAAGCTACGCTCAAAATTATGGCTATAAGCAATATTAAATATATAATATTTTAGGTAGTTAATTACACAAGGTAAGAGTAAATACTATCGTATTATAGTGAATAATATGAAATAATAACTTAGACTTTAATGCAAAGCCCAAATGATCATTTCAAATCGAGCTAGTAATTGAAAGATGGAAAATATAAGGTCTTGGACAGGACTTGAACCTGTATCTTGGTTTTGCCGGAACCATGCGTTTACCAATTACGCCACCGAGACCGATGACGACAATTGGGAAATTGACTAATTTAAATCGTGTACACGACGATACATCAACCTAACTTTCAATTACGTTCGATTTTTGTCAATCATATCTGACATTGTCAAGTTTTGACTTATGTCAGTTATAGACAGGAAGCTACGCTCAAAATTATGGCTATAAGCCAAGTATTAAATATATAAATATTTTAGGTAGTTAATTACACAAGGTAAGTAATAAATACTATCGTATTATAGTGAATAATATGAAATAATAACTTAGACTTTAATGCAAAGCCAAATGATCATTTCAAATCGAGCTAGTAATTGAAAGATGGAAAATATAAGGTCTTGGACAGGACTTGAACCTGTATCTTGGTTTTGCCGGAACCATGCGTTTACCAATTACGCCACCGAGACCGATGACGACAATTGGGAAATTGACTAATTTAAATCGTGTACACGACGATACATCAACCTAACTTTCAATTACGTTCGATTTTGTCAATCATATCTGACATTGTCAAGTTTTTGACTTATGTCAGTTATAGACAGGAAGCTACGCTCAAAATTATGGCTATAAGCCAAGTATTAAATATATAAATATTTTAGGTAGTTAATTACACAGGTAAGTATAAATACTATCGTATTATAGTGAATAATGAAATAATAACTTAGACTTTAATGCAAAGCCAAATGATCATTTCAAATCGAGCTAGTAATTGAAAGATGGAAAATATAAGGTCTTGGACAGGACTTGAACCTGTATCTTGGTTTTGCCGGAACCATGCGTTTACCAATTACGCCACCGAGACCGATGACGACAATTGGGAAATTGACTAATTTAAATCGTGTACGACGATACATCAACCTAACTTTCAATTACGTTCAGCATTTTTGTCAATCATATCTGACATTGTCAAGTTTTGACTTATGTCAGTTATAGACAGGAAGCTACGCTCAAAATTATGGCTATAAGCCAAGTATTAAATATATAAATATTTTAGGTAGTTAATTACACAAGGTAAGATAATAAATACTATCGTATTATAGTGAATAATATGAAATAATAACTTAGACTTTAATGCAAAGCCCAAATGATCATTTCAAATCGAGCTAGTAATTGAAAGATGAAAATATAAGGTCTTGGCAGGACTTGAACCTGTATCTTGGTTTTGCCGGAACCATGCGTTTACCAATTACGCCACCGAGACCGATGACGACAATTGGGAAATTGACTAATTTAAATCGTGTACACGACGATACATCAACCTAACTTTCAATTACGTTCGATTTTTGTCAATCATATCTGACATTGTCAAGTTTTGACTTATGTCAGTTATAGACAGGAAGTACGCTCAAAATTATGGCTATAAGCCAAGTATTAAATATATAAATATTTTAGGTAGTTAATTACACAAGGTAAGATAATAAATACTATCGTATTATAGTGAATAATATGAAATAATAACTTAGACTTTAATGCAAAGCCCAAATGATCATTTCAAATCGAGCTAGTAATTGAAAGATGGAAAATATAAGGTCTTGGCAGGACTTGAACCTGTATCTTGGTTTTGCCGGAACCATGCGTTTACCAATTACGCCACCGAGACCGATGACGACAATTGGGAAATTGACTAATTTAAATCGTGTACACGATACATCAACCTAACTTTCAATTACGTTCGAATTTTTGTCAATCATATCTGACATTGTCAAGTTTTGACTTATGTCAGTTATAGACAGGAGCTACGCTCAAAATTATGGCTATAAGCCAAGTATTAAATATATAAATATTTTAGGTAGTTAATTACACAGGTAAGTATAAATACTATCGTATTATAGTGAATAATATGAAATAATAACTTAGACTTTAATGCAAAGCCAAATGATCATTTCAAATCGAGCTAGTAATTGAAAGATGGAAAATATAAGGTCTTGGACAGGACTTGAACCTGTATCTTGGTTTTGCCGGAACCATGCGTTTACCAATTACGCCACCGAGACCGATGACGACAATTGGGAAATTGACTAATTTAAATCGTGTACACGACGATACATCAACCTAACTTTCAATTACGTTCAGCATTTTTGTCAATCATATCTGACATTGTCAAGTTTTTGACTTATGTCAGTTATAGACAGGAAGCTACGCTCAAAATTATGGCTATAAGCCAAGTATTAAATATATAAATATTTTAGGTAGTTAATTACACAAGGTAAGATAATAAATACTATCGTATTATAGTGAATAATATGAAATAATAACTTAGACTTTAATGCAAAGCCCAAATGATCATTTCAAATCGAGCTAGTAATTGAAAGATGAAAAATATAAGGTCTTGGACAGGACTTGAACCTGTATCTTGGTTTTGCCGGAACCATGCGTTTACCAATTACGCCACCGAGACCGATGACGACAATTGGGAAATTGACTAATTTAAATCGTGTACACGACGATACATCAACCTAACTTTCAATTACGTTCAGCATTTTTGTCAATCATATCTGACATTGTCAAGTTTTTGACTTATGTCAGTTATAGACAGGAAGCTACGCTCAAAATTATGGCTATAAGCTAATTATTAAATATATCAATATTTTAGGTAGTTAATTACACAAGGTAAGATAATAAATACTATCGTATTATAGTGAATAATATGAAATAATAACTTAGACTTTAATGCAAAGCCCAAATGATCATTTCAAATCGAGCTAGTAATTGAAAGATGGAAAATATAAGGTCTTGGACAGGACTTGAACCTGTATCTTGGTTTTGCCGGAACCATGCGTTTACCAATTACGCCACCGAGACCGATGACGACAATTGAAAATTGACTAATTTAAATCGTGTACACGACGATACATCAACCTAACTTTCAATTACGTTCAGCATTTTTGTCAATCATATCTGACATTGTCAAGTTTTTGACTTATGTCAGTTATAGACAGGAAGCTACGCTCAAAATTATGGCTATAAGCCAAGTATTAAATATATAAATATTTTAGGTAGTTAATTACACAAGGTAAGATAATAAATACTATCGTATTATAGTGAATAATATGAAATAATAACTTAGACTTTAATGCAAAGTCCAAATGATCATTTCAAATCGAGCTAGTAATTGAAAGATGGAAAATATAAGGTCTTGGACAGGACTTGAACCTGTATCTTGGTTTTGCCGGAACCATGCGTTTACCAATTACGCCACCGAGACCGATGACGACAATTGGGAAATTGACTAATTTAAATCGTGTACACGACGATACATCAACCTAACTTTCAATTACGTTCAGCATTTTTGTCAATCATATCTGACATTGTCAAGTTTTTGACTTATGTCAGTTATAGACAGGAAGCTACGCTCAAAATTATGGCTATAAGCCAAGTATTAAATATATAAATATTTTAGGTAGTTAATTACACAAGGTAAGTTGATAAATACTATCGTATTATAGTGAATAAAATGAAATAATAACTTAGACTTTTATGCAAAGCCCAAATGAAGGTTCACTTCAGCCTAAGTGGTGAGGAGAATATCCTCCGAAGTGTTCCAGAACAACAGCTAATTGTTGTTGTTTTTTTTTAACAGGTTTCCTACTGATGATGACCACATAGTGGTCGAAATACGTATCTAGTAATTTAAATATTTTTGTGGTTAAGGGTTTTTATTTAATTTTATTTAAATCGTGCCACAGTGTTCCTATAGATTATTACTATGCTTTGGTTTTTATATAGACTAAATAATTTTTCTATCCCTATGGGAGATTCCTATTTTTCACAAAACCCTGAACATAGCACTCCAATTAACCCTACCAAATGGTTTTTCTAAATCCACAAACGCGAAATGAGTCTTTTTATTTTTTTGTAACCCTTTTTCAATAATTACCCTAATCATTAGTATCGGTTCTCTAGGCTCTCTGTCTTTACGAAAACCATATTCGTCTTCGTCTAAATAATTCTCAGTCAAAGCTTCTATCCTATTTTTGGTTATTATTGTTAGTATTTTGTAAGCGTGGGAAGTTAAACTAAACGTTCTAAAATTCTCACACCTATCAACTCCTGACTTGTTTAAGATTGAGATAATAATATTTTTTTCGAAATCTATTGGGACCTCACCTGTGTCATGTATTACTTTTACTAGTTCATAATCTCTCTAAAGTTTTCTGACTTGCATATTTTATTACTTCTGCGGGTATTTAGTTTAAGATCCCTAACAGCTGTATCAAATTCCTCTCTTAATATTGAGAACCCTATTTCTACATCCTCTTCTTGGTCGTTCTCTAACTCATTCATATCGTCTCCCTTATATAAATCTTCTAAATATCTTTTTCATCTATCTGCTACTTCAACTTTATTTATTAGAAGCTCATTATTCTCATCTTTAATACCATTATATTGTTTCCTATCTTCCCCGAGAAACAGTTTAAGTGCCTTGTAAGCCCTGTCTATCTTACCTACTCTCAAATTATCTTGTATTCTCTTACAATTCTCCTCCATCCATTTATTTCTAGCTTTTCTACACTCATGTACTATCTTATTTCTAACTCTATTATATTTTTGCTTACTTTCACTATCTCTGAAAAATTTAAGATTTTTTCTTTTTTCTATTAAATCTAATATCTCCTTTGTTACTCAGGGTTTTCTCGCTTCCAGTTTTTTCTTACCTATAGTCTGTGTTACTGCATCATGTACAGCTCTTTTTATTCCTTTCCATCTATAGCTATCTCTTTGATCTTATTATCTATTACTTGTTTATATTCCTCTTTTACCTCACTATCATTAAGCTTACCTAGATCCCATCCCTCTCTCTCAATTTTTTAAATTTTAGATTACACTTCATTTTAACTAAGTTATTATCGCTATCTATGTCAGCCCCTGGATAACTACGACAGTTTTTAACTTGTTTTCTAAATCTCTGTTTAACTAAAATACAATCTATTTAGTATCTAGCTCTATTACCTGGCGCTTTGCAGGTGTATCTTCTTCTATCATGTTGATCGAATAGGGTGTTTGCAGTTACTAATCAATGTCCCTGGCAAAACTCAACTAATTTTTCTCCTCTATCATTTCGTTTATCATACCTAAATTTTCCTACCATTTTTCCCTTACTACCTTCTCTCACTGACACATTAAAATTGCCAATAACTATTAAATTCTCTTCTCCCTGTACCATATTAAATACATCCTCGTATACCTTTTCTACTTACTCACCCTCATACTGAGTTGTTGACATGTAAACCTGTACGAAAACAGTGTCTGTGTGTTTCGTACTCAATCTAACCATAATTATTCTATCACTAAGTTGTAAGTACTTTTTAATTTTACGTCCTAATCATTTGGATGACATACACTGACGAAATGGCGCGAAGTTCAAACGCGGTTAAATAGTTTCAATTGCCGGATTCACTGAGTAGGTAATTAAATGTGCGAGATTGACTCCAAGAGCATTAGGTAGTGGTGGTGGAACGTTAAAGTCGCTCATAACTCTCTATTTACTGGACGATTTAAGTTTTTTAAAGATTCTAAATTCCTTTTTATGTTTACCTTAATCTTTCTTGAAGTTTCAACGAAAAAACCTTACATGTTTGGAATATAAATTGTCGCATTTGAATGGTAATTTAAAAATGATAAATTATTATCGTCTTAAGGTTATCATTGCTCAGTTCTAAGAAATCTATTATAGTCAAAAGTTTTGTTCGTAAATACGACTTGAGGTAGAATAATCACTGAATGTTAGTCACCTAATCATTTTCTTTTATTAACAATGTATATAATTGATAAAATGAAATCCATTTTTGGTAGTCCCAAAAAAACGCCGTAATGGTAATTTGAGGCTACTTTACACCTTCATTTTGACTAATTAAATTTGAGGAACTACTACTATTAGGAGATGCTTGAGAAGTCTTTAGAGACAACTGTCTTAATTTTTGCTAAGTTTCGTAAAAACTATTTTCTATTAATTCTGTTTTCATTGTTAGCGAGATCAATATCTAAGTCCTCAATTTGACCATGTACATTGCTACGTACAATGACGTAGTAAAACAAAAAAAAAAACAAGGAAGAAGAAAGAAAGAGAAATTGACCAGGCTCAATCAGTGAGTGGACGGGGCAGAATACCTACTACACTAATTAAATCAGGCATGAAATAAAAGTAAACAAATAACACATACCTAACCATAATCATACAATTTCTAATTAACAAACAAATAAAAATTAATTAGGTACAAAAGCATAATGGTACCACCAAATAAACTATCTGTAATTACAAGTTACACATATTTACAAGATCAACTGACATCCTTTCTAACATGGAGAGCTGCCGTTTTTAGGTGACTACCCTTTACGTTATTTTGCAACATAACAAAACCCAAAAAGATTACTAAAAACCACAGCTTTTAATGATTGTAAATATAAAAATTACACATGCCTCATTGGCAGGACAAAATCTTAACTAATAAAAATTTAGCACAAAAAAATTAAAGCACATGGTAACACAACAGTTACAATTCATCCTCGTACGCCTACGATTACTTACAGTAATTTCTTTAAGGCCACCAAGTGTGGTTGCCAAATAGTGTCAATTAGTACTAACGCACTCACCCTCGAGTTGTTGCCGTCGGACCGGCTCTTACCGTATCTAATCACGGGGTGAAGGAAAGGGGCGCGTGATTCCACCTTAGGTTTGTCCTTCCATTACAACAAAGGGCGATCATCTATCGTGGCTTTAAGGGCCACCGGAAAAAGCTATAGTAAGTACAAGTAAAATTAATTTATTGATGTGGAAAAGTACAATTTTATTAAACCATAAATACTTACCACGCTGTAATGCGTGCGCGAAATTTCTCTAAGGAAAACAAAATGAAGAAAACCAGAACGGATGTTTTCGTCGTGTGAGTTTAAAAATAAATGAATATTAATTTCGTTTAACTAATGACCAGAGCTCAACGTAATATTGTTGCCAACGATTAAAACTAGAAAAACACGGTTTTATCGGATAGTACGCGGCTTCAATTCGACAAATCATTCGGTGGAAAACACATAAGAATCGATTATCCGATACCTAGAACAAGTTATTGACTAGTTAATTATAGCATAAACTTTACGTTGAGGAATTCTGAGAAAGAGTATGTATGATTAATTAGGCGGTAGGACTTAACAACAGAAATAGAATTTATACAAACGGAGAATTTATTAACAAGGAAAAGGGTTATCTCAATTTACCGAATTAATTTTCGCTTTTATAGCTAAATGAGTTTGATGTGAAAATCATTAGACAGCGTATTTATTATTAATTATGAATTAACGATTTTATTTAACAGTAGAAACGGAATTTATTCGAACAGATAACGAATTAACAAGAGAAAAAAAGGGTAATTAATTTGTGCTGAAAATAAACGTAGCAACATTAAAATACCTTTCATAACTTTATTTTAAATTTTGTGCCTTACTTTCAAATAACAAAATGTCATTTGCAGTATCGACATTGGTGTTTAGCCATTTCTAAACTCGTATGATTGAAACCTTTGCGTGTTTACGTACATTTGAATACCTCCATTTTAGTTTAGACAATGATAAATTTCTTATATCTAACTACAAATTTAACGATTAAATTGATGTGCACTTCTACTGTTAGTCATTTCTTTTTAGAATTGAAATTGCTTCACTTCTTGACGCACACTGGTGTAATTCCCTTAAAATGCACCTGCAAAGCTAAACACAAAACTAAATATTTTTGTTTTTGAACAAATTATTAGCATGGACAGCTAATTTAAAATGCATGGAACAAAAAGTTACAATTTAATGATTATTACTGTGTTATAGAAATGCAATAGATCGAAAATAATTTTGAGTGTGGACCCACTAATCTTATTCTAAATGAAAGAGTACGTGTCCTATTGTACAACAAACTATACACAATTGGATTAATGTGTTGTGATTGGAAATCCTAATTTAAAGAATCACCCTAGCAATTAAATATTCGATATTGACAGTTGTTTAATTCTATTGTTAAAGCTATAGCCCTTGCCGATTTTTGAACAGGCGGTGTAGTCTTCAAACGTAATAATTAGGTGCTTCACAACATCCGGTTCAAAGGTCCATAATAAGAATAACGGGAATTTTGTCCTTTTCATCCCTTGTGAAGAAGCAGTATTTACTTAATGTTATTTTAAGCTTTCTATGTTAACTTAGTGACCTTTTTGTAAAGCGAAAGAATAAATTAACCACACTTTATCTGATAGTCATAATTTTATAACGAACAAAAGCAGATATGTAAAGAGTAATTTACAGACAGTAAAAGACTTTTAAATTATTATATCTAACTTTATTGTACAAGGGACACTATTTATGTATTAAAAACTGGCAACATTGGTATTGCCAGGTGAATTCTGAAATTGCCATCGTAAAGTTTGACATTTTTGAGGTTATAGGTGCTCAGAACGTTTTGACGTGCGAGCACTATTTGTGATTTTTGTAGTGTTTAAAATTTCATATCAGCTAAAATATGGAATTATCACGTGAAAATTTTCGAGCTATGATTTATTATGACTTTCGATGTGGTTTAACTCAAAAACAATGCATCAATCAACTGAATTCAAGTTTTAGCGATGAAGCGTTATCCACAGCCACTGTATATCGCTGGTACATTGAATTCAAAACGTGGACGTAGTTCGCTCACGGACGAAGTTAAAGAAAGTAGTCCAAAATCGGTCGTTGTGCCGGAAAATATTGATGCTGTGCAAAAACTAATTGAAAAAGATTGTCATGTGACATATGAAAAAATCGAGAAATGTTCAAGCACAAGTATGGCCAGCATACATAAGATTTTGCACAAACATTTGTGTGTTCGAAAGCTGTGTGCGCGTTGGATTCCACATTTGTTGACAAATGCTCAAAAAAATACTCGTGTCGATTGCTGCCGTAAAATGATTTCAAAATACAACTGTGGTGCATCTAAAGCGGTATTCAAGATCGTCACAGGTAACGAGTCGTGGATTTATGCGTATGAGCCAGAAAAGGTGTTTCAATGTGAAGCAAAGCTAACAAAAATTGTTTGTTCTCGAAGCGTTAAGAAGCAAACAGTGGCGTTTTTCTTCACGAAAGCCGGTTCTGTGGCAACTGTGGCTCTCGAAAATCAAAAGACCGTTAATTCAGCGTGGTATACAACCATTTGTTTGCCTGAAGTTTTTGGTAAATTGAGAGAAACCATCTCAAAACAGCGAATCATTTTGCATCATGACAATGCGAGCTCACACACATCACATGCAACAAACGAGTATTTGGACACACAAGAGATCGAATTGATGGGTTATCCGCCTTACAGCCCCGACTTGGCACCGAATGACTTCTTCTTGTTTTCAGTAATTAAAGATAAACTGTGTGGACAATGATCTTCATCGCCCGAAGAAGCGGCTGAGGCTTTCAAAACGCATGTTTTAGAGCTACCATCTTCTGACTGGACAAAGTGCTTTGAAGGGTGGTTCAATCGCATGCAAAAATATATAGATCTTAAAGGCAATTATTTTGAAAAGTAATCAAAATATTTTTCATCAAATTCATTTGTGTATTCGTTCTGTTCTCAATACGTAAATAGTGTCCCTCGCAACGCAATATATACTAGTTGTAATTGGAATTAATTCAATGATGAATGCCTTGATTGGGCCCTCACAAACTTGTTATTTTTTAAACACCTGGTTGACATTTCAATATTGTATTAAATCTGCATGTAAATATGTGGTACCACACATCACTACTAATTAGCATGAAACTTTTAGAAGGAGCTTTAAGAAAACGTATTTTATTAGAACATGACCAGAAGGGTTCCTATAGTAGGAGACAAAGTTTGCTATAGTAAACCTGCTGAGCGTAAAAAGCGATTAAAAGGCGCAGCAAGGGGCAGCAGTCTTGCTGGTCCCGGACGATTCTCAAGGTCGTTGGGGTCTGCTCGTGACAGATACGGCGTTTTACTAAAATCTTTAAAAACTGCTTTGTGGAAAGATATGGGAACCTACCACAATATTTCCCAGGTACGCGAGTTATGTGATCCCCCATTTATTATATCAATATAAAAACTAATACTTAAGAAAGTTATTAGGAAATATTAGGAAATGTGCAACAATGTCATAAAAGACAATTTGTTACAATTTATTTTAGTTTATAAACGTTCCCATGAACGGAAGCGCTACAAAGTAGCACAAGGATAAGTGACACTGCAGATGTCAGGTCACAGACGGTCGTAGGAAGTCACGTACCGAGAATACGCAGAAGTAAGCCTGCAACATTGTAATTATGAATAGCTTTTAAGATAGCAACTATGTATCATGAATAAAATCAAGTGTAAGCAGACATTAGGTCTGCAAGTTCCCACAGAACTGTGAGGGGGTAGGGAGATTATATAAGGCCCGGGAGCTCCACTCGCAGTCAGTTCATCAAACGTTCAGGTTTTACATTGCAGTTCGTAGATAGCTCATTGTACAATAATTAATGTATTTTGAATTAGACTAATTATTCAAGTTTGTCAAAATTCCAATTAATTTCTGTATAATCAAAAATAAATTTGTTAAAGTTCAAAGAAGTTTTTTTAAAAAGGACCGCTCGAAACCACGAACCTTAACTGGCGCAGCTTAACGGATGTCAAAAGGGCACTAGCGAATCCAACTTCGAGGAACTGGTGGTCCGGGAATTTCAATTCCGAATTTGGCAGAACAAAACAAAAGTTGGAGGAGAAACAAGCATCGTTCAAGTCCAGCAGTTGAAAGAGAAACAAGAATAGTTCGAATTTAACAAAAGAAGAATTGGAGGCGATACAAGCATAGATCAAATCCAAGAAACCAAAAAGAAAACAGAAACAAAGAAAGAAATCAATGAAATCAACAAAGCAACTAGTGTAAGTTCATTTTCCTTAAACCAATTGAAATTTATTTTATTATTAACAAAGACATTTGATATTTGCTAGTTTATGATTTATATATGTATATTAACTATTGTTACAACTAATTTCTGCAATTTTTTGAAAATAATCGACTTAGCAATTGCTAGAGATTATCTTCAAGCTTTTATTGAAATTTTATTATTATTTTACTTGTATATGAGAAAGATTTATAAAAACTTGAGAAAACAAAAATTCTGAGACAAAGAACTGAGAAAAACTATTCTGAGACACAAAAACTAGAGACAATAAAAAAAAAGTCGCAAAGCGCACAAGAGACTAGATCACGTTTTAACTAACGTAAGAAAAAAATTTGAGAAACAAAAACAAACCTCTAATTCAACAACGTTAACTAA
The DNA here is from genome assembly GCA_036346225.1 of Platerodrilus igneus. Taxonomy (NCBI): domain Eukaryota; kingdom Metazoa; phylum Arthropoda; class Insecta; order Coleoptera; family Lycidae; genus Platerodrilus; species Platerodrilus igneus. Next base: position 5,563,414 of record JARFIW010000791.1, read on the forward strand.
CGCAAAAAACGAATTCTAATTCAACAATAAGAGAATTAACTGGCGCATAAAAATAATTTAAATACACCGAGAATAAAAAACGAAAGCTAAAACCACTAGCAATTAAAACTAAAATCTTTATAACAACGCAACTATTCAAACGCGAATACGATCCATAAATAAACAACTTGCATTCTATTATTAAAACAACGAGAAGTATTCAAACGCAAAACCAACACTCATCGTATCATCTTCAAAAGTGAATAAAAATCTAACCTTGGATAAATACGCATAAATCTAATTATAACAAAAGCTATTTAAATACATCGCGAAAACCATTCAGCATTGTGAAATTGAAAAAGCATAAATTACGATTGGAAACTTTAATAAAGTATCAATTTAAAATTACTCAGGAAAGATAAATATAATTACGATACTGAGAACGCATTCAAACGTGAAAATTTTAATTAAATAGTTCAGTAAATTAACGAAGCACAAATTTCAGTGTATAAAATCACAGCGAGTACTGAATAACACCCACAGTATAATTAAAAATAATCTGTAATAAAGACGCTAAACACAAATAAGTAACTAACAACATCCTGTAGCAGATTACAACATTGTAAGCATTGCAGACACCTTACAATCGCATAAACCAAAGAGATAATTATTACGCACCTAAGTAAAATCGGCATAATTAAAAAATAAAGAAGTAATAACTGACGCAACTAACGTAAAACATTCAAGCCCGATAAATTACCACAAAAAATCACTCAACATATTGAAACTTCAGAAAATTAAAATTAAAATCGGCAAATCAAGAGTAAACTCAACCAAACCAATATCAAGCGTAATACTCATTAAATAACACCGAAAACTACAAAATAAATCCAAATTTTTTTCAAAAAAAAAAAAAACATTTTTTTTTACTTTTTTAAAATTACCCAAATATTACACCAGCCAAGATGACTAATGAAATAAAACTGTACCTAGAAATGATCCCCAGCTTTAACGGAGATCAAATTATCAGTAAACTGACCGGATGGGCACTAACATTAATTGCCAGTCGCGAGGACGTAGACCAATGGGAAGAGTACAAACGCATATTGATTGCATATTTCTGCGATCACAGAAACTTAAAATGTTTAGTAAGGATTTAACAAACCTTAGGATGGAACACAACCAATCACCCTATCAATTTGGAATGAAATGCCAAGATATAAGAAGCTTAATCTTGACAAAACTCAAAATCGAAGAAACCGACCCAAACGTAAGACTTTTAAAAACAAAAATAAACGACGAGATGGCATTAGACACCTATCTAAATGCACTACCCGAACGACTTTCAGACAAAATTAGATTTCAACATCCCCAAAACTTAGAAGAAGCAATGAACATGAAAATCGAAGAAGAAAATGTAATGTACTTAGAAACCGACGAATAAAAGCTACACGATCAACGCGAATAAAAGCTACACGCCAATGAAAACTATACAACCCGCAAGACAAATAAATCCACAACAAAAATTCAACCCGTTCAATGCACAAACAAACCAAATGCGAACAAATAACCCACATTTGAATAACTCAAACTTTAACATCCAATACAAACAATTCTCAAAACCAACGTTTTACCCGAACTTTTCAAAACCCACATATCAACCAACATTTAACTCGAACTTTTCAAAACCCGCATTTCAACCGAGATTTAACCAAAATATAAATCAGCAAAGACCAGCATTCAACGCGAACCCTAATAGAAACTCACCGATGATAAACAATAATAATCCCAATAACTATTATAAACCTACACCAATGGATACCTCATCTGCTAACACCAGATCCAACACGAAAATAACGCACATAAAACCAAACCCCAATCAAAAACGCACTTTCACTTCAGAAGAACTATTTCATCAAGAAGTAGAAGAGTATGAAGATGACCAGAATAATAGCAATCGACCGTGCACGAATAATGAACAAAACCAATCAAACCACTATGAACGCGAAGAACCATACAAAAATTACGAGGAGGACGACGAAGAGAACACATGTTCAAATTTTCAAATGGACCATTTTATAAACGACCAAACCTTATAAATCTAAATAATATGAATCACCTTGTATTACCCTATATCGAAATACCCCACGCTGAATTTAAATTACTAATCGATACCGGATCTTCAAAAACATTAATAAGCCCGCGAACAGTAAAGAAACATTATTTAAACTATGTAGAAAGAGAACCCTTCAAAATTAAAACCGCCCATCAAACAACCCTACACCAATTCGTAGCAAACATACCTTTACCAAAAACCTTTAACGTAACAATGAAACATAAATTCTGCATATTTGAATTTAACGACAAATATGACGGACTATTAGGAATTGACCTTCTAAGAAAATTAGGAGACAACATAGATATTAAAAACCGATTATTAAGAACCAAATATGGACGAATCCCCATCAAATTTCAAAACACCCAAATTGACGAAAAATATACATTAGAACCCCGAACAGAAAAAAAGATATGAATCCCCGTAAATTCAAATAATAACTTAGGAATACTAAACCACATAACTTTTCAACAAGGAGTAGAAACCCCAACCGCATTAGTAAAAATCAAAGACAATTATGCCACAACGACCATATTAAACTCAAATGAATACCCCGTAGAACTATCTTTAACAAACCCGATTAACGTAGAAGAATTAAATTTTAATGAGATGGAAATAGACGAAAACTTAAACGAAAATTACAACCCCGTAGAAAACGACGAAATGTTAAGACAAAATTTAAATAATATCCGATTTAACCGCGACATAAAAAACGAGCAGCAGAAAGCAATACAAAAATTATGTTACGAGTACCGCGACATATTCCATTGCGAAGGAATACCCGTAACCTTTACAAACATAGTTAAGCACAATATAGAGCTAACAGACGAACCGATATTCACAAAAGCATACAGATTACCTCAGGCAAGTCAGGAAGAAGCTGACAGACAAGTAGCCGATCTATTAGATCAAGATATTATACAACACTCCAATTCACCATGGAGCAGCCTCGTATTAATAGTACCGAAGAAACTAGACGCATCAGGAAAACGGAAATACAGATTGGTAATAGATTACCGCAAATTAAACGAAAAAACGGTAGACGATAAATACCCGTTACCGAAAATAACTTAGATTTTAGATAAGTTAGGCAAGTGCCAATATTTTTCGACGCTAGATTTAGCATCAGGATACAATCATGTAGAAATGGAAGAAGGAGATACACAGAAAACAGCTTTTAGCACACCTAGAGGACACTACAAGTATAAACGGATGCCATTTGGACTAAAGAACGCACCCGCAACTTTTCAACGAGTAATGGACAACATACTACGAGGGATACACAACGAAAAATGCCTTGTGTACCTCGATGATATAATAGTGTATTCAACATCATTAGTGGAGCATATTGAAAGATTACGAGAAGTGTTCGAAAGATTAAGAACCGCACAATATAAAGTACAACTAGATAAGAGCGAATTTCTACAAAAAGAAGTAGCATTTTTAGGACACGTAATAACACCCCAAGGAGTGATGCCGAACCCCGACAAAACAAACGCTGTATTAAATTACCCCATACCCAAAACGAATATAGAGATAAAAGGATTTTTAGGCCTTAGCGGATATTACCGAAAATTCATTAAAGGTTATGCTCAAATAACAAAGCCCCTAACCAATTGTTTAAAAAGGGAAACAAAATTGTACATACCCCAGAATTTATCAAAGCAGTAGATAAAATCAAAAGCATTTTAACAAATCATCCCGTACTAGAATACCCCGATTTTTTGAAACCATTCATTCTAACAACAGACGCATCAAATGTAGCCTTAGGCGCAGTATTAAGTCAAGGAACAGTAGGTAACGATAAACCCATCAGTTACGCATCCAGAACCCTCAACGAAACAGAGCAACGATACAGCACGATAGAGAAAGAAATGTTAGCCATAATTTGGGCAACAAAGTATTTTAGACCGTATCTATACGGACGAAAATTTTATATATACACCGATCATAGACCATTAGTATGGCTATGCAAACTCAAAGAACCTAACTCGAAATTACAAAGATGGAGAATCAGACTAGAAGAATATGACTATGAGATCATATACAAAAAGGAAATTTACAACAATAACGCAGACGCTTTAAGTAGAATCCAACTTAACGCACTAGAAACCGAATCAGTGATAGGAAACGTAGACGAAACCGAAGTTAGAGAAGACCCAGAAGAAATGGAAAGCAAACATTCGACACAAAATGACGAACCGGAAACCGCAATTAAAATTTTAAACGAAGCTATAGACATGAAGCCCAATCAATTTATAATCACAGAAGTTTTAAACAACCCCAACCCTGTAAAATACACGAAAGTGGATAATAAGAAAATTTACCAAGTTCAAATAACCAAAGACGACAATGAATCACAGATAATTAAAATTCTAAAGGAATACACCCCCGAGAAAAAACGATTTTACTTTTATTTTAACACGGAAAACTTGTACAAACGATTTTCAGAAATATATGTTAAACTATTCAACAATTCTGGCCCCGAACTTATAATATGCACAAGAAAATTAATAACATTAGACGACCCTGACGAAATAAATGACGTAATAAGAAACCAACACGAAGGAAAGACCAACCATCGAGGAATAAACGAGACCCTAAAGCAAATCATGAGACGTTACTATTTCAAAGACATGAAAGAATTAACTACAGACTTTATCAATCAGTGTGAATTATGTGATAAAGCCAAATATGACAGAAAACCCCCAAAGATACCCTTAATGTTGACTAAAATACCAGACAAACCTTTTCAAAAATTACATGCAGATACTCTAGTAGTAGAAGCACAAAGTTACCTAACAATCGTGGACGCATTTACGAAAATAGGACAAGCAATACCAATCACTTCCAAAAATAGTATAGACGTAACTCAAGGATTTCTACACTATTTTACATTTTACGGAACACCCGAAACAATAACGTTAGACAACAGAAACGAATTCAAAAACGAAACAATTCAAAACACTTTGGAATTACACAAAATAAAAATCCATTTTATAACTGAAAACCACCCTGAATCCAACGGACTAATCGAAAGACTACATTCAACCCTATTAGAACAAATCAGACTATTAAGAATAAATTACAAGAAAGAACACATAACTAACTTAATGTCATACGCATTAATCGCGTATAATAACACCATTCATTCATCGACAAATTTTACACCCCTAGAACTAACCCTAGGACACTCAGATTCACGCAACCCGTACGATATACATTATAACAAAGAAATCGATCAGCAATACGCCAAAGATCACAAAGAGAAACTAAAAATAACTTATGACAAAGTAAAGGATAAGTTAGATAACGATAAAGAACGCATTACCGCGACCCGTAATAAAAACTCAGACCTAAACAAATTTTCTATAGGACAAACCGTATTCGAGAAAAATTACCAAAGTAAAAGACACAAAACGGCACCGAGAAATTTAGGCCCCTTTAAAATCAAACGAATATCCGACAAAAACGTAGCCGCAATAGACGACGGCAAGACAACAAAATATGTTCACCTCAAAAATTTAAGACACCCCGTACTTTCAGATGGACAATCGTCACCCTTACCGTCAACCTCCACCCAGGTAGAACGGACACAGAAAATATAGTTGAAAACATAAAGAACAACCCCGGTATACTACCAATAAAATTAGGCAGTATGCAGAACACTATAGATTATTGCACCTTTGCACAAAAATTCGATTTAACCGAGCTAAAACAAGAATTTCAAATAATCAAAAATAATTATTTTCGACTAAAACAGTCAATGGACACAACAAAATTCGGAAAAGAATACGCAATAGAAATGATGAACTACGACAGTATAACAGAAAGTATTTTGAAAAATATAGAAGACAAATTTAATCGACTAATACCCACAGAACAAATGACGAGAAGAAAAAGAGGACTACTCAACGGATTAAAAAACATAATCAAAGCAATTACCGAAAATTTAGATAATCAAGACGCAGAACGCTATGACAATGCGAAACAAGAATTAATAGAAAACCAAAATGACATCAAGACCATAATTAGTAATCAAATATCGTTAACTCAATCGACGATCATCAAATTTAATGAAACCCTAAGAAAATTAGTTAGAAATCAAGATAGTATAGCCAATCGAATAGAAACCTCAGAAAATAACATGCGAACTACCATGTTAGGCATGCGAGATTTAATCAGATTCAACACAATATAGAACCAGATAATATCAACCCTAACTTTAATTCAACAAATCCTAGCAACATTAGAAAACGCAGTAACCTTTGCAAAATTAAATACCCCACATTCAAGTATAATAGAATCAATAGATTTATTAAAAGAATTATTGAGAATAAAATCTTTTATAACTAATAGTAAATTACCTTTCAATGTAATAGAATCAAACATTTTAATATTTGAAAAAATAGCTATAGTTAAAGGCTATGTAAAGAACAACGATATAACATTTTATAATAGAAATACCAATAGTAGAGATTAACAGTTACAATTATTATCACTTATTTGCTTTTCCAATGAAAATGACTAGCATATACCAAGTTATTGTTCCAAAAACCAAATTCCTATACTTAAATGAACAAAGATATGGTTATACGAATAAAAAATGTAATGTTGTCCCACCCAATCAATACTTATGCCAATCATTGACAACAACAACAATTCAAGAAGACAGCCCTTGCGAAGTACAACTACTAAAATTTACCAATCATTATGAAAATTGTGAAGCCAAACCTGTACAAATCACCAACATGAAAATTCAGAAAGTAACGGAAAACAAATGGATAGCCATCTTCCCCACCGAAGTAATCGCAACAATGTATTGGAAAATTGTTATTTAAAATTAAAAAATGAAATAATTAGAGTTTACCAAGATCCCGTACAAAACAAGAAATTAGCAAATCTACCCGATTTACAAATCCAGATTACTCAAGACGAAGACGAAGAAATAATTCAAAAACCAATGCAATTGGAACACCTGGAATTAGACAACCTAAACCACGCCATGAAACTCATGGAAGATTACAAGGAACACCTGAACGAGATCAAGACGCTCAAAGTGCACTACGATAACATTAGTGTATGGACAATTATATTGATTATATTGACTATTTTATTGATCATTTATGTAACTTATAAAATGTGTATTAGATATAAGAATAATAAAGGAAACAGTTGTAGATTTAAGAAACCCAAAGAAACAAATGTACCCCTAGAAAATGTGAATTTTAAATGGGATTAAACGAATTTAATTAAAATCAAGAAAAGGTAAAAACCCTTAATTTTTAATGTACGTCGGGAGGAGTTATTATTTATTATATTATATTATATTATTATATATATATATATATATTATTATATATATTATTATATATATTATTATATATTATTATTATATTATATATTTATTATATTAATATAAAAACTAATACTTAAGAAAGTTATTAGGAAATATTAGGAAATATTCGGAAATGTGCAACAATGTCATAAAAGACAATTTGTTACAATTTATTTCAGTTTATAAACGTTCTCATGAACGGAAGCGCTACAAAGTAGCACAAGGATAAGTGACACTGCAGATGTCAGGTCACAGACGGTTGTAGGAAGTCACGTACCGAGATTACGCAGAAGTAAGCCTGCAACATTGTAATTATGAATAGCTTTTAAGATAGCAACTATGTATCACGAATAGAGTCAAGTGTAAGCAGACATTAGGTCTGCAAGTTCCCACAGAGCTTGAGGGGGTAGAGAGATTATATAAGTACCGGGAGCTCCACTCGCAGTCAGCTCATCAAACGTTCAGCTTTTACATTGCAGTTCGAAGATAGCTCATTGTACAATTAATTAATGTATTTCGAATTAGACTAATTATTCAAGTTTGTCAAAATTCCAATTAATTTCTGTATAAGCAAAAATAAATTTGTTAAAGTTCAAAGAAGTCTTTTTAAAAAGGACCGCTCGAAGCCACGAACCTTAACTCGCGTGACCTAAAACACGAACTATGTATGATGGAGAACTCACAAGTAAAATTCTTGTCCGGTGGTAAAGTACCCCCTCATTTGGATCTCCGGGAGGGGGTACTTAAGCTCGTCATCGTAAGAATTTAAAATAACGGTTCGATTTAATGATAGGGACTTGGAATGTAAGGTCATTACTTAGAGTAGATAAGTTAACGAATTTATTAGTCAAAATGAGAAAAGGATAGCTGAACATTTTAGGTATTAGTGAGATGAAATAGCCAGATAGTAATGACTTTTGGAAAGATAATTATAGAATAATTACAACTTCTTCAACTAATGGACAGGCAGGGGTAGAAATAGTGTTAGGTAAAGGTTAGGACGTAAAGTTAAAGAGTACTTACAATTTAGTGATAGAATAATTATGGTTAGATTGAGTACAAAACCCACAGACACTGTTTTAGTATAGATTGACACGCTAACAACTCAGTACGAGGATGAGGATGTAGAAAAGGTATACGAGGATATAAATAGTATAGTAAGAAAAGTAAAGGGAGATGAGAATTTAATAATTATAGGCAATTTTAATGCATCAATGGGAGAAGGTAGTGCGGGAAAAATGGTAGAAAAATTTGGGTATGGTAGACGAAATGATAGCGGAAAAGATTAGTTGAGTTTTGCCAGGAACGTAGAATAGTAATTGTAAACACCCAATTCGAACACCATGTTAGAGAAAATATAACTGAAAAGCGCCAGGTGATAGGGCTAAATACCAAATAGATAATCGTTTAGTTAAACAAAGATTTAGAAACCAAGTTAAAAACTGTCGTAGTTACCCAGAGGCTGACATAGATAACGATCATAACTTAGTTAAAATGAAGTGTAATCTAAAATTCAAAAAATTAAGAAAGGCTAAAAGAAAGGGATGGGATCTAGGTAAGCTTAATGATAGTGAGGTGAAAGAGGAATATAAACAAGTATTAGATAATAAGATGAAAGAGATAGCTATAGGAGGGAACGTAGAAAATAGATGGAAAGAAATAAAAAGGCTGTACATGATACAGCAACACAGATTATAGGTAAGAAAAAGGTAGAAGCGAGAAAACCCTGGATAACAAAGGAGATATTAGATTTAATAGAGAATAGAAGAAAGCTTAAACTTTTCAGAGAATTGGATAGTGTAAGTAAGCAAAAATATAATAAGGTTAGAAATAAGAAAGTGCATAAGTGTAGAAAAGCTAGAAATAAATGGATGGAGGAGAATTGTAAGGGAATACAAGATGATTAGAGAGTAGATAAGACAGATAGGGCTTACAGGGCAGTTAAAAAGTTTTCGGGGAAGATAAGAAAAAATATAATGGTATTAAAGATGAGAATAATAAGCTTCTAATAAATAAAGTTGAGATAGCAGGTAGATAGAAAAGTTATTTAGAATATTTATATAAGGGAGACGATATGGATGAGTTAAAGAACGACCAAGAAGAGGATGTAAAAATAGGGTTCTCAATATTAAGAGAGGAATTTGATAGAGCTGAAAAGGATCTTAAATTAAATAAAGCGCCGGGAATAACCGATATACCCGCGGAATTAATAAAATATGACACACGTGAGGTCCCAATTTGACTATTTTTCGAATCTTTCTTGAATACCTTTATCTTTTAGTTTCTCAAAGTCTAAGTGCCTTTTTCCGTTTCTTTTTTTTCAAATTTTTAAATTTAAGTGCGGTCTTCATAATTACGATGTTGTGGTCAGTGTCTGTATCTGCTTCTGAGTAGCTTCTACAGTTTTTTGCTTGATTCCTAAACCGTCGTCTAACAAGAATGTAATATCTTTGATATCTTCATATATCTTTTGGCATCCTCGACGTACATCGCCTTCTAGCACGATGTTGAAATAATGTGTTTGTGATGATTAAATTGTTCTTGTCGCAAAATTCTACCAGCCTATTTCTCCTGTCGTTTCTCGTGCCTTAACCAATTAAACCTACTACCGTTCCTTCTCAACCCTCACCTACCACTGCATTAAAATCCTCGGTAATTATTAAATTTCATGTCCTTTTACGTATCTTAATATATCTTCGATATCTTTTACCTCTTCGTCACTGTAGCTAGTGGTGGGCATGTATACTTGTATTATTACTGTGTTTACAGGTTTAGATTCTAATCTAACCTTTAGTACATTTCGTTCTTTTGTAAGTAATTTCCTACACAGTATCCTACATTTTTTCGCTTAACTATCCCCACACCCAAATTTTCTTCCTTTGCTCCTGTATGAATTACCCTGAAGTCTCCACTCTAAAAAATCCCCCGCCTCTGACCACCGAACTTTGTTGATCCCGACTATGACTAGTGTTAACCTATTCATATCCATTTTTAGATTCCCTAGCTTACCTACTTGCTTCATACTTCTAACGTTCCTCGCTCCGACTCGCAAAATGTTCCCGACTTTTATTCTGAACTTTCCGATCGCACCCGCCGAAGTAGTCCTCTCTCGGAGATCCGAATGGGGGACTATTTTAACTCCCGAATCTTTTACCCCAGAGAATGCCATCATTTTTATTTCAATTTAGGTACGCAGTGTACTTGTTAGGTAATGTGTTGGTTTCCCGTTGCTTTTCACATCGCGGTAGTGTGTCTTAGACTACCATCCCGACCCCTATAGTCTCTGTCAACCTAAGTACCGAAAGAGCCGCTGCCCTGTTTCGGAGACCTGTCTTAGTTTGCTTACTCACTAACGACTCTACTACCTTGGTTGGACCTGTAGTTTAGCTTTTAGCTCATTAGAAAACGCAAGCTATTTCACCTGTTTTAGTAATCTAGAACTTCGTCAAGGTGCAGGTCCATTCGAAATGGGAAATTTTATTACAAACTAAAATTAAGTAGAGGCAAATCTCAACAGATAGCGTTGTTGTGCATTTGGGTGTACTCAAGGAGCTCTTATTTTGACATAATAAAATCTTCTAAGTTAAACGTTTTATAATTTTCAAATAAAGAATGCTGAATCAAAACCTTCTTCAAACAATTTTTTGTTGTTGTTTATATGGACTTCAAATATGTATGATTAAAGAAGGATAAAATTTGAAAATAATTTAATAGGAATAACGATTATAACTACAAGCTTAACAAATTGTTAATACGAACGCTACAAAATATTACAACAATTTATTAATTAACAGAAGCGGCTATTTTATTTAACGCTTGTCTTATAACAACAAATAGGTCACTTTTGTACATTTCGTGCTTTTACCTAATAGATGTATCCACCATTATCGTCATAAGATTGTGAATTTTCAGCACGTGACCCAAAAACGTCTTGGTAAGCGTTGCCACTATTAGGTTTATTATTTTTGACTTCCTCGTACAAATTATCTTCATAAGTTTGATAACGGTACCCGTCCTCAACACTGGAATAGTTTTGCTCCAAATTGAAATCAGGCGAAATTTGACCATCAAAATTAGAATTACTTAAGTTAGCGCTATAGGGCGTTGCAGGCGCTTGCGATTTATTATAACTGAAAGCAGGTTCAACTTTATCATTATAAACATAGGACGTCGGTTTTGGTTTTTCTGTACTATTAAATTTACTAGATGTATTTTCGTTACCAGGAGTGGTTGACTGTACATCTTCATCAGGTACGGGCGTCGTTTCGTTTAAACCCACTGGTGCCTTCTCAGAATTACCAAGACTTTCTTCAAAATCTTTCAATTCTTTTGCCTCTGGTACAACTTCGTCAGTAGTGGTTGTCATCTTAATGACAGTGGGGTTTTGTACGACCATAATCAAAGTCATGTTTCCGACATCGGATGCTGTAATCGCGTTAAGAATTTATATTTGTGTAGAAGATTGTTGATATACTTACATTCAATTGCTGCACCAAAAGCATTCGATACACATAATAGCACTAGTAAGTACGCCTAAATAAATAAAAACTGTTTTAGAAAATTTAAGGCAGCAATAGATATTATCTTACCAGGAAGTTTAACAAAGACATAATTGTTCCACCTGTATTTGACTACAACACTGCAACAAACCACATCAGGTATAAATAATTCTTTAACTTAAAGTATTTATAAGACCAAAGTATTATTGAGAAAGTATGCAGATAGGAGAGGGAGATACTTAATTTTTTAAATATCTTTGTGATGCTAATAGATGACAACTACGAGGTTTTAGTATATAAACACTTAAAAACGTTTAACCAAGGTAATGCTCTTAACATTGTTAATAATTAATGTATATTTATTGCAGATTTTTACTGTATTTTGACAACTGATTAGTATAGTAATGGTAATTGAACTTGTAATAGAAGTTGGTATTCTGTAACAAAGCCTATAAATTACCATGCTACGCAATTAAAACATTGCATAAAATAATTCGATGCTCTTTGTAGCGTTGAAAGTATTATACCTAAATGATCATGTCTTGTGAAACTGAAGAAGATTTTTAATTAACCACTCATTCAAATTATAATCAAAATACTTTGATAAATTCCATTTGCGTCAAAGAAAACGTCAACAGCAAAACCAATACGGTGTGCAATTCAGCATGAGGTCCATAGTAAAACGCGATGACGGTAGTGAGCGATGGTGGCACCAACGGTAGCAGTTCCTTTTTTCTTTAGAAGAAACTACCCCTAAAAGTGTTTTCTGGTGCTATTAAATTTTTTGTAAGAAATTGTTCAGAGAAAAAGTTTAGGAAATAAAAAATTTCTAACGAATTTTAGAGCGTAATTTAGAACATCCCTAACCATTTTCCAAAGACATCGTGCAAAGGCAGAGACTGTTACAGCAAACTCATAGGGTGTTACAGGTAAAATGACGTTAAGTTACGAATTTTGATTTGCCTTGAAGGGGCGGGAACCCTGTAACAATTTTAAGGGTGCACCGGATAACTACAGTGGTGTGGGAGTGGGTTTTTGTAGAAAAATGAGAAAAATTATCAAAATATAAACGTGTAAAATAGCCGAAATACAAAACTACTTTACAAACACCGCCTACATTGAAAGACTTTACTAGGTGTCAAAAATAAAGAACGTCAAGTGGTCTTATTCCAGCAGTTCCTTCGATATTTGCGCTACTAAGGAGCCGGTTATTCCGGATAGTCTTCTTGCTTTCGATGTTTTAAAATCTCGTCACCTCATCGTTTACCATATCTTTATTTCAAATTAAAACAATTTTTCAAAATAATGGCCTCTATCAAATATAACTTCGTCTCCCAAGTAGCTGGATATCCTCTCACAATGATCACCTTTGTCTATTTTATAAATAATTCTAAATAAGAATTCCATCGAAGCTTAAACTCTATTAACAGTAATTTTGGAAATATATACACATTAACTTAAAACGAGAAACACAAACATCCAACTGACAAGGCTCTATTAATAGAACTTCTTAAAAAAAAAGGTTAACAGTAAATAACACTACCATTCCGTTGTTCTAGCTTGCTAGATTGCTTTATACGGCATTTGAAACTCCATCAATTTAAACATACCATTAACAACAATACACAGAAAAACATAGTGCAAGCAACTTCTGCTTAAGCCATTCAAATGTCCATTACAAATACCAAATTTTGATAAAGAAATTAACTATCGTACATTTCACAAATAAAGCTTGCATTTTTTTTACGTTTCAATAGCGTCAAATTCCGTTTTCAATAATAATAGACTGGAGATGTAAACAAAACTACGTCTGTTGCTCTATGAACAAATAACAATTTACATTCACAAGTTCATATGTACATATACCAAGTGTACACAAAAAGGAACAACAAAGGCTCGAACGTTTTAAAAATCTAAGCATTTCCAGATATTTTCATTGATTTATCTTTTTACTACTTCGGTATTTGCCCCCCAACAATAGAGCGCTTGAGGACGATTACAACGTGTCGTCACATGACCAAGTTGGTCGCAGAAGAAGTTACAGAAGAAATATTTGACCTAATGGCAGTAGTAAGAGGAATTTTAACTGTTTGGTTATGTGAAGTAATAGTGTTTTTCCCAATCGTAAGTGACTTATTAGCGATATTCGGTTCAGCAGTAAAAGTGTAAGTAGGACTAGGCGTAGCTGTCGGAATCTTTGATAAGGTAGTAGCGGAATGGAATACTTTTATTTTAGTTTTGTAAGAATTGCATAAATCACCCAAAGTAAAACATAATTGACCATGGAGATTGCGCTCCGTTTCTGTAGTTAGACATTTTTATAGCTGTTGTAGGTCATTTTCAATAATATTAATATCATTATTTAGATATTTAGATTTCGTTCATTTTTTTCAGAACTGGTTTAAGATGAAAGTAGATATACATTATTAAGTCAAAAAACTTAATGTTTCAAAATATTTAGCAAAAGTTGTTTATTTATCATTTAGTTTTTCGTGATTATTAAAAATATTAAGTAATGATTTACGAATACTTGTCTCAACTTGACTGTCATTTTATTTTTTTCAGTTATTATTTGAGGTTTGAGTTGAAGAATTTGGTGACAAAGAAAAAATATTTTATTGAGAAAACTCAATAAATCGAAGTTAGCGTTTATTGACTGTCGTACAAGTGAGAAGTTCAACATAGGAGACAAAAAACTTCATTGTAAGCTGTCAGTTAGTATACTTGGTTCTACCTGCTATCACATTATTTTCTTTATATTTAATATTTTTCCAGATGCAAACTGGGATTTCTTGTGGATAAATAATGTTGTTGTATTTCAGGTTGTAACAGTTTAAATTTTTCTGTTACCAATTTTGTTAGTAGGCAATGTATTCTACTTATTTTGATTGATAAACAACCATACATAGACCTTTTAGGAACGTGTATTGGTCGAAAACAACATTTTGTTCGTTAATTTTAGAAACCATCTGTGCTTAAGGGGGATATTATCTACTTTGTTAGATACGCGAATTTTGTCTTCCTTTTTGATTTAAGCACTGCACAAAATGGGTTTTCCTAATTGTGAATTTGAGCTTAGCCTGAAAAGCATCAAGTACTTAGATGCTCATAACTTAGTTTGTTCAATTGTTCAAATGTTATAATGTGCAAAGCCGAAAATGGGTAAGTTTACTTCGCTTTTATTAATTTGAAATTGTTAAATCTGATGAGGCCTTGACACTTTAGCATTTAGTTATGGGTTCACGTGACATTAAATTATTGCGAGAAGCAGGCAATAATCAATTATTCACGAAAGCACGTGGAAATAATTTTGATCCTGGCGTTTCCGCTCTGGTATCAGAAATACGTGTTAATTTAATAGAATTTGCACATGGTAAATTCTAACCACTAAGTTTGGGACATCTCAAACAACATTCGTTGCCACTCTGAACGCACTCTGCAATGCAGCCATCATTTCTGAAGAGTACAGTTAGCAATTGTCAGTATAACCAACCTACAGTTTAATAAGTTATTTTGCATGGAATCCATAAAATGCGTTTTGGTGATGGAATCGTAAATTATGGAAAGCCGTTGACCGTGCACCCTGTCCAATTGTGTTGTTTTTAAGCTGTTATCTTTACAGGTGTTGTCCTTGTAAGAGCAGTAATAGGAAATTCTGGTTGAGGCCCCTAGGTATCATCGCTATCAACTTATTTATCAGATGACAACAACTATTTACGTACCAAACACGCAAACAGGTATTATAAATTTTATTCCTCTTATAATAGCAAAATTTTATTTCTATGAGTAGTTAAACCAGTACTGTAAAATTTTTTTAATGCAGCACTTGAAATTTCATTAACCTCAATTTTTTTTGCATGAATTAATTACTAAACTAGGGACTTCAATTTTGTACAAGTCTGATACAATTAAAACGAGTTCGATTTAAAATACTTGACGACTTCATTCAATATTAAAGTAAATAACAATTTGGTTATGCAGTTTACATTTCAGCAATTTTTTTATTTTTATTGTTCTAGTGGCAACATTTCAATTTTGTAAATATTGTAAAAAACAGTTATAAGAATAATTAGCAAGTACATATCATTGGCTGAAAAGAGATTTTTTATTAATAATATATTTTTTTCTACTCACTAAAATAGCGGCATTGTGTTATTGTTTATTACACTTGGATTGAATCAAGTGTATGGTTTTACTAGTAGGCATAACAATTCAAAGAACCCCACTGCAGTCCTTGAGATAAGAGTGCAGTCCAACTATATTTTAACAAGAAAATTTTAACCTCATTAATTTTTTTAGAAAGGTAAATAATTAACAAAGGTTACAAGGTACTCTAGCATCGGTTGAATAACTATCCGGTTTTTGTGTTATTTTTCGGGTTTCTAAACCAAAAGTATAGTGGCGCCTAATCCATCTTTTACAGTAAATCATACCCCCACCACAACCCTACTCAAAGCTCTCCGTTCAAGTGACGTTCAGAGCTAGACCACATACATTCATCTTCCGTTTCAAGTTGTAGGGATAGCACACACCTTATTACCGAATTAGGGAATGCCTAACTATTATCATCATCATCATTATGTCTTCAGTCCTGAAACTGGTTAGAGGCGTACCCTCATTGTTGCCTATTCTGAACTAACCTACACATTTCCCTGAAATTTGCACATTCTGCATCTATCACTATCTGATTTTGGTCTACATCTACCTCTTTTTTCCTATCTCTGCTTATAATATATCCCATACTATTCCTCAAAAATGCCTTAGAATGTATTCTGCGCGTCTATTTCTCCTATTTTTTTCCACAGATATCTTTATTCTCCTACTATTTCTATAACCTATTTGTTATTAACTTCGTTTGTCCATGCTATTATCGTCATACATCTGAAGCACGACATTTCAAAAGTCTGCTACCGTTTTTCTGTCTGCTTTTCTTACTGCCCGTATTTCATAGGCATACTGTGCTGTGCTCCACACATATGCTTTCAACAATTTTCTTTTTGTTTCTATGTTTGTTGACTTTGATCATAGGCGCTGTTCTTTCTTGTTAGGTGCAGTTCGGTCCCCTTTTATTGTTTTACAATTATATACCCTATTTCTCCGAATTCAGTGGTTGTGAAGGGGGGTAAGCAGCATGTGGCTGCCAAGTTCCCCCAGCACTTGAACTATTGCCGATTTAATATTTTTTCCAAGATATCTTTTTGCACAGTCACAACCTGTAGTTGTTTATAAGAATCATCAGATTTATCTGCGCTTATTTTTTGGTCATTAGGTTTTCCGTCTCGAAACTGGTTGGACACGTACCTCCACTTATTTATATTCTGAGCTATCTAACACAGTTCCTTGTTTGTTTTTTTTATAGTAGTAAAAGATTTTATATCCGCTGTGTGGGACTCTTCCTTGCCGGAGCAAGGACATACCCACTAAAAATTCACTTTGGTGTCAGACTCGAGATCCCTTGTCAAAGGACGTTTATAGGGATGCCGTAACTAGCGTACCTGGACCAGGTCCTTCACCGCCGTCGCGAATTGGAAAAAACATGGCGTTACGCGCAGTTTATTCCTTTGGGACGTGTGATAGAATCGCAGCAATTTTCATTGCCGGAGCATCGCACTGGGGTGCCTATGTCGTCGCCATAAGATTCTTCATATGCGCCCAGAGCACGTATGAGCTGGTTTTCGTGATCTTCTAGAGTTCCGTAAACCCTTTCTGCGTTCGACCGGAGCCATTCCTTGACGGTTTGCAGATTTGCCTCTCTGTGAAGCTGAACGCTTCGGATGAACCAGGAGCTCCGAAGACTCCCCTTAGGGCCTTATTCTTGATCACCTGGAGTTTCCGCATGTGCGTTTCCGCTGCGTTACCCCACACCGCTGATGCGTATGCAAACGTCGGTCTGGTTATCGCCTGGTAGAGCCTAAGCTTGTTTGAAGCGTTCAGCCTACTTCGGCGATTGGTCAAGGGGTATAGCTGAGCCATAACACCCTTGGCCTTGTTTGCCGCATACTCGATGTGAGCTTTCCAGGTTAGCTTCGAATCAAGGATCATCCCTAGATACTTGACGTCTGAACGACAAGGCATCGGTTCGTCGAACGCTCTGACATCGTCTCTAGGTCGGTGACGTCGCTTCGAGAAGAAAACTGCCGCGCTATTTTCTGGATTGACCTCGAGTTGCCAGAGTCTTAGCCACTTCTCGAGAGCGTCCATCGCCGTTTGCAGTCTCTGCATAATGAGGTGCGGAGCACGGGACCTGGCTAGAAGGGCTGTGTCGTCGGCGTATAGTGCCATCCTGGTGTCTGCCGTTTTCGGTAGGTCGCTCACCAAGATGCTAAAGAGTGCCGGCGAGAGGAGAGAGCCTTGGGGTACCCCAGCCCTGATTCTCCGCCTCGTCGACCGCACCCCGTCCAGCCTGATGCAAAATTATCTATCGTGAAGATAGGATTTGTCAGTCGAATGAGAGCGCGTGATAAACCCCTCTCCAGCATCTTGTAGAGTAGGCCGTTATGCCAGAACTTGTCGAAAGCTTTAGACACATCCAGGAACACTGCGCCAGTTGACTGTCGCCAGTTGAAGCCTTCCGCGATGTGCTCCACCCCTCGCAGTATCTGGTGAACGGTGGAATGCCCCCTGCGGAACCCAAACTGTTCGTGCTAGATAACGTCGTGCTCCTGCATCGCCGCCTGGAGTCTCCTTAGAAAAACGGCTTCCGCTATTTTCCCAACTACCGACAGCAAGCTAATGGGCCGGTAGTTTTGTGGGAATTTCGCAGATTTGCCTGCCTTCCGGAGCACTACGACATCCGCCGTCTTCCATGTGGATGGAAAGTGGTGGAGTCTTAACATGGCGTTGATGATTCCGGTTAACGCCCGGAGGGCGTTTTCCGGCAGTGCTTTCAGAGCCCGGTTGGAGATACCGTCCGGTCCAGTAGCCTTTCTGACCCTTAAGGCCTTGATAAGATCCTTGACTTCATCAACCGTGGTAGGGTCAAGTTCCTGAGGATCGTCGTCCCTTAGCCTCCGTCGGACGTCGCGGTAAACCCGTTTGATATGCCGAAGGTCTGTGTGAGCATAGTTTGGCTCGAACTGACGTTTCATGCTGTCTGCGAAGACTTCTGCCTTTTCAGAGACTGAATAGGCTAAGCCTGTTTCGCCATGGATAGGAGGCATTGGGGACGTCTTGTGCCTCAGTACTTTCGACATCCTCCACAGAGAGTTGTCGTCGGCTCGGAGGTTCTCCAGTCTGGCTACCCAGGCCTCGTTTCGGTGCCGCCGTATTGCTAATCGCATTTCGGCGACCAATCGATTATACCGGAGTCGTTCCGCACGATCCCAGGTTCTTTGCCACTGACGCCTGGCGCGGTTCTTCTCCCGGATGAGGTCACGGATGTGCAGAGGGAGGATGTCCCTCTTATCCGCTACCGGTCTCATGGAAGTGGCTCTACTGACCGAGGTCTGTATGCACTCCACGAGGCGGTCCAATTGCGCCTCCAGCGCGTCAGCCGTCGGTATGTCGTTAGACATCCCTTCGACCGACCTCGCTAGACGGGCGGCAAATGCCGGCCACGAAACCCTAGGGGTTTCGTTGATGGCAGGGGCTCGCTCCCCTCCGAGATGAAGCAGCACCGGGTTGTGGTCAGAACTGAGGTCGCTGACGGCCCGGATCTCCGTGTTCAGCGTCACTTACACACAGTTCCTTGAAATTCCCACACAGCCTATATACAGCTTGGTTCCCCTTCTATTGTTTTTTAATTTTATGCCTTATTTCACCGAGATTCAGTGGTATGTACAGGGGTGTGAGTGTTGTCACGCACGTTAAAGATCCCTACCTTGCTTGAAACAGCAAAGGTTCGTCAAAATTTCAAATACCGCAATTCGAACGTGCGTACGGTTAAAGCTCTTAATCTCATAAGTCAATCGTTCGTTTTTGATCCAGAACAAACATAATACAGTCATTTGCGAAATTTGCCTATAAGCAGTTACATAGATGCACGACCACGCTTACCTATGAGGTATTGAACATTGGGAACTAGGGTTACCGCTTGATATTAAAAAAGGAAAATGGAGGGAACTAAAGGCAACAAAAACGAAATTAGGTTGGACATTAGTTGGAAAGAATAAAATTACGGAAGTACATTCTTCGTACTACCATTACCACATTTCTGCATGTAATCCGGACGAAAATCTTCATGTAATTGTAAAAGAGTTCTTTTCTGTTGACGCTTTAGGTGTAAAACCTCCGGAAATTGCACTTGAATCAAAGAATGATAGTAGAGTAAAAGCTATACTTGAACGAACGACACGAAAAGTTGAAAATACGATAAATACGAGACTGGAATATTGTGGCGTTTTCTGATAGTTATGAAATGGCGAAAGGTAGAATGCAATGCTTAGAAAAGAAGATGGCTAAAAATTCAGATCTTGCAGTTAAACTCAAATTGCAAATACATGAGCATCTTACAAAAGGATATGCTCGCCAGATAACCACCGATGAGGCATGTGTCTTATCTCCAAGAACATGGTACCTTCTTATATTCGCTGTTACCAACCCAAATAAAACTCGAAAGGTAAGAATAGTGTGGGATGGAGCAGGGGCCGTAAATGTCATTTTACTAAATTCAATATTATTGAAGGGACCAGATTTATTATACTCGTTAATTAACATCTTGTATCGATTCCGAGAGAAGCCGGTAGCTCTTGCAGGCGATATAAAAAAGATGTATCACTAAGTACTTGTTTGCAAGGAAGACCAACAAAGCCAAAGATTCTTATGGCGAGAAAATCAAGACGTGGAACCAACAGTCTTTGTTATGAGCGTTACGACATTTGGTGCTACTCTCCATGTGTGGCTAACTAAGTAAAGAACAAAAATGCTCGGCGATTTGCTGCCGAGAGTCTAGAAGCTGTTGCTGCAATTTGCAACAACAACTATGTTGATGACTGGCTACAAAGTTTTCAGTCCGAAGAGGAGGCTGCAACAATAGCGAAAGAAGTAATTCAAGTACACAGTGCTGGTGGGTTCTTAATACCAAATTGGGCTTCAAATTCGAAAGCAAAACGTGAAGTTCTCAGAACGCTCATGATGACTTACGACCCTCTTGAACTGGTATCACCATTCCTAGTATATCTGAAAATACTCCTCTAAGATATTTGGCGGTCTGAAATTTCGTGGGATCAACCTATAACTGACGAACAGTATAAGAATTGGGTAAAGTGGACTCAAATCTTATCAAACATTCAGGGTTTAAAAATTCTAAGTCGTTATTTTAGAAAGAAATACAATCTCCAACTGCATGTTTTCGTTGATGCTAGTGACTCGGCATATGCAGCTGCTGCATACTTTCGTTTTAGTACGGTTACCAATATACACTGCTGGTTTATTGCTGCAAAAACAAAGGTGGCACCTCTTAAGCTCATGTCTATTCCACGACTGGAATTACAAGCTGCTGTTCTGGGAGCTCGACTGTCGAACTCTAATATATCAAGACACGCATTAACGCCTGATCGCGCGGTTCTATTGACGGACTCCATGGATGTACTTTTGTGGTTACGATCGGGCCTAAGAAAATATCGACAATTCGTAGCTTTTCGAATTGGCGAAATATTAGAGACAACGAACGTGGCATATTGGCGGTGGGTAGCATCAAAATCAAACGTAGCGAATGAAGCGACCAAGTGGAAAAATCAACATACGTTATTATCTGACAGAAGAGGAAGTCCGACAGCAATGGAAGCCGATATAATTGTGGAAGGTTTTAATCGAAGTATTGACCAGCATGGGGTACGTTACATGCGATTTATAACTGATGACGATTCCAGCGTTTATGCGAAAATTCAACAAAATGTTTCATATGGCAACAAAGTAAAGAAATTTGAATTTGTAACTTTCTTTTGAGATATTTGAAGTTTATAGGGCAATACAATACTACTCCATTTAATACACTCTATACAAAGAATCACAAATTGTATTTCCATTTTGTAGGTTCAAAAAATAGAATGTACAAATCACCTAATAAAAAACAACGGTAAAAGATTGTACGCTGTAAAAAAAGATACTAAGAAAATTGTTGACAGCCACAAAAACTAAGAGTTGCAAAACTTTGCTAGTAGAGGAAGGTGGGCAACCTAGCACACTCTTCCTCACTCCTCCGCCCGATCCACCGATCCTCCTCCGCCCGATCCACCGATCCTCATCCATTCGATCCACCGATTCTCCTCCGCCCAATCCATCGATCCTCCTCCACCCTATCAACCTATCCTCCTCCACCCGATCCATCGACCCTACTCCTCCCGATCCACCGATCCTTCTCTACCTGATCCACCGATCCTCTTCCTCCCGATTCACCCGATCCTTCCAATCCTCCCGATCCACCCGATTCCTATCTAACCTAGATTAAAGCTTTCTTCGACTAGGGATATTCATATCCACATCCACCTGATTCATATCTAACCTAGAATTTTCTGAACAATCTAACCCTGTTTGAATTTTTAAAATCGGACTATCCTTTAAAAAGTTACAACCTGTTAAAGCCTCGTACCGTTAAATTTTTTGTTTATTAATTTTAAGTCGATCTTTAAATCCTTTTTGGTCACCCGAGGTATACGCTTTAACTCGGAATCTCCCGACTACCCCGTACCTTAACACAAACCCTCAAACCAAATTTTTAGCTAATGTATTTATAGAAATGTTATAATGCGGTCTAAAATTTACCGCAATATTCAAACCATTCGCTTATTTTAAAAATAACACCAAAACTTTGAAAACCACTTAAAACATTCTTCAATTCTTCTCTGCAGGATAATTTTAAGAAACCTAATAAATTTACAAAATAAAATCAACTCTAGAAAGCTCTATAGACAACCAATTATACATAGATTTCTCTCATACCTTGAAAATCAATTTAGGTTTTCTGTATATCAATTTAAACCTTTTGAAGAGAAACTTAATAAAACACTTTAAACGCTTACTAAAGGAATACCAAACTTGTTGTCAACAGGATACTTACTATAAAGCAATTTAATTTTTAAACAACATCTACGTTATATTTTTGGAATGTATGATTTGCTTAGTTTTCAAATGAATCACCGAACGGAAGTACATGCAGTGTTATTAAAATTAACCATTAGTTTCTCATTTACAAGCGCAGTTAATTATTGTTTAAATACGGAGAAGCTCGAAATTTAAATCAAATTATAGAATGCGTATTGCCATATATCAACTAGAGTTGTAGGAAGTACCTTTCACAATTAATAATCAGACGTCATTGACAAAACAATGCAAGACTGAGGATCATACATTTCACTGTTATTAAATTAACGATTTATCAATGGAAACCATATATAAGCTAATTTTAACCTTGTCTAATGACCTAGCTATAATTACTAATACGAGGTTAATTTTGTAAATACCTTGGAAGTGAATCTTTGTTTTCTCTAGTGGTAGTAATGTTTAATTGTATTTACCGGAATTAAAAGTTGCCGCCGGCCTTACTACTCATTTTGAAGAAATTCCCGTACAACTTTCCATAAATACTATTAACTGTGTAATCGTTCAACAAAAGTTTTCTTAGAATAACCAACATTTTTTGCGTTCCAGTAGTATGACCTATCAAATTAGTCTAGAATTTTCTCAAAGATCTAATGGGTTTTAATTCTCAACGTCGATGAAATAAATTTAATTTGTATATGAAACTGTAATAATTATAATAATAATGCACTTACTCGTACACGAACGGATCATGTACTAAAATTTTTGTTTTTGTAAAAGTAATTTTCTATACAATAGGACTAAACAGAATTAGAGCAAAGCACAGTATAACATTTATTAATCTTGAAATATACATTTTATTGCTTTATAAATAAATTCAATAATTTGTTTGGCGCATGCTAAATGGTAATTCATGTGAATAAGACAATGACCAAATCTTCCACAACCCATCCTTAATGTTTTCAAATTCGGAACCTTAAATTCTTCAATATTTATAACATTATTGCACGGCATACACTTGGATACGATACGCTGCTTTTCCAGTCCTTTCACATAAATTGTAACATGAGGCGGTATAATAGTTTGCAGATATAACGTGAGAACATCTAGTGATAACAGATTTGTTGATTGGTTTTCCCAGCTAAGCCCGTGTAAGTGCTTCCGAAACCATGCGCAATGTTTCTTGAAATCTTCACTCAAATAGCTATAGTCTAAAGGTATCTTTAATATTTCGTGTCATACTTCGTCGTTTTTCACGTCAAAACCGCCACGTCTTTAATAAAAAATTCGGTTGTTTTATACTGGAAGTCTTGAACATCTAGGATGTAAGCCATGGTGCAGCGTTCTTCTCGATGGACGTCAACACCAGAAAAATCCATCTTTAACTTGTAATTTTGATCAACTCGACGATACTTTGACAACGAATGCTCTGAAACATGGCTCCCTCGCCCTTTATGCTGACGGTTGAGCACACGCAGCTCCTTATTATGTTAATTGGTGCTATATGCAAGTCTTTACCGGAAAAGTGTTGCTTATAATTGTTTTATGGTGAGTTTTACCTGTTTGTATTTAACCACCACCAATATTTTAGATTTTTTATAAAAATTTCTCTTAGCGATGTAAGATATCGACTATTATTGTGTTTTTTTTAGGTTCTCAAATCCTTCGAAATTTTTTTCAAATCGAACGACCCTTTACTGATTTACAGATCAACCTTTTACAAACCATATGGGGTTCATCTTCAATCTATTTCTAAACAGCATTGCTCTCTTTCTCTCTCTCTCTCTCTCTCTCTTTTGAGATAAACGCAGCGTGTAACCTATCAAATTGTATAGAATTTCTTGGGAAATCGAAATCAATTATCGCGTATTTTAAAATTAGCTACAACAAAGACCCGCATAGTGTTTTAATATTCAAAAACCTAACAGAAAAACACCTCTATTTCAAGCCCCCAAACACTGCAAGCACATTTCTTTAAATTTAAGGTATGTCATGTCACAACTTATATGATCAGGAAAGATATGGCGAACGTTTGTGCCATCTTGTTTCCATAATGCGATTACATTGGCGTTATCTCTGAGTCTATGTTTTAAGGCACTAGCGTAAGTTTGACATAAGTAAAAGGCATCAATGATCTTAATCTGAATAGGCCTAGGTCGAAGAAAACTCTAACCTAGGTTAGATATGAATCGGGTGAATCGGGAGGATCGGGAAGATCGGTGGATCGGCAGGATCGGTAGATCGGGAAGAGGATTGGGAGGAGGAGAATCGAAAGAAGGAAGATCGGTGGATCGGGTGGAGAAGGATCGGTGGATCGGGTGAAGGAGGATCGGTGGATCGGGCGGAAGAGGATCGGTGTATCGGGTGGAGGAAGATGGGTGGATCGGGCGGAGGAGGATTAGTGGATCGGGCGGAGGAGTGAAGAGGAGTGTGCCAGGATGCCCACCATCCTTTACTATTGCTCAAAAAGCAATATATGATAACGCCCACGGTGATTTGCCTTGCCTAATTGAAGATTTAAATAATGGGCCACGGCATATTTTTGGGAACCATATGAAATGCAAAGATTATTTTTGCGATAATGCGTGTGCAGTATTATCTGATGAATGCAATTAGTACGTAATTCGGGTTTATTATTACGAGTAGTGGAAGCAACGCTTATTAGAGAAATTGATACCTGTATATAAACTTTTTTATTTTTAGGAGCTCTTTCTTTAGTGACTAGGAAGGCCGGCTTGTTAATTGATAATGAAACAAACAATCGAGCTGAGCTTTTTATGAGCATTGTGGCTAAATTTAATATGGGCAAACAACTAACTCTTATTTAGAGATTTTCCTATAATATTCGAAGTTACTTATCAACGTTAAGGTATAATAAAGGTATCATCAAAGCAGCAAAAAATAAAAATCACTATATTTTAATTCATCAAACATGACTGAATTTGGTGATTTTAGACTTGGAAAAGTTTTGCCAAGGAAAGTCCAGGTAAATACACCAAAACATATATTAGTAGACAAACTAAAAACATTTGTAAGTGAAAATCGCTATAATAAAAAATACTACTGGCAAACGTAAAACGATCAAGACTAAAGATCAAGATTATGGACCTTATGCTATTCAACCAGATATGGAACAACACGTGCTAAAACAACAATGTGATCGTGTCCTGGAAACGTTAAAAGTATATAGTGATAATAATTGAATAATGACATATTGTATACTTGGAACGCTGTGGCGTAACTCTGAACTTAATACAACTTACCACTTAACAAAACATATATTTAAATTCTACAAAGTAATAGTGTGGTAAACGGTAACCAATTAATAAATCCAACCAATGAAAACTATTGATGGTAACTATAGCGCAAGTTAGCATTATCGCAGCTACCACTGTAGGTCAGTTCCACAACCCCTATTGCAAAATTTAGCGTATAAATCAATTGACAGCTTCCAACTTTGGAAATATAATCAGGATGAGGGTTAGAACCTTATGTCATAAGGCTATTTGGACTCCTACACTTTTCTATTCCGAAGCAACTGAATTTGGGAAAATGTATGAATCTGTAGTAATAAGTTTATTGGCAAAAACTTTAGGCATAGAGATGCAACCTACTGGACTTTATATAGATATAGATTATTTATTTTTAGCAGCGTCGCCCGATTTTAATTTTTTCAAGCTACATCATTACAACTTTCGTGAGCAATTATTTATCTTTTCTAATGGTTAATTGGTCACAATACGTTGGTTGATGTGAAATGTTTGCCCAAAGTAAAAAACATGGCATGACCTTAGAGCAAGCTGCAAAAAAGAGAGACGTTTGTTTGCAATATGTAAATGGGGTGCTGAGCTTGAAAAAACCATAATTATTATTACCAGGTACTTTACACCAAGGTTTTAAAAAATGTAATCGTATAAATTAAATGTTTATAGATTCAGGGCTAACTTCATATTTCGAAAAGGGACATATATTATTTTGCCGTGTTTATTAGCAATGAATCGCCGTTGTACATCGAGAAAATAACACGCGATAACGATTTGTGGATAAAAACAATGCTTCCAAAATTAGAGTCTTTTTACAGGAACTGTATTTTTCCGGAAATCGTACGCGGGAACTTAAAAAATGGACTAAGATGTGTTGATCCCGATTATATAAAGAACGCTCAAAAACTGAAACAGTTAGCAAGTATAATATACCCTTCAATATTTCAATGATATGTTTTTAAAAATTTGATCTTTTAGGAAAAAGAAGATAGTACGCTTGATTAGTGACTATTGACGTAGTGGACTAGGCCTACATGGGGGATACCACTTGTAAAAAAAGCGCGAGTACTCTACCTCTAATTGCATATATTTTCGGCGTTTGTGTTTTAGCGAAAGGTGGTGTGGAAACGGGTATGGTTATATAGAATGATTATGTGCAAAATAGAAATCGTATACGGGAGCATTACGTCGAAATAGTTGTTAACATCAGTGTACTTTGTTATTCTGTGTATGCCTTTGGATGTGATAATTTGTATTTAATTTATGTATTTGAAACTTGCTAATGTTTCTGTTGATTTTTGAGAATATATGTTCAACTATACTTATATATACCTAATAATGGGGTTATTTATAAAAATGAGGTCTTTGGATTGTTGGATTGGTCGAAAATAGACGTGCTCTGATTAGTTAAAATCATATCAGTTTTCAATTTCCAGTTATAAATAGAATGGTGCTTGCTACATATCCTGACATAAAACGGTTTTTATTTAAAAATTTCTACAATATGCACGTATTTAGAATTCGTACCAAAAACTTTATTTTATACTATAGTTATCGAACAAATCGATTTCCAACCAACTCACTTTTATTGTAAACTACTGCAGAAGTCAACTTCTCCAACAAATTTTATTCTTTGCCGACACACTACAGAGTATGCAGTAAACAAATGTACAAATCTTAATACCAACAAACTGACACACTAACAAAACTTATATTCTTGCAAAATTTATAACATAAACATTATATGCACCACAAAATCTCGAACAAACTTCACAATACTCGATGCATAAAGCACAACGACGGTATTTGTGTTAGTCATACTATCGTCGCTTTTTATTGATGGTGCCAAGGTACATAATGTCACCACTGAAGCATCGCAGCCTTGCATTTCCGATTAAAAATTTATTTAGGTCATTTTCAAAAATTAAACTTGTTCATTTTCATCTACACACACACGCACGCACGCACGCACACACACACACACAAACACACACACACACACACACATACCCAGCAACAATAAACAACACACAAACAAATTTACAGCTCCCGCACGGAAGAGAACATTCTTGAAAAACCTATCCAACATGAAAAACACATATGGGGTCATGGGCACCTCAAGAAAACATTTTTCATAAATCTTGCCTGTTCATTCTGATCTACACATCCAAGAAAAGGATATAAAAAAATCAGAGTATAGAACTGTATACAAAAACACTGCAGCGCCTGCTTAGAAAACATTTTTTAATTAGATTATAAGAATATTGCTTGCACAATAATTTTGTGCCATATAAATGTGTTCAAAATGTCAGAAACGAATAAATTCATTACTACCAATATATATTACTCAACGAAAATTGAAAGCGTAACTATCAATTTTTATTGGTCTAAGATATTAATTAAATAAACCCTTTTGGGACGTCCCTGAGTGTGGTGAGTTGCTATAAAAAGCTTTTATAAACCATAAAACAAGCATTGGTAAGCGTATGATTTTATTTTATACCTAAGTACCTTCAAGTTTTTTATTTTAAAATAACAATAAAGCCTAAATAACGCTTTGTGAAGTTATTTACTAATTATTAAAACTATAAAATCTAATTCGTATTGAGATTGCTTTTGTGTGTATCTAACAAAAGCAAACAATAGCCGTACACTAAATATCAGTTGTCTTATTAATTATACACGGTCCACGTGGAGTTGAATAGTATGTAAGCTATCTGCTAGATTTCCTTATTCAATGAGCTTTAAACACTTTATTGCTCTGGTTTGATGCACTTCCCGACGATTATCCTTCTCCATTTTACATTGACGGATTGTAGGAAATGTTTGTTGCAGTCGTCTAATTGCGATACACCCACTTTAATAAAAATAGCCTAGCAACACCTTCGTAAAACTTGGTGAACTGTTGGGAATGTTCCCGCATACCGACTACTTTAAATCCACACTGCGCTTATGGAAAATACTTCTGGCACAATCATAGATAGGAAAATTCAACAAAACAATTTATTTATTGGTGCATTTTATAACAAGAAAACATTCTGAAGATGATGGTATAAAAATTACTACAATATTTTATTTAATTCAGCTATAAACGAATTCCAAAATGTTTAAAATTAAATTCACAATTTTGATTTTTATGTCATTATCTTTTTTGATTTTATTAAAAACCAACACCACTTCCACAATTTAAACAAAAAAGTTGGCCTATCTAAGATTGTGCTAGAAGAATAAAGAGAGAATTTCCCCAGTCTTAATGTACCAGTTAAAAATCAATGGGGATAGGGCACATCCCTGTCTCACCCTTTTCCTAATGTTTACTTCTCTACGTTCCTGCTCTAATTCTATTACTGCTGTTTGCTCTTTGTATAAGCTATGTACTATTCGTCTATCCCTATAACTCATTCCAATCTTTTTGAGTATATCAAACGTTTTCCTCCATTTTACAATGTCGAATGATTTTTCCAGATCTACAGCCTAACTATACTGGTCATAATTCTAACACTCTCATATTAAAAACTCATTTATGTTTCAAAATAAGGGAGTAACTTGATATAACTTAAAAAATAAAACACGATTTTTTTGAGAATAGTGTAATGTTAATCGTACCTGAACGTAGCTTAAAAAAGGTTATCCCTTATAACAGAAATGCGATCCTCACACACACTTATTTCCAACCATTTACAACTACTGATTTGTTAGGTCAAAAATTTAGTCTTTTTTGCTAGTAATTTATTACCTTAAATAACTAAAGATTGCGCTATTTGCAACAAAGTAGTTATTCTATACACCAATTTCTCAGTTGATCAATTAAAATAGAAAGTGTCAAAATTTGGCACAGTGTCCGCATTTGTTACATTCACCCTAGTTATCTAAATCAGAACACTTCAAAATTATTTTACAGCCAATTAGATTCAACTAACACAATTACGATAGCCTTCAATCGAAGCTTGAACATAATTCCTATACTCACTTGAAAAATTGCTTCTTAATCTTTAGGAAAGTTAGGCACAAGATAAAATTTCATGTCTTAAATTTGGCAGAAAAGTAAGGCAAATTTTCCGCTACATTTGCTTTATTTACATTTTGATTTTAATAGAAGTCTAATTAAATTTTACAAGTTTCAGAATAATCAGAAATTCATGAAGATGCTTTCACTAGGTTTATAAATAAGTTTAGCGATTAATCTTGATCATTCGGCGTTTAACTTTATAGCAGTAACTTCACCTCGTAAATTAGAGTAATGGTTAATAGGCATATAAATGTAGGTCGCATCTAAGATGAAAATTTTTTAAAACGTTTTTTGTTTTAGAGATGTACAGCGTTTGCGATATGTTTACTAATACCTAAATTGGTAGATGGCAATAATATTAAACGCGATGGTAAGTTGTACATATTTTCTCGTAAAAACCTAATTTCCATAAATTACTAGCGTTGGTGCATGAAAACTTGGTAATAAATGAAAATGAAGGTGCTACAATTAAGTCTCAGGCACTTGACTTTCAAAATCCAATTGACGTAAATAGCGCAATAAACAATGTAGGTATTGGATTAGGAGGCTATGCAACGAATGGATATCTAGCAGTACCATCCAATCCATTTCCTTATGGACCACCTGCACAAAATTCTTATTCCCAGAATAGCCCAAACGTAGATATAACTTACAATGGATATGGTTCTCCATATGGCGACGATATCTTTCAAAATCATTATGCCACCTTATGGCCGTCGTCCGACTACGAAGCTCAAAGTATGGAAATGCCAAACCTCCAAAATAACCAATTTCATTTTACGTCAAATTCTCACAATTGGACACCATTGACAACATCCAAAACCCACACAAGACCATTAGACGACGAGCTCTTCAAACAGCATAACCCAGTTCAAGATAATGATAATTTATTCAACGATATAACACCCAACGCAATTCAGGAAAGCCGATTTACAGGATATGACGGTCTTCAAAATAATGAACGTCCACCTAATGAATACGACTCATTACCTCACATAACTCAGAATTATGATAACCAATACAATGGCGAGATTTCAAACTCCTCTCACAGCGGTCCTCCTAACGACGTTCAACCATATGGTTATGATTTTACAAGTTCAACGTCTAAACCAAATATTCCAACACGGCAATATACTGGGGGCGATTTTACTTCACTCCATTCTTATACTCCACAGGAAATCTATATAGTTCAGAGTAACAACCAAAAACATTACAAAGACCTGCAGAGTAACGTCGACACATCTCTTCCAGAAGGATACGACACTTCCGTTCCGAAAAACACTCAGTGTCAAGTTAATCAGCAACACCAGGTGACCTTATATCCTATAGTTTCAAGTTCTAATCAAATGGTATTTCAATATCCTGCACAAAACGTACTGCAAAATTATGTTGAACTGCCAAAACCATCCTACGAAATTTCATTAGGAACAAGCACCTTCCCTTCGGTTAATACCAGTGCACAAGCTTCATTCAATCTTGGATACCAATATGTAGCTCCTTGGTCAAAACCAAAACAAAGGTGTAATAATGACCGTGACTTTAAACAACAGCATAGAAAAATGCTACCGTGGTCGTCTGCTTCATATAACCTTGGTGCCTCTTTTCAGCCCTTGTTAAGCTATGGTACCGCTTCAAATCGACGCCATGCAAAATCTGATGATGGAAAAACGTTTAAACCTTATCAAATATCAAAAAATGTGGTACATAATTGTTTACTACGAAAAAACTACAATATGAAAAAGGCCCAAAAGCAACCGATATATTGGCAAATTTTTGAAAAAAGGCATTACATCCATTAATTAGGATATACTACTAACTCCACTTTGTTTTTCTGTTGTTAATTTATTAAAGTTAATATTTTTACCTAGAATGTTTTTGTGTTACAAATTACGTATTTCCGGGAAGATAATGTACGGTAAGATCCAAAGGCTATACTTTTGGTGACTCTCGACGTTTGCAAAAATAAGGAAAGTTAATAAATGCACCCTTCTATAGTTTTATATGTAAGAAATGTTTCAAGTTGAATGCAGTTGACCGAGTGGTGTTTATATAATTATTCAAAGGCAGATGATAGCAAGGTTCTCGACACTGAAATGAAAGAAAAAACAGCTTTATGTTTTAGTTGTAGAAAAACATTTATGAAAAATAACTAAATAAAAGTGACAATACAGTGGTCTTCACACACTTCCATACTTTAGCCAGTACTCGTGGTCTAAAGTGTTTGTTACGTTATACGATGACCAATGAAGGATTTGGTAGCATAAATCAGTTGAAGCATTGTCTAGAAAGTACTTTAAATGATTTATAATAGTTTTGAAGTATTTTTAAATCAGTTCAAAGTATATTGCAGTAATTATAAAAAAACTCCACGCAAGAAGGTTTTAAAAAGAACTTCACCAATCAGAAATTTGATGGATTTAAAGACGATTATTAGTTAGATTTATGATAGGTAGTAGGCAAGATTTTGTTTGCAAACTTGAAGAAAGTTTATTAATATGTTACGTTGCATTTTGTATTTGAAAATTTACTGCCTTCTTACTTTAAAAACAATTTTAGTTTCTACTGATTTAAATTTAGGGGTTACTACACTTTTTAAGTTAGCTCCGTTAGGTAGCTAACTATGATGACCTTTATTTACTTTTATCAGGTAAGTTAGACAACCAACGTTGCTTGTACTTTATTTAATTCAAAGTCCACATGTTTAAACTTTCTGGTTCCTTATCTAGATATGTAATCTTTGCTAATTAGAAATTTTTTGAATGTTGTTTTTAAAAGATAAACATCGTTCAAATTTATTTCTATTCTATATAGAATTTCCGTGATTATTTCTACAGAAAACAATTTTATAAATATATTGGTTGAGCGATTAACTACCTATTTAACACTAGTCGATTGAGTTTTTATAGACTAAATAAAGTAAATCCCTCCGGGCAGTTACAAATTCTTATCATGGAAAAAATGCTTTTTCTTTTTACGCGACATGTAGGTTCAAAAAAGCGTGATATTGGCTTAATAGAAATTTCAATATTTTTAGCCCGAAATGTACTCATTATAATTCGATTCTTACAAGTAAGGTTTGTTTCATTGTAACATTAAAAGTGACGTTGTCGTAGCAGCCTATTTTGTTTGATTATCGCATTTATGTAGCTACACATACCCTTCAAAACCTGCGTCAAGGAATAATATATGATGATGAACGACAGCTGTTTGCTATACTTCTGAATGGTATGTATATGGCCTACATTTTTGCAATGTTATGAGCAGCACACTAGACTGTAAGATTTATCTAATAACTTGAGATTCTGTAATTTAAATGTACGATTGTAAATATGTGGGTTTCGAGTACTTGCATGTTTCAGCAGCTTCTCGTCGCAATAAATTCGTTCTGCTTTAACATAGTAATTAAGTATTTAGTGTAAGTTTGTTTCTCCCGCTGTGTATAGATGATTAGTATTAATGGCTTGCTATGCCAATACGGATTATTATTAATTACGGTAGATAAATTCACTTAGTTTGGTTATACTTTATTATGCGGCAATATTTACAGGGGTGTCTACTTACATAATTCCTTTGTTCCCAAAAAATCCTTGATTTGATTGTTACTAGATGTAATTAGTATTTAAGAAGGAGTGAAGGCACATATGTTTCTCCTTACAATTCAATTTTGTTTTACTATCCAAATTCCCAGAAACTATTTATTAGAGTTATATTTCAGTGCGTTTTGTGCTTAAATATTCTTGCAGGAACAGATATTCAAAGAAGAAGTAAAGCAGTTGGTGTGCACTATCGTTTTGTTTTGTTCTTTAGCCCCGTCCAATCTCTGACTGTGGTTAGCGTGACATTTGTTTTCTTGCTCTTTCTCTCATCTTCCTTTCTACCCCGTAATGCAAACAGGTATTTTATTATTTTCTTACTGGTCCCCGCAATGCGGACAAATATTTTGTTCTTTTCTTACTGGTCAGCTTGTATTTTGGGTAACAAATTTTTGGCTTACCCAACATTGTGATCCGATTTTTTGTAGAGACTCTTTTGTCCAGATTGTAACTTTCGTTGTGTCCATTCCTTTTTCATTACATGAGGATTTTCTGCAGATTTTTGTTTCACGTCGAAATTTGGGAATTGCGTTTTCGCCAATAATTTTAGTGCTTCTGCGTAGAGAAGTTTGAAAACACTGACTTTTCCATTCCTATTACGTCCTATTCTCACTTACTGGCATTTCTTATTTCTATTAATATTTACTGGTCTGCTGCTTTTTTCTGTTGGTACTTAGGGGTTTTCTCAGAATTAATGTCCTAGTTGATCACTTCGTTTTGATATAACGCAGGTATACTAGAATTATCTTGTCGTCTTGGTTTATATCGAGTATATTACTTTCACTCATTTGTTGTGAAATTTTTTTTGTTGTAATTCGGTTATGAAAAATGGCAGATTATAAGATGAACATCTATCGGCTTTGTAAAGACGAACCCGCGTTTGAGTTGTTGAATCGTGTGAATAACACGAGAGCATGCTTGAGGCCATTACTTAAAGTGGAACCACTTGGTCAGGCCCCTTTTACTACCTCAGACCTTAAGAAAGATGAAGAAGTCACTATTATTACCGCAGAAGGGGTCGAACTGCAGTCCGACTTGCAGAAATCTGATCCTCTTTTCACTACTATTCACTCTCAGACGCATCATGTGTGGAAAAGAATTAACCTTTTCGTATTGGGTGCTTTATCGCCGGAACAAGTAGAAGTAGGTACTAATCTTTCAGCCAAAATTCTTTTTTTACTAGATACTTTGGACCCCCGTTCTTTCAAGGCAGTCGAAAACCTTGGTAATTTTTTGTTAAAATTATTTTCAGTCAATGACGAAGAATCCGAAGTCGTTGCTCCTCCGAATACCTCTTTGAATAATCCTTTTCTCCTGCTTCAATTTTCAAATCTATACCAGTGTCAAAATTGAATTTGAAATTTTTTGGAGACCCTAACACACTGAAGGTCCAGATTTTTCTGGAAAGAGTGGATGAACTCTGACGAATCCGTTACGTATCCAAATCCGAATTATTTAAATCCATGGTGGACTTGTTTGAATCTCAATCCCTTCTATAATACCGTAGCAATTGCCATTACTTTTCTAACTGAAAATCGTTATTCAGTCTACCCATACAGCATTTTGAGTCATCCGATTATAAGTGTCGGATATTTCTTGTCGTCCTGGCCCGAATCCAAGATACTTCGGTAGGTATTGTGGGATATTTATCCTTCATGAGTGCTATGTTTCGGCGTAGTGGTGGTATGCCCGACAACGTGCAACTAGTGGTCGTCCCTCGCTACCGTAAATTTGTTGCAAGAAGTTTGAGAGGGAATATTTAAAATTAGAACAAAAGAAATTTAGGGTTTACAGTTATGTATCCTAGTCAGAATCAACGGACATTTGTGGAACCACACTTTACTTTACGATCATCCACCACCACTATACATACTATTGGCTGGTCAAATACTAACCACCCTTCACCTATTTATAAGACTATATTGCTTCCTGTTGCTAATCCTGCACCAGCTCCTACTATACCGGTGATATGTTTTAATTGTGTTCAGGATCAGGAATAAACATGTCATTTACTTCGGAGAGTTGTTCGAAATAATAGACGGCTCTGTGGTGTAGTTGGTATGCATATGACTACAATGCCTAAGGTCCCGGGTTCCAATCCCAACATGGTCCGCTTGAAAAATGTTAGGCGAGCATTTTTCACAAAAATACGCCCTCGTTCGGATGAGAGGTAAAATGTAGGTCTCGTGTGTGAGTAAGATCTCTACCTTGCTTGGAACAGCAACGGTTGGGCAAAATTTAAAATTTCCCGGTAAGGAAAACTTGCTTTCTGATCAATGTAGTACTTTCGGGTGAAGCAATAAAAAAATTCAAATGTAGTGTTCAAAATAATCGCAGGAAAAGATATGTTCTCAACCAAACAAGGCAAAGAAGGAAGTAAAGTTGGTGATTATGTGTCTGGACGTTCGGATGATGAAGAAAATCATAGGAAAATAAACATCCTAGTGACGGTGTTTATTACCGATATAAGAAGCAAGCATGGTCCTGCGGGAGCGGTTAGCACGTTCGTCAGGATTGGCTTGGAGATTGCAACGGACGGTTAATAGGATTTTGGAATGATAATGAGCACACAAGGTGGTGATTTAAGGGCTGCGGAATTGAACATCGTTGTCAGTAATCAGTGATAAGGTATTGTATGACACCAATAAGTAGGAAGACTTGTTCTTCAAGGATCTTTAAAACGGAAACTGCAGTACCGCTGCGCAAGACAAAGAAAAGAGGAAATTTAGTGAAGTAATCAGCTACTACAAGTATATGGCAATGTTCTCTGGTAGAACGTAATAGAGAACCTACGATATTACAGGAAATAACTTGCCAAGAATAAGAATAGGATGGTTTGGCCCTTGGAGCAAACAAATCAGGAGGAGACAACTGTTCAACTTTGTAAGTAGCACAAACAGAGCAACGTCGGAAGTAGCAAAAGACGTCAGCTCTGAGACAAGGCTAAAAGGTTTGTAAAAGACGAGCAGAAGTTTTAGTCACGCCACAGTAACCGTAAGTAGGAGGATTGTGGTGGAGGAATTTCAGACATTTATGCTACTCAGACGGAACGGCGATTTTCCAATCGTTTGGAGAAAGAAAATTTGTGACGGCGGAAAAGGATAATTGTTTACGACTAATCAGGATGGATAACGTCTATAATATTTAGAGACCTTTTGCAGCATAGAATTATACTAGGAATTAAAAGTAGGATGTATAACTTCGAGGAGAAGAAATGGCCAAAAGGGAAATGAATTCGAGGATAGAAACAGAACGAGAAAAGTATCAGGAACGACATGATCATTGCCTTTACGGTGGATTACCGAGAAATTGTATTGCTGGAGACGAAGCGATCAACGAGCTAAGCTTCCAGATGGACTTTGGAGTTGGTTTAGTCAGATGAGCGACTGTCATCGCTGATAACTGTAAAGTGAGTGTGTTTGATATACAGACGAAACTTTTTAATTGCCCAAAGAATTATTAAGCACTTCTTTTCGGTGACAAAATAATTGCGCTCGAGTTTAGAAAGTGAGCGAATTATCGCCAAATTATCACGTTCAACCCTTTCGCATTCCGATATAAAATCCCGGGAAAATAATATTCATTGAAACACTTACACTAGTGGTCGGATACAGATGAGAAGGTCTCGGTGTTCGGGGATGGGTTATAGCTGCTTCTGATGTTTGTTCTTTGCTGGTGCTGCTTTGCTGGAGGATACGATATTAAGAAAGTAGGGACGGCGGGAGCCACTAGCCTATATTATCGATAAGCATGAAGCACTCTTACATTTCGGCACTCAACAAAATACTGTAAGGAATGGTCCCGAGCTACGCTACATTTCTCGCAAAACCGAGGTTAACGCACTTTCACGCGCCTGTGTGTGAACCAAACCGTTCCCATGTGAAAATCGTTATGTCAGCATGCTCGGCGACTACAAAGACAAGACAGTGCTCTAAATAACCGTGTGAACAATTTGATGTGGTTTTCACAGATATAAGCGGTATCATTATTGTCTGCGGGGAATTTTCCTACGTAGAGTTCTAAAATAGTTCCTTAACCTAAATTAATAAAATATTATATGGGAGCTTTAAAATGAAGCGCAACAATCGCCTTAAAGCTTCAAAAACAAAAACAGAGAAAGTAAAAAACCTTTTTGTACAAGAGCTTGCACTTTCACGAGAGACATAAGTTACATTGGTGTATAGTCGAACTCAGTACGCACAGATATTGTTTGCCGCGGCACCGACCGCACAAACTTTGTCGTAGACATGATAAAAACCACATTTTAAATACGTAGTAATTATAAGCAAAGACAGGTAGCCAAAAGAAGAATTTGAAGATACAAGTTGCAAGTATAAATTTGTTTTGAAACCTAAAAGAGATATTTGAATGTTATTCGACTAGAATAAATTATTATTTTTATAAAAATTATTTGTCATTGAATAGTCTACTTTCAGCAATTTTGAGGTCAGAGCTCGATGCCTTTTGACCGTTACAACATTTTCTGCTCGAGGTCGCTGATGAACTACGCCAAGAGACGGGTAATACAAATATGAAAATTATCCAGCAAAACTTAAAATAAATTTTGTGACGCACATATGAAATATCTTGGAGTTGAGTAATTATTAACAAGGATTAGGTAAAGATTATTTTGATATTTAAGTAGTCCTAAGGTAAATCTTCTGTTTAAATTTAAGCTGTAAGTTGTATCTATAAGCGTTATTTGTATTTATCTATGTAAAAGATTATTTAGATATTGTGTATAAAAAAAAAGATGTTTTTGAATGTATCGTTAGTTGTTCATAGACGTTACATGAGATTTTCATTTCATTTTCGTAAATTCCACAGCATATTTTCCACTTAGTTTGGTAGGCAGAAAAAAGGGCATGGTAAGGTAAAAATACAAATTTTCTATTGCATCCTTACAGAAATTTAAAGCAATATATATTGACGTGATAAGGGGTCACGACAGGTTATTGAATCCCAAATTCTAAAAATAAATTCCACCAAAATATAATATAATTCTGAAAAAATGGAATCTTCCGTAATTTCATGGTTACGTATGTATAATACAAGCATACCTTTATTCATTAAAGTGCCATGCAAAAACGCAAATTGTGCGTGTATAAATAATCACCCTGTATTATATAAGTGTATTGTAAATAGATAGCAAGTAACGTAAGTCGTTTATGTAAAAATAATTAATTGTAAGATACTGTAAACGCATTAAATGCAAACGTAAAAATCGATAGTTTTAAAATAAATACAAAGCCATTTATTCTACTTATTAATTATCAGTACATTTTTGATAAAAATGCGTTTCATTTGCTGTAAATAGCATAATAGAGTACTAGCATTACGCTTTTAGTCTAAAAAACTACAATCAACGCGTATTTAAACCCCCTTTTGCATTAAAAAGCAATTAAAGTTTAAACTAATTATCCCGTAGATAACAGCAATCCATTTTAATTTTCTAGAACATAAAAGGATCAGTCATAGGTATTTAAAAATATGTCAAATTCGTATAAACTCATTAATAAATAAACATTTTATTCCTAGAAGCGGCCAAGACACGAGAAACCTGCAAAATCCCTGAAAACTCATAAAAAATTATTTATGATTTTTGCATTCACTTTTGGAGAAAACAGATACGCCACAATAATAGTATATGTAAGGCAAGGACATATAAAACTCGTCACGGATAATTGGAACAAAATAACAAGGTAATAAAGCTTGAAGATTTTAAGCGTTAATTGGTTTTTCCAATAATCCTTACATTATTATGTTCCACACTATTCTAGTAAGCTTCTGGAAACAGATAAACTTGTATATAAGGGAAGCGTTTATTCATTTGAGATTTATTCATTTATTGATTAGATTCGAAGTCATTCGATTCTGAAATTAGATTCGAAATGTTATTTTAACGCGCATGCGGTTGCTATGCGGAAATAAAGCAATATTTTGAACGTAACTTAAAACCAAAAATTAAAAGTATTAATTACAAAAAGGAAAGTTTTCAAGATAACTTTATTTTTAAATAATTGAGAGGAAGATTTAACCAGAAATGTACTTTTGTAATTGCTGTTTAAAATGAGAATTTTTAATGTGGAGAAACTTGTAAGCTGATTTGACGTCAATTAAAAATAAGAAGATATTTTATTAAGAGGAACGTTTTTGTGGATTCTGCAAGTATCACTTTTAGATTTATTTTTAACTGATTTATATTTGATGTAAAGTATAATAATAAGTGTTAATCATATACTGATTTTGTGTAAAAGGTTTTACCAGGAGAATTTGTGATCAGGTTTGAAATACTTTGATCTTTTAATAGATTATCTGTCAAGGATTTTTTCTGTCCAAAAGAAATCTTACAAGCATGGAAATAATCATAAAAAGGTAAACCGTCTTCAAAAGAATAAGTTTAATTCTGTAAATTCAAAATAAAGTAAGCAACAGTTTTAGTTTGTAATCAATACTTCTTAGAAATTATTTTATGTTTGAAAGAAACCATGTTGTAAATGTTCTAAATGTTTTTGTATGAAAGAGAATACTTAATACTGTGTAAATGCTTTGTAATGTTGCTGTTTGATTTCATTCTGAAAAACTCAGTCAGTTCCGATGAGCTGGCCAGGCAAAATTAAAGGTAAGTTAAGAATTTCAAGTTTTACAAATTGCAGTATCTGTATCATAGCACTCTTTTTGCGGCACCTCAAAAAACGGGCCTAATCACAGCATTCTTTTAGTGGCACTTCAACGCGAGGCTTGTTTTCATATCACCTTTTAAGTAACGACCAACGCGGAGGTTGTCACAGCTCTCTTTTAGCGGCACCTTAACGTGCGGCCATTTTCATGTCTCTTTTTTAGTAACGCCCTAAAACGCGGTCATTGTCACAGTAGTATATATATATATATATATATATATATATATATATATATATACTGCTGTGATACCGCTTTAAATACGAGAACTCCTTGTAAAGTTTGTGTGTTTTCCAGGTTTAACGTTTTATTATTGAAAGCTAAAACGTATTCAAATAGTTTTAATTACTGTGGCATATAATATGTACAATAGATTTAATGTTACAATCATTACACAAGTTATTTTTAATTAATAATTTTGAAGAGCGTGAGTTTAATATGAAAGAGTGTAATGTTAATTACCTTATAAACTTTATTGTATCCTTAAAATAATTTAAGTTTTATAGAGTTTGAATTGTCATGGCTATTTTTACACAGTGACTTAAAAAGTTTTCTTACAAATGACTAAGTTTACGAACTGGATTTGGATTTGTTTGTCTACAAAAATCTCCAAGAATATTACTATTTAAAGGTTTTTATTTCAAATTTGTGCAAAATTCGCCGTACATAGCACAATTAACATTTATAATACAGAAATGAGTACTCAAAAATCACCAACACTTATCAATGTTCGAAAAGCATTTAAAATAGAATAAAATTTCTGATTTTGTTCATAGCATATGAAACCGCCGTTTGTTGTTCTTGGTACCCAAATCCGCACAAGTGATGTTTTCGGTTCGATTTATTCCGTATTTTTAATCAAAATTTATTTACATTGTTTAGGATTATTTAAATTTTTGACCACATATTCTGATTATCTATAAAATTACCACATTTTCTGACCAACCATTGAACTATCATTTAAAGTCAACCTTTTTTGACCACCATTTAAAGCTCTATAAAATATTGTATAATTATTTTATAACCAGCTGCAGTGAATTATATTAATTCCTTTTCTAATATAAATATATAATATAATTAAATATACAAACACTAATTAAATAAAACTAATTTTCAAATAAGTTTCTGATGAACACAAATAATCAATCTTTCGCTATAAACGCATTTACTTCAACAAGATGTTTTCTCTATAATCATTATCTTCTATCTTTAGCAAAATAAGGCAAAGCTTTCAAGCCAGGATTTTGTGCAACTTAAAGTGAGGGTGCCAACGGCGATATCTTTTTCGATACCGGTTGTTTGTATTTCGGTATCGAAACCATTGAGATAAATAAAAATCGATAGGTAGAAAGGGTCTTGCCAAATAAGGCGGCAAAGGAAAAACTCCCCAAGGAGGTGGGAAAATGCTTGAATATGGAGTGGTACTATGTTCAGGGGGTGCACTAGTTATTCCACTTCCAATGTGGGTATCTGATACAATGTTGGTAATAACATTATTTTGAAGTCCACCACCACCTACTCCGTTACTTTGAGGTCCAGTTTGATAAGTTGATTGCGGCTGAGTGTTAAATCCTATTGATATTTGTAGTGGTGCTGAAAATTTAAGAGAAATAATATTAATTACATATTAAGGAAATTTAAATTATGGTTTTGCATAGTTGTAGTTGCAACAATGGTTATTACTATATTGATGACTACAGATACAGATAGACGCCAACACCTACCTAACCTAATGCACAAATATCTATAAATATGGACGTAGGGACGTCCCACAATCGAGAGACTCATCATATGCACATACGTAAGCATGCACGCACTCACACGTACCCACACCCGCAAGTCTGCACAAACGCTTGCTTGCACGAGCACATGCTTACACGTACGCATGCACACACGCTCACACAGACGCCTGTATTCGCGCACGCACACTCACACACACGTATAAATAGTTTGAGACAAAATTAGTTATAATATAAAAAATTGGCGAAATAAACTTTCAGTGTTTTGCTTAAGCATTTTGGGTTATTCATCACCCAGAACCGTAATACGTGGTGATTTCAGGACAGCTAGGTAGCTTTGAGACACAACGTACCACCCGCACATATTCAATTCCAGTTTATATATTTGACGCGCAAGCGTCATGAGTTTATGATCAAGGTTCTTCAAGTGTGCCCTGTTCTGATTAGTTACAAAGTCGTTATCGTACGAAGTTTATGTGAGCTTTGCTAGTTGCTACCAATTTATATCAAGAACGAATATTTGTATAACTTTAATTTACCGCTTGAAAATTTAGTTGCAATAGATTCATTCACTGGTCACAGCGTGCATTATACGTGAAACATTTTTAAACACACATTGGTTCGCTCACTACCGTTCGTCGCCTTTTTCGTGTAAAGTATCTGCGTGCTTTAAATCAATGTCCGAGTGATAATGGGTTAAAAAGTTTGAAGAAATTGGATCTACACTAAATGTAGAACAAACGGAAAACCTGCGAACTTCAATAAGTTGGAGTGTCCGTTCAGCGTGATCCAACTTTATCCACTCGCAAACGTTCAACTACAGCGAGAATACCGCTCACAGGTTTACGGCGCATGTAAAATTGAGTTTAAAATTGCATCCCCACACGGTCCAATTAGTATAAGAATTACACCCCAATAAGTTAAATTTACGGAACGCTTTTACTGAAATAATGTTAAAACGCTTTGATGGCTTCCGGAACCTTTTCTTTTCAGACGAATCCCACTTTTATCTTAGCGGGCACGAAATAAATATAACTGCAGGTATTGTAGCAAGCAAAGTGCGCGAGTTAAACATCAACGGCCTCTTCATTCTCGTATGGGGGCAAGTTCAACTCGCGGCATTGGCGGATCCTATTTATTCGAAAATCCTCGCAGCTACGCTGTTATCGTTAACTCGACCGAGTATGTAAAAATATTGCAAGAATTTCTAGCAGGGCGGCTTTGTAACTGCTGATTTTAAGGTACCAGGTTAGATTCTCGACACGGACCGTTTGAAAAATGTTAAGTGAGCATTTTTCACAAATATAAATTTATTCGAAAAGTTAGGCAACTATACTTATGCATCGTTTATCGCTACGATCGGTTTTCCCGAGGAGGCGTTGGCAAGATTTTTAGAGCGTTAACAGTACTTTCGTTTGTCAGAATAAAACCATAAATTAGTTGTAAAAATTATCGCGGAACAGATAGTTCGTTTATGGAAAATTAGAAATATCCTACCTCCTTTCATAAGGAAGGGTATAATTCGTATAAGGTTTAGTGAATCATTAGATATAATTACTTGTAGATCTCTTATTATTGTTAATTGTACAAATTCCATTTTAATTTAAAGGTCATC
This sequence comes from Platerodrilus igneus, assembly GCA_036346225.1. Classification (NCBI taxonomy): domain Eukaryota; kingdom Metazoa; phylum Arthropoda; class Insecta; order Coleoptera; family Lycidae; genus Platerodrilus; species Platerodrilus igneus. The sequence goes on from JARFIW010000791.1 coordinate 5,607,220, forward strand.
TTAAAAGCACCTAACCCCAAATTTTGTATATAGACTTGCTCTGTATATTTATATTAATGAGCACCATTAGGTCACACAATTCTTAAGAAATACGTATTTGACTTCCACATCGGTTAACAGACATTTTTAGACTGCACCAATTGAGGTTTAATACTTTCATTTATACCTCCTTTTTAACATAGTTACGGACATAATTTTCTGACAATACGTCACAGAAACAATTTTTGCATTCTTCTTCTTTCACCATAAACCTGTCTCCTAACGCTACCATAACGCACCCGCCATCTTGACATAACAGTCACTTTTATATACCCGCTTTCTTTCCTAGCGTCGCAATTTGTTTCCGATATACCCTGTACAGATTACGTCACAAAATTTTTTCTAGAAAATGTTAACTGCTGCAGGATTCAAACCCTATGCAACATTATTCTATAGTCAAAGCCTGTATGACAGAAGACTTATCAGAACAATAAAAACAAATTCTGTAGGACTTTCCACTTGCAAGGAAGTTACAGATAGTTGGAAATTTTACCTAAAGTTATGATGTAATATAACAACACCGAACACCCAGTCCATTTGAATGACACCCGTGCAAGCAGGAGAACGTTCGGAAAGAATATAACCTCATACCGCTGACAGTGATGCAACAAACCAAAGAAAATTGCTTAAGGTCGGGGACATAGCCCGTGTTTCCAAATATAAAGCTGTTTTTTTACCTGAAATGTAGCACGGGACTGTTCAAAATTGTTAAAGTATAAAAGATACCTATAACCCATCTACTGGAAGATTTGGAAAATCAGCCAACCCTAGGTGCTTTTTTATGGCAAAAAGATTCAACCTAGACAAGCATTCGGCACGTAGTTAGAGGAAGAAGGTATATGAAATCGGAACCATGGGCAAGAACTACTGGTTGCATGGCTGGGTAGGAGGGAGAAGCTGGATTAACACGACAGATTTGATTTGGTGTATATGGATTAGCTCCAAGTTTATTTTATTAATCAGACCTTAAAGGCAAAACATGGTTTACATCTTGGATATACAAAGCTTCCAGTATAAAACAAGCAGATTCTTTGTTAAAAAAGTGGCAGTGTCTGATGTGAAAAACGACGAAGTATGGCACAAAATATTGGAGACTCTACCTACTTAGGTGAAGATTTTAACAATCATAACGCATGGCTCCGAAAGCACTTGCATCGACTTAGCTGGGAGAATTTATCAACAAGACACTAACCACCAGTTTTGCTGACGCTTTACTTGCAAAAGATTATATAGCAATATACTATATATACTATACTATACTATACTATATACTATGCTATACTATACTATACTATACATACTATAACTATACTATACTATACTATACATACTATACTATACTATACTATACTATCATACTATACATACTATACTCTATACTATACTATACATACTATACTATACTATACCTATACTATACTATACTATACTATACCATACTATACTATACCATACTATACTATACTATACCATACTATACTATACTATACTATACTATACTATACTATACTACATACTATACTATACATACTATACCTACTATACTATACTATACATACTATACTATACTATACTATACTATACTATACTATACTATACTATACTATACTATACTATACTATACTATACTATACTATACTATACTATACTATACTATACTATACTATACTATACTATACTATACTATACTATACTATACTATACTATACTATACTATACTATACTATACTATACTATACTATACTATACTATACTATACTATACTATACTATACTATACTATACTATACTATACTATACTATACTATACTATACTATACTATACTATACTATACTATACTATACTATACTATACTATACTATACTATACTATCTATCTATACTATACTATACTATACTATACTATACTATACTATACTATACTATACTATACTATACTATATACTATACTATATACTATATATGTGAAAGGATTGGAAAAAGATGCGAATTATGCCTAAATATTTGCCAAACGATCATGTTCAAAATGTGGAAATACTTGACATACCAAGTCTCAAAGGGTTGCGGACTATTGAAGTCATTGTCTACTATACGAAGATAACCGTTTCACATGTGCTCGACATGTTATACTTATTGTCAATGGATTTTGTTAGTAGATTTAACCACAATTAAATAATCTATTGTACACGAATTAATGAAATCGTACAGAAATTATGCTGTTTACTAAGAATCGTATCTAGTAATAATGTGCACTTGTCTGCCTTGGTATAATAACTATCGTGTTGGTTTGCACTCAGACGACCCTGGTTTGAATCCTGCAACAGCTAATTTTTTCGCTAAAAATTTTGTGAACTATTCTATACAGGGTATGTCGAACACAAATTCCGACATAAACAATGATGGCAGGTGTGTCAAAGTGACAGTTGTGCAAGATAGCGGAAACGTTAGTATTAAATCTGGAGGCAAGTCTAGGGTAAAAGCTACTACAAGGCGGTAATCCTGCTTAAGAAGGTAACGAGTAAAGATGGCTCTAGTTACCTACATGACGTGTTAAAAACCAAAGCACTAGAACGTAAAATGGTGTTGGTGAAGTACTGACGAAACATTATGTCCGTAATTACGTAGAAAAGTGGGGTAATTAAAAGAAAGTTAAATCTCAAATTGTTCAGTCTAAAAGTGTTTGTTGGCCGAAGCAGACGTTTAGTGCGTACCTTTAATAATTACGTGACCTAGCTGTGCTTGTTAATAAAAATATACAGGGTAAGTCTATGTATGAAATGTAGGGTTGGGTGCTTTTGAGTTCATCTTTAAATTACAAATTGGATCTGTAAATTTAACAATAGTAAGAGACATACAAGTAATTACATCTATTAACTCGGTGGTCTAATGGATAAGGAGTTTCCTTTGCATGCAGACGGCTTGGGTTCGAATCCCGCTTTAATAAAACTTTTTCTCTAAGAACGGTGAGATTTAGTTGTGTGCAAATGTGTATACAGCATGGAGAAAAAGTGGATATGTACAAAGTAAATTAAAAATCGTAACGAAAGGAAAAACGCGGGTTGTCAAAGTGACGTAAGCAAAAAATAGCGTTTTATCAAAGTGACAGCTGTCAAAAGTGACATATGTTAAATAAAGGATTTTAAATCCAACAGCTGTCAAATAGACAATTGTCAAATAAACAGTTGGCAAAGAGACAGCTGTCAAAGTGGAAACGGTCAAAGTGACAGTTGTCAAAGTGACTGCTGTGGCGTCAGTGGTGGAAGGTGGAAGGTGCGGAATCCATAGGAGAAGGCACTAGACTACCTGTATTGCATCTACTAATACGTATTGCTACACTGTAGCCGAGATAGGGGCCGAAAACAATACCTAGGATTAATGTAATTTAAGAAAGGAAAGAGCAAATTGTAGAAGATAGTACTGAAGAAGCTACAGATATATTTGGAAATAAATCTATTAGACATGTAAAATGCGCGATTGCTGAGGATTTTGAACTTTATAGGAATAAAAGTAAATAAGAAAACTTGATCAAAAATAAAGAGTTATTGGGAACTGAAAAAGGTTAAAGACAAAGGCATGATAGGTCCTTCTTCTTGACCATTAATCTAAACAAGACAGAGCTTGTTTTGTTTACTAATAAAAGGACGTTTGATGTGACTAGATTACCATTATTCGTTTAAACTCTTCTGGTCCTCACAGAAAAAATCACGCACTTGGGTATTACACTTGACAAGAAATTGAAAAGGGCTAAATGCTTACAGTAAAAGCATGCAAAAGGAGCATAGTGTTCTGACAATGCAAACTTTAGAAATTTCTACCAAAGGCTGTCTTAGAGTTTTACTTTAAGGAGACGGCAGAAAACACCACAACACTCTATGAGAGGCATTGCAGGCAATGCTTCTGTTAGGGAATGTGGTTAACTCGACTATACCAAAGATGATATTTCGGAAACGATTCAGAGTCTATATTGACCCTGGTTAGGCGGACATATCCATCTTCACATATAGATCTAAGACAATGAGGGCTCTGGAACAAGTTTTTTCTCAGATTACTTAAACCTTCACGAGAGTAAAACACTGAGCCCGCAGGTAACTGTTAATCAAGCAGAACTTCTTGCGATGATGCAAGGTGCGAGCCCTATGTTATTTGCTTTGTCCTAGATGTTGTAGTTGTGTATCCTGCTAGATACCACCACCCGCCCTGATATCAAATGTAAGAATGTTTACTTTTACTAGAAGATCTTGTAATGGTCATTCCCTACTATCTTAGCTTGTCTCCTGGACCTGTACTAATGAAGAGACATGTGAGAGCTAGCAAATATAAACCTATTGTAAAAGAAGTTCAACTTATAGAATGCATTCAGTGATATTTCTATATCAGTTACTCGATTTACGCTTTAAAAAGCGTTCCACAAATTATTTTTACTAAATAGCTTTTAGAGGTTTTTTTTTTAATAATCAATTTAAGTGTATCATACCTGTTTGCGTAGTATAGTTAGAAAGTAAGTCGTGTAAATTGTCTTCGGGTTTCCTTAGGTATAGCAAGTTATTATCGTATAACTTTGTGGTAGAAACAATTCCCACTGCTTGTTATAGATATATGTTGCTTTTCTCAAACAGTCAGAATGGCGAACGAAAAAAAAGTGGTGGTCTTACTAGTTAAAAGCAACTACCCTAATCCATTGCTATCCTGACTATTTTACCCTTATCTGCTTGTGACGGAGTAGTGTATTATAGACAATATAGTGGAGTTTTACTAGTAAATTTCTTATGCAAATTGCATTATTATATTTTGTCTTGTTCCGTTTATGTTTTAAGAAAAACCAGCGACCCCACTACAAAGGGTGTGGACTAAATCGGCAATTCGCATTCAAAACGTGCAGCTCTGAACCACCGGAATAATTAGCTGCTACTCAGCTAGCTAATATGCATTAATTAAGAGGTAAGTAGAGTTGCTGATCAATTTATATTGTTTACTTGAAACTTAAATTATTTTATTTTATTTGTATATTCTGTAATACTTAGTGCGGCCTCTGTGTAAGCACGCAACTAACTAAAAGCTTTACCCTACCTTTGCTATAGCTAATAAATAGCGCCAAGTTGTTTTAAAATTTCTTATGCATTAATTATGTGTATAATTAATATTTTTATTATCTAAGTTGTAGGTTCTTTTTCTTTCAAATTTTAATAAAAGAATAAGTTTTTAAAATTAATTTAATTTGATAATTCATTTCAACATTACCTCAGGCATGACTTTGACTGATTGCTTCCACACTAACTTCCAAATAGAGTACGGCTGTTATTTTAACAATATCCTATTAATTTATGACTTTCGGCCTAGCAAAGTAAATTGTGTATTAACTCATCTACATTATCTAGAAAATCAGTATTTAGTGTTTTGATCATTGAAGCTTTTTTTTTTATTATAAAATTGTCTAAAAGACCTGCATTATAAAATATAAAATATAAAATATAAAATATTTCAATAAACGAGTAAGTTGTTCTAATTGTTCTTTCCCTTATACCTACAAATATTTAAAAATAATAGAAGAATCTTTAAAAAAATTTAAAGAGCAATTAGTTAAAGTTTGTTAAAAAAATATAATGTAACCCAACTTCGAAACTTTTTGTATTTTAACTAACAGGCTTGTCTAGTTAACTTTTAGTAGTGTGTCCCTTTTATAAATTTGTCTGTTTACTTATTTTCCCATTTCGAATGGACCTGCATCTTGCCGAAGTTCTAAATTACTAGAACAGGTGAAATGGCTTGCGTGTTCTAATGATCTAAAGAGCCAAACTACAGGTCCAACCAACGTAGTATGGTCGTTAGTGAGGAACCAGACTAAGACAGGTCCCCCAAAGGGGGCAGCGGCTCTTTCGGTACTTAGATTGGCAGAGATCATAGGAGTTGGTATGGCAGTCTAAGACACACTACCGCGATGTGGAAGGAACCGGAAACCACCACATTATCTCCCAACTACACAGCGTACTTAAATTGTAACAAACATGATGGCATTCTCTGGGGTAAAAAATTCCGGAGTTAAAATAGTCCCCCATTCGGATCTCCGGGAGGGGACTACTTCGGAGGATGCGATCGGAATGTTAAAAATAAGAGTCGGGAACATTCTGCGAGTCGGAGCGTGGAATGTTAGAAGTATGAAGCAAATAGGTAAGCTAGAGATCCTAAAAATCGAAATGAATAGGTTATCACTAGACATAGTAGGGATCAGCGAAGTTCGGTGGCCAGAGGCAGGGGATTTTTGAAGTGGAGACTTCAGGGTAATTCATACAGGAGCAGAGGAAGGAAATTTGGGGGTGGGGATAGTTATGCGGAAAAAGATAGGATACTGTGTAGAAAATTACTTACAAAAGAACGAAAGAGTACTCATGGTTAGATTAGAACCTAAACCAGTAAACACAGTAATAATACAAGTATACATGCCCACCTCTAGCTACAGTGACGAAGAGGTAGAAGCCATCTACAAAGATATCGAAAACATATTAAGATACGTAAAAAGACATGAAAATTTAATAATTACGGAGGATTTTAATGCCGTGGTAGGTGAGGGTAGGAAAGGAGCGGTAGTAGGTTTATTTAGTTTAGGCACGAGAAACGACAGGGGAAATAGGCTGGTAGAATTTTGCGACAAGAACAATTTAATCATCACAAACACATTATTTCAACATCATGCTAGAAGACGATATACGTGGAAGATGCCAGGAGATATAGGAAGATATCAAATAGATTACTTCTTGTTAGACAACGGTTTAGGAATCAAGTAAAAGACTGTAGAAGCTATCCAGAAGCAGATATATATACTGACCACAATATAGTAATTATGAAGGCCGCACTTAAATTTAAGAATGTGAAAAAAAGAAACGGAAAAAGGCACTTGGACTTAGAGAAACTAAAAGATAAAGATATTCAAGAAAGATTCGAAAAAAGTCAAATGAATTGCTCAAAGATATCGGGAAAATATCTGATACTAAGGAAGTAGAAACAGAATGGAATAACATTAAATCCAGCCTAGACATGGCGGCCAGAGATATTCTGGGGGTATACACAAAAAGAAAATAAGAAACCATGGATAACAAAGGATATCCTGAATTTAATAGAAGAAAGACGAAAATACAAAGATAAATCAGACGAAACAGGATAACAAAGATACAAAGCCAGAAAATGGGAAATTATTCGAAAATGCAGGAAAGCTAGAGAACAATGGATTGATAAAAAGTGCAAAGAGGTACAAACGAAGATGGAAATAGGAAAGACAGACGAAGCATACAAATTAATTAGAATGAATTTTAGGGATATAAAACCGTATAGCAAAAATATAAGGGACGCACAAGGAAACGTCATCATAGAAAACGTAGAGAAAGTGGATAGATGGCAAGAATATATAGGGAATTTATATGCAGGAACTAACTGCATTAGAACAGGAATCAGACATTGAAAAATGATGACTTGGGATATCTTATACTTAGAGATGAGTTTGAATTAGCATTAAAGAATCGGAAAAATGGTAAGGCGCCAGGTACAGATAAGGTGCAAGCAGAAACTCTAAAAACCTCTGGACAAGCAGTAACAGAACGTCTCTTTCAACTTGTAAGCTATATGTATGAGACAGGCGAGATACCCAAAGTTTTCAAACGTAGCATCTTAGTAACTATACCAAAAGAGAAAGACGCGGATAGATGTGAAAATTTTCGAACAATAAGTTTGACAGCACACATGTCAAAAATATTAACTAGAATTGTGCAAAGACGAATGGAAAAACGGGCGGAAGTACTAGGAGAAGACCAATTTGGGATTAGGCGAAACAGAGGAACACGGGAGGCTATTTTAGCTCTGAGAGTGATAATGGAGAAAACAATAGAAAAAGGGGAAAGCATGTATATAGGGTTTGTAGATCTGGAAAAAGCATTCGACAATGTAAATTGGAAACAAATGTTTGAAATACTCAAAAAGATTGGAATGAGTTATAGGGATAGACGAATAGTACATAGCTTATACAAAGAGCAAACAGCAGTGATAGAATTAGAGCAGGAACGTGGAGAAGTAAACATTAGGAATGGGGTGAGACAGGGATGTGCCCTATCCCTTTGATTTTTAACTTGTACATAGAAGAGGCAATGAATACTGTCAAATGCGGGAAGACATTTGGAATTACTATGCAGGGACAAAAATTGATATGCTTAGACTTGCAGATGATATAGCGGTATTAGCGTCTAGCAAGGAAGAGTTAGAAGCTGCTCTTAATGAAATGGAAACGGTTCTAACAGAGAGATACGGTATAAAAATTAACAAAACTAAAACTAAAGTTCTAGTATGCAAAGGAGGGGAAAATAAACAAAAAACAAGAATACAAGTATGTAACATGAATTTACAAGAGGTTAGGGATTTCTGCTACCCAGGAAGCCAAATAACGCAAGATGGGAAAAGCAAAAAAGATATAAAACAAAGATTAGCACAAGGTCGTACTACATTTAACAAGAAAATGCAACTACTGTGCTCAAAGACCACAAACATAGAAACAAGGAAAAGATTGCTTAAAACATATGTATGGAGCACGGCACTGTACGGCTGTGTAGCCTGGACAGTAGGAGAAGCGGAGAAGAAAAAGGTAGAAGCTTTTGAAATGTGGTGCTACAGACGTATGATGAAGATATCATGGACAGACAAAGTTAAGAACGAAGAGGTACTAAAAATGGTAGGGGAAGAAAGAAATATGTGGAAAACGGTAAAAAATAGGAGAGATAGGATGATAGGCCACATACTATGGCATGAGGGAATAGTGCGCAATATATTAGAAGCAGAGATAGGAAAAAAGAGAAGAAGAGGCAGACCTAGGTTAGACTACTGCACACAGATAGTAAAAGATGTAGGTTGTAGGGGTTTCAGGGAGATGTGTAGACTAGCCCAGAATAGAAATCAATGGAGGTACGCATCCAACCAATCCCAAGATGGATAAACCAATGACGAAAAATTAACTGTACTTAAACATGATGATTATTATAAGTAACCACAAGAATTGGTTGGGCAATATACTTGAATGATGTTAAGTGTGTGAAAGGATTTACTGGAAAACCATTATTTCGGCAAATGTCTAAGTGTTGGGGGATCTTGGTAGCCACAGGTTGCTTAACCCCCTTCACTGAATCTCGGTGAAATAGGGCATAAAATTAGAAAACAATAGAAGGGGAACGAGCTGTATACGCATGCTGTGTGAGAATTTCAGGGAACTATGTAGGCTAGCTCAGAATATAAATAAGTGCAGGTACGTGTCCAACCAGTTTTGAGACGGAAAACCTAATGACGAAAAAATAAGCGCAGATAAATCTGATGATTAGTATAAACAACTAGTTGTTGGTTGCGAAATATCTGCAACTAATGTTGACTGTGCGAAAAGATATATTGGAAAATATATTAAATCGGTAAATAGTTAAGTGTTGGGGGAACTTGGCAGCCACATGCTGCTTATCTCCTTTCCCAACCACTGAAAGTCTGAGAAATACGGAATATAATTGTAAAACAATAGAAAGTGACCGAACTGCATCTAACAAAAAAAAACAACGCCTATGAGGAAAAACAACAAACATAGAACAAGAAGAAAATTGTTGAAGGCATATGTGTGGAGCACAGCACAGTATGTCTATAAAATACGGGCAGTCTAAAACGCAGACAGAAAAACGGTAACAGCCTTTTGAAATGCTGTGCTTCAGATGTATGAAGACGATAGCATGGACAGACAAAGATACTAACAAATATGTTATAGAAATAGTAGAGGAACAAGGATATCTGGGGAAAAAGATAAGAGAAATAGAGGGGCAGAATACGTTCTAAGGCATTTTTGGGGAATAGTATGGGATATATTACAAGCAGAGATAGGAAAAAAGAGGTAGATGTAGACCTAGATCAGACAGCGATAGATGCAGACTGTGCAACTTTCAGGGAAATCTGTAGGTTAGTTCAGAATAGGAAACAATGATGGTACGCGTCTAACTAGTTCCAGGACTGAAGACCTAATGATGATGACTTATTTTCATCAGGAGGTTGAAGCTTGTTTTTATGAAAAAGAAAATATAAACAGATACTTGTATTAATTTTTACTTGTACTTTTCGATGTTTAATTTTATCTTGGAAAATATATTAACTATCATGAATTTTCTCCATGTAAAGTCAGATGAAACTGCATTTAAGATTTTGAAATTAAAAATGAAACCAAACAATCTCTTATCTAATACAACTCAAACATTATTTACAAACTTAGCTCTGAAATTCATTTTATTTAAAGTATCTGGTGTAGTTCCTTTATTAATTTATAAATTACAAGATGCTGATAGCAAATCTCAAGAACTATAGCATATTAAAGAGCTACAACTTTTTGTATCCTTAACGATTAGTAAATAGCACATTTGGTTCAATCTTTATCTAAATGTATCTTATTTTCCTTAACATGTATCTAAATTGAACTTCTTTTTTATTTGTAAATTTTGTGAAACCTAGTATGCTCTCTGTGCAAGCACGTGAATAAGTAAAACGTTGAATTTATTGTTATCGTGTATAACAACCTAGCGCTCAGGGGCTCTGTTATCTATAAAAAATGTGCTAAAGCAATTCTTTATGGAATAATGTTACGTTTTCTACAAATCCAAATCTAAACTTATATTCGGCTATGCACCAAATGTTAGCGATTATGCACTACCAATTATCAAACAAACCCTTGCAATAAAAAATACTTTAAAAAATGATAAGGTTCCCGATTTATCATAATACAGAACATTGTACTCGGATGAGGTACAAACATCTACTAGATCGACCAAACGATATTATTCTGCAGATGAGTTATTTAATTGAATAAAGCATTGCTTTTTAAGGTAGTAATTTACTACAGCTACTTTTTAGAAATAATAAAACAATTTAGTATAAATTTAAAAAACGTTTCAAAGTTAAGTATACTTACAGTCAATTGATATAAGTGTGCTACAAGTATGTTCAGTAACGAAATAAAGGATGCACATCATTACAGGACCCTGAAAGTAGCGTTATTATAGAGAGAAAAACACTCACAACAGCATGTTGAATTATATGCACTGACCTTACAGGTTACTAAAACCATTCTTGCTTACTTGAATGATGTTTACTTAGTAGTAACACCTGTGTAAAAGGTGTGATTAACTAACTGCATGTCAATTTGAGCACTTTTGAACATAAAAGCGAAAGTTTACAAAATTATAGACGTTAACTTGGAAAAGTGGTGCTTACTACTTACGAGCATCTTATCCCTCTAATCCATAGGTTCCCAACCATTTCTGAACCACCGCCCCCTCTACTGGAAAAAAAACTTCCAACGCCCCCCTCCTCATCATAGTGCATTATAACGAATATTAAAATATTGTTGCATAGTATCTATCTATCTATATATATATACATAGATACTCATATACGAACGTTGCACTTTTGACTGCTATTACAAGCGTTCACTAAAGCGTTGGACAAGGTATATATATTAAAAATAGCAAAAGTAAACCTTAATTAAAACGACTATCAAATGTAGTACAAACTTGTTTATTAAAAACTTAAATATGAATACATAATGAACAGAAAAAAAGATTAACAAGAAAAAATTAATGAGATAGTTGAGGCTGGTGAAGTTTTAACAATTTGCTAATGTCGGGTTCCAATTTCGTTAACATCAGCCGCAAATCGCCACGTTCAGTAATGTGCAGTCTGTTCCTTTTCTTAGACAATAAATTAGCTACTGCACTGAACCCACGCTCAGCCAAATAAGATGAAGGAAATGCAATTAAAAATATCTGTACTCTTGACCACAATCCAGGGTAAAGAACTGGTATTGGTTTTGAAGCCAGAACTCTTGATATCCATTTCTGAATTTTACTTTTAGTTCTTCGTTAGTTGTGAGTTCTACGAGTTCCTCTTCTAAATTTGATGATTCTGCTGTATCTGCATTTGCAAAAGGATCTAAAACCCAACCCGGTATATTCATGTTTAAAATATCCTGGAATCGCTCCACACAATCAACATGAAGAACGTCCAAGTGTTGGCAGTAAGTAAGTAAATCTTCATGTTTTGCAGAGACTGCTGATAATGTGGGAAAGTGGCTGTATTCACCTCTCCCTAGATTTCGTTTGAATAGAAGAAGTTTTCCCACAAAAGCAGCTATGACGTTTTTGTTTTAATTAAATTCAATTCGTCACCTTGCAATTGTAAATTGACTTCATTAAATATTTTAAACAAGTCTGTCAAATAAGCGATGTCATTTTATGTATAATCAGATTTTCGCGCAATTTTTCGTTTCTGTTTTCAAGAAAGTCCAGTACTGAATCAAATAGTTGAAAAAACGGTTCAAACAAGTACCTTTTGAGAGCCAACGAACTTCTGTGTGCAGCAGCAAGCGATTGTAATCTTCATCATTTTCACTACAAAGTTGGCTAAATAATCTGTCATGCAATGAATTGCTTCTAATCGTATTTACTGCTCTAATAACGTAATGAAGCGACGAATGCAAACGTTCGTTCAGATTTTTTGCAACCAAGTGCTGACGATGAATAATACAATGTATAGCGAGTACATTTGGTACTGCTTGTTTCAAATGAGCTATGAAACCCTTATAACGTCCCGTCATTGCTGGAGCACCATCAGTAGCTGCCGACAAAATATTATGCATAGGTATTTCTTTCTCTTGAAAAACGTACTCATGGTATTAAATATCGTTTCTCCCTTTGTATCAGTTTCCAAATTTTTGCAAATAATAACTCTTGATAAATTTTTTCGTCTTTTATGAACCGAACGTATGATAACAGCAGTACTTCGTTATTTGGTAGAGTGGATTCATCAAGTTGAATGGAAAATTGCAAGTTTTAAGTAATCGCATAATGATATTTCAACGTCTTGAGCCATTTCGTCTATTCTCCTTTGCACTGAGTTATTACTCAGAGGAATTTTTCTGATGACATCTGCCGATGTCTTATGATGAAGAACAGTTTTATTACCTCTCTGACTGCCGGCAAGATAAGTTCCTCGCCAATGGTATGTGGTTTTCCCGTTTTGCGATTAACAATGAAATGTTATATGATGCTCGTAGTCCATCATCTTCTTGTTTAGGAGACGACGCAAATAGGTTTGATATAGTTGGCTGTTTCAAATATTTCTTCTGCAGTTCTTGAAAATAGGACAAATCTTTGTCCTTTTTATCAGTATGCATTTTATTTAAATGTTCTTGTAGCCTAGAAGGCTTCATGGCTTCATTTGAGAAAACTTTTGGCAAAGTAAACACATGGGTAATGATGGGTTTACAGGAGAGTGCGTAAATCCATATTTCAAATACAAAAGACTGTACTGCCGGCATTTCTTCTTAGATTCAGACATTTTGAAATCCAAAACTTGCCACGGTTTAAAATAAATTAACTTTTCAACGAATTTATAGATAATTATAAAATTAATGGTTATAATGACTTATATAACTTATCACTCACGAACATGGATTATTTGCGAAGCACAAAAATAATAACACATTCCTAGAGCTATCCCTGCCTTTTATACGTTTGATTTCATACAAGCATCAACTTGTATGTTTTATCTTGTTTGCGATGCCGGTGCACTTTGTAAGCAAGTCATATCGCGTCTTTGCTTATCAACTTGCAAAGACTTGTTGCGGACAATATTAAACGGAATTAGGTATTCATAGACCTAATGCTGAATTAAATGTTTTAAAGTATATTTTCTCGATAACAATAACATAGACATTTTAGATAGCTAAATAAACTGTCTATTCATGCCAACTAGGTATTTTCAAAGTATTTTAATATATTTATTTTCTAAAAAGGTAAGTACGTCACGAACGCCCCCCTTGATCCTCCTAACGCCCCCCTTTTGTCCCTGTACTCGCTACCGCCCCCTTTGAAAGCTACAGCGCCCACTGGGGGGCGGTACCGCCCCCGTTGGGAACCTATTATGCTCTAATCTATCATAAAAGTTAATTGAAAAATGAATTATATGTTGTAACTATGAAGATGCAGAACCATGTAAAAAGTAATTTCGAGGTATAATACATCACAACTAATGTAGAAGTAATTTATTACTTCGTTTCATTCACAGCCTGTAAATATAGGATACGTTCGTTGGTAGATTTATTTTTGCACTTTTATATCTAACCAACTACACGCACAAAAATTTCTAATTAAAAATACATAAAAATGAAATTCCACTAAACTAGAAACCTTGTGTTAATTGAAACTGTTAATAGTTAATTGTTATATTGTATTTCATAGTAATTATATTCTATAAGCATCAAAATTGTAGGTTTTTGTTTTTAATAATATTTAATTCAAGAGCAACTGCCTAACCTTTCAGAAAATAACGCAATATATATTGATATGACAAGGCTGCGTTGGAAGCGTCACTAAAAGTGTGCCTTGAAACAGTTACAGCAATTTCAAAAACTTGAAATTGTTCACTTACCTTCCTTTCTAATTTTGCCTGGCTAGCTCAACCGAATTGACAGTTTCAAAATAAGATCAAATACCGCAATATCACAAAGCATTTACACAGTATTAAATATTTTCTCTCCTACAAAAGCATATAGAACATTTACAACATTGTTTCTTTCAAACATAAAATAATTTCTAAAACATAATGTTTCTTACCTTATTTTAAATATACAGAATTAAATTTTTCTTTTATGGAGGGTCTACCTGGTAATGATTATTTCCACGCTTGTACGATTTGTTTTGGCCAAAAAATCCTTGACGGGTAATTTAATAAAGGGTTAGAGTATTTTGAACTTTGAACACAAACTTTCCTGGCAAAAAATCCTCACAAAAAAATATTATATGATTAACACTTACTATTCTACCTTAAATTAAATGCAAATACTCCAATATCAGTTAAAAATAAATCTAAAAGTAATACTTGCAGAATCCACAAAAACACTCCTCGTAATTAAATATCTTCTTACTTTAAATTGACGTCAAATCAAATTACAAAATTTTTCACATTTAAAATCCTCATTTCAAACAGCAATTACCAAAGTACATTATGCTTAAATCTTTCTCTCAATTATTTAATAAAATTTTTAAAATAGCGTTGTATTAAAGAATTTTCCCTCTTCATTGACATTTAATAAATTCCAGTTTTTTATGCAATTTGCATTTAAAACACTACTTCTATATTCATTGTACCATTGTAATTATTAAATTACAGTATGCTTACTGCATACTTCAAATATCATCTTCGCAAAGCAACAGCTCCCGACTTAAATAAAAATAACATTTCGCGATCTAGTTTAAGAATCGACTGAATTTCGTTTTTAATAAATTCTTCCTTATATATTCAAATTTTCTATTTTCGAGAACCTAGTAGAATGTGTAAAGAACATTATGATGCAAGATTTCGCAGAAAAACTCATTAGCGTCGAAAATCGCAGCGTTTATTACTTCGTAGTCTCGTTCTACTTATACGTGTCGCGCGCTGATTGTTCTTGTTTAACACATATACGATTATTGTAGCGTATCGATTCTCTCCAACAGTAAATGCGAAGATCATAAATATTTGTTAACAATTTCTATTACATTTTCTAGGTTTTTTAGTGTTCCGACCGTTGCTTGGAATAAATGCTTTATTTAGTAATTAGTTTATTTACGTGGTTATAAACACGTACGGCTAATATTCTACAGAATTCTTTATTTAAAATAAATTTCTGTAATCCACCGGGTAATTAATTAAAACTTTAATTGCTTTTTAACGCAAAAGGGGTTGCATTTTATAGAAAATATTTGCTTTTAACATCAAAACGTGTTTTTAATACACCTATTAAGGTGAGATATGGGGTTTTAAATGCACAAAATTGCTTATTTTTATCCAAATGCGTCAAGCTAGTACCAATAAATTTACGAAAATTTACGTTTTTTCAAGATTTTTTTAATATTTTGGTGAGATTTATTTGTAGAATTAGGGTTTCAATGACCTCTCGTGACCCCTTATCACGTCAATATATATATATATATATATATATATATAAATATTATAGGCAGTTTTTTTATACAAGGTAAGTTGATAAATACTAACATATTGCAATTAATAAAATGAAATAATAACTTAGACTTTTAAGCAAAACTCAAATGATCATTTCAAATCAAGCTAGTAATTGAAAGAAGGAAAATATAAGGTTTTGCAAAGGATTTGAACCTGCATCTCAGTTTTGACGGAACCGTTCCTTTACCAATTACGCCACCGAGACCAATGACTATAATTGGGAAATTTACAAATCCAAATCGTGTACAGAACCATATATAACCTAACTTTCAATTACGTTTAGCATTTTTGTCATTCATATCTGACATTGTCAAGTTTTTGACTTATGTCAGATATAGACAGGAGGCAACACTCAAAATTACGGCTATAAGCCAATTCATTTTAAATAAAGAGTTCTTCTTTAAGGCTCGAGATTAAGAAAGAATTTTCGAAAGAATACGTCAACTTCGTATAAACTCATTAATGAACAAAACGTTTATTCTATAGAACATTAAAAAATCCATAAAATGAGATAAAAATGTCGATAAGATGGCGGGTTAAAAGCCTTACGTATTAGTAAGGGAGACCGTGGACCATCAATCTGAGGTGTTAGAGAAGGATAAGGCAGTGTGCGACACTATTATAAATCAATCACGCTATCGACGCTAATGAATTATTCTCAGACACTTTAAATCAATACAGTGTACTACGTTCCGTACGGAGTTAGAACGATATAGAAAAGAGTTTTTATATACAAGCAGAAGTAATCGACATTAGATTCATTCATAAATTCGGGTCAACCAAGCAATATGAAAAGAGATTCATTCATGAAGTCGATTGCTAAAATGTTACTTGAGAAGAAATTGTTATGAAGGATGCAACACCCATATTGTAATTAATATTTACTATGTGACAGTGAATACAGAAAGTAGTTTTAAACGTATCCTGCGTAAATATTTAAATTGTTAAATACAGTTATTTGATTTTGTAACATATAATGAAGATGAAAAATTCTTCACGATATAAAACCACTTTAAAAATTTAATTGAATAATTAAACCAAAAATGCACATTAGTTTCTAAATGGAGATTTATATAATCTGAAAATTTTGTGAGCTGAATTTAAACGTCAATTTAAAACTAGAAACAGAAGATATTTAATAATGATAATTACAAATTGGATAAGCACTTTTGGATTTTTGCAAGTATTACTTTTAGAATATTTTGTATGTAACTGATATTTGAGTATTTGTCATTTAATTTAAGGTAGAATAAGTTCTATTCATATAATATTTTTTTAAGGATGTTGCCAGAAAAGTTTGTGATCAGAGTTCGATAACTTGACTTTTTAGTAGACTATCTGTCAAGGATTCTTTTGGCCAAAACAAACTTTACAAGCGTGGGAATAAAAATAGCCAGGTAAACTATCCACAAGAAATTTGAGTTCTGCAAATTTAAGCCTACATTAGGCGAGGAACATTTTTGATAATTAGTACATGTCAGAAATAAAATTATGTTTGAAAGAAATTATGCTGTAATGTTCTATACTCTTTTGTATGAGAGAAAATAGTTTAGGCTGTATGGATGCTTTTTGATATTGCTGTTTGATTTTATTTTGTAAATTTCATTATTTTCGTTGAGCAGCCAGTCAAAGAAAGGTTAGAAAAACATGTTAGTTAACAATTTCAAATTTTACAATTTGCTGGATCTGTATCACAGCACTCTTTTAGCGACGTCCAACGCTAGGTGTTATCACAGCAATAATTTAGCGGCGCCTCAACGTGATGCCAGTATCCCATCAATATATATATATATATATATATATTATATGCGTGTGTATATATGTAT
Organism: Platerodrilus igneus; assembly: GCA_036346225.1. Lineage (NCBI taxonomy): Eukaryota > Metazoa > Arthropoda > Insecta > Coleoptera > Lycidae > Platerodrilus > Platerodrilus igneus. The sequence continues at coordinate 5,625,134 of JARFIW010000791.1, forward strand.
AGTTATATTTAAAGCTCCCTCACCTATGAGAAGCTTAAACAAGATTATGGATTTACTGGTTATAAAATAAATAAGATTCATATTAAGATTGTTTAAAACTCTAGCTTTTTATTAAATTTTTACGTGAGTGCAAGATCTGACATTCGTTCATAAGAATAACTATTATGTAAGGAAATTTTGTTAATGTATTTTAAAACTAAAGAATATGTGATACAACTTAATTGCTAAATATGTCTGTTATATAATTTGATTGTTTGTTACAAAATAAACGTGTTATCACGAAAGAAATTCTTTATCTAAAAACGCACATCTGTTAAAAATGTTTCAGAGTTGAAGACTAGTCTGGTCTATATACGTATGTTGTAAGTGAATCTAAGAATTTAAGTAGAAAAATTTAAAATCATCAACTACGAAATGATTTTTTTTTACATCTACACTTATTTGATTGATACTTGCTAGATACAAAGGCGTCCAACATTAGATTAAATTATTTTCTGTTTAACTAAACAAAATTTTAGCCTAGACATATCCCTAACTCTCTCTTGGTGTGATAGCCAAGTTAGCCCTACATGTGATTTTCCAATTCTCCACCCGAAGGTACTACATTGGCCAGAAAGCGAGTTTTTTTTTACCTGAAAATCTTGAATTTTGCCGAACCCTTGCTGTTCTAAGCAAGGTAGGGATCTTGAACGTACGTGACAACACTCACACACGGGATCTCCATGTTACCTCTCATCCGAACGAGGGCGTATTTTTGTGGAAAATGTTCGCCTAACATTTTTCAAGCGGACCTTGTCGGGATTCGAACCCAGGAACTTGGGCGAAGTAGTCACACACATACCAACTACGCCACGGAGCCGCCCGCCAAGTTAGCCGCCGACAAAACAGCTTTTAGCCTTTCAAAACTTTTAAACTTAAAAACTTTGTTTCTTTAAAAGTATATTTCTATAGCAAGTCGCATGCAATAATTTGTTTTATTAACAGGCCCGATTTTATATAGAGCCCGTTTCATTACTGCCGCATCGTAGAACATTTTTAATTTTAGTAAGTTAACAATACAATTAGTACTTGTATATATTATTTAAAACTGTTTCAACATAACAACTTTTTAAAAGATTCAACTTGAAATTTTTGGAGTTTTCTATTATAGATTAGATCGGTAGCAAAAATGTTTTGAAACTCGTTTAATCCTTTAAGTTTTTTAACAGGTTGCTTTTCATTTTAAATTAAACTTAGTGTTACTGTTTTTGTAAACATTAGTCGCTTTTCAACTCCTTCAGATACCTGCTTACCAACTGGTTCATAGTCGTGTATGGAGATAGCGTACTTTCTTTTTTTCATACTTTTTATATTTGGCTGCCTGTGCAACAGCGGTTTATAGTTTATGTCTTGTTTGTTTTAAAAGTCGATATACTTTTGATCTGGTTACATTTTTTGCCACGTATTTGTTGTGGGTAGCCGCTATTGGAATGCAATTTTAGGGTTTAACGGTCATTGTAGTTTTCTGGTGCAGGAGAGAGGCAGGACTTTATGGAAGAGTGTAATTTTCTATAAAAATTTGCATCGTTTTATTGCTTATTTTTTCCTTTCTTACCAGTTTTTGATTTTTGCGTACTTTTCGTTTACTCATGTATATGGAGGTGTTTCCAGGATCCTGCTACAACTTTTTTCTTTATATTGCTTATAGTTTTCTCCCTTTTTCCAACTTTTCAGTACACATTTTAAAACGTTTTTTCTTTGCATTTCTCTGTCCTTTTTATGCTTTTCCTCAAGAGTTTTCGTGAATAAAGCTGTAGTGCGTTTTTTGGTCCTTCTATTTGTTGCATTACTTTAAGTAATATCGTCACCCTTCGGATGAGAAAATCACGTTGTAAAATTTGTTTATTGATTTAGGGAGACAGTAAAGCTGATGGAACTGTTGGAAAATGAACTCGAATAGTAAGTTTCTTGATCAATTTAACAATCTTTATTATGAGCAAATTCGCTAATTTTCAATTAATTGGTGCCTACTTAAATTTATGAAGTTCCTTTAGAAATAATTATAATCACTTTTTATTTTAATAGTTTCTGTATTAGTAAAGTCCACCAAAAGGATTGGGTTATTCCTTTTAGGAAATATAAGTGATAGGTTTTTATAAATTTCAATCCAACGGAAAAATTATTTTCAATGTGTTTGATCGATGGTCAAATGTTGACAAATTCATATGTAAGTTTTAAAGGTTAAGGATGATGTCATCATGGTATTTAATACTGTCGTGATTTTGGTTTGTCTTTAAAGAAATAATTTGGCGTTAGATGATGTCATCATCTGTGAACCAAGGTACATCATATACAGTTTTGTGCTGGCTCAAATAAATGTAAAATCTCAATTTCTGACTATTATAGCTTGACAATATATAAATTTAAATAGGTATATATAGGTTAGGTAGTAGAAAACGACACTGGAGAGGTTTATTTTTATACGCTTGCTTCATTCGTCCAATGTTTGGCGAGAATACCTTGTACGGTTTTAAAAAGAGTAGGTTTTTCTTTCAAACGTTTTGGTAGGTCAGTTACTTTGGACAATGCAAAGTAGTCTATGTATGTTCGGATAATTCTTTGCCAAACGGTTTAGTTTTAGTTTAGGAACACATTGGTACCCAGATATACTACCCTTGTGTTAAATGTAACCATGTTGGAAGTAGGAGCCCATACCCATCTTTATTGAAACATTAATAAATCACCGACAGAAAAAATATTTAATTGAAAAATTGTTGGAAGTATACTGGAGACGCGGTTGGTACATAATGTCATAATTAAATGAATGAACTCAACGTACCAATAGTACGTATCTATGAACATATTAAGTTTCTTAATTGGTAGATTTAGCATATAGTTGCTTTTTAATACTTGTGTAAGATTGTACTCTGTATTTTTAATGACAACGTGTGCCTTATATATTTAGAGATGTATAACATTGTGTAAAGACTAGATATGTGGTTTTCCATTATTGTAAACGCTATAGTTACAGTTTTGCGGTAATAAATTCTTTCATGATTGTCTAAAAGCGTAATTAAGTATCTCAGGTTATGTAGCATTTGCTTTTAGGAACATTCTTTGCAGTTAGCAGTTTTAAACAGGTCTACGTGTTTTTAGGTTTGTTTTAGATTTAAAATAAACTTGGTTTTAATGAACTTTCAAGTATATTTTAAAACCAGAATCACTCTCTTAATCTCCGATTTGGGCATCCCTTTGTTATTCATTCTAAGACCTTTTCTTAGCAACCTTGCGACATTAAGTGGCGTCCACGGTATTTTCCGTTCAAGACCGGATTTCATGCCCGATAGCATTCTGGAACCCTCATCAAACGCTTACACCACCACTTTGACTGAGTTAGTCGGCAACCAACCTTTTCTGCACAGTCAAGGTTTTCGATGTTTTAGCAAAACGGGATATTTAGCGGAGTACTTCGCCGAATTTTCTGTGAATTGCCTGCTAGATATTTTACGGGTCAAAACTGAACGTAACAAACTTAAGATTCTTAGCACCTAGCTAAACTTTAATACACATAACATGTAACGCACTGCCGTTACGTTAAATACAAACCGGATAGAAAAGAAGAAAATTAGCCTTATGCGGGCAAAATTAATATAGATATACTCTGTGTATTCTGATTTCATGAACAGTGGCTTTCATTAAGCTGACACTTTAATAAATATTTAGTTTTATCAGAGGGAATTCGTGCCATAAAGCTAAAACCACAAAAGCACAGTTTTATTTGTTTGAAACACATATTTAAGCGCACTTCACGTCCATAAATTATTGTAGTTGGATCATCAAGATAATGGCTAATGGAATCTGAACCGATTTATGCAATATTGTCGTCGATAATATTTAAATGTATACAGGTAACTTTTAAATTTTATATGTATATTTGTTTCCAGGAATACTAATATGTATTAAAATATGTAGCAAAATAGATTTTTGTTTTTTTTTTTGTTTAAACATATAGTGTAACATTTTGAAAATAAATCTATTTCACCAGGAGGTTGACGTAATTAGAATGCCCAGTACTACTCGTACATAGTATTCGCACTAGACTATACTAGACGAGCTGGTGTTCATAATTTAGGACACGCTGAAAGCCTTTCAAGGCAAGAACTAGTGGTAACGTAGCTTGAAATGGCACCTAGTTAAAGTTAATTGCTACTTTTTTTATTTCTGTTCCATTTCTTTAATTGTTTCAATAGAGACCCACTCCCGCACCACTATAGCTAGCCGGTGGACACATAATTTGTTATGAGATTCCCGCCCTTTCTAGGCAATTCAAAATTTAGTAATTTATCGATCGTAGCCAACATAAAGCATGTTTACAAGTACGCTCACAAGTAAACTAATTCTAAAAAAAGCATGCCATGAAAAACACTAAACAGAATATCGATAAATTAGGATAGGCAAAAACATAAACTTCAGTGGAATAAATGGAAAACAACCGCATAATACTGTCTTTCTAACTGGCGGTCATTGAAAGAAATATCAATATTCAAAACCAAGTTCTAAGTAATCTTACCCAAATTAAAGTTCCCAATTTAAATAGCATAAAATGGTATTAGTACAGATAACAAAGAATCGAATACAGAAAAAATATAGAATGTTATAAAATACAATACAATATAGAAACACTGAAAATCGATGATTTTATTCTCCATCCCTCCAGAAAAAAAAGCTTAGATTCAGTGAAAATTAAGTTCCTGAACGATACCAAATAAATAAGATATAATTAAATAACTTATGGTAATTTATAAGAAGGTAAAAAGTTTGTAGTCTATTAGCATAATACTTAAGTTACCTGGACTTCTAAACCGGTATCTATCATGAAAACTATATAACCCGCAGTGTGTTAGCAGAACAATGAAGAGAAAAATGCAAATAACTTCATTATTAAAACAAACAATAATTTGAATTTCAAACGCTTTGTTAACTTGTTATCCCCGGGCCATCGTTTGTACTTTCTCGAGTATTATTACAGCATAAAATTGCTTTTGTAAAGCTTGTTCTGCTATTTGCCAGAATACAGTGCTTACAAAAACAAGTTTCTGGAATAAATTTGTACTTCCATTATGTATTTAGAAAAGTAAAAGTAATGTAATTATTAACTAGCTATTGTTTCAGATTTCAGAACACCGCCTTTCTTTTATTAAACACCGCTTTTACTCTAAAAATAGTTACGAATTAAGGAATGTTTTTACTTGCATTTTCTAATAAACGTCTTTAAGGGGAGGATGTTCAAAAAAGCATGGTTCAAACAAAATGGAATAATACTCTAAAATCATTTCCAATCAAAATTAATTTCGTATGTTGTGAACAAACTGACTGCACGATTTAAAAGATATTTTAGATTTTTCTAAATCGCTTCTTAACTGCGCCTAGACTTTTACTATTATTAGTGGTTGCACTCCTTGGTTTAAATTCATCTGTTCCGTCCAACCATGTATATATTCATTTAGTTTCTTTATATTATTACTATAAAATTTAAGTTTCTTTGTTAATGGTAATATCTGTTTTTCATTTTAAATTTGATAAACGCGGTCGCGTTATCACCTTTAATGTTCTATCTTGTTTGCGATGTTTGGTGACTGCGAGGCTTAACACATTCTATTGGCACCGCTTGAACAATTAGTTTTTGTTTCGGAGATCAGTTCTTGTATAGGACTACCTTGCCGCTTTATATTATTTTTCGAGTGTAGTAATAAGAGTTCTGGATCCAAGAATCTTCACAGCTCTAACTGGACATCAGGTAAGAATATTGAAGGCCGCATTTGTTTAATATCTGTTTGGCTATACTCCCGTTTTTCTCTCCTGAGTATCTTCTTATGTACTAAACATTCAAATTTTGATGCATGTCGAGTCGGATATTACCAGTAGCAAATATTCATACTATAATTTAAAACATAATTATTAATCATTTACCTAAGGTCAAATTTGTGTTATCAAACATATTGTCTTGATAATATAAATGTTATAGTACTTGAACTGCATTCACTCTCATTAGTTATCGTGTTTGATACAAAGTTCATTACTTTGTTTGTATTTACATCTATTTACATATACCTACGATTATTTAATTTGTGCCTAAATTGATAAAGCTTAAAAGCATTTTGCAGTACTAATTTTCTATAAATTTTGTAGAAAATTTATGCTCTAGTTATTATTTAAAATGGCCGAGAAACTTAAAAGGTTGACATTTTACGATATACGCAGATTCAAAGTTTACAAGAGATACAAGAAATTGCACAATCGGCTGTTTCTAATGCCGAATATCATAATTTATTTAAATTGCACCTTGAGCATATGGTTAAATAAGTAGAAACCGTCTATCAAAGTCACAATAACATTAACTACTTGATCGTCGCGGATGAAAACGCGGAAGATTTGTTTGAAGTTGAAGATAAAATCAGAAAAGCGTTTGATGGTTACCTTTATTTAATCAAGTCAATCAAAATTAAACTTTTTGAATATAAACAGCGAGAACCTAGCGCTGTTGTTTCTGCCGCTCACCCAAAATCAAAAACAAATTTATCTTTATTGCAGGTTCCCTCCTTTGGGGGCGATTTTTCCATGTTCAAGGGTTTTATTGATTTATATGACTCCCTCATACATACTAACCCTGAATTGTCGCCAATAGACAAATTCACGTATTTAAAATCACTCCTGTAGGGTCCAGCTTTGCTCAGCATTAACAATTTTGATTTCACTGAAAGTCATTATACACTCGCGTACAATAAACTGCGCAGTAAATTTTGAAAATATCCCCAAATTTTGAGTGCGTATAGGGAAAATTTGAACAATTTTCCCAAACTGCACTCTGATAACACCCTCTGGTTTACAAAAATTAGTCGACGTTTTTACCGATAATTTGGAAGCCTTAAAAAAGTTTGATCTTCCGGTTGAAGAGTGGAGATTTATTTTAGCTCAAATGCTCTTAAATCGACTGGACGTATACACAGTTCGAGGTTTTGAGTTGCAGCACGATCCCGCCACCATTCCTACTTATACTGAAATAATTACATTTCTAGATAAAACATGTAAACCCCTGAACAACTTATTTTTAAATCACAAATCAGACATGAACAAAATTGTTCACGCGCAGAGTCGACCAGGTTCACGTCCCAGAGTTTCAATGTTAGTCCGTAGTACCAATCGTGATGCTAAGTGTCCGTATTGCAAAGTTGACCATCTGTTATATAAATGCCTCATCTTTATAGAATTAACCCCTAACGATCGTTATAATTTTGTAAAAGAACGCATTAACTGTCTAAGCAGTTTGCATACTTTTTCTAAGTGTAAATCGATTATGACTTATCGCACATGTCGCCGGCGGCGTTATACCTGGTTACACTTTAACCCCTCATTAGAATCGCTTTCAAAAAATAGTGTTTCTACTAGAGTTTATACCGGTTCGTCTGATAACGCCGAACCAGATATTTGTAAGCCATCTGTTCCCCTCGTTTTGAGTACCTGCGAATTTCCACCAGTAAATCGTTTCTTCTCTGCTTTCAATAATTCCAATGTTGTATTATTTAACACGAATCCCCAAAAAAGGGTGGTTTTATTGTCTACTGCGCAAATTGGAGTTCGTGATCGTTTCGGTAATTTTCAAAAGTTTCGCTGCTTGTTGGAAACCGGTAGTATGACTTGATTTATTGCTCAACAATATGTTAAGCGCTTAAGTTTAAAATCTATCCCGTTACCTCTTAGCCTTAACGGGCTTGGCTCTATGCAGACCGTGGCTACTCACGGCGCTGTTTCTGTCTTTATGAAACCAGTGAACAAAATGAATCATTTTTTTTAACAGTGACGCAATAGTCCTACCTAAGATTTGTGAAAAGTTGCCTACTACTTGCGTCAACGTCAACCAGTTATCGCCATTACATAACATTCAGCTAGCCAACCCACAGTTTTCAAAACCCGGTCATATAGATTTATTACTAGGGGCCGATGTATTTCCACAAATTCTAATAAATGATGGTGTTCCTGTTGAACACCATACACCCACAGGTATGAATACTGTTTTTGGATATATTTTAATGGGATCAATTCCCGCGTCAAGCACCCCGCAGGTTACCGTTTTATTTTGCTCTACAGACCAAATACTCTCTCTGGAAAAAATTGTCTCCAAATTTTGGGAGGTCGAATAACTTGCTGACTTCGAAATCTAGTCAGTAGCGGAAAAGGAAGCTGAAATTATTTTCAAAGAAAATCATACCCCGACAGATCAAGGCCGTTATGTAGTTTCTTCGCCCTTTAAGGATGCTGCTCCCACGTTTACCGGAAGACGCGATTTAGCTTCACAAAGATTTCTTTCCTTAGAACGACGCCTTCTCAAACAGTCCCTTGTATATTTTCTTCAAGAGTACATTGATCTTCCACACATGCAGCCTATCCCTAATAAGGGTCACTTTGATCATTTTTATTATATTCCTCATCATTGTGTTATAAAACCTAACAGTGTTAGCTTTAAGCTTCGCGTGGTTTTTAATGCCTCCGCTCAATGTATTTTTGGAGGTTCACTGAATGATCATTTATTAATTGGTCCCAAATTGCAAAGAGACTTCATTACACTCTTATTACAGTTTCGTCTGCATCGTTACGTCCTCAGTGCAGATATTCGTTAAATGCATCGGCAAATTCTTATTGCACCCGATCAGCTTGACTATCAACGGATTGTGTGGTGTTTCTCTCGTAATAGTCCTATCCAGGTTTTTCATCTTAATACCGTTACCGATCGGGTCAACTGCACTCCATTTCTTGCCATACGTACTCTTTTGAAACTTGCCAATGATGATGGCGCACTCTTTCCTCTAACCGCTTTCGCTCTTCGTCATCATACCTATATTGATGACGTAGTGACAGGTCAAAATACTTTTCAATCCGCCTTGGGTTTAACAGAGCAGCTTATAGCCCTTGTAAAACGGGGTGGTTTCGACCTGCATAAGTGGTCTAGTAATGATCTCAATTTGCTTAACCGCATTCTCGCCCCTCATCGGTGTTTGCAACCACATTGCTTTGAGGATCCTTCTGATCCAACCGTGAAAGTTTTGAGTCTCCAGTGGAACCCCTCTTCAGATAATATCCTTTTCGTGGTCAACCCTATACATACTCCATGTACAAAACGAAATATTCTTTCTAATCCAGCCTGCGTTTTTGACCGGTTAGGAATTCTATCCCCTCTTTCCTTTTTAATAAATCATATCCTCCAACGTCTTTGGACTCTCAAACTAGATTGGGATGCTCGTGCACCACCTAAGTTTTGTCGTGTATGGGAAAGATATGTTGAGAGCCTTCCTCTTCTCGCAGATTTTTTCTCACCGCGCCTTCTAGTTCCTTCTCACTACGATTCGTGTGAAGTGCATTGTTTTGGGGACACTTCGAAACGCGGCTATTGCGCCATCGTTTACTTTTGTTTTCTTAACGGTTCTAAAGAACCTATAGTTCGTTTGCTATGTGCGAAATATAAAGTAGCTCCATTGCGAACCCTTCCCCTGCCAAGGTTAGAATTGCTAACCGCTGCCTTATCTGTTAAATGACTAGATTTTGTTCAGAGTGTGTTTTCTTCCCATCTTACCTATAATAGAATATACTGTTGGGCCGATTCGATGGTTAAACATTCATGGATTTCCGCTCCGCGCCAACGATGGACGACTTTCGTAGTCAACAGAGTAGCTTATATCCAAGATAAAACTTCTAACGCCATGTGACTTCACGTGCCTTCTAACGATAATCCCGCCAACATTGGGTCACGTGGTTTGTTATCCAACGAGTTGCTCAAACGTTCGTTATGGTGGGCGGCTTCCCCCATTTTAGTACATTTTCGAGAAATAAATCATGTTCCAAGTTTTTGTTCTCTACAACCAAAACAGGTACTAAGTGAAGAACGGTCCGTTACACTCACTACTACTTTGTCATGTAATGTATTGGATGCCCTACTTAAAAATCAGTCTTCTTTTCTTTCTGTCCTTCGTATAGTCGCTTATATCTTACGCTTTACTAATAATGTCAGGCATCCTTTAACTAAACGTACTGGATTTGTATCCGCTCAGGAGTTCGAGCTCGCTTTGGAGTGCCTTGTTAAACATACCCAACAAGCATCAATCCGGGACCCTACTTGCTAAAAGGTTCCAAAACTTATCCCCCTTTCTTTTAAATGACGTGTTTCGTGTAGGTGGCCGGTTAAGTTACGCCTATATTTCTTGCGATAAACGATTCCCCGTTTTATTGCTCAGTTAGGGTCGTTTCACGGATCTGTATATTAAGTACATTCATCACAAATATTATCACGCGGGTATTCAAACAACACAATTCCTTATTAGCCAAAGATTTTGGATAGTTTTTACGAGAAGATCTTTTCGCTGGATACTTCGCTCTAGTATTCCTTTTTGGAAAATACATCCTAAGTTTTTTATGGGCAATTTTCCATCTGATAGAATTGTAACATGCCAGTTTTCCACTGGTCATGTTCCAGTTTTTAAACTATTTCTTTACGTATTTCTCCCTTCCTTTTTTTTATAAATTAAAAAAGTTCCTCTTTGATTTATCTTCATGTACCGTACTTTGTATATTTAAAGTATGAATTATATTTAGTTTGTGTTATGTCATAACACGAATTCGTAATTTTTATCCATGTAAATACTTAATTTCGTTTGAAATAAATGTACCTCTAATTCCACAAGTTATTTAGGTCATTACTTCGAATGAAAGTAATAAAAAGTAACCTCTATGTTATTAATAGGTTTTAACCAGTAACACAAGTGAAGTAGTTTTGAATCTACAATTAGTAAAAGATTTACCTTGACGTTAGTTTCCTCCCTGTATTACCGGCCGATAGATTTTAGTTTATTCAAACCCGGCTGTGAGATATCACGCCATTTGTTCCTCAAGATGTCTGGTCTTCAGATGGTATGTATTAGATTCCTACGTTGTTATAATAATTTAACAAAAATAATTTTATAGAAGTACGTGATAATACCGTATAAAGTTTTGTCGCTAAATAACCCACGGATTAGTTTAAAGATGGTAAGGATTGTTATAGATAAAATCTGTGACAATTTGAATGTATCTCGTGGCACTTCCGAATACTTAAACAAAATTTGTATTGTAGGGTTCTCCTTCCGAGAGATCAAAGTGGGCAGATGTTGAAGTATGATTATTCGTTTTGATTTTCTCTAGTGTAGTATAAAGTACCTCTACTATATTATAACAAAAGATGTATCTGGGATCTTAAGTCGTTTTTAAATTATGTACCGTACAAGGCCGTCGAAATAACATTGCAGGGGATTCAATTATTTTGATTTGTCATTTTACCTTCCTACTACAATACAAAATGAAATTGGTGTTTTGTTACCTTTAAAATTTACCTACTTTGGATAGCAGATGGTTGTTCCTTTATATGAATCGATCCAACTACCAGATTTGAATATGGTTCACAAACCACCTGTCCGAGTTTCTAATTTGAAGTGCAATATAAAGCAACAGGTTTTCTTAAAAAACTGTAATTAAGGAAATACACAGGTACGTGTTGTATATTTGTTTTTTTATGAGATAATTTTATACAAGAAAAATTGAATCAAAAGCTTTGTTACTATACTTTGATCTTCTTTACTTGTCTGTGGACTTTTGTTAAATTTATATAGTTCCGTTTCAAAATAATATATGTTCAAGAAATTTTAAGTAAAGAATTTATATAACGAAAGTGTACGCCGTAGGTTTCATGAAACTGGAGGTTTAAATACTTTTATTGCTCTTTTTTTTTTGCTAAAGTAATAAAAGTTTTATTAAGTATTTAACACAAGATCGGTACATAGGTGTTTTTGAAATGTTATTAACTAAACTGTTTCCTCTTATTTGTTGCTTATAATAATAGTAGCATATCTGTAACTGTGAAGTTTCTTACACGTAGGTGAAACGAATATTTATTTATGTTTGAAGGTTCTTCCAAATTTAGTAAAATTAAAATTGTTTTAATAATAGTAACAACAAAGTTAGATAAACTAATGCAACTTAATATTTTACCTAATTGTATATTTTGTTTCAAATTGAAATTATTTTGTAATATAGCCGAGGTACTTGATTTATATACTCTCAGTTTAATTGTTGATACCCCCATAATTTCCTCCCTGAGATTTATAAGTCCATGCAGACTCCGAAGCCTATAAAGGTCGATGCCAGCGGCGCCGAAATATACTCTATATTTCGTCGTATGCCTACTTTATTATAACACCGGGAGAAAAGTAAGGCACAGAATAACTCAAGTTAAACCATTTTTGTATACCGGCGTAGATTTTTGTGGCCCGTTTACAATAACCATAAGCCGAATCCGCGGCGCCAAAACTTTACAGGCATATCTCTGCATTTTTATTTGTGTGTGTATCAAAGCTCTTCACCTGGAGCTAGTTTCCGATTTAACCGCTGACGCCTTTTTGGCCGCGTTCCGTTGGTTTCTTGCTTGTCGTGGTCGGTGCAAATATTTGTATAGCGACTGTGGAACACACTTTGTTAGTGCCCCTCGGCAACTGGTTTCCTTTGCTAAATCCGCAGTTTTCCAAGAACTAGTTACTTGGCATTTTATCCCACCTTCCGAGCCCCACTTTTGGGGGGTCTTTGGAAAGCTGGCGTCAAATCCTTCAAGACCCTGTTACTTCGTGTTGTAGGAGAGCAAGTTCTAACCTTTGAATAGTTGTCAACCGTTTTCATCCAAATTGAAGCTGTCCTCAATTCGTGTCCTTTGACCCCAGTTAGTAATGATCTTAACGACCTTAGTTGTTTAACACCTGGTCCTTCCTTGACCTTTTTCGCTTTTTTTGCCTCGCCTGGTTCCGCATTGACGGCACTGCCTTTAAATCGTTTTTCGCGATGGCATTTATAGTAGCGTATCTACCAGACTTCGGAGTACACTGGTCCCGAGAATACTTGCATACCCTTCAAGTAAAATCCAAATGATATATAGCCAAAAACAATATTCAACCGGCAGACTTAGTTCTAATTAAAGCTGTAGGCGTCCTTTGATTAAACTCTGCCCCCCTCTAGATGAAAATTAAAATGTTTCTATTTTGGTGGGCGGTATGTTTCGTCCAATCCTGTATATATTTATTTAGTTTCTTTATATAACTACTATAACATTTAAGTTTATTTGTTAATAGTAATATCTGCTCTTTATTTTAAATTTGATACACCCGGTCGTGTTTCACCTTCAATGTTCTATCTTGTTTGCAATATTTTTGGTGACTGCGTGGCCCAACACATTCTATTGTCGCCAGAAAACTATTCAATAATTTAACGGTAAAGTCTAATAGCGGTTGAAACGAAAAAAATTTATGCAAATAATTGGAAGCTAACAAATTTTTATTTTGTTAGCGTTGAATGGAGATCTGCACAGTAATGTGATAATTCTCTTGTGAAGGTTTCGATTATAGCTATAGCGTAAGATTTTGATAAACTGCGTAAGTGGGTTAATTGTTCTACCTTGGAAAGTGATTTGTTCTTATGTATCGTGGACGTATATAACGAATAGAAGTTTGCCCATTTGAAAATCTTTCCATTAAAGACTTAAATTTCTAGTTTTAGAAGACGCGCTTGAACAGGTGGCAGACTGGGATTACTAACTACAACTGGTGTTGAGCAATTGCACCCTTCCTTTTTACAGGTAGGAGTGGGTATACTACAGAGTCCAAACAAAACTCTGGTGGGACTAGCGTCAACCTTTTGTGGCTGCGATAGATTGTAAAAGACTATATCTCAAGGGTTTTTACCCTTAAATATTTAGAAAACAAAGTTAAATTTTACCCAGACAAGTTATAGGGATGTAATTTAAAATATGACAAAAGAAAATACCATAATACAACTTATATATTGACGTTTAGTTAATAACATTAGATAAAGAAAATATATTCCTTTATTTTCTCACAACCACGTTTTCACGTAATAAAAACACCAAGTGCAGTACATATTTTTACTCTCCCATAATTTTTAAAAATGTCATAAACTTTACCAGATAAGATATCAGAGAATCTAAAATTATTGTTCTACTTAAACACAATTTCAAATTAACTTTCAAAGTAAAAAGAAATCATAAATACGCTTAGTGGTATTTAACATAGTTATAAGAATTTGTAATAAGCATTTGAATTGAAATAACCTCTTAATCCACAAAAAGTTTCATGAAAGCTTTTATGTGTACACTTGTAAGGTTATACCAGGAAAATAAATGTAATATTAAATTAGTTAAGATAATAAGTAAGTAAAAGTATGCCGTTATATTTTAAATGCATTATTCTTCTAGATATTTGAGATTAAAACTAAAACACATGCACATGGTTCTCTCATAAAAGTAAGATAAATCTCCTACCTGTATTTATGCAATTTGAAAGAAACGTATACTTAACTATTGAGCTCCGGCTGGTTCAGAAATACAGATGTTTTCAGTTTCTTCTTACGGTTTTAATAAGATGAACACCATCTACCTTAAACTTCAACTTTGTAAAAGCCAATCCTTTTGTTCCATAAGCATATGTTTTGTTAACGGACATTTAATCTATTTCTAGAAGGTAACTAAACGGCGACATAAAACTCTCGTACGACAATAGATAATATTTATAGGTAGTAGAATTAATGCATAGGCTTAGATAGCCTAGCATATATAGTTAAATACTCCAGCAGAGAACAACCCACCAGAAAATAACTCACCACAGAGCAACTCTCCAGAGAACAACTCACCAGAGAACAACTATCCAGAGAATAACCCACCAGAAAATACCCCACCAGAAAACAACTCGCCAGAGAACAACCCACCAGAGAACCCTAGAAAATCAACGTGTTACAAGAATGAAGTATTGTAATACGTCACGAGGAACACTCAGAAGGTTTATCTGTAATCAACTTACCACTCTTAAACATTTTGATTGGGTTATTCAGGTCAGCTTTCTTCGTATGCATTATACTAATATTTTAAAACGATATTTTTGTATTTCAACTAGAATAAAAGAAAAGACACCTTTTACATACCAGGTACGACATCTTGGCTTTAAAAGGAACTTTTTTATCGGGAACGGCATGTGCACAAAAAGACAGTCAGATATCGAGAGAGCGAAAGTTTATTCTGCTTCGAGCATTCCCACACATTTTGAGAGAGGAACAAACAATAAAACCATCCTAAATGACAGGTTGATGTATACACCAGTTGTGTATTTATGGACATAATTCAGAGGTTTACCAATTAGAAAATTACACCTGATCATAATTATTTATATTATTTATACAAAAAGAGAAATATTAAATTAAAACTAAAGATCAACGTAATTAGTGTATTTTTGCGAGCTACTATTAGGCAACCCGTCAAACACACAAGCGTCGTAAGCAACGTTATACTATAGAAGCCTAGAATTTTCTAGCATTATACTGGAGAATGAGTCATCCTTTTTAATTCAGGGTATATATAAGACCGCTAATAAATGTATGAGTTTAGTCTATATCAGAATGTCGAATATAAATTACATCGTGTAAAGTTAAATAGTTGAGCTTTTGGAAGTCCAAGAGTAAACATAAATGTTATATGATGTGAACGTGTCTAATGTACATGCAGCTTGTAGAATACATAAATAGACAAAAGTGTAATAAATAAATTATAGTAGTGTTTAGTGTTGCTAAGAATACTTATAGTTAAGGAACTAGTTTAGAAAGATATTAGTGATTGTAAATTCATTAGTGTGATAGTGCTTCATTGTTAATTGGACTGAAAACATCTCTAAATAAGGCATATACTGTTAATTAGACTTGTGAACAGTGAGTAATAAAGACTCTTGTTATTACTTGTTTTAAATCAGTGAAACGCGGTAGTAGTAGGCCGCTACAGTATTATATTATAATACTGAAAGGAAATGTTACATAAATCAAGACTAACTTGTGATTGATTGTAAACGGTATAAATATAAAGTTAAAATGAAGAATACTTTTATATGCAAGGAGGTGGGACGTTCAATGTAACATGGCAAGGCGACGACGAATTGACATGTTACACAATTGTAACATGTTTTTCTACTTTCAATTAGCAAGCGTACATTTTTATGTTGAAATATAATTTATCATAAGCTAAATCATTTTCACACGCAGGTTTACTAATGATATATCTTCCAATATTTATTAAAAAATGATAGCTTCAATATCCAGTTATTATAACGAGAAACAAACAAATCAATATCAGTTTCAAGTTATATTGTACCAATTTGTAACGTTTCTTTGCGTTATTACATAGAGCTTGTAATCTACCAAAATACTTTCTGCGTTTAATTTGCAGGGCTTTTAATTTTGCCAGATCACTCATGATTGCAAGTGTAAAATTTAATCCATTAATATACAATGTATAATTGGATACAAATAAACCCAACTGAAATTCTTCTAAAGCAACCAATTTAAACTAAAGAGGGATACCAGTAATTATACAAGTAACGCACCAATAAACTTGCAAAAACATATAAAACTGTAGGATTTGATTTTAATTCAAATTGAATCATCAATAAACAAAAACAATATTAAAGATAACGTAATTGATTCGTTAGACTTTGTTTATTTACTACACTGCAGTGAAATACGAAATGTGATAAAGTCAAACAAGAATCCCGGCGTCGAAAAACTAAATATATGTTGAGCGGACTTTCGCGTTCTGGATTGAACTAACCCAGATAAGTTGAATAAGTAAGTCTTCTAAAAGGAAATACTCACTATTTTGTGAATGACACGAAATAGATTTTGGGTCCTTAGAAGGTTTCTTTTAACAAGTTTTGTTCAAGAACTACAACTATCAAAATTAATTTTATTATTTCAATTACCAAGAGAATTGTTTTAATTCACAAACTACACCTTATTATTTAAGTACAAGTTAAACTGAATTAAATTAATACAAGTTACTATTTTCAATAATTAATAATGAACTGTGAGTAGCTGAAATTCTAGCAATGCTAAAGTTATGACATTCGAAAACTAACCTAAGGGACCGAAGAGAAACGGAAATGCAATCCCTGCATTTCGGCGTCAATTTAAAGAGAACCAGCACACAGGTCAAATCGGATAACAAATTCACTGTCGACGGCAGTAACTTACATCAGCGAAAGACAGTGGCGATATACAGCTAGACGGAGATTTCCCACGTCCACGGCCTAATATCGTGAAGTAACAACCCTCTAGCTATGCAACAACTTAGAAAGTAAATGAAAAGGTGGAAAATAAAAAAAAGATCAAAGAGAAAGGTGGGAAGTTTGGGGTTTTACAGTAACCAGGTGGAAGAGAGAAGAGGATGGGCTAAAATTAAGCAATAGCATTGGAAAAAATAATGGATAGCGAAGCACATTTGACCGGCCAAAGTGCAGTAGGTAGCCCGGAGTGAGAGAACACTACCCTTATGTGATGGGCGGTTGTCTCTGGACTAAGACAGATTCACAAGAGGAAAAATTAAGGTTGAAAATGGAGATAAAGAGATAAGAAAAAGTAGAGTTTTAAAATAAGCATCCTGGAAAAGAAGTGGAGAGTAGAGAATGTCCCCATTAAGACAGATTGGTCTAAAGGACCACTTGCAATGTTAAGGATAGGATAAAATCTAAACCACCACATAGATACTTAAAACCAACTAGGCTCCAAAGGAGACACAAACAGATCATCCTCCTACCGGGCGCATCTACTGGGATAAGAAAATCAAATAAAGGTAATGTAATCAACTTAAATATACTCACATAAAAATTTCAAAGACATAATTACTATCGACACAGCAGTAATTGTACAATAGACAGTTAATTGAAGATAAAAATTTTGAAAATTCTTTTAAGATGAACTGTGTACCATTATCACAAAGAATAATTTGAGGCACACCAAATATAAGAAAAAATTGTTGCTCTACAATTTTCATAATTGCCGAAGCGTATACTTTGGTAAGGGATAAAGAAAACCAAATTTGGAAACCAATCAGTTACAACCAATAGGTGTTGGTTAGCATTCTTTCGAGGGAGGAGTACTAATAAACCGAAAAAAATTGAAAACGAAAAGATACTTTTTTAAGTGCACCCATCAAATTAGGTCAAGCTTCTTGTAAACTTTTCTGCACACCACAAATTTTACAGTTTTTAATATTACGGCAGACGGCTGTGTTAGGGTGAGCCAGAAATTAAAATCAGATATTTGTGCTATAGCTTTGTAACGACTAAATGCACGGAGGTAGGATCATAATAAAATATTTTCAATACTTCGGGTTGAATAGGGATAGGTATTACTAATTTTTATTCAGGTATATTCGCAATTTTAAATGAGGATAAGGTATCAAATTTATATAAGCGATTTCATATAATACGAGAGGATAGGTAGTTTTTGGAGTGTTCGGAAAGTTTTTTCACCATATCAGAATCCCAAGCATCGAGAGGAAGACAGCTGCTTCACGAGAGAGAGCGTCGGGTACGATATTTAATTTTTCAGGTCTGTGGCGAACGGTGAAACGTATAATTCATCTTGGCAAACGTCTAGCAGGTTGTCTCAAATTATTTAACCAGATAAGAGCAGCGCAATCGGTAATGACCATCAACTGGGTTCCTTCGATATAATTCCTAAATTTTTCAATTCTAAAGATTACTGCGAGGAGTTCCCGTTCAGTAGTGAAATATTTTCGTTTGGCAGTAGTTAAAGAACGACTTTCAAAAGTAATAAGGTGTTCTATATAATATTTTTCTTGAAATAAAATGGCACCTAATACAGTAAGCAAGACATCAGTTGGAATGTGAAATGTTTCCTAGAAATTTGATGAAATTAGAATGGGTGCAGAGCTAATTAAAAGTTTTGTTTGATCAAAAGCTTTTTGAGCGTGGGAAGTCCAATCAATAGATTGTCCTTTCTTTTTATTTTTAATTAAAGCGGCAATAAGAGCACATGTAGTAGATAAGTTAAGCAAGAAGATACGATAATAAGATATCATTAAAATTAAACGTTTAATTTCAGTAACATTTTCTGGCGTTTTAAAATTAGTGATAGCAGTTACCGTATTAGGATCAGCTTGTAATCAATTTTCATCCACAATGAACCCTAGAATGAAAGTGAGGAACAGCAAAAGTTATATTTTCCCCAGATAACTTTAAAATTACTTAAGTATGTTGTCAAAAGTATTATAGACAACTAAAATATCATCGCGATAAACAAAAGCACGTTCTTGATGCAAAATTTGACCCAGTGTTCTATTCATAGTACGTCGAAGTGTGTGTGTGGGGAGGGGGGTGTATTAGACAAATCAAAACGCAGGTACGCAAAAGGCAGTTTTTTGACGACAAGATTTTTCCAAAGGTGTCTGATAAAAGACTTGTTTAAGATCTATGAAAGATATGTATTTAGGATTACGCAAACAGCTTAAAATCGAGTCAGTACGAGGTAGAGAATAACCATCAGAAATTCTGATGGAATTTACCTCATAACCGTCGAAGCAGAAACGGTAATCGCCGTTTTTGTTACTAACTGATAAAATAGGACTATTTCAAGGAGAAAAACTTGGAGAGATAACACCAGACTGGGCCATTTTATTAATTTTGGCATACAAGTGTTTTTGTAATGCAGGTGATTGGGAATATTGACGTTGTTTAAACGGTTCGGCATCCGCAGTTAAAACTTCATGAGATACAGTAGTTGATAGTTCACGAAATTTATTAATTGCTTTTTCTAATAGTATGCTTTGTTCTTCAGTGAGAGAAATTTTATTTGCAGTTCCCAAGGAGGCACAATCGTTATCTTAAGGCCAGTCTGCGAAATAAAATTTAATAAGTTTCGGGATGAGTTAAACAGGTGACAAAAATCAACACATAAAAGGAAGGAATACGCTAGTGTAGGTACGATTAGAAATGTAGCTTCACGTTCATGAATTTCTATATAGATTTTTAATTTAATAGATCCAATTACCTGAGTAAAATCATACAGATATTCTAAGGTATCATTCTAAAATAAGTGCTTTGTTTTCTGAGTTGTTGTAAGCCTGTAGAATTAATTAAACAGGAGCTAGAACCAGTGTCCAGTGTCCAACACTGCATCAACAAAGGGAAAAGCAATTTTTTTTAAATTCGACACATTAATAATCATGCGTGCTCACAACAAACGGATCTTTCAAAACAAGCATATTTCAGAACGGCAGGAGTCAATAAAAACGCATCTAATTTACGTCATGTGTTAAAGAATCCCACTATAAAATTTACCTACGTGATTTTTAAAAGTAGACTTGACAAATTCGAATAAAGTTCAGCACATTGAATAAACAAAATAAGGAATTACAAGTTTGTATACGTGCAGAATTAAAAGAAAAATTTGAATAATTTCTTATACAAAATACGAAAACATGATATTAAACGTTACAAAGTACCATTGTCAACAAACTCTATAGTGTAAAATTTCGGTGTCTACGTGATTTAGAAAGCATTGCAACGAAATGTAGCACGGGTATCTCCATGTAAAAGCCGAAAGCTTTTATGATAAGACAAGTGCAACGCCTCAACCCAGATACTGCGCACTCAAGCCAATGACAGCCCGGAAAAGATCTGCTTTTATATATTACAACAAGCGGTTAATGATCAGTTTCTACCTAACTAAAGAACAAGCTGTACTAGTTTGAATAAAAATACTATGCAAAGTACAGGTGAAAAATTAAAACCACAACTTTTAAGTGAAAGTTTAAAGTTAAAAATTTTAAGTACAAATGCGCGTTCAAATATACAAGTGAAATAAAAATTCGCGGTCGACAAATTTAATTAAGGTAAACATGATCTTTAACATTTATTAACTTAGGGCTTAAAAATTTTCTGAGACATTCTCTAAGGAAATCTGAGGAAACCAAAAAATCTACTAAAAATATACTGAAAGATTTACGACGCGATTCAATAAACAATTCACGAAACAAATTCAATAAGAAATTCAACGTAAAAGTCCAATACTACGAGTAACAGATACAACAAAAGGGAAAATTGTGAATCAGGACGTTAAGTTGAAAGCAACCCCAGGACACTGGTTAACAGCACGTAGCGGCAAGATTGGAAATACGCAGAACTACACATTCGAACCAGGGAATCAACCTAGAAAAACACCAGGTTAGCGATAATTACTTAATATCATAAAATTTAAATTTTTTGAACATTTAAAACTTGCATGTAGTTAGATATTTATGTGAAAGGTCATCAAAAATTTTGATTGATACATAGAAATTACGAAGGGTCATTGAACGTTCAACGAGACTTCCAATATAATACAGAGTTATTTATGCTGACTTTATATACTTTTTTAGTTATTAAATAGAAGGTGTTCTATTGCGTACAATAAATTTAAAACAATTAATTTACTTATCTTAGGTTTTATGAAATGCGGTGTTACAGCAAATGTTCAAAATGTTTACCGTTTTTAAATTTTTTTCTAACGTTTTAAAAAGTTTTTCGGCGAATAGCCCTATACGTCCTTACTATTGTATTTCGTAAATCTTGCATATCAACTGGCTGAGTCTTGTAACAATAGATTGTATGTATCCCCACAAGAAAAAACTGAGTGGTGTAAGATCAGGATATTTTGGTAACTCTGTATTCCTCCTCTTCAGCCAATCCATTTATTAGGAAACCTTTAGTTTAGCTACTGCCGAACAGCCAGCACATAATCCGGAGGGGCATCGTCATGTTGATATTAAAACCGGTCTTCATCTAGTTGCAAATTTCCATGTTTATCACGTTGATTTTCTATAACTTCAGTGATTAGAGGAACGATGGTACTTTGCAGCATGTTCAAATAAATTTCACCATTTAAATTTCCATCGATGAGTAAAGGACCGAAAATTGTGTGTCTCACGATACCTGCCCACACATTAATTTTTTCTGGCCAATGAGGATTTCCTTCTTTAAAAATATGCGGATTCACATTACTACAATAGCGACAGTTCTGTTTATTACCGCATCCGTTCAAAAAAATGTGCATTCATCGGAAAAACAGATGTTCTGTAAAAGATCCAAATAATTATTAATCATTTCACCCAATGTCTCACAAAACTGTAATCTTCGATCAAAGTCATGTTCATATAGTTCTCGACAGATGTGCATTTTATATGGATGGAATCTATGTAATTACGTCACCTTATAAAGTGAACCGATTGAAATTGCTGTCAGATTAGATAGCTGGCGTACTGAGCTGGTAGTATTTGCTGGAAACTATCCGAAAACTTCAATTTGTGTTTCTTCGTTCAACAATCTGGGTTACGTACGTTTTTTATTTTCAACAGATCCACATTCCTCAAACTTTCTTATAAGTTTTGGCACGTACGTTGTTACATTTACGCGGCATATTTACGCGCGCTTTTCACACTTTAGGCGCGGCCCTAACGCCATTGTTATAACATCTACAGATCACCTTATGATGCAATCGCTGTTTAAGTTAAATTTGCATGCACAATTTATGTAAAATCAAATTACTCACGTGATGTGTATCTCGGAACTTAATCTCAGGATCCAGCGGTGGTTAAGAGTTAATTACGCCATGTTGAACATCAAATTTTGCTATCCGTCTCTAAACTTCTATTGCACTCGTAGGGGGTGGAAGGCGATATGTAATGGGTACGATAAAGGCAAGGTACAGAAAATCTACATACCTGTTTCTAAAAAATTTACACTCCACTAAGATACCTGTTGTTTGGTACATGTTTCGTGGCTTAATGTCGCTTCCTCGACGCGCGCACATCCGCATTCTTTCTGGGCAGACGCGACTGTCAGCGACGACAGAAGTTTGCGTTATTAATTTAAAAATACGGGCAATTAACTTACAAATGGTATCTAAACCTAACATTGGTAGATGGCCAGTTTGGCATGTAACAACGTGTGCGAGACATTTTTATCCGGATGCCTTTGGTTAGAGGTAGCCGCCGTGTGCCGGACACATTATTCTCGGTTCCATAAACGAAAATTAACTCCACCCTCTCGATTCTAAAAGTACTAACTCCTACTAAACACCAACTAGTTAAATTACTATAACAACAGAAATTACATATTAAGCTGTCATTTGTTTGAAAATAAAACAGAATTTGTAATATCTCAGATATTTAGCTGCATTTTGAACATTTTCGGTAGCACTGTGTTTCATAAAACCTAAGGTAACTAGATTAATTAATTTAAATATTTTTACGCAATAAAACACATTTTATTTAATAACTACAGAACGGATCTACCGATTTTAATGATCTTTTACCCAAAAGAATTCGTTCTTAACAGCTTTATTTCCATGTAGTACAAAATGTAGGATGCCATTTAAAATTTTAAAGTTGAGTAGGCTGTGTGTGGGCTAGTAAAGTGTTATAATCTTACAACCCCTATATCATGCTTTTGCCTTGGCACCAATAATCCTTCATAAACCGTATTTCAATATCGTTATTAGTTTTCTTTATAATACAGGTGGAAACTTTTCAAATGAACACACTGTATAAAAGATACTAGACAGTCAATGCGAAAGTAGCATATTGTGCTATTTAATGATGTTTATTAATTATTATGACAGTATATTAAAAATATCTTCAAAGTTATTTAACGCCTTTTTCCCGCCCTTTATCATTATTCATTCTGCGTTTTATGAAACAACCAATTCAACTGTGGTTTGTGCATTCTTGGTTGATATTACCAGGCTTGTTCAATTGAAACCCATCTTTGGTCAGGTTAGCCTAGGAAACAATTGTAATCACTCAACCTACGTTTTGCAACGTTAGTGGTGTTTGTAAACTTCTCACTGGTCAGTTTACCTCGTATATATTTAACAGCGATTTTAAGTATTGTGACTTTGAAATGACGTTTGTTGTTAACAATCCGACCAAATGTGATTAGCGTGCGGTCATTCAATTTCTGTGTGACATCTATTTTCGACCATAAAGGACCCTTGTTGATAGAATTTACAGAACCTCGGGTGCATATCAACGCAAACCTGTATAATGAAACTTTGAACACGCTCCATCAAGCAATAAGACGGAAACGTCCAAAGAAGCTTTCACATGGTGTCATTCTGCTTCACGACAATACTCGACATGATGTTGCTAACGTAGTGAAAAAAATCTACAGCGAAAGAAGTGGTGGATATTAGAGCATCCACCCTATAGTCCCAATTTATCGCCTTGCAATTTTCACATCTTTGGGCCACTGAAAAAAGCGTTAAAAGGTAACCGTTTTCAGTCGGACGAAGAAGTACAAAACGCCGTGAAAGAATTCTTCCAGCAGCAGCCACAAGATTTTTTTAGGCAGGGTATACATAGGTTGACGACACAATGGTATATGTGCCTTAATGTAGTGGTAATTATTTGTAAATTTAGTTGTCAATAAATTTTTCCTGAACCAAAGATGGGTTTCAATTGAACAAGCCTCGTACATACGTGAAAACCATTTTTTGTAGTGAGAGCTGACTGTTATCGCAACGTAGTAAAAGTAGTTAATTTACAGTCACCTGATCGAATGCATGTTGTGGGCATGACGCATATATCACGAATAGTACGTAATTCTATATGGATAGTTTATATAACGAAAGTATTTCAAGATGCTTTTTTTTACGTAAAAGTAAATAGAAATTTTCCAATTATCTTAGTACATGCAACTTGATGTAACATAATAAGGTAAGTCTCGTTAGATATGTTTGTTAATTACTTTGTACTACCTTCTCGTTCAATAATTCTGAATTTCAATCAATCAATCACCGATAAAAAAAAGATAATGTTGCTTTGTTAGCTCAAAAAGTAAACTCGTACACGACATCGACTGGACATAATATTGCTATTCTTATTATGTGACTCATCAATTTTACAAGAAGGTTATTATCAAACCTTTTACTATCATAGAAAGTTTGTTCTTCATTACTGTGTTGTCATTGCTGCTAGCTACAAAGCCGTAATCAATATTTAACCGTAGTATAACCGATATCTACAGCTTGTTTAAATGACAGGTAAATCAACTTACACCTATTCAATCAGTTTATTTACTAGAACCGCGGAATTGGACGGGTGATATCTAGGGTTTGCAACTAACTGATGTTTAACTGAAATTAGGTGCAAAAATGTAATTTGAATTTTCAATTTATCAAAAATACAGAGCCTTGATTTTAATGTTAATAGTAGGAAAATACGATTTCAGGTTAAAGGAAATAGAAAAATATAAAAGTTTAACAAAGGCATACAGGGTGTTTCATCAACAATGGGACAACGATTAAATGGAGATACTATAGTTCATTCGCTTTAACTTTAGTATGACGTCACAACGGAATAAAATACCACTTTACCAATGTTATCTTAAATCATAATATATTTAATAAAAGATATAAGAATATTCCCATTGGCAAGAAGAATTGGTGGCAACACCGTATAGAACTGCCAACCTTTATTTTGTTAAATGACAGTATTCTTCAAGTGCCAATCTAGGTATTTATTTGTATACGGTTGCCAACACTTAAATACTGCATTTGACGCCATCCTAAAGTTAATTTGAATGGACTATATGCATCAAATAATGACCATTCAGCAAGATTCTTTTTATTCAAATGTTGATGGTTTAAGGTTTACAGAACTTTGTAAGTTATAATTTTATTTCAATCTTTTGGCATTATTCCGAAAATTTTTGGGTTATAGACTTGAAAATTGCCATCTTTATGTTTTTTGGTACAGAGAAAAGGATATGATACTATTTTTGACTTTGGTCGTAGAGAGCACTACCTACAACCTTTTTTTTTTAATGATTAATCATCATTAAGTCTTCAGTCCTGGAGCTCGTTAGACGCGTACCCTCATTGTTTCCTATTTCGAACTAACCTACACATTTCCCTGAAATTTGAACAGTATGCATCTATCACTATCTGCGTGCAAAAGTCTGATTTCCCACAAATATTTTTCTTCCTCTACTATTTCTATAACCTATTTGTTATTAACCTTGTCTCTCCATGCTATCATCCCTATACATCTGAAGCACAACATTCCAGAAGGCTTCTATCTCTTTCTGTCTGCTTTTTATTATTGTCCCTATTTCAAAGACGTACTGTGCTGTGCTCCACACATATGCTTTGAACAATTTTCTTTTTGCCTCTATGTTTGTTGTCTTTGAGTATATCCACTGTTCTTTCTTGTTAGATGTAGTTCGATCAACTTCTATTGTTTTGCAGTTATATACCCTATTTCCCCGATATTCGGTGGTATGTGAAGGGGGGTAAGCAGCTTGTGGCTGCCAAGTTCTCCAAGCACTTGAGCATTTGTCGAATTAATAGTTTTTCTAGTATATTATTTCGCACAATCAACAATAGTTGAAAATTATTTCACAACCAACACCTATAGTTGTTTATAGTAATCATCAGATTTAAGTGCACTTACTTTTTCGTTATTAGATTTTCCGTTTTGAAACTAGTTGGACGCGTACCCCCACTTGTTTATGTTCTGAGCTAGCCTACACACTTCCCTGAAATTCCCACAACAGCCTGTATACAGCTCGGTTCCCCTTCTATTGTATTCTAATTAGCTGCAATATTTCACTGAGAGTCAGTGGAATGTGAAGGAGGCTAAGCAGCCGGTGGCTGCCAAGGATCACCCAACACTTAGACATTCGCGGAATTAATAGTTTTCCAGTAAACACTTTCGTGCAATTAACATTAGTTGAGAATATTGCAAGACCAATACCTGTAATTGTTTATAATAATCATCATGTTTAAGTACATTAATTTTCTTCGTCATTAGTTTTTCCGTCTTGGGACAGGTTGGATGCGTTTCTCCATCGTTTTCTATTCTGAATTAACCTACTAATTTCCCTGAAATTCCCATATCCTACATCTGTCACTATCTGTGTGCAATAGTCTAACCTAGGTCTACCTCTACTTCCCTTTTTTCCTATCTCTGCTTCTAATATATTCCGTACTATACCCTCATGTCTTAGTATGTGACCTATCATCCTATTTCAACCTATTTTTTAGTGCTTTCCATATATTTTTTTCTTCCCCTAACATTTCTAGTACCTCTTTGTTCTTAACTTTGTTTGTCCATAAAATCTTCATCATACGCCTGTAGCACCACATTTCAAAGGCTTATACTTTTTTCTTGTCCGCTTCTCCTACTGTGCAGGCTTCACAGCCGTACAGTGCTGTGCTCCACACATATGTTTTAAGCAATCCTTTCCTTGTTTCTATGTTTGTTGTCTTTGTACACAGTAGTTGCTTTTTTTTTGTTAACTGTAGCACGGCCTTGTGCTACTCTTCTTTTTATATCTTTTGTGCTTTTACCATCTTGCGTTATTTGGCTTCCTAGGTAACAGAAATCCTTAACCTCTTGTAAGTTCTCGTTACCTATTTGTATTCTTGTTTTTGGTTTATTTTCCCCTCCTTTTCATACTAGAACTTTAGTTTTATTTTAGTTAATTTTTATATCGTATCTCTCTGTTAGAACCGTTTCCATTTCATTAAGAGCAGCTTTAACCCTTCTTTGCTAGATGCTAATACCGCTATATCATCTGCAAATCTAAACATATCAATCTTTTGTCCCTGCATGGTAATTTCAAATCTCTTTCTGTATTTGACAGTATTCATTGCTTCTTATATGTACAAGTTAAAAATTAATGGATATAAGGCATATCCCTGTCTCACCCCTTTCCTAATATTTGCTTCTCTACGTTCCTGCTTTAATTCTATTACCGCTGTTTGCTCTTTGTAGAAGCTATGTACTATTCGTCTATCCCTAAAACTCATTCCAATTTTTTAGAGTATTTCGAACAATTTTTTCCATTTTACATTGTCGAATTCTTTTTCCAGATCTACAAACCCTAGATACACGCTATCCCCTTTTAGATTGTTTTCTTCATTATCACACTCAGAGCTAAAATAGCCTCTCGTGTTCCCCTGTTTTGCCTAAACCTAAATTAATCTTCTGCTAGTATTTCTTCAGCTCGTTTTTGTGTTCGTCTTTGTGCAATTCTAGTTAATATTTTTGACACGTGTGCTGTCAGACTTATTGTTAGAAATTTTTCACATCTATCCTCGCATTTTTTTTGGTATAGTTACTATAATGTAACGTTGGAAGAGACGTTCTGTTACTGTTTGTCTAGCGCCTTTTAGAGTTTCTGCTTGCACCTTATTTGTACCCGGCGCCTTACCATTTTTCAGACCTTTTAATGCTAATTCAAACTCATCTCTAAGTATAGTATATCCGAAGTCATCATTTTCAATGTCTGACTCCTGTTCTAATGAAGTTTGTTCCTCTCCTGCATATAAATTCCCTATATATTCCTGCCATCTACCCACTTTCTCTACATTTTTTAAAATGATATTTCCTTTCGCATCCCTTATATTTTTGCTATACGATTTTATATCCCTAAAATTCATTCTAATTAGTTTGTATGCTTTGTCTGTCTTTCCTATTTCCGTCTTAGTCTGTACCTCTTTGCACTTTTTATCAATCCATTGTTCCTTAGCTTTCCTGCATTAGCGAATAATTTTTCATTTTGTAGCTTTATTAAAATCCCCCGTAATTATTTAATTTTCATGTCTTTTTACGTATCTTAGTATGTCTTCAATATCTTTGTAGATCGCTTCTACCTCTTCCTCACTGTGACTGGAGTTGGGCATGTAAACTTGTGTTATTGCTGTATTTACCGGTTTAGATTCTAATCTAACCATGAGTACTTTATCGTACTTTCCTACATAGTGCCCCATCTTTTTTCGCACAATTATTACTACACCAGAGTTTCCTTCTTCTGATCCTGTGTAAATTACCCTTAAGTCTTCACTCCAAAAATCCCCCGCCTCTGGCCACAGAATTTCGCTGATTCGTACTATGTCTAATGATAACCTATCCATTTCAATTTTTAAGTTCTTTAGCTTACCTACGCGGCTTGTTCAATTGAAACCCATTTTTGGTCAGATTAGCATTGGAAACAATTGCAATCACTCAACTAACGTTTTGCAACGTTAGTGGTGTTTGTAAACTTCCCACTGGTCAGTTTCTCTCGTATATACTTGACAGCGATGTTAAGTATTGTGACTTTGAAATGACGTTTGTTGTTAACAATCCGACCAAATGTGATCAGCGTGCGGTTATTCAATTTATGTGTGCTCAAGGTTTGCAACCATTGGAAATTCATACACGAATGCAAGCAGTGTATAAAAACGCATGTTTTGCATATCCAACTGTTATGGAATGGTGTCGAAAATTTAAGAATGAACGCGAAAGGACGAATGATAAGCCGTGACCAGGTGCAATGTGTACTGCATCAACAGACAGGAATATGGCATGTGTGGAAGGCCTGATTAGAGAAAATCGTTGAGTTATAATCAGAATAATTATAGAAAATGTTGATGTGAGTATCGGATCTGTTCATGGCATCGTACACAAACTAGGCTACAGCAAAGTTTATGCGCAATAGGTTCCTCGCCCTTTGTCAAAGAACCAAAAAAGCTTGCGAATGGGCTTATCTTTGCAGCACCTCACGGAATATTGACAAAACGGTAATGATTTTCTCTCGTCCATAATTGCTGGCGACAAATCTTGGTGTCATTATTTTGAACCATCCAGTAAGCTGTCATCGATGCAATGGAAACACGCAATTTTTGCGCCACCAAAGAAGTTTAAAGTTCAACCTTCTGCTGGTAAGGTCATGTTGAAATTTTTTTCGACCATGAAGGAACCTTGTTGATAGAATTTACAGAACCTCGAGTGCATATCAACCCAAACCTGTATAATAAAACTTTGAACAAGTTCCATCAAGCAATAAGACGAAAACGTCCAGGGAAGCTTTCAGGTAGTGTCATTCTGCTTCACGACAATGCTTGACCTCAAGTTGCTTACGTAGTGAAAGAAAATCTACAGCAAAAGAAATTGAGGATATTAAAGCATCCACACTATAGTCCCGATTTATCACCTTGCGATTTTCACATCTTTGGGCCACTGAAAAAGCGTTAAAAAGTAACCGTTTTCAGTCGAACGAAGAAGTACAAAACGCCGTGAAAGAATTCTTCCAGCAGCAGCCACAAGATTTCTTTAGGCAGGGTATACATAGGTTGACGACACAATGGTATATGTGCCTTAATGTAGTGGTAATTATTTGTAAATTTAGTTGTCAATAAATTTTTGCTGAACCAAAGATGGGTTTTAATTGAATAAGCCTCGTACATGTGACGTATCTCGGGCTATGAATTAACAAAGGAAAATATCTTTGAAAATATCATCGATGAATGTTGTTTGGTTAGGTAAGGTAGATGTGGTGTGCCAAACTCATTTTGTTTTCTCTACTCATATATTTTCGATAGTAACCAATATTTTATCAAACGGTTATGCAAAAACTTAATATCTCCTTCTATGCATTAGCAATATAAAAAGATATAAAAACTAAAGTTCAAAATAATGCATCCTTTTGGAAAAATAAATAAAGTAATAATTTTACAACCCGAAAACATATTTAAGGCAATAAGGTTACAGTCTAAGAATTAATTATTAAACTTACTCATCCGGTTTAGTGGCGCCATTATATTTATTACAATTTAAGGAACATAAATTGATATATACATTATGGAGAGAGCCCACAAATTTATTCAAATTGAATACTAGAAATAAATTATTGTAAATGTTCTTTTAAAAAACTAGAAAGGATTTAATTGTATGTAGACTAATTTTAATTGTGAGAAAGTTTTTGATTCACATTATCTATGTAACTGGTATAATGAAATATGTTTCTATTTTTTTTATATATGAACGAATTAGAGATCTTTTTGGGGCTCCAAAACTTGCTAGAAAGATGTTTCGAAAATACATTTTTATTCTCGCAGGGTTTTTAACAGCTGTTATATCAATAGCTGTATACACGACAGTAATGTAAAATCAGATTTAAACGTCTAATTGGTATCATTTTTAGCTAATAAAAAAATGAGGCTGTAGAATATGAATGTCTAAAGGGCATAACATTTCTTTAGTACATACATATACAGGGTGTTCCAACACATCTGGATCAAAGTGCACATGGTAACATGTATTGATAAATTATTGAAGTTTAGAAGTAAATACCTTTTTTCTTCGAACGTTAAAATATTATGTCATTATTTAACTGAGTCGGCTTGCTGAAAGTGTCACTTTATCTCTGGCGACAGTTTTACTTTTCCTTTTCCAGCCGCGGGAGGTAAAAGTCTTTTCATGACAACATCAAATAAGTGACACAAAATAAATATGAATAAGGATAAATAAAAACTGAACGTCAATTTTATTTTGCAAGGTAATATTAAATGTACAATTTTTAAGGGTAGCGTTTTGAAAATTAAAGCTGTGCATTATCGAGCCAGTCTCTTGATGTGCATTGGTAATAGTAGACTGCGCTGCCACGAGTCCTTCTGACATATAATCGTTGGTTGTTTCAGATACAACTACTAATTCACTTAAATTTAAAATCTTTTGGGCATTATTATTTTTGTTTCTCAAAGATTCTTCAATATACCCTTCTGCAACACTGTTTGATTTCCACCCTCCGTGCCGCTTAAGAGATTCCAAATTTCCTCCTCCATCAATTAACAATGTTACCGAGGTGCGTCTCAATGAGTGGCCCGTGTATTCTTTCGAATTAATTAATTTCAAAAAATCTTCAACTTTTCCAGGTACAGAACTTATGCTGTGAATTCCCAATACACTTCTGCAACATTTTCCGTTTTGATATTTTAGAAAAAATCTTTTTTGAGACATATCTCGAGGTCTCAGTGACGCATAATGTCTATAAATTTTGATATAACTTTCACAGATGATCGTAAACGATCGAACTTTCCTCGTCTTGCTATCAGGAATTTTAAAAAGAATTACATTTTCCGTGTCTTGAATGTATTCAGTATTCATTTTTACCATTTTATCACATCTGCAGGCACCCGTTACTCCAATCAACAAAACAATCTGAAAATACATACGTAGTTAAAATGTATGAAATTAAAACCAGTCATTGTTTACCTTTATCCCTAAATACTTGTCATCAGGCGTTTTGAATAGAAAATTTTCAAATAGTTCTTTAGTAAATACTTCAGACTTTTGTGCCAAATACCCCTCGCTTGACTTCTTCAGAAAAGCTCTGAGTTTTAAATTTGGGTTTATATCTACTCCATGTTTGATTATTAATTGGGATTTAATCAGTGAATATCGTGACCACATAGTAGATGCTTTCCACTCCTTTTCCTTTTCCATTATATTAAAATAAGCCAGAAGTACATCTTCACTGTATTCCTGTACTTCTTTTTGATTGCACCATTCTATAAAGTGCTGGTAAGCAGCAGAGTATTTGTCCCCGGATTTTGTCGGTCAGAGGCGCGACACTGCTTTGTTTGCTGCAGATTCAATATCAGAATTTTGCATTTTACGAATACTTCTTTGTTCAACAAGATAGCGCAGTTATTATGTTTGTGTCAACTTAATAAATGTCAAAAACATAAATGACGGTAAGCAACCTTTGATATTAATCAAAAACAGAAAATCTGTATACGTGAAATTATTTGAAAATGAGAAATTTTTGCATATTTTGCAGAACGTTTGAAGAAAAAATAGTATACTTTATGTGGAGGAGAAGTGACTTTTCATGGCTTGCCTCTTTTACCCGCCTCACTATCGTTCGGCGGGTAAACAGGGGCGCACCATGAAAAGTTACACTTTTCCTCCGTATAAAGTAATATACTATTTCGATCTTTTTTTAACTTATTCTCGCATAAACTCACGATTGTGTCAGTTCAAGTAAAAAAGTGATTCGATAAGTAGTTTCTTTAACATCTTGTGCTAAAACAATGCAGGGGGTTCAAATAAATCGTATTTGCCTGTTTCGAACCTCAATAGTTCTACAATTATCAAAAATTATAAACAGAATTATTTATTCTAAACCTTAAATTAGCTTAATTAGTAAATTCAACAAAAGATTTATATGAAATTGTTTTTAAAAATTTGCATACCTTGTTAGCAAGTTAGTGTGTTAATAATAATTCGTTACCGGTGGGATTTAAAAGCAAGAAACTTGAACAAGTTCTCGCCGCAGCTTTTGCGGTTGTCGAAGATGGTTTGGTGATATCGATAGGAGCTTCAGGTGTGGCAAGGTTGATCAACAGGGCACGCAGGAGTACGAATGTGCTTGCTTCCGTCTGACTTGGGGGATCGAATGGAGCTTTTGTGCGCATACGTGGTTACTAAGAATCTGAGCGTACTATAGCGGCGTGCCACAGATACGGAGGTAGACAGCGTTACCTGCAGGCTATGGTGAGCACTGCTTTGCTGAGGTATTAGCACGCTATGGTAAGCACTGCCAGTTGATTCTTTAATTTGTTGGGAGCACTAACGAATGTCTCTTGAAGAATTTGAAATTATATTTATACACTTCCATGTCCTATGCTGGCTGTGTTGAAAAACGTTAATGGCGTGTTTAACCAATAAAATCGTGGGGATTAGTTTTCGCATGTAGAGGAATATACACATACTGTTGACCAATGTGTATGCGGTGTTCCATTAGTTTGTTCTATGTTCAGCTCGTGTACCTACTTGATATATGTAATAAAATGACTAAAGTTAACATTTGGCGTGAATCTACGGTTTGGTATCCTTATTGGCATATTATTATAGTGTTGTAAGCACGATTAAATAAAACTGGGTACCTGTTTCTGCTTTTCAAAACGATTTACTAATTTTACAGCAGGACATTAATTTAAATCTCAGACAGTATTCGAGTGATGTATGTCACAATTTGTAAATGAAACATTTAGCATTTCTTTTTTAATTTTTCAGAAATAACGTAACCTCTATTGTACAATTTAAGGTTATTCTAACAGTGGAACTAAGCAAATGACCTATTATCCACTATAACATTGTCGGGTATTCTAAGAAAATATTAAATCTAATGTTAATGGGTAAGTTGGTTAACAGAGGATAATGCGCTTCTAGCTCAATAGTGACAAATATCTTTGTCTGGTATTAGGAAAGTAGATCAAGCGTAGTGAACGAAAATTAATTGGATAATTTTACAAAGCGAAAAGTCTATTCAATTTACGTTCATTATGCTTGAACTACTTTCCTAATAACTGACAAAATTAGTTGTCACTATTAAGCTAGAAGCCCATTAGTTTCTGCCGACCAACTTCATCATTAAAATTAGGTGTAGTACTTTCTTAGAAAGTTTGTTATTGTTACAGTGAGTAATAGACCTTTTGCTTATTTTCACCTTAGTTGTCATATAAATTGGTCTGGCAATTGCGTCTTCACTATCATGTCGGAGATTTGAAGAAGTCACCGATAGTTTTGTTTATATTCAAATCTAGAAGACGGATCTAAAATGTTTTGTAATTATTAATGCACCATGATTTGCTCATAATTCAAGAATTTTGTTTTTTGCAGAGAGAAACGCGCCAATCTGATGAACTGCAAAAGCAGTGAAACCGATCATTGGCTTTTCTCTTTATAAAATACCCAACAGTTTAATTTTCAATCACTACGCTTGAACTACTTTCCCAATATCAGACAAAATCCTATGTGATTATTCTAACAGGCAAAACTTTATTAGGAGAAAAAATATTCCAATGCGGAAATTTTTTTAATTAGTTGTGTCTGTTTGATCTCTGCAGGAAATAACTCCGTACAAGTATTTGTTACGGTATTCCGTGCGGATAAGAAAAAAGTAACGTAAGCGAAAAAAGTAGCCCGTATCCAGTACCGCAACAAAAAAGAAATCCAAAGAATGCCGTGATAGATAAAAAGTCGTAGAGTGGGGTGGATTTATAAATTATTTTAATATTTTATGCGATTGAAATAATCTTATGCGGATAAAGCAACAATAAACAAAAAATATGCGGTTTCTATACTATTAGGAAAGACCAGCGCTTATTGGCAGAAATGGCACTGCTAAAAGAAATAAAATTAATTTAAATTACTTACCGCTTTTCCAGGTACTTTAACAGCATAGGTGCTTAAAATAAAATGGAATAATTGAGGATTAGAAAGGAAGGTTGGGATATAAGTAAGGCTTATTT
This sequence comes from Platerodrilus igneus, assembly GCA_036346225.1. Lineage (NCBI taxonomy): Eukaryota > Metazoa > Arthropoda > Insecta > Coleoptera > Lycidae > Platerodrilus > Platerodrilus igneus. Next base: position 5,660,156 of record JARFIW010000791.1, read on the forward strand.
TAGCACTAAAAATACAACTGTTTTTAAGTAAGATAAAGCGGTTGATTCGTTAAAAACAATATTTGGGCGAACATAATGAAAAATAGACAACTTAAGGTAACCAGAGCTGCATCTTCACTGTTTCTTCAGACAAGTAGGGTAGTAAAAGAAAAGGCGTGGTGGGTTGAGACCAATGGGGTGAAGGAATGAAATATATATATATATATATATATATATATATATATATATATTTAAAAATTGGCACCAATAAACACCAGAGTAAATACTAACGGTAAACGTTCACTAAACAAAATGAAAATCTCAAGAGAGAAAATTTATTTACAAAACCTTTTATCAAAAGAAGATGTTACAAGAAGACAAATAAACCTGCGGAGAAAAAAATATTGTCAAGCGCCACTAAACTCAAAGATTTAACATAGCAAGACAGCGTTACCAAAGAGAGCGTAGGAACTTTAGTAACTACTTTACGCACCTAAAGCACAAAGGTTAGCATTATTATGTTTAAACATTATCTCCGAAAGAAAAGGTAATTATATATCAAATATCTACAACACAATTTGCAACTGTGCAAGAAGTATGTGAAAATTGCAATAATTATGAGGCTACATAATAAACTCATCAACAAGAGTAAAGTTTATTATTAATTTTTGTGTGTGTAAGTGTAGAGTTTTGAACGTATGTTGAAGAAAGAGTGGTTGAGGAGTTAAGGAAAAGAAATTGGAAGCAATGATAGTGCTGTGTTTGAAAAACCAGGACAAGAAATAGAGGAGGCACGATGTAGTAGGAATCAGTCGAGGACGGAGTCGGGAGAACAAGGGAATTAATTAATAATGAGAATGTTAGAAGAAATGCGACTAGGTAGGGAAGAATCCAACATAAAATTAGAGCAAATGAGTGAAGAGTCAAACAGGAAGTTTGAACCGCTAGGTGAAAAGATAGAAAAATCGATCAAAGTACTCGATGATTTTAAAAATAGTTTGACAGCAAAAATGGGGACGTTGAAACGAGAGTAGAAAAGAACGAAAGGAATATAGCAGGAATTAGACAGGAATTTGGTCAATTAAAAACTGAAGTCAGGATTTTCTGTGAGGAGGAAATTAACGGTAAAATGACTGAAGTGAGCGATTCGTGTAGGGATCAATTAGAAAGGTTGATACGTTTATTTTCAGCATAAATTAAATACCCTATTTTTCTCCTTTGTTAATTCATTACCCGCTCGAATAAATTCTGTTTCTACCGTTAAATCCTTCAACATAATTAATAATAAACACGCTTTCGAATATTTTATTATTTTACCTCCGGACAAGTAATTTACTTGTGAGCTGTCCATCATACATAGTTCTTGTTTTAGGCCACGCATACCTGGGTGGTAGATTCCCATATCTTTCCACAACGCAGTTTTCAAAGATTTTAGCAAAAAGCCGTATCTGTCACGGCCAACTTACAACAACCTTGTAAATTATTGAGGATCGCCCGAAACCAACCGACTCTCCTCCAATATCTTTTAGCCAGCAAGGCTGCTGCCCCGTGCTGCACCTTTTAATCGCCTTTTACGATAAGCAGGCTTACTATAGTAGTATTCTTTGGTCCCTACTATAGGAATTAATAGTTTGTAAACATTTCTAATAATTTTTAGGATGCACACATTAGGACGCTAAGAGGTAAATTCACTGAGACTTTAGCAAAGCTATTGTTCATTCCAAATAAGAATAAAGTAGAGGGCCCTTGTAAATTCATTTTAAATGCGGGAGCAGAAAACCTAGCTATCTCGCATTTGAAATTTAGTGGGTCAATTAATTTGAGTGAACATAAATCAACATTATTTTACGTAACCCGTTTTTATTTTAAAACTGACAACGGCGCTATTCACATATTTCAACACAAACTCACTTAGTTTATGTCGTACAATCCTGCACCATGATGTAAGCAATCAAAGTGAAGTTCATATCTACCGTACACCTTTTATCGCTTTATTCTTAGCTGGCACGGAGGATAGATACATGAGCCCTTTAAAGTGCGAAGGTAAATGGTTTTCTAGCTTCAAAGGAACATCAGTGTAAACTTTAGCGATTATATATTTAAACGATCGCTTAAACAAATTAGTGTCTTGTTGGGGTATTAAAAGGAGATATTTTGCACACTCTGTATCCTCTGGTTGGTTGCATGTTCTAGACATAGGTTGTATACTACAGCACAATAATTGAAATGTGAAAGTACGAACGCCTCACACAACCTTGTTTTTATTTTTGCTTAAGTACGATCTGTGCGGGAACAATATCTTTAGATTACAAAATGCACTTTGAATATTTTTAGATATATGCTTATTAAATCTAAAAGAACTATCCATAATTAAACCGAGGTTTTTTTACTTGTTCAAAAAACGGAACTTTCACATTATTTGTCATAAGAGGCGGAACCACCAACCTAATTTTATTTAGATCGTTTTCTAGCAATATAGCCGTAGTTTTAGTAAGCTTTAGTATTAGGGCATGTTGGTGCGCTAGTCTTATTAAAGTATATAGTTCTGCATTAATTTTTTGAGCTGCTTTGTTGACATGCTCACTTCTAAACAAATAATAGATGTGCCTGTCCTCTGCGTACTGATGGATGTTACAATTAGTAAGGTTAAGGAAAGTTACTGGTGTAAATTGAGAATAATAGCGGTTCTTGTAGACACCCTTTGGTATATCTAAAGTGTCAGACAAATTACGCAGAATAGCTAAAATTATTCGGAGATTAACAGTATCGAATGCTTTGCTAAAGTTCAATAAATTTAGAATTGTAAAGTAATTATTGTCATAAGAGGCGGATATGTCGTTGGTGAACTGTAGTAATACTATGGTACCACTATAAGAAGATCAAAACCGGACTGACATTGTTGTAGCAAACTACAATCTTCTAGATGGCAACGCAATTGAGAATTAATAATTTTAAAAATAATTCAGACAACTTGGGTAATATACAAATGGGCCTATAATCTCTGCATACAATTGAATTTTCAACTTTTGGTAATGGAGCAACTAAGCCTGACTTCCACGGGTCCGGAAAGATATTTTTTAAAATGCAAGTGTTTCTTGTATGAGACAAAATAAGGAATGTTGACCCGCAAGAATTATTTTTCAATGGAGGTAATAAATTTATGATCCTCGTCAGAATTAGTAAGTTGCAATTCAAAGCATGAATTTATTCGCTTATTATTCAGTTATGACTTCAGTGTACCCTAATCAATTGGAGAATCAGGATCACTGAAGAAAATAATTATTGCTTTCATTTAAGTGGCATTTATTTAATACATTTGCATGTGTACGGCGATTGGCAATGTTCAACGTACGTAATTCGTTCCACATTTGCTTGCTGTGGTCTAACATTTGTACTGTAATATGCGCTTCTTTCATTACTAATGACTATGTTGGTGTAATTCTGCAAACGCTTGTAGTATTCCCACGCTGTTTTGTCTTGGATTTATATAAATTTGCCTTTTTCTTTATCCTTTAGCTTTATTAAAAGTTTAAAATTATCAGCAAACCAGGGTGCTGGTTTATATCTTAGAATTCCAACTTGCCAGGGTGCATGCAGATCAAACAAATTGTGTAATTAGACTACTTAGGTGTAATAACTTTGCGTTAACATCCGTTATATGGTAAATGTCATGAAGCGAAAGTAACTCTATGTCTGCTTAAAATTCATAGAGTTTGAAATTTTTAAAGTTTGTAAATGTACGACTACTAATTGCTTTTTGGAGGTAAGCCCTGAAATAAAACAGATATTGAGATTATGATCAGAATGGCTGACATCTTTTACTCCCGATTCATGGATTAGCTCAGAAGAAAATGAGATAATTACGTCAAGTAATGCATTGTACCTAGTCGGCTTTAGTATGATTTGTAGTAAATTAAACGATTCCAGCATGGTATTTAAATAAACAGTGGCGGAGTAATTAGGTACTAGGAAATCTACATTGTAGTCGCATAAGCAAATTATGTCGCTGTATAAAGGCGGGTATATCATTAACGATACTTTGAGTTCATCGATGAATATCTTGTAATTAGTTTGTGGTGGTTTATAAATAGTGCCAACTATAGTCTTTTTGAATTACTTGAAATTAATATCCAAAATTGTTCTATGTTATTGTTAGTGTCAACTAAGTAACCTTGAACCAATTTATTATGTAAAATACACCTCCACTCCTGATTCAGCGAACACTACCAATCAACTTATAATTGTTAATAGATTAAGTACTAAATCAGTTCTGAGTGGACCTGCATCTTGAAATAGTTCTTGAATACTAGAACGGGTAGAATGGCTTGCGTGTTTCAGTGACCTAAGAAATCGAATTATAGGTTTAACCATTTTTTTAGGTCTTTAGTGAGGAACTAGACTAAAACAGGTTAGCGGCTCTTTCACTACTTGGAGTAGCAGAGACAGGCCATAAGGGTCGAGATGACATTTTAGGACATACTACTACGATATGGATGGCAATGGGAAACCACCGCATTATCTCCCAAGTACACAGCGTACTACAATTGTAATTTAAGGTGATGGTATCGAGTAAAAGATTCCGGAGTTAAAATAGTCTCCCATTCGTTTCAATTACTTCGTTCAGTTTCAGTATCACAGAGAGAGAATATTAACATGCGCAATCCTTAAAAAATCATTATTGAGCATACAGGTCAAGAAAAATTAACAAACAGCAAATTGCACTTTATATTATGTGACGTTCCCCTAATACCTCTAAGATGCTAATATTCTAATAAACATTATAAAAATAAAAATTTTTATTTCGAATTAATACACAGATTCGAACTAGTTCTTGGTAGTAACGTTTTCGATTATCATCAAATTTATTTTACGGCTTATATAGTTGTTGACTTTATTTCTTTCTTGATACTTTCCTTCTATTTTTATAATATCCTAGTAAAGTTTTTGACCATCTTACTAGCAGCAGCACCAAGACTTTTAGGAAAACAGTTAATATGCAAGCAAAGATATTAAACTTTGATGCTCAAGTTCCAGCCCTATATCTTAAACTTTTGCAACATATCGGCTACAATGGTTTTTCGTTGTTCCCAAGGAAGCTAGTTGCAATAGGTTTATAGTACACCTAAGCTTATTTTTCTACCTTATTATTTTCAACTCGAAATTGTCATTGCTCATAAGTTTTTCTACGTTAAGTCCAGCAAATATTTTCCTTTTTTAGCGTTACCTTAGATAATACCAGTAGACCAAATCAAGCCTAAATATTTTTTTTATTTTGGAAAGCTTTGACAAATTGTTTCATGAGATCTATTGAAGTCGTGTGGAGGTAATATTCTTGTTGCATTTATTAGACTCCCAGTGTTTTTCAGTACAGGACTATAAGGTATTTGTTCAATCTTTCTTAATGTTGAACTGTTTTTGAAGATTGAACCCTGCTCAGTTTCTGTTTAATTATAAGTGGCATTTATTTGATTAAAATAAAAATTCCAAGCATACTGGCCAAAACAAAAAAAAACATTTCTGTTTTTGAAACTCTTTTTAGCGATAAATTACCAATTTCAAATGTTCGCTGACGCTAAAACAATTGTCGGGGTATCGAAATTTTAAACGAAATCTTCAGAAACAAAAAAACAATAAAAAAGTGTAGATCAATAAAAAAATTATTTTAGTCGTCTGTTTTGTCGGAATTGGTTTTGATGGAGGTAAGTCAACCATCATCCTCAAATTAAAATAAAACAAAAACTCAAGAAGTGGTGAATCCATAAAAAAGTTTGACAATTCCATTTATTATAAACATATATATTCTTGGTCACAAAATTCTCCTACAAGAGTAACTTCTCAAAGACCTAACAGACCCTCTAATTTAACCGCTTATTCTATTATAGATAAACTTAGGATGCTTATACCTGAAAAAGGTATAGCACAAATTAGTAACCATATTTTTTCTTTAGAAAATTCTAAATTGCAAGAAATTCACTTACTTATGCAAAAATCACATAACTAGTGCATTGATTTTTTGAGAAATTCTTAACAAGCGTAAAGTACATTGGATGGAGCAAAGAGATATAAAGACTAGCAGTATTAATCAAGAAATTTGGATCTCCATAAAAAAAATGTAAAGCATTTTTAAGTATTCAAGACTTTGTTGACTTGAAAGGTGATGTAGAGAAGAACAAGACTATAAATAGTGAAGGCAAAAAGTAATTGATTTAGGAAAAAATAAATCTGTCATCGAAAAAATTGTAGTATTGTAGGAGGCTTTCACAACCGGAGTCATTATAAATATTTGTGGTTTCGGGTTGGAACCGTGTCATTCTATAAATTAAGGTCGACGTTTCGCCCACTTTTGTAAGGGGCTTCATCAGGACAAGAAAAAAAATAAGTAATAAAATAAAAATAAGATAATATTAAGTGGACAAGTTAAAGTGTAAAAAGAAGAGTTACTCCTGAACTAGCAGACTCACTAGCCCATTCAAAGTCAAAAGGTGTTTTGAGACGAAGTAACTGACGAAAGAAGCAAAAGTGGTAGTTTATATAAGGTGAGAACTTGATGCATGAGCGATCATGAATAGAGAGTAGTGTCGTAGCGGATCAGTGAACGTCACGGTTCCGCTGTTATGAACATAGGCTTGTTTTCCAAATGGGGGAAAGGTAGTAGCCATCGTCTTTGTTTAGGTTATTAAAATTTTTATTGATTTCTATGGATTTTCTAAATTTTCTATTGTAGAAAAATGGAATTCTGGCAATTAGTTTCGTTTTGTTAAAGTTAATGCTATGACTTGTTTCATGTTGGTGTTCGGCCACCGCTGAGCGACTGTACTGGCTTGTTCTTAAGCATCGCTTATGCTCATTTAGTCTAGTCTATACTAATCGTCCTGTTTCTCCTATGTATACTAAACCGCAACTGCAAGGTATACTGTATACACCTGGGGCTTTAAGACTATTTTCGGAATCTTTTGGGGTTGGTAATATTTGTGTAATTTTATTGGTGGGTTTATAAATTGTTTTGATGTTGTGTTTACGTAGAATTTTGCCAATTCTGTTACTCTGTGTATATATGGGAGGATTGCTAAAGAACGTGGTTTGGGGGTTCGTGTAGGATGCGGATGCCGGTTTATTACTCTGCCAATATCTGAGTTACGATAGCCGTTTTTTATAAGACGGGTTTTAAGATGGGTCAGTTCATTAGATAAGTGTTCTGGTTGTGAAATCTTAATTGCACGGTAGACTAGAGAGTTGATTACCGATGATTTTTGTGAGGGATGATGATGTGACGACGCATGTAGGTATCTGTCTGTGTGTGTGGGTTTTCGATATACGGAATGACCTAGTCGTCCGTTAGGTTGGCGCTCCACCAGAACGTCAAAGAATGGCAGAGTTCCGTTCTTTTCAATTTCTATAGTGAACTTAATGTCTTTATGTTGATTGTTTATGTGATCTAGAAAATTATTGAGCGTTTGATGTCCATGGGACCAGATTACAAAAGTGTCATCTACATAACGGAGCCAAGTTTTTGGTTTAAGGTCTGTGGATTCTAGGGCCATGGATTCCAAAGACTCCATGAATATATTGGCCACAATAGGGGATAGAGGTGAGACCATTGGTGTGCCCGAAGTTTGTTTGTAAAATTGTCTGTCGAAGACAAAATAGGTAGAAGTTAAGCATTTTTCAATGAGCGTGGCCAGGTACTCAAATTCGTTTTCTTGAGGTAGGGGTTGTTTAATAATGGAGACAGTGTCTATGACAGGTACGTTTGTAAATAGGGATGTTACGTCAAAACTGACTAGTATATCATTAGGGCCTAGCTGAATATTGGCAATTAGTTCTATGATATGAGTGGAGTTTAAAACATTAGTAGGGGTGTTACCAGAATAAGGTTTTAAGAAATTTGCTAAGTATTTTGCCAGATGGTAGGTTGACGAGTCAATTGTGCTAACTATAAGACGCAGAGGGACATCAGGTTTATGGACTTTAGGAAGGCCGTACCAGCCAGATGGTTTAGATTCGCAAGGTGTTATGTGTTTTTGGATAGTTTTGGGAATATTAGAGGATTTGATAAGTGCTGAAATTTCCCGTTCAAGCTTTGAAGTGGGGTCTTTTGTTATAGGAGTGTAGGAATCGTCTTCTAATAATTGTTTAATCTTTTTTTTGTATTCTGTACGGTTTAGAATCACAGTCGCATTACCTTTGTCTGCAAGGAGTATAACAATTTTTTTGTTTGTTCGTAGGTGTTTTAAGGCCGTTATTTCTTGCTTTGTCACATTTTTTTTGTGACAATGACATGATCGCTCATGCATCAAGTTCTCACCCTATATAAACTACCACTTTCGCTACTTTCGCCAGTTACTTTGCCTCAAGACACCTTTTGACTTTGAATGGGCTAGTGAGTCTGCTAGTTCAGGAGTAACTCTTCTCTTTACACTTTAACTTGTCTGCTTAATATTATCTTTTTTATATTTTTATTATTTTTATTTTATTACTTATTTCTTTTCTTGTCCTAATCAAACCCTTTACAAAAGTGGGCGAAACGTCGACCTTAATTTATAAAATGACACGATCCCAACCCGGAACCATAAATATTTAAAAAGAATTGTATGTCTTCAATATTTAATTGAGCAAAAATTAGCTTTCCAAAGATTAAATGAAGTTTTCTTCTAGGAGCAGTAAATATTTTTGAAACTTATGTACACCATATACAAATTTGATAGACTAAATTTCCAAAACTTTAGCTGAATATAAAGAAGTAGTGCCGAGATACCACAACTTAGTCATAAGATTCAGAATAAATTCATTATAAAATTAAAATAATTATGATAGACACATTCGATAACTTCAAGAACAAATTACGTTTGTGTTAGGATTTGTTTGTTTATATTTTTTAAATAAATAAATTGACACCTGAAAATATTTCCTAGGGTTTTGCCGGAATGCAGATACTACAGAAAGTTAACTACCTGTTAACTTTTTAGCTATAATTTTTAAAAGAAATTAGAATTGGCATAAAAGACGGCATGGTTAGGGTTTTGACAACGGGAGCAATATTAAAGGCAAAAATATAAGTGCTCAAACGTTTTTGGTATTATCCTAGACTTTTTAAGTTCCGTGTGCAGATCCTACATTAAGTTTGTTGTTAATAATGTTGCAAAGACGTTTTTTGGAGGTAACAATTTTTTCTGGAATTGTTCAAGAAATGTAGGTCCACTATTTGGCATCTACTTACCACTGGCAAATTCTAAAAACAAAAAATACCCTTGTATTAAACAACTTTCTGGGACAGGGTGGGAAGCAGAATTGATGTTGTAAAACTCTTGTGATGGTTGAAATTATGGGAATCTTCAGTTATAAAACTAAAAGCTTACAAACTTTCATGCTCTTTAATAATATGGCTAAAGATATATTAAGCGAAGTAAAAATATCTTAAAAACAGTTTGATAATGCGTTTATCAAACTACCTAATCAAGTTAAAATCCTGGCTGAAGAATTTAGACAGTAAAATCAGATTTCCCATTGAGAGTCAAGTACGATCTTAAAAGAACTGGGTTACGATTTTGAATCAAAAGTCGATTCTGTTGTTCCCAAAACCTATTTTAAGATTTATTTTCATGTTTATATCATTTGCGTTGCAATGTCACACTTTAATGCAAGATTTAAAATAACGACAGAAAGACAATGATTTTTTCCCGTTTTTAAACACTGGGCGTTGCGATAGGTTTAGTGGAGAATGCAAACAAAATTCAAATGGATTTTCAAACTAAATTAGTTAAGGATTCGGACATTGACTCGTTAAAATTTAGTATGTTCGAGGTTTTACAATATTTATATTCGAATGATTTAATTCGTAGGTTCCCACACCAATCGATCGTCCTAAGGATTTATCTCGCAGTGCTTGTAATAGAGGCGGAAAGAGAGTGATCTCTTCGAAATTAGAATTGATAAAAAATGCAATAAGTTTTATTATAAGTAAAAATAGACTTAATAAATTAGTGTTAATAAGTGAGCCATATTTTTAATCGTTGGATATGAACAAAACAAGTGAAGATTCTACAAGAATAAACGCAAAAAAATTGATTTTTGCTAAATTATTAATATGCGACTGACTTTGTTACTTGAAGAATATAATGGTTTATTTTATCTTGTAAAAATGATGAAAACGTTTTTTTTAATTATTACTTATAATCGATAGTAAAAAAAGTTTATTTTTCTGTTCTCAATGTTGTTTCTTTGTGAGTTGAGTTACTACACACATCGCACTTGAAAATAAACAAACCAGTCTTTGGAAAAATATTATATAAGCAAAAAATGGAAACTTCTCTTTCCATCATTAAAATTTCTTTTTGAGAATGCACTATAGTCATATTTTTTTAGAGAACGAATACTTTTTTTATATCAAAATTTCAACCAATTTGTCATAACTTAGAGTAAAAAAATGACCCATCTATACCCAAAAATTGTGGTCTAAGTATGCTTAAAAATTTTTGCATAAGGAAATCATATACGATGTCGAGACGGGCCTGAACGGACTACAGGTTAGTAACTTCTTTTCATTTTTCAACTGTTATATTTGTACTGCGAGAGTCAATTTTAGAAAATTTATTAACATACTAATAATCCTCTGTTATTAAGAAATATACTTTAGAAATATTTTATTTTTTTAATAGCTTTTGCACAGGGGAATTCAATATAAAATTGACGATCTAGCAATAAATAAATCTTAGCTGGTAGATTACACTTAACGAAGATTGTTTTAAGCTTTAATATGAGTATCCTCCGTTACTTGCATAACTTTGTCCATTGGATGGAGCACCGTAACTTTGTGAAGGAGGTCCGTAGTTTTGATTAGGTTTATGTGGTGCACCGTAACTGGGCAATGGGAATGAAGAAGCTTCGTATCCTTGAGACAATATAGATGCTGAAGCGTGACTGGACGTCGGGGTGCCGTAGCTTTGTAAAGGTGATCCAAAACTGTAGCTTGGAAACAAAGAGCTTCTAAATCCATTAGACAATTTAGATGACGCACCATTACCTTGGGAAGCTATTGTCGGGATTCCATAGCCAGGTGACGAAAGTGAAGGCACACCGTAATTTTGCGATGGTTTAGAAGGAACGCCATATTGAGAAGCGGGTTTACTTGGAGCACCATAATTTGATGAGGGTGCTCCATATTGTTGAGATGGTACGCCATAAGATTGTGAGGGTTTTCCAAAGCTTGATGATCCAAAGCCTGATGTACCAAAACTTGAAGAACCAAAATTTGAACCAAAACCAGATGAGCCAAAGTTACTTCCTAAATTTTCATATCCTGAAGACGGGGTACCGTAATTTTGCGATGGTTTTGAAGGAGCGCCATACTGCGGTGACTGTTTTGAAGGCGCTATAGGAGTTCCATAGTTTGTAGATGGAAATTGATAACCACCCCTGTGATTTCCAAATTTATTCCCAAAGCCATTTCCAGAACCACCATTATGTCGAAATTCGCCAGGCTGATCGGCAAGTACATTACCTTCTGACAAAGATAGACCTGAACTAGATCCACCACTACCGAAGCTTGCTGTTATAAAACTTAGCCCACCATGTTCACCTGAGGCGGGTAAATAGGATTGTGAAGGTTCTATAGGAGCTGAAATCGTAACACAATTAGAAATGAAGACAATGCTTCCTTACAAACAATTATTTTTGTAAACATTATTAAAAATAATGAGAAATTTGTGAAATGTAAATAATGGGCGATAGTAATAAAAAATAACATACCTTCTCGCTTTACAATTGCACTCGCAATTGAACTCGTAGTTAAGCAACAAGCGACCACAGCATAAATCTGAAAAACAACTACTTGTAATTTACAGCACTATATGCAACTGTTCCAATTAGAATTTCAAAATACCGTTTAAATAAATAAGACACAATTGCATCTATTGCACTTACCACAACAAGGGTTAAATGCATTTTAAAGCTATAGTGTAAATATTAATAAAGGTAGAACTATAACTAATAGTTTAGTGGTTGAAGACGGCACATACAATGATAACAAATAGAAATTACTGATATTTATACTACCACAACTGATGCAGTAGGTGAAAGTGTGTCCACACTTTGGAACAAGTCAGAAATGATCTAAATAAATCCCTGTCTAATTTTAATTCTTTCTCTATTTAATTCAGTAATTAGTATTAGCTTTGAATCCATTACTTACTTTGAGAATATTAATTACACAAAAATTCTTTGCTGTAATGATTAATTTCTTATTATATTGGATACTTACGGCCTTTTGTACCATGAACGTTCCAAAATACTGTAAAGCGGATATTGCTAGAAAACGTATAACAATGAAGTAAGAGTCTTACTTCCAATTAAGTTATGATAATATAAACTTCAGTGTCGTTCAATTTTGAACACAGGTAATTTCTTGAAGTAATCGTACTATAAGAATAAAGTTGAGTTTTGACTGTGTCGTTGTAAATAATCATTTAAGATATAGATAAACTTAGTAATTTTTCTGTGATTCAATGTCAATCTTCTAAGGCGTGAAAATTGTTAGATTAGGTTTAAAAATGGTTTGACATGGGAGAAGCAACAATACAGTATATTATGCAGATTATGTCTTCGGCTTTTCAAGTATGTGTAACACAGGTGCACTTCAAAGTAAAGAGGCAATCTTTTAGATGAGAACAAACACATTTTTTGGCAAAGCTCATTTATTTCATTCAAAATAGTCTGATTGAGACTCTACAGCAACTTACACGGTAAAGAAGCATGCCGAACAAGTGTTGTAAGTCGCTGTATAAACGCCCTTGAGAACATCGGTGCAAATCTCTCCAATGGTCTCCACGTTGGCAAAACATTTTTCTTTTATTGGGAGGTGCATTTCTTCCAAACAGGTAGATATCACATGGCGCTAAGTCAGGGGTATGTGGCGGGTAGTTGATAATTAAAATGCAATTTCTTGTCAAAAAATCAGTTACAGGTGTCGATCGATGAGATAGGGCATAATCAAGTAACAAGTGCTAACTTGCTTCTTCGTGATATTCTGGCCGCATATGACGAATACACTGCACCAATCCCATTAAAATACCACGATAAATCATAATAGTCATCTGCCCAGTTGCAACGAATTTCTTATAAACTATTCTTTTCGCATCGTAGAAACAGTCAACTTTGTCTTCACATTAGACTTCTTGAAATGGCTTTTCTTCTGATTAGGCACATGTGGGTTTTTCCATTTTGCAATTTGGCGCTTGATATTTAGATCGTATTGAAAGCACCGCGTTTCGTCACCTGTCACAATGTTGTACAAAAAGCTTTGATCTTTTGTTTTTAACTTCTTGGTTATGTTCATCGAATGTTGAATCCTGTGCAATTTTTGGACATCGTGAAACAACACGTTTCGAAGACCTAACTGTTCGATAAATTAATGTTCTAAAGATACTCCACTTCATTTTCACTGAGTTCAATCAATATTTTGGGTGATCTATATAAATTCATGCACATTTCTGATGTCTTCATCGTTTATCTCAAAGTTCAGTTGCCCAACGTGATGGTCATCATTTGCGTCTCACAACCATTCTTAAGGTGTGTATACCACTCGTAGATTCTACTGCGAAATAAACACTCATCGCCATAAACTTATTCCATCAATCGGAGCGTTTAGGTAAAAGTTTATCGAGTGTAAAACGGAGCTTGTTGTTGACTCTCTGTTCTATATTCATTTTCACGTTTACGTTTTAGAGCTCTCGTCGTCTGCCTATATAACTTTTATACATGAAAAGGTCTCTTGATACCGTGGACGATGGTCTAAACTGCATTCTAACAAAATTTGTTTAAAATCTTCACTAAAATTTCCAAATTCTTCATATGATCCCCATATCTTCTGCATAGTCTTTAATATCGCATCCTTACTTACAAACAAACCAAAAGGAACCACTTTAAATTTATAAATTTTATATAAAAACCGGTATATTTTTTTGATCCGCGTTCTACTGGAATTACGTTAAACGGCTCCATGTTCCCAATTTCTAATTTATTCACATACCCTGCTGCTATTCTGGATTCTGATTCTATTAATTCGGAATTCTTTATTAATAATGCCTTCACTCTGACTTTTATTTCTTCTGGACATATTATTTCATCTTCTATATCCCCCTCTACATTAACTTCACTCTCAAATTGATTAATGTTTAAACAGTTTTCTTCGACTTCAACACTTTCCTCATCTTCTCATTTTATTTATTCTCCTTCTACATCTACTACCTTTCCTTCGGCATTTATTTTCAATCCTAACTTATCAATTATGTCCATACCGAATATTACATCTACTCTTAACCCCGATACTACTATAAATTCATTCTCAAACTTCATCTTATCCACTTCACATTCCAGAATTATTATCTTAGTCACACTTGCAAATCTCTTGCTATTCGGTGTTATTAAGTTAAACTTCCTAATAGGCATCATTCCCCATTAACCTTTCCCGTTTAACAAAATCTTCAGACACTAACGATGCTTCTGCTCCCGTATCAATGAGTATTCTATCTCTACTATTTCCAACTTTCAATTTAATTATCGGTAATAAGCTTTTATTCAAATCATTTTCCATTTCACATTGTATATATTCGCGCTGGTGTTTATATCTATTAATTCTTAAGGGCTTACTTGGTTTGTCCTCATTCAAAAATCCTGATTCGACGTAGATGTTCTTGCCTTACTCGTAACTTCTGCATGGTGCGGTTTGTTCTTATTGGTTGTGCTGATTGTTCCCTATGTTGTTGTTGTTGTGTATACTGATTTATGTTCCTGTCGTGGTTCGTTTGCTCTGTTTCTCTTCTTGGCGTGTTTCTTGTATTCCAATTCCGTTTAAAATTATTATTGTTGCAGTCATTATAATTATTTTTATGAAAATTTCCTCTATAATTTCCCCTATAATTTGGTCTATTATTTTCAGTGCTCCTTCGCATTTTAACTACGTTTTCTTGTTGCCTTTGTATCCTACCTTCCGCCACACGACTTTGTTCCAAGTCTTCACAACATTGTAAATATTCCAGGAAGATCTCCCTATTCACTATATTTTGAATCGTAACATAATGTCTTACCTCTTCTCCAAAATGTCCTGCTAAGTACTTTATAATTTGTCTTTCTTCCATAGGAGGATCTAATTGCTTCGCTATACTAAATTTTTGTATGGCATATAATTCTCGTGTCATGCCTAAGTTTTGCGTATATTTTCCCATAATTAAATCATCTCTTGCTTTGTACTGCTGGTTGTCCCCCCAAAAGTGTCTTAAAAATCTAAATTCAAACTCCTAAAATGTTCCTATCTCATTTTCTAAGTCAAACCATATTTCCGCGTCTCCTTTCAACATTGACCTAACGAAATTTAAATTGTACCTTTCATTCGTTGATCCCTGTATTAATTTTCTTATATTATTCAAAAATATTTTTGATTCACCTTGTTGTCTCCGTAAAATTTTGAATATTGCTCAATTGATATTTCTGGTCTATTTATCCTAGTGTATTGCCTCTGATTCCTACCAACATTTTCGAAGTCTGATTTTAAATTACCTAATTCATTGAATCCTATCTTACAATTTTCTTGAATTTCCTGCATCTTTTTACCTAAATCTGTGATCCAATCATTAGTTTCCTTTTTACACGTTTCCTGATCTAATTTGATTTTTCAAACTTCGTCCCTAACTTTATCCTCATCGTCCATAATTCTTATTTTGAAATTGTACCTACATTTCCGCAATCGTTTGATTCGTTTCTTTCAATTCATCACTCAAAATTTTTATTTCGGCACCTAACTTTTCTCCATTTTCATTAATCTGCATCGTAATGTTGTTCATGGTCTCTTCGCTTTTTTCTGGAAAAATTTGGAAAAACTTTATGTCAAACCCTAGATTGGTACATAAATCTAAATTTGCAAATAAATCCAAATTTAAATCCTTCTAAAATTGCATAAAAATATTGGTTTGCATCTACGCATCGGAGCACAAAACTGAGAATTGTTCTAAGCATTGAATGGGGTTTAGCCAAGTGGTTCTATAAAATCAACAAGTGAACTCAACTGAAAGTAATCCAAGGGTACTGGTCAACAACACGCAGTAACAGAACAAAAAGACACGCAAAAAAACTACAGGTTAGAACATTATCTAAATAGCATAAGGCATTTTTTTTATTGAACATTTACTATATTTTCTATTATACCAGGATATTTATGAAAAGGGTCATCAAAAATCTTTCTATACCTGAAAATTTACGTAAAAGGGAAAACCATTGAACGTTCAAGGGTGTTTCCAATAGTGTACAGTGTCATTTTTGCTGGCTTTAAACTAACTAAAGGAAGCTATAATTTTGGGGATAAACAAATTTATATTATTATCATTTGATTCAGGGGTTTATTATGTCGAATAGTGAATCATATCAAGCTGTAAAATGTGTATATTTTTTCTATGTCATTATACAAATGTTGTTCAATTTCGTTTGTTTTATTCAAAAAGAAAAGTATTAGATAAAGGGAGGGGGTAAATTTTTTGTTATCGTAACGTTGTGCACTCTGTGTGGATTAGACTGAGCTAGTTGAGGCATATTTAAACTTTAGATTGTTTAAAAACACAGAACGGTGGCGGGCAGTAGGAAACTGAACGTTAATTACTTCGGCGTGCAGCGTTATCATAGCAAAGATATATAGCGCATCAACGTGGGGCTAGAATATCATACCAGAAGAAATCCGACGCCGGCAGCGTAAGGACTAGAACAAAAAGATTTTGACGCAAAAATCATAGGGGCCAGAAATACTCGAAAATTACATATTAATTATAATTATGGATTACAGGCAGACAGCAAATAAATTTTAAAATTCAATTTAGTATTTAAGGTTGATTGTAAATATAATTCAGCTAAAATGGACAAAAGAATGCGAGAAGCTAAAGAGGCGTTGAGAAATGAAGGAGTGAAGATAGGATCCCAGGAAAGTGTAATCCTGCATGATACACAAACTGAAACTGCAGGGAGAATATTTGAAAGGAGCCACAGCGAGGAACAGCAGACCTCACAAGAATCAAAAATGATGTTGATTTTATTAGCGTTAAATAATAAGATGAATAAAAATAAAGAGGCCATGAAAAAGACGACAACAAAAATTGATGAAAATAAGCAAAATTTGGCTAATTTAGGGGAAAAATTAGGCTTGGAAATAAAGATTTTAAGCGATGGTCTAAGGGAAACTAATCAAACAATCACGAAGATGAAAGTGCAGATGCAAAGTAAACTTGCGAGGATTATGGAGGACATTGACTACGTGATGGACGAGGTTATAAGAGTTAAATCAAGCCAAGAAATTTGCGTGAGGAAGACAAACGGAAGAATTACGAATTTAGATGCAAAAGTACAAGAGGTTGAGGGGAATTGTGAGATAAGGTTCAGGACTGTAAATAGGGAATTAGGACATTGAAAAACGGACTTCGAGAACTTTAATAGGAATACTATACAATATGTTAGGAAACCCATAAGGTTAAACCAAGCGAACATATCAGTAGATCCATATTCAAAATTTTATGAAGACAATAAGCTAAATCCAAAATTATGGTTGAACAATATTATAACGTTAATACAGGGCTCAACGGACGAGCAAAACATACTAAATTTAGTAAGATCGATGTAAAAAGGGGACGCAGAAATATGGTTTGGTTTAATAGGAAATGATTTAGAAACGTTCCATGAGTTCGAAAAAAAATTTTTAAGGCACTTTTGGGTGGACAACCAACAGTATAAGGTAAAAGATTACTTGATCATGAGTAAATATAATCACGATACAGGAATAACCCGTGAATTGTATGCAATAAAAAAATTTAGCATCGCAAAACATCTAGATCCTCCCTTAGAGGAAAAGCAAATAATAAAATATTTGGCATGGCATTTCGAGGTGGATGTGAGATAGTACATTGCACTCCAAAAGATTGTAGACCGAAATGTATTTCTAGAATATTTACAGCGATATGATGAATTGGGACCCAATCGTAGAGTGGAAAGTAGAACCAGAAGTCAACCCGTAAATTTTGTGAAAACACAAAAGAGTGTGGAAATGGACAGAGTTAATTATCGACGGAATAATCACAACTATGAGAGAAATTTTAATAGGGGCAACTACAATAGTAATAATAATGGTTTTAGGCGTAATTGGAATACGGGTAACACGCCAAGGAGAGAAACGGAGCGGACCAACCATTAGGGGAGCAACAACCAGGATACGCATAGACAAGAAAATGTGGAAAAAAGAACAAAATTAAGGAGAACTAACCGCACATGCTCTGGAATCACGAATCAAACAGGATCATCCACACCAACTTAAAATTTTTAAACACAGACAAACCAAGCAATCCTTTTATGATAGACAGATACGAACAACAGTGCGAATTTATTAAACATGAACCCGAAAATGAATTAGACAGGAACTTATTACCTATAGTTAATTTAAATGTGGAGATTAAGGTAGTTAAAGTACTCATTGATACAGGAGCGGAAGCGTCGCTCGTTACAGAAGATTTTGTTAAACGGGGAAAATTAATGGCGAAAACAATACCTGTAAGAAAGTGTAATTTGGTAGCACCAAACAATAAAAAGTTTGCGAGCATAAATAATATGGTAATTCTGAAATGGGAAATAGGGAACGTGAAGTTTAAGAATGAATTTATGGTTGTACCTGGACTGAAGATGGACGCTATATTTGGGATGAACATTATAAATAAGCTGGGGTTAAGAATAAATGTTGAAAGCAAGGAAATAAGATGTAAGGGGCACAAAGAGGGGCACATAAAAGTCGAAAATGACTGCTTAAATATAAATCAATTTGAAGGTGAATTAAAGAATAGGGGGAATACAGAGAAAATGAAATAAAAGGAAGGGTTAATTCATTATTAGAAAAACATTCAGAGTTGATAGGGTCAGAATCTAGAATTGCCACAGGTTATGAACACAAGTTAGAGGTAGTAAACACAGAACCGTTTAACACAAAATTATATCCTATTCCAGCAGCATACAGGGATAAAGTGAGAAGAGAGATTGAACAAATGTTGCGAGAGGGTATCATTGAAAAATCGAGTATGCACTTTGTGAATCCATTGGTCGTTTTCAAGAAAAGTGATAATAGCATCAGGTTATGTCTCGATGCGAGAAAGATAAATAAGCGAACTAAACTGCAATACAATTCTCCATCAACCATGGATAGCATCTTGGCGAGGATAGGGAGTAAGAAAATCTTCACAAGAATAGGTTTAAAAAATTCATTTTGGTTAATTCCATTAGCGCGAGAGCCGACGAAATATACGGGTTTTTCTGTAGAAGGGCATATATACCAATTTAGTGTGGTCCCTTTTGGCTTGTCTTTTGAGTACGGCTGCATTAGCGAAGGCATGCAAAGTATTTTGGGACCGTACAAAGAATTTTGCATTCACTACGTGGATGATGTTTTAATATTCAGTGATAGCGTTGAACAACACTTCATACATCTCAAAAGGATATAGCAGGGTTAAAACTGAATCTAAAGAAATGTGAATTTTTTCATGAAAAAGTGAACTTCTTGGGATATCAGATCAGTGCTGAGGGTATATTTATAGACTAGAATCGATTATTGGAAGTTTAGAATATCCTAGACCAAGGAACGCGTACAAGCTTAGGGGCAAGTTATATATAAATTTAATTTATCCATATAAAGGATAGGGATAATTGTACAGACTGTAAGATAAATTAGACATAGGTAGAAATAGGGGAGTAGAATAGGAACATAGGTATAAGATTAGTTAGGTGTAAATGGGGGATTAAAAAAAGGGAGTTAGTTTTGATACAATCAAATAAAAATATAAGAATTTTGGACCAATGGCTATTTTGACTTCATGTTGGGCGCTAAAAATGGCATTAATCGAAAATTTTATATGTTAATTTGGGGAATAATGCTATGATAATAGGGTTATTTAGGGGTATATTGAGTCATAAGGCTCGCACACTACATGTAAATAGTTCTAAAAGCTAGAAAACTAAACCACGAATAGTATGTAATTCGCAAATTATGCAAAAAGGGAATATTTAACATACTGTATAAGAATCACAGTTAACTTTAATTAATGCAGGGAAGCTCGTTCTTCAATAATACAACCACTTTCAGTAAAATAAATAACTCTGTACGTAATCAAACTTATTTTAAATCAGAAAAGCATTCACAAATTCCAAATAGATACGCATTAAAAACATCGAAAGTTAGAAAATCATAATACGAATTCTGTTAAAATTAAACACGCAATAGTGCAAAGAAATAACACAACCTTCTCGTAATAAACGTACCCTTCAAAACAAATACGTTTCGGAAACGTAGGATGTAAATAAACGTATTTCAATTTACGTCATTATAGAAATTTCGCGTACGTGATTTTTAACATGAAGTAAATTCAAAACCCAAAACATTATCTTGACAAAAATAAAGCTATAAATTTGTCTACGTGAGAAGTCGAGTTAAAATTTCCTATAACAACACAAAACGGACGGTTAAAGGTACACCACTATAACTTGAATACTACGTGACCGACAGCTGTATATGTATATATATATATATATATATATATATATATATATATATATATATATATATATATATATATATATATTGCGGTGGATTCCTCAAAAAAATATCAGGATCACCTTCGAGTCCCAGCGTTGTTGGACCGTCATAAAAATTTGCTAAAAAGATGTATAAAAAAAATTCTTACAATACCTTTGCAACGCCTCTTTATTTCTGCACACCTCGGCTAGTTTTAAAATCTGCTTCTTCTTGGATACTTACCATCCTAAATTCACTCTTTCTCACATATACAGTCAAATAAAATTACCACTTAAATAATGCAACAAGACATACAACCTCTTTATTTACACATATTAACAAGTTTCCATTACCACGAAAATATTTACACATTTGTATACACAGTTTCATAAACTGTTACAATCTCAATCCTTAACCTTTTAAAATTTCATGATTTTTATTTATTTCAACAATTTTATTTTAGACGAATAGATGGGCTCGTCGTGCAACCTTAAATTGAAATTTACTCTAGTCTATGATGAGTTCAGTATAACCCAGTTACTCTAACTGCTTTTAAACATCACATCTTTGTTTAGAACAAACTTAAAGACTCGTTTACTCCTTACAACAAAATTATTATGTCATTTGTTAACATTTTTAAATAATAAATATCAATTGTCCTATACATACACCCTTTCATATGAGTATCTATGGTAATAAAATACACCCCCAATAAGTCAAAACACTCAAGTACAAAATACCAGCACAAATGTTCAAGCAAAAGCAAGAAATTAATGTCTTTACCTTGAGTAAGTTTCTTCCATCGTTACCTCTAAAGATGTGTTCCAAAACCCTCGCCGTTGTGTCTTTACACTTCGTTGTTATTCATAGATCCAACTCATTTTCACTCACTATCCAAATCTCTGCAACCGCCTTCAGTGTTTCTACCCTGATAATAGTCTCGACCAAGCTTAACCTTCCGTAATCATTAAACTTCACGCATTCTTGTTTCAAATTTCTCAACTTGCTTACCCTAGTACCATCCTTTCATTAGATCTTTGCGTGTGTAACAGCACCGTCTATCAGCCAGCACTCACTTGTGCAAATCACACTTTTAATAAATTATCGATGTACGTTACTAACAGCGTTTTACACACTTTTAAATTAGGATGTCATATTATAAGTCACACGAAAATGCGACGTACGAGAATCAATAAAAAGTAAGAGCAAGTAAGAGCAAGTAAGAGAGCTTTAATACCTCTCCTTGTGTATTTATATGAATTTGTACACCCCTCACGGACCCTATTTCAGTCGAAAAACTTATTTTTTATAACAGATTCTACAAATTTTGTACGTAACAAACTTTTACGTCCAAAAATTCCCAGTTTACCGTGCTTTTACATTGAGATCTGTTCAACAACATTTAACCGTTGTGGGCATTTTGAAACTTCTCGCCTTCAACTAATTAAATTACTTTCCCCTGTGCTTAACGTCCAACCTCTAGCTACCTTTCCTCGTTTAACCCATATTTACTGTCTCTTTTAGAATCCCGCTCAAGCAACAGAAAATCGATATTGTGGTTGACCTCTAAACCTACCGCGTACTTTAGACGAGTATTTTAACCAACGTTTTATTATACGTGCTCTCTGTCTGTTTTACATGACAAATATTCCGTCTTACTTTGCCTTCAAAACATCTGTTATTTTAGTAGCTCTTGCATCGATCGTTGCATACAATTCTATAGAATTCTGTACCAACGTTCATTTAAATTCTTTGAACTTGACATTTTACCTATCAGGTGTTTCTATGAAGCCACTTTCTAGTTACCGCTTGAAGCGAGCGGACGTATTTTTCAGTGCTCACGCTTCTGCAGTAAACAAGTAAGTTTTTTAATATTTACTATTGTTTTATTATAGTTTAAGTTTTGCTTTTTATTGTATTTTATTTTTTATTATTGTGTGCCGTTAATTTTAATATACAGGGCATTAAATAAAACCAAAATAATAATTTAATCCGTTAAATACTAAATAAACCGCGTTTTAACTTAAATTTTTACTAAAATTCGCGTTTTAAAATAAACTAAATCAAATTTCGAGTTAATAAATCAAGACCAATAACCAAACACCCCAAATAATTTCAAAATAATTTAAAAAGGCGTTTTTAATAAATTTATTGGGAAATCTAGTAAATCGGGTTAAAAAACCGCGTAAAACAAGAAAATAAATTCGGGAAAATTATATAACGTGCGTGTAATAAAATAACAATTTAAAAACCAAAATCTAGCTCTTTTTGAATCAAACAAATAACTAAAAACCGTAAATTTTAAAATAATTTAAATATAAATTTTCCATTTTTTAAGTACACGTGTACTTTAAGCTTCCTGAAAGTCGATCTTTGAATATAATTAGTGGTGTAGCATTTCAAGGTCGAGTAAACACCGAATATACAAGCGGTAAGTGCTTCCGGTACAGCATTTCAATAACGCGTGTTTTAATTAGTTTGTTTCTAAATTTAAAGTCCGGTATTTTATAAATTTGTTTTTGAGGTATTTAGTTAGTTTGAATTTTAAATAAATAAATACAGTTTTTTTATAGTAGATTTTTAATTGCGTACATTTATTGGGCTTGCTATCTTATTTCGACCTCCTTGTTATTTTGACGTTAGTGTTTATTTTATTTCTCATAAATTTGAAATTTCATTTGGCAGTTTATAAAACTTAAATAAATAAATAAAAACAGATAAGTTTAAGGGTCATTTGAAATCTAGGTCTTTTATTGGAACAGCGTTTTTGTTCTGTACTTGTTGTTGTTTTGCCGTTTAGCTGCACATCTTAGCTTCGAGTTTATTAAGTGTCGTCAGGGCATTTTGATCTGGTTTTAATTTGTCCTTGTTGTTTTTGTTATCAGATTTTTGAGCATGGTTGTACATCGATGGTTGTACATCGAGATGAGGAGCGGTTGCCGAAGAAGAAGAGTGGTGGTAGGTCGGAGTCAGTCAGGGCTGAGCAGTCGGAGGCTGGGCGGTCGATAAGGTCAGAGAGAAGGAGGTCGTGGTTAGGGAAGGGAAGTCGGAGTCGCAGCTCGACGAGGAGGTAGTCGTGTCGCAGGGGGAGTCTGGGTCTGTGGTGGTGGAGTCGGAGGGGCCGGCGCCCCTTGTGTGTGGAGCCGGGCCTGAGTCGCCCACAACTTCGAGAGGCCAGCGTCGCGGGTCGACTGGCAGCAACGGAAGCGTTGCGGCTAGCGATCTAGACGAACTGGATCTCTTGATGTTACGGGCGAGGAAGGCGTACGGCCTTATACACAAGCGGGTCCCTGCCACTTGGGCAACCATCACCGTGGACGACAGGAAGGTGATTCGCAACGCCGCGGACGAGTTCCGAGACGTTGCGAATCAGCTTTTGGGGATGGTTAGAAGTCTTAGGATGGTGCGAGGCGAGGTGAAGGAGGCTGTGGCGGAGGTAGCAGTCGCAGCGGCGAGGACGGAGCAGGTCGTAGTGGGGCAGGGGATTAAGAGGTCGTTTGGTCCCAGGGGTAGCTTCGTATGCAGGTGCAGTGGCGAAGAAGGCAGCGTCGACAGTCGCGGTTTTGTGTTGACGCCAATCCAGGAGTCAAAGAAGACGTCATGGCGACGTTGAAGAAGAAGGTTGATCCGGCCAAGGATAGGTTTGTTGTTGTCGGAGCACGTCGGACGCGTAGGGGTGGCGTTGTTGTCGAGTGTGCTGGTCGGGAGGACGCCAAGCGGTTGCAGTCGACGGTGGGCGGGGCTTATCAGGGTCTGACCGCTAGGACCATTGAGAAGAGGAAGCCGCGCATCGTGCTCCCTGGGGTAGAGAGGGAGATTAAGCAAGAAGAGCTCGTGAAGAGGTTAATTGTTCAGAATCCCCGCTTCAGGGGGTTTAGGTTCGAGGCGGAAGTTATGGAGAAGTTTCGGTTTGGCGGCAAGGGACCCAGAGATCCGTTGGCCAGCGTTGTTTTCGAGGTGTCGCTGGAGGCTAGGAGGTGTTTCTTGGTGGATTAGGTCAGTCTGGGTTGGCGTAAGGTCTGGGCTCGTGATCACTTCTCGATGGTGCAGTGTTATCGCTGTTACGAGTTCGGTCATAGGTCAGCGGAGTGTAAGGAGCGGATGCAGTTTTGCGGTAACTGCGCCGAAGAGGGGCATGAGTTCAAAAACTGTAGGCGGGCAGTTTCTTATTGTGTTGTTTGTTTGACACTCGTTACGACGCCAAGTCCAGCCAGTGCCCAACGATGCAGCGTTTGAAGGCAGTCATCACCAGGAACATCGACTACGGATCCTAGGCCATTAGACGATATTCCGAGAAGCTCGAAAATTAACTGTGCGCAAATTAATTTAGGCAAGGGCAAAGGGGCCACAAATAATTTCGTTAAATTAATGAACGAAAACAAAATCGACATCGGGCTCATACAGGAACCGCACCTGTATAGCCATAAAACAACAGGTTTTGGTAGGGGGTTTACCGTCTTAAACGCGAACAGCGAACGACCGCGCAGCGGAATAATAATAAATAATGGGGCGTGTGCCGGAATTATATTAAATAATTTATCAAACGAATTTCTAACGACGGCTGAAATCAAAACCGGATTAAATACGTTTTACGTGATTAGTGCGTATCTTCCACCGGTCGACTCCCGGCGGAAAAATCCTCAAACAGAGGACTTAATAAATCAAATTGAAGGAATTCTTCGTAAAATCGGTAGGAATAAAAATCTAATTATCGGGGGAGATTTTAATGCCAAGTCGCCACTATGGGGTAGCCCTATAGAAGACGATAGGGGTTCACAGGTTGCTGATCTTTTAACGGAATGGGATCTTAGTGTGATAAACACTAATGATTCACCTACGTTTGAAGGGCATAGAGGTAGCAGTTCTATTGATATTACTGCAGCCTCGCATGAGATGATAGAAATCATTTGTGATTGGAAATTGAGGTCGGGCGTTTAAACGCTCTCTGACTATAAATTAATAACATGGGACGTTGAGACCAAAACAAGCGCAAACGAGCAGCTAACTATATTTCCGCGGTTCTGTAATAAAAAAGCAAATTGGGAGCTGTTTAAACAAAAATTTAGCAAAAGTATTCCTGCGCTCGAAAATATGCTATTTAACTACCGAGAGGCAGACGAAATAGAAACACCCGCGGAAAATTTAAACGACGCGGTGGTAGACGCGTCGTCGTACTCCATGCCGCGAAAGAAAACATTTAAAGAGAGCGTACCCTGGTGGACCCGGGAACTAACCACCAAGCGGGCAGAAACGCGTAACCTAAGGCGCCGCTATCAACGCGCCTTGAGAAAAATAAGAGAACAACGGAGAATAGAATACAATCAAAGTTACCGCGAATATAAGATATTAATAGAAGAAACGCGAACACATAAATTCAAAGACTTCTGCACGCGAAACTCACAGAAAGAACCTTGGGGAAGCGCATACCGCGTAATAAGGGGTAAACAACGGAAAATCGCGCTCGGTAACATAAGGAAGACAAATGGCGAATATACGGAAGGTTTTAAAACCACGGCGGAATATTTATTAGAGAAATTCTTCCCTTCGGATAATCCCTTGGAGGATGAGGGGTCGCATTATTTAGTACGTCGGAAAGCTACAGAGGCGCAAGGAACAGGTGCCGATAAGGCAATCCTAGTTCACGAGGGCGTCAGGGCTCTTAGGAGGATGAATCCTAAGAACGCACCGGGGCATGACGGAATCACTTCAGACGCAGCTCTGAAGGCGTGCCGGTTAGCCCCGTGTGCTTTTGTCGGGTTGTTTAATCTTTGTCTAGAAAGGGGCGTCTTTCCGCGTTGCTGGATAGTCCAGAACGTGAAATTCATACCTAAACCTAAAAAGGCGGATGCGTCAGACCCGGGCAGCTATCGTCCAATTAGCTTGCTACCGGTGCTGGGGAAAGCTTTGGATCGCGTTATGACTACCCGAGTTGAGCACTTAGTGCGTGACAGCGGTGGTTTTAATAACCGTCAGTTCGGTTTTATGGAGGGAAAGTCGACTATCGACGCATTAGAGTTCGTTGTCGGGGAAATTAAACAGGCTAGAGATGCAAAGGAGTATTGTGTCGTTGTTACTTTGGACATTTCAGGAGCATTTGATGCTGCCTGGTAGCCATTGATTGTTTGCGAGTTGGAAAATAGGGGTTGTCCACGAAACTTGATGTCTTTGGTCAAGAGTTATTTCTCGGGGCGATTGGCACAGGTTGAAATTCTGGGGGAAGTTTTGTCGCGCGAGGTGGAAAAGGGATGCCCGCAGGGGTCGTGCTCTGGTCCCACATTTTGGAAGTTATTGTATAAGGGCATCTTTAGGGTCAAGTTGCCCACAGGATGCTCAATCGTTGGGTTTGCGGATGATACGCTTTTAATTGTCAGATCGCGATTGTTAATGGATATGCGCACAAAACCGAATGAGGCGCTTAATAAACTACACGAATGGTCGCAGGCGGTAAAACTAAAATTTAACCCCGCGAAATCAGAGGCGCTTTATTTTGGAAGGAAACCGGGACAGCGACTCCCTAGGCTAGAGCTGGGAGGGGAGAAAATACCGTTTAAGGAAGCAATTACATATCTCGGGGTAAAGATTGACAATGAGTTAAATTGGAAAGCCCACGTGCAGTACATTAAAAGCAAAAGCAGCGAAATATCAAACAAAATGATGGCGGCGGCGAAAATCAACTGGGGTTTCAGGGGCGAATCGCTGAAGACGATTTATGCCGGAGCAATTGAGCCGGCTATGCTGTACGCAGCTTCTGTATGGACGGAAGGTTGTAAAGTCTGGGAGATGCGTCAATTGACTAGCGTACAACGCATAACCGCTGTGAAAGCGGCTAGGGCGTACAGGACGACCTCCACGGAGGCGGTCCTGGTGATCAGTAGGACTGTTCCTATCGAATATGTCCTTAGGGAGATTAGAGATAGAAGATTGACAAATATAGGGAAAGGGCGCGAAATTATCGAAGATATTCATCTTGGTAATAGGAAGGTAGAACGAAATATCGTTGTATCTGAGTTGGGACACCCGGCCGATATTGGAGGAATCGAGTTTGTAGAAGGCGATGGGGACGCGACGGGTATTAGAATTTATACGGACGGCTCACGCATGGATGACGGGCAAGCAGGCGCGGCGTTTGTCGTGTATAAGCAGGAAAGGGAGGTGTTTCGGTTTCAAACCAAACTCGCAAACTGGAGCACTATTTTCCAGTGCGAATTGGTAGCCATACGAGAGGCAATCGATTACGTAATAAACCACATGGGCAGAGATTATATAATCAGGACAGTAAATCAGCGCTGGAGGATAGCGCATACGGCGCTCGAGTTTTGACGTTTAAAGTTCTGTTGAGTTAGGTCGCACGATGGTAAGGTAGGGAATGATAGGGCTGACGAATTAGCTAAAGAGGCCGCGACGGGCGACTTTCGGATATCACATTCGTCGATACCGAGGTCCCATATTAAAAGGAAACTGCGCGAAAAGTTAACTCAACAATGGGAAGAGAGGTGGAACAACGCTGCCACGGGCAGGTTGACCCACAAATTCATACCGTGCATAGAAGCTAGAGGTAAGATCGAGGTGCAGCTCGATCATAAAATGTTGCAACTGTTAACAGGGCACGTCGCCCTGAAAGCGTATTTACTAAGATTCGGTTTAACCAATAATGACTGCTGCGAGCGTGGCGAGGGCGCAGAAAGCGCAGAGCACGTGCTCTTCGACTGTCCACTAGAGGTGGCAAATCGAGGGATAGCTGATATGAAATTAGCTAGGGCAGGGCTAGCATGGCCAAAGAGCCTAGAGGAAGTCGGGAAAGTGACTAACAAGAAGGCGTTCTAGACCGCCTTCAAAGAATTTTTGGGAAGGGTCGCGAGATTGGGCGGTGAGAACCGCGTGTAAATCGGAAGGTGAAGGAAGAGCGTAGGGAGGATTGGAAAACTTTAATTTTGACTTGGTGTGAGAAATGATATGAGCATGATAACCATAACTTGTAAAAAAAAGAGAAAAAGAAAATAAAAAATAATAAAATAAAGTAATAATAATATAAAAATAATAATCAAAAGTCTAATATGCACGGCGAATTCCTCCACATCGCTAATGCAATCGCTATCCTACCGAAAAATCGGTAATAAACGAAAACAAATAAATAATAACAAACTAAATCAGAAAACTTCATTAATTTAAATCAGTGTAATAAATAAAGAAATAAATTAGAGTGAAACCGCCCCCCCTCCCACCCCCAGGACTTTTAAAGTGATAGTGATTGTGAAACTCCTCCAGAACGTTTAGTGCATACCCTCCAGGACTATAACAGTGCATATCCATCCCCTTAGAAGTAAGAAACAAATAGACGTAGGCAGACGACCAGGTCTTCGGATGCTGAGAAAATTTATAATTAAGGTAAGAATAAAATTGTGGCAGCTGTACTCGCATAAGCATTGATTTGTATTAATAAGAAAATTTTGAAATAATTTAACGCGCACGTTCTTGTGTGTAATGGCGCCAGCCAACATAATGCTTATGCGAGTGCACCTGATAATTTATTTGGGTGATGCTTCTGCTGAATGCACTGTTACATGCTTATGCTTTTAGATGTTTATTTGTTTATATATATTGCTATGATATACTCCTTTGAATGCGGGAACTGGGTCCTTTCAACAAAAAAATTCTAGTCCCACCGATTGGGCGTCATAAACTGCTGTGATCCTGGTTTCGCTTCAGCTGCTCACCTAATTTTATAAACCTCCTCATACATAAAATTAAACAACACATTCCTACCACAAATATCAACGTTAACTCTATTTACATCAATATTCAGAATACATTAAATTTTCAAATTAAATTTCAGCATAAAATTCAGTTTTAAAAGAATTTCAAGATTAATTTTATTATCACTTTAACGTGCATCCAGAATTAAAGTCCTTGTTGGATGCCTACTAATTAATATAACAATATAAGCAGACCGGAGTCTGAGTATAAAGGAGCATCTACCACCCTTTACGTTAATTAACCAGGTTCGTCTAATTGAGCTCAAAGACATACCCAAAGTTTCATCATAATTCAGAACATCAATACTAAATACCCTTTCTACTTAAACAAGCAAATTTCATCTTAAAATTAAAATTTTATGGTTAGTACAATTTCACTAATGTCCATTTAAAGTAAATCAATTATAAAGTTATTCAACACACACAAAATGTCAAACAAAATAGTATAATTTACCTGAAGGTTACTGTCCTCGTAGCTTCAAGGTACATCGTCCCTTTAGTTAATCACACCATTCCAACAGGATTATATTTACGGCTTCTAATTCTCAACGCTTTTAAAATTTTCTCTATCACCATTTATTTAAAGTTGTTTCTGGGCTTTTCCGGAACTCATCTGTGTATATCTGACCCTTGTTTCGTGGATCCAGACACGTATTTGAACCATTTAATTATTAACACCCCGAAAATAGCAAAGAAATTCATGCGTCTTTCACCAATATACGCCAAAACTGCCTACTTTTGTGTATACATTTGTCGTTGTAAATTTTGCTAATTGGTACAGTGATACTAAATTTTATTACCTTGTATCTAAGTGCACTGAAGTACATTCATGTTAGCACGTAAATAACAAACTATTTTGAATCACTAAAATATACGAGCAAAATTTTAAATTATTTTATCAAACTAAAATGCACTGTTTAACATCTTGAATCAAGTCGCGGATGTAAGAGCTTTTAACGCATCAAATAGTTAAAAGTCTAAGAGGCCGAAATTCATATTACCACCTGTATATATAGCGAATAGCCGGCACGTCGCTTTTGTCCCCAAAACGGGTAATTCTAAAGAATTTCTCATGCCATGTTCCCAGTCCGTCGCTCGCGCGTCGGTTTTTACGAATTTTTTACTCGCCCCATTTAAATCTCAGAAATTCTCACACGGCACGCAAACATGTCCAAGAAAAACTAATTAATTTTGTACAGAAATTGTTGTTTCTACCTCTGATATTTGCATCCTATTTTCAACCAATTGTGACCCTCGTGACGTTGCTTAAATCACGCCTTTTACTATATGTGTCTTTGCTTGACGCATTTTCTCTTTCCTTTTCTAACCTGTTCGTATTGGTGCAAATTGATATTCTTTATTATCGATTATATTTTAGTCCATGTGGACTATCTGGGTTAAATAACCCCGTATCGCACATTCTCGTGAATATTAAGCCCCGGTTTCTCCAAGATTCTTTGAAACCATTTGTTATCTACACAATTTTCGCCGTACGTGATATTTAAACTACGCAGGTGTTCAAAATAATATTAATTCTCAGAGCTTTTAAATAAACCCTGTTTTGTATTTCGTGCTAAAGCATCTGACCGTTTCCAATATCCTTAGAATCGACATGTTTATCTAAACAAATTAAACTGAACTTGCCTTTTAAAATACGCAGGTGTGTTCAAACATCCTACTTCTAACTAACACTTCTAGGATTTGCATTTCATTGGGTTTTACAAGTTTCTATAGATATTATCTGTACGTTTTGTTCAATACCGGTTACTTGAAATAGAGTTAATTAAGATAAATTTTGCACGTAATTTCCATTTGTTTAGGAATAATTACATTACACGCAGAGCTTTTTAATACTGCTTCTTTTGATATAAAGCGTCTTGTACATGATTTAAATCTCTTATGTTTAATGAAACTAATAAATTTTTATGCTTCACGGTTTTAATAACGCGTATTATCTAATAATATTCCTTATACACGGTGATTAAAATTATTTGATGTGATTATTTAATTTTTTTACCCTGGTCTAAATATGAGTATTTTCCCCCTATTTGAATACAAATAATCCCACTTATTTGAATGCAAATATTAAGCATTTAGCCCAAAAAAAATTACAAAAAAATTGCCTATCACTCTCTACCCTTATCTATCTAACTTACCTACCTTATCTCCAATTCAAAAAAATATTTACACCTATCCTATATCCCTATCCTATTCCTAACTCTCACCTAATTCTATAAACTGAAATTATCCCTAACTTCATCCTACTTATCCATCTAATCCTATATACATCCTATATACCTATCCTATTCCTAACTTTTAACTAATCTTCACTATACTTCACTTCCCCCCTACCTAATCCTATATGCCTATCCTACTCTTACTCTATTCCTAACTCTCCACTAATCTTCTATGAAATATCTACACTTAACCTATCTTATTTTCTTCCTACATTTACTCTTTATTCTCATCCTAAACCTATTCCTAATTATCTCCCATATTTATCCTATACCTAGCTTTATTTTCTATAAACACTTACTTCTACTCTTCTATCTACACCTATTCTATCCCTATCCTATTTAAATTTTACTCTATTGTACACCTATCTACTCTCTTCTATATCTATACTAAAATTCACTTATCTCTATCCTTTGTTCATCAAGTTATTTAAATCTAACTCTCTTCTTGACCCTCCAAGTCTTTCTTCTCACCATCCTAATACTCTTCATCCCTATTTCTCCCCCTTCTATATCTATACTTAACATCTCTATTATCTCACATACAATAAACTTATCATCCCTCTTATCCTGACTCTTAAATATTACTTCTTCTTCAGTCCCTACACTTGTCTGTTTCTCATTTATTATTGTTTCCCTTTCTGCCGACAAACCAAACGATACTACTTTACAATTATCGATTTTTTCTCTCTACGGAAAATCCTACGTACCTTCTAGAATTCTGATGTAATGGAATCCGCCAGAATGAATCCCATAAATCTACTTGATTAAAAACAAACTTGCCACTTAACCTCGTCAAAAATAATTCTGCCTTCACCTGCTCCCGATATGCTGCTTCTACCCCCACTACTTCTGCCTTTTCTTGTACTAAAGCTTGAACCTCTACTCTCCTATCCTCTAGACATCTTATTGTGTTGATCTGTTTACCTTCATCATCCTCTACCTCTACTACATTAATATTCAACCCCGTGTCATCCTCTGTGACTTCATAACTGCCCTTCCATGGCACTACCCTATCCTTAATCCTTATTACCTTCCGTTCCATATCTATCAACACCCTAACTTCATCATACAGTCAACACCTAAAATGCTCTGAAACTTCAGTCCAGGTACAATTACAAACTCCTGTTCACAGCTTAAACCTCCTATATCTATCCTAAGCACCACAACACTATTTACTACAGCAAACTTCTTTTTATTTGAGCTACTAAATGGCTACGCTTTATAGGCATAATTCTATCACAAACCTTATCCCTAATTTTGCTGACGAATTCCTCCGATATTAAACTCGCTTCTGCCCCTGTATCAAGTAATACTTCTACATTATTCTCAAAAATTTCTAAATTAATAATTGGCAAACATAATTTTCCTCAGTTTCTGGCTCTACTTCCTCCTCAATTTTGAAAAATTCACGTGGATGTTCATATACATTTACACTGAAATCTAGTGGTCTGTCGCGTTCTAAAAATCCTGTCCAGGTCTGTTTTCCCTACTCGGTCCTGGTCTAGCCGTCACCTCAGCGTATGTCCTAGGCGTTTCCACTCGTTCCGTGTCTGTATTAGCAGTCCCCCTCATGTCTGGTGAACTATTCCTTCTGGTAGGTTTCGGTCTCGGTGCAGGTCCCCTTCCTAAACTATTACTCCTAATATATGGTCGTCGCTGTTCCCAATTCTGTCGCTGGTATCCGTAACTATTCCCCCGTCTAGCATAGTTGTCCCGTCTATTGTCAAACCTAACTGTGTTGATCTGTCTTTCCCTGTTTTCCCGAGGTCGTCCACTACTTACGTCGTCGTACCTCTGCAGGTATTCCAAAAACATTTCTCTGTCTACTATGTTCTGTAGTGCTACGTGCTGTCTTATGTCTACCTCGAAGTGTCGTGATAAATACTTAATAATTTGTCGGTCCGTCAGTGGTGGGTTCAGTTGTTTGCTATGCTATACTTGCGTATAGCATATTGCTCCCTACTTCCTGAAAATTCTCCTTAAATTTCCTGTGATTAAGTCGTCTCGTACCTGATCTTGTCTGTGGTCACTCCAGTAGTGCTTTAGAAATTTGTTTTCAAAGTCCTGATACGTGTCTATGTCCTGTCCTACTAAATTGTACCACGCTTCCGCATTGTCTTTTAATAAAGCCTTTATCGTATTTAGTTTAGTCTGTTCGTCAAATAAATTTCCCACTAGATTTCTTACACTATTAATAAAAATTTGTGGATTTACCCTGTTATCGCCATAAAATTTCATGTGTTGGTCCAATGATACTCCACCTGTAGAAAATCTGGGACCATCCCCCGTTAAATTTGACATGTTGTATTTAATACTACTAACTTCGCGTTCTACCCTGCCTAACTGATCCCTACATGAGTCCGTCACTTCAGTCATTTTACATTAATCTCTTCTTCACAGAACATGCGTACTTCGGACTTTAAATGTCCCATTTCCTGTCGAAGACCTGTAATATCACGCTCATTTTTTCAACCCTAATTTCTACTTCCCCCAGTTTCACGGTAAGACTATCTTTAAATTCTGTAAATTCTTTAGTATTTTGTTCAATTTTCCCGCTTATCTGCTCTAATTTTCGGTTGGACTCCTCCCTCGCTCTATTCGATTCTTCCTTAGCTCTATTAGATTCATCGCTTAGCTGTTCTAATTTTCTGTTGGACTCCTCCCTAGCTAATCGCATTTCCTCTAACATTCTCATCATTAACTCATTTCCTTGATCCCCTGATTCCGTCCTCGACTGATCTCTACTGCCTCCAGCTTCTTCCATTTTAGAATTTTTTTTCGCACAATGCACTATCGTCACTTCCAATTTCTACTCCTTGACTCCTTAACCACTCTTTTCTCTGCATACGTTCTACTCACTCACACACACTCAAAATACTCTTAAATTTATACACACAGAAACTCTCTCTCAGATCGCCAGTTTCCTGGAATAGTTAAACACTATCTGGAATTCGAGCCCTCACGTTGTGGTCGCCATAAACTGCTATGATATACTCCTTTGAATGCGGGAACTGGGTCCTTTCAACAAAAAAATTCTAGTCCCACCGATTGGGCGTCATAAACTGCTGTGATCCTGGTTTCGCTTCAGCTGCTCACCTAATTTTATAAACCTCCTCATTCATAAAATTAAACAACACATTCCTACCAAAAACATCAACGTTAACTCTATTTACATCAATATTCAGAATACATTAAATTTTCAAATTAAATTTCAGCATAAAATTCAGTTTTAAAAAGAATTTCAAGATTAATTTTATTATCACTTTAACGTGCATCCAGAATTAAAGTCCTTGTTGGATGCCTACTAATTAATATAACAATATAAGCAGACCGGAGTCTGAGTATAAAGGAGCATCTACCACCCCTTTACGTTAATTAACCAGGTTCGTCTAATTGAGCTCAAAGACATACCCAAAGTTTCATCATAATTCAGAACATCAATACTAAATACCCTTTCTACTTAAACAAGCAAATTTCATCTTAAAATTAAAATTTTATGGTTAGTACAATTTCACTAATGTCCATTTAAAGTAAATCAATTATAAAGTTATTCAACACACACAAAATGTCAAACAAAATAGTATAATTTACCTGAAGGTTACTGTCCTCGTAGCTTCAAGGTACATCGTCCCTTTAGTTAATCACACCATTCCAACAGGATTATATTTACGGCTTCTAATTCTCAACGCTTTTAAAATTTTCTCCATCACCATTTATTTAAAGTTGTTTCTGGGCTTTTCCGGAACTCATCTGTGTATATCTGACCCTTGTTTCGTGGATCCAGACACGTATTTGAACCATTTAATTATTAACACCCCGAAAATAGCAAAGAAATTCATGCGTCTTTCACCAATATACGCCAAAACTGCCTACTTTTGTGTATACATTTGTCGTTGTAAATTTTGCTAATTGGTACAGTGATACTAAATTTTATTACCTTGTATCTAAGTGCACTGAAGTACATTCATGTTAGCACGTAAATAACAAACTATTTTGAATCACTAAAATATACGAGCAAAATTTTAAATTATTTTATCAAACTAAAATGCACTGTTTAACATCTTGAATCAAGTCGCGGATGTAAGAGCTTTTAACGCATCGAATAGTCAAAAGTCTAAGAGGCCGAAATTCATATTACCACCTGTATATATAGCGAATAGCCGGCACGTCGCTTTTGTCCCCAAAACGGGTAATTCTAAAGAATTTCTCATGCCATGTTCCCAGTCCGTCGCTCGCGCGTCGGTTTTTACGAATTTTTCACTCGCCCCAGTTAAAATCTCAGAAATTCTCACACGGCACGCAAACATGTCCGAGAAAAACTAATTAATTTTGTACAGAAATTGTTGTTTCTACCTCTGATATTTGCTTCCTATTTTCAACCAATTGTGACCCTCGTGACGTTGCTTAAATCACGCCTTTTACTATATGTGTCTTTGCTTGACGCATTTTCTTTCCTTTTCTAACCTGTTCGTATTGGTGCAAATTGATATTCTTTATTATCGATTATATTTTAGTCCAATGTGGACTATCTGGGTTAAATAACCCCGTATCGCACATTCTCGTGAATATTAAGCCCCGGTTTCTCCAAGATTCTTTGAAACCATTTGTTATCTACACAATTTTCGCCGTACGTGATATTTAAACTACGCAGGTGTTCAAAATAATATTAATTCTCAGAGCTTTTAAATAAACCCTGTTTTGTATTTCGTGCTAAAGCATCTGACCGTTTCCAATATCCTTAGAATCGACATGTTTATCTAAACAAATTAAACTGAACTTGCCTTTTAAAATACGCAGGTGTGTTCAAACATCCTACTTCTAACTAACACTTCTAGGATTTGCATTTCATTGGGTTTTTACAAGATTCTGTAGATATTATCTGTACGTTTTGTTCAATACCGGTTACTTGAAATAGAGTTAATTAAGATAAATTTTGCACGTAA
Organism: Platerodrilus igneus; assembly: GCA_036346225.1. Classification (NCBI taxonomy): domain Eukaryota; kingdom Metazoa; phylum Arthropoda; class Insecta; order Coleoptera; family Lycidae; genus Platerodrilus; species Platerodrilus igneus. The sequence continues at coordinate 5,696,643 of JARFIW010000791.1, forward strand.
TTTCCATTTGTTTAGGAATAATTACATTACACGCAGAGCTTTTTAATACTGCTTCTTTTGATATAAAGCGTCTTGTACATGATTTAAATCTCTTATGTTTAATGAAACTAATAAATTTTTATGCTTCACGGTTTTAATAACGCGTATTATCTAATAATATTTATTATACACGGTGATTAAAATTATTTGATGTGATTATTTAATTTTTTACCCTGGTCTAAATATGAGTATTTTCCCCCTATTTGAATACAAATAATCCCACTTATTTGAATGCAAATATTAAGCATTTAGCCCAAAAAAAAATTACAAAAAAATTGCCTATCACTCTCTACCCTTATCTATCTAACTTACCTACCTTATCTCCAATTCAAAAAAATATTTACACCTATCCTATATCCCTATCCTATTCCTAACTCTCACCTAATTCTATAAACTGAAATTATCCCTAACTTCATCCTACTTATCCATCTAATCCTATATACATCCTATATACCTATCCTATTCCTAACTTTTAACTAATCTTCACTATACTTCACTTCCCCCTACCTAAACCTATATGCCTATCCTACTCTTACTCTATTCCTAACTCTCCACCAATCTTCTATGAAATATCTATACTTAACCTATCTTATTTTCTTCCTACATTTACTCTTTATTCTCATCCTAAACCTATTCCTAATTATCTCCCATATTTATCCTATACCTAGCTTTATTTTCTATAAACACTTACTTCTACTCTTCTATCTACACCTATTCTATCCCTATCCTATTTAAATTTTACTCTATTGTACACCTATCTACTCTCTTCTATATCTATACTAACATTCACCTATCTCTATCCTTTGTTCATCAAGTTATTTAAATCTAACTCTCTTCTTGACCCTCCAAGTCTTTCTTCTCACCATCCTAATACTCTTCATCCCTATTTCTCCCCCTTCTATATCTATACTTAACATCTCTATTATCTCACATACAATAAACTTATCATCCCTCTTATCCTGACTCTTAAATATTACTTCTTCTTCAGTCCCTACACTTGTCTGTTTCTCATTTATTATTGTTTCCTTTCTGCCGACAAACCAAACGATACTACTTTACAATTATCGATTTTCTCTCTACGGAAAATCCTACGTACCTTCTAGAATTCTTATGTAATGGAATCCGCCAGAATGAATCCCATAAATCTACTTGATTAAAACAAACTTGCCACTTAACCTCGTCAAAATAATTCTGCCTTCACCTGCTCCCGATATGCTGCTTCTACCCCACTACTTCTGCCTTTTCTTGTACTAAAGCTTGAACCTCTACTCTCCTATCCTCTAGACATCTTATTGTGTTGATCTGTTTACCTTCATCATCCTCTACCTCTACTACATTAATATTCAACCCCGTGTCATCCTCTGTGACTTCATAACTGCCCTTCCATGGCACTACCCTATCCTTAATCCTTATTACCTTCCGTTCCATATCTATCAACACCCCTAACTTCATCATACAGTCAACACCTAAAATGCTCTGAAACTTCAGTCCAGGTACAATTACAAACTCCTGTTCACAGCTTAAACCTCCTATATCTATCCTAAGCACCACAACACTATTTACTACAGCAAACTTCTTTTTATTTGAGCTACTAAATGGCTACGCTTTATAGGCATAATTCTATCACAAACCTTATCCCTAATTTTGCTGACGAATTCCTCCGATATTAAACTCGCTTCTGCCCCTGTATCAAGTAATACTTCTACATTATTCTCAAAATTTCTAAATTAATAATTGGCAAACATAATTTTTCCTCAGTTTCTGGCTCTACTTCCTCCTCAATTTTGAAAAATTCACGTGGATGTTCATATACATTTACACTAAAATCTAGTGGTCTGTCGCGTTCTAAAAATCCTGTCCAGGTCTGTTTTCCCTACTCGGTCCTGGTCTAGCCGTCACCTCAGCGTATGTCCTAGGCGTTTCCACTCGTTCCGTGTCTGTATTAGCAGTCCCCCTCATGTCTGGTGAACTATTCCTTCTGGTAGGTTCCGGTCTCGGTGCAGGTCCCCTTCCTAAACTATTACTCCTAATATATGGTCGTCTCTGTTCCCAATTCTGTCACTGGTATCCGTAATTATTCCCCATTCTAGCATAGTTGTCCCGTCTATTGTCAAACCTAACTGTGTTGATCTGTCTTTCCCTGTTTTCCCAAGGTCGTCCACTACTTACGTCGTCGTACCTCTGCAGGTATTCCAAAAACATTTCTCTGTCCACTATGTTCTGTAGTGCTACGTGCTGTCTTATGTCTACCTCGAAGTGTCGTGATAAATACTTAATAATTTGTCGGTCCGTCAGTGGTGGGTTCAGTTGCTTTGCTATGCTATACTTGCGTATAGCATATTGCTCCTACTTCCTGAAAATTCTCCTTAAATTTCCTGTGATTAAGTCGTCTCGTACCTGATCTTGTCTGTGGTCACTCCAGTAGTGCTTTAGAAATTTGTTTTCAAAGTCCTGATACGTGTCTATGTCCTGTCCTACTAAATTGTACCACGCTTCCGCATTGTCTTTAATAAAGCCTTTATCGTATTTAGTTTAGTCTGTTCGTCAAATAAATTTCCCACTAGATTTCTTACACTATTAATAAAAATTTGTGGATTTACCCTGTTATCGCCATAAAATTTCATGTGTTGGTCCAATGATACTCCACCTGTAGAAAATCTGGGACCATCCCCGTTAAATTTGACATGTTGTATTTAATACTACTAACTTCGCGTTCTACCCTGCCTAACTGATCCCTACATGAGTCCGTCACTTCAGTCATTTTACATTAATCTCTTCTTCACAGAACATGCGTACTTCGGACTTTAAATGTCCCATTTCCTGTCGAAGACCTGTAATATCACGCTCATTTTTTCAACCCTATTTTCTACTTCCCCAGTTTCACGGTAAGACTATCTTTAAATTCTGTAAATTCTTTAGTATTTTGTTCAATTTTCCCGCTTATCTGCTCTAATTTTCGGTTGGACTCCTCCTCGCTCTATTCGATTCTTCCTAGCTCTATTAGATTCATCGCTTAGCTGTTCTAATTTTCTGTTGGACTCCTCCTAGCTAATCGCATTTCCTCTAACATTCTCATCATTAACTCATTTCCTTGATCCCTGATTCCGTCCTCGACTGATCTCTACTGCCTCCAGCTTCTTCCATTTTAGAATTTTTTCGCACAATGCACTATCGTCACTTCCAATTTCTACTCCTTGACTCCTTAACCACTCTTTTCTCTGCATACGTTCTACTCACTCACACACACTCAAAATACTCTTAAATTTATACACACAGAAACTCTCTCTCAGATCGCCAGTTTCCTGGAATAGTTAAACACTATCTGGAATTCGAGCCCTCACGTTGTGGTCGCCATAAACTGCTATGATATACTCCTTTGAATGCGGGAACTGGGTCCTTTCAACAAAAAATTCTAGTCCCACCGATTGGGCGTCATAAACTGCTGTGATCCTGGTTTCGCTTCAGCTGCTCACCTAATTTTATAAACCTCCTCATTCATAAAATTAAACAACACATTCCTACCACAAACATCAACGTTAACTCTATTTACATCAATATTCAGAATACATTAAATTTTCAAATTAAATTTCAGCATAAAATTCAGTTTTAAAAGAATTTCAAGATTAATTTTATTATCACTTTAACGTGCATCCAGAATTAAAGTCCTTGTTGGATCCTATATACATCCTATATACCTATCCTATTCCTAACTTTTAACTAATCTTCACTATACTTCACTTCCCCTACCTAAACCTATATGCCTATCCTACTCTTACTCTATTCCTAACTCTCCACCAATCTTCTATGAAATATCTACTACCTATCTTATTTTCTTCCTACATTTACTCTTTATTCTCATCCTAAACCTATTCCTAATTATCTCCCATATTTATCCTATACCTAGCTTTATTTTCTATAAACACTTACTTCTACTCTTCTATCTACACCTATTCTATCCCTATCCTATTTAAATTTTACTCTATTGTACACCTATCTACTCTCTTCTATATCTATACTAACATTCACCTATCTCTATCCTTTGTTCATCAAGTTATTTAAATCTAACTCTTCTTGACCCTCCAAGTCTTTCTTCTCACCATCCTAATACTCTTCATCCCTATTTCTCCCCTTCTATATCTATACTTAACATCTCTATTATCTCACATACAATAAACTTATCATCCTCTTATCCTGACTCTTAAATATTACTTCTTCTTCAGTCCCTACACTTGTCTGTTTCTCATTTATTATTGTTTCCCTTTCTGCCGACAAACCAAACGATACTACTTTACAATTATCGATTTTTCTCTACGGAAAATCCTACGTACCTTCTAGAATTCTTATGTAATGGAATCCGCCAGAATGAATCCCATAAATCTACTTGATTAAAACAAACTTGCCACTTAACCTCGTCAAAAATAATTCTGCCTTCACCTGCTCCCGATATGATGCTTCTACCCCCACTACTTCTGCCTGTTCTTGTACTAAAGCTTGAACCTCTACTCTCCTATCCTCTAGACATCTTATTGTGTTGATCTGTTTACCTTCATCATCCTCTACCTCTACTACATTAATATTCAACCCCGTGTCATCCTCTGTGACTTCATAACTGCCCTTCCATGGCACTACCCTATCCTTAATCCTTATTACCTTCCGTTCCATATCTATCAACACCCCTAACTTCATCATACAGTCAACACCTAAAATGCTCTGAAACTTCAGTCCAGGTACAATTACAAACTCCTGTTCACAGCTTAAACCTCCTATATCTATCCTAAGCACCACAACACTATTTACTACAGCAAACTTCTTTTTATTTGGAGCTACTAAATGGCTACGCTTTATAGGCATAATTCTATCACAAACCTTATCCCTAATTTTGCTGACGAATTCCTCCGATATTAAACTCGCTTCTGCCCCTGTATCAAGTAATACTTCTACATTATTCTCAAAAATTTCTAAATTAATAATTGGCAAACATAATTTTTCCTCAGTTTCTGGCTCTACTTCCTCCTCAATTTTGAAAAATTCACGTGGATGTTCATATACATTTACACTAAAATCTAGTGGTCTGTCGCGTTCTAAAAATCCTGTCCAGGTCCCCCCCCCCCCCCCCCCCCCCCCCCCCCCCCCCCCCCCCCCCCCCCCCCCCCCCCCCCCCCCCCCCCCCCCCCCCCCCCCCCCCCCCCCCCCCCCCCCCCCCCCCCCCCCCCCCCCCCCCCCCCCCCCCAAAAAAAAAAAAAAAAAAAAAAAAAAAAAAAAAAAAAAAAAAAAAAAAAAAAAAAAAAAAAAAAAAAAAAAAAAAAAAAAAAAAAAAAAAAAAAAAAAAAAAAAACCTGTAGAAAATCTGGGACCATCCCCGTTAAATTTGACATGTTGTATTTAATACTACTAACTTCGCGTTCTACCCTGCCTAACTGATCCCTACATGAGGGGGGGGGGGGGTTTTTTTTTTTTTTTTTTTTTTTTTTTTTTTTTTTTTTTTTTACTTCCCCAGTTTCACGGTAAGACTATCTTTAAATTCTGTAAATTCTTTAGTATTTTGTTCAATTTTCCCGCTTATCTGCTCTAATTTTCGGTTGGACTCCTCCTCGCTCTATTCGATTCTTCCTAGCTCTATTAGATTCATCGCTTAGCTGTTCTAATTTTCTGTTGGACTCCTCCCTAGCTAATCGCATTTCCTCTAACATTCTCATCATTAACTCATTTCCTTGATCCCCTGATTCCGTCCTCGACTGATCTCTACTGCCTCCAGCTTCTTCCATTTTAGAATTTTTTTTCGCACAATGCACTATCGTCACTTCCAATTTCTACTCCTTGACTCCTTAACCACTCTTTTCTCTGCATACGTTCTACTCACTCACACACACTCAAAATACTCTTAAATTTATACACACAGAAACTCTCTCTCAGATCGCCAGTTTCCTGGAATAGTTAAACACTATCTGGAATTCGAGCCCTCACGTTGTGGTCGCCATAAACTGCTATGATATACTCCTTTGAATGCGGGAACTGGGTCCTTTCAACAAAAAAATTCTAGTCCCACCGATTGGGCGTCATAAACTGCTGTGATCCTGGTTTCGCTTCAGCTGCTCACCTAATTTTATAAACCTCCTCATTCATAAAATTAAACAACACATTCCTACCACAAACATCAACGTTAACTCTATTTACATCAATATTCAGAATACATTAAATTTTCAAATTAAATTTCAGCATAAAATTCAGTTTTAAAAGAATTTCAAGATTAATTTTATTATCACTTTAACGTGCATCCAGAATTAAAGTCCTTGTTGGATGCCTACTAATTAATATAACAATATAAGCAGACAGGAGTCTGAGTATAAAGGAGCATCTACCACCCTTTACGTTAATTAACCAGGTTCGTCTAATTGAGCTCAAAGACATACCCAAAGTTTCATCATAATTCAGAACATCAATACTAAATACCCTTTCTACTTAAACAAGCAAATTTCATCTTAAAATTAAAATTTTATGGTTAGTACAATTTCACTAATGTCCATTTAAAGTAAATCAATTATAAAGTTATTCAACACACACAAAATGTCAAACAAAATAGTATAATTTACCTGAAGGTTACTGTCCTCGTAGCTTCAAGGTACATCGTCCCTTTAGTTAATCACACCATTCCAACAGGATTATATTTACGGCTTCTAATTCTCAACGCTTTTAAAATTTTCTCCATCACCATTTATTTAAAGTTGTTTCTGGGCTTTTCCGGAACTCATCTGTGTATATCTGACCCTTGTTTCGTGGATCCAGACACGTATTTGAACCATTTAATTATTAACACCCCGAAAATAGCAAAGAAATTCATGCGTCTTTCACCAATATACGCCAAAACTGCCTACTTTTGTGTATACATTTGTCGTTGTAAATTTTGCTAATTGGTACAGTGATACTAAATTTTATTACCTTGTATCTAAGTGCACTGAAGTACATTCATGTTAGCACGTAAATAACAAACTATTTTGAATCACTAAATATTACTTCTTCAGTCCCTACACTTGTCTGTTTCTCATTTATTATTGTTTCCCCTGCCGACAAACCAAACGATACTACTTTACAATTATCGATTTTTCTCTACGGAAAATCCTACGTACCTTCTAGAATTCTTATGTAATGGAATCCGCCAGAATGAATCCCATAAATCTACTTGATTAAAACAAACTTGCCACTTAACCTCGTCAAAATAATTCTGCCTTCACCTGCTCCCGATATGCTGCTTCTACCCCACTACTTCTGCCTTTTCTTGTACTAAAGCTTGAACCTCTACTCTCCTATCCTCTAGACATCTTATTGTGTTGATCTGTTTACCTTCATCATCCTCTACCTCTACTACATTAATATTCAACCCCGTGTCATCCTCTGTGACTTCATAACTGCCCTTCCATGGCACTACCCTATCCTTAATCCTTATTACCTTCCGTTCCATATCTATCAACACCCCTAACTTCATCATACAGTCAACACCTAAAATGCTCTGAAACTTCAGTCCAGGTACAATTACAAACTCCTGTTCACAGCTTAAACCTCCTATATCTATCCTAAGCACCACAACACTATTTACTACAGCAAACTTCTTTTTATTTGGAGCTACTAAATGGCTACGCTTTATAGGCATAATTCTATCACAAACCTTATCCCTAATTTTGCTGACGAATTCCTCCGATATTAAACTCGCTTCTGCCCCTGTATCAAGTAATACTTCTACATTATTCTCAAAAATTTCTAAATTAATAATTGGCAAACATAATTTTTCCTCAGTTTCTGGCTCTACTTCCTCCTCAATTTTGAAAAATTCACGTGGATGTTCATATACATTTACACTGAAATCTAGTGGTCTGTCGCGTTCTAAAAATCCTGTCCAGGTCTGTTTTCCCTACTCGGTCCTGGTCTAGCCGTCACCTCAGCGTATGTCCTAGGCGTTTCCACTCGTTCCGTGTCTGTATTAGCAGTCCCCCTCATGTCTGGTGAACTATTCCTTCTGGTAGGTTTCGGTCTCGGTGCAGGTCCCCTTCCTAAACTATTACTCCTAATATATGGTCGTCTCTGTTCCCAATTCTGTCACTGGTATCCGTAATTATTCCCCCTTCTAGCATAGTTGTCCCGTCTATTGTCAAACCTAACTGTGTTGATCTGTCTTTCCCTGTTTTCCCGAGGTCGTCCACTACTTACGTCGTCGTACTCTGCAGGTATTCCAAAACATTTCTCTGTCTACTATGTTCTGTAGTGCTACGTGCTGTCTTATGTCTACCTCGAAGTGTCGTGATAAATACTTAATAATTTGTCGGTCCGTCAGTGGTGGGTTCAGTTGCTTTGCTATGCTATACTTGCGTATAGCATATTGCTCCTACTTCCTGAAAATTCTCCTTAAATTTCCTGTGATTAAGTCGTCTCGTACCTGATCTTGTCTGTGGTCACTCCAGTAGTGCTTTAGAAATTTGTTTTCAAAGTCCTGATACGTGTCTATGTCCTGTCCTACTAAATTGTACCACGCTTCCGCATTGTCTTTTAATAAAGCCTTTATCGTATTTAGTTTAGTCTGTTCGTCAAATAAATTTCCCACTAGATTTCTTACACTATTAATAAAAATTTGTGGATTTACCCTGTTATCGCCATAAAATTTCATGTGTTGGTCCAATGATACTCCACCTGTAGAAAATCTGGGACCATCCCCCGTTAAATTTGACATGTTGTATTTAATACTACTAACTTCGCGTTCTACCCTGCCTAACTGATCCCTACATGAGTCCGTCACTTCAGTCATTTTACATTAATCTCTTCTTCACAGAACATGCGTACTTCGGACTTTAAATGTCCCATTTCCTGTCGAAGACCTGTAATATCACGCTCATTTTTTCAACCCTATTTTCTACTTCCCCAGTTTCACGGTAAGACTATCTTTAAATTCTGTAAATTCTTTAGTATTTTGTTCAATTTTCCCGCTTATCTGCTCTAATTTTCGGTTGGACTCCTCCTCGCTCTATTCGATTCTTCCTAGCTCTATTAGATTCATCGCTTAGCTGTTCTAATTTTCTGTTGGACTCCTCCTAGCTAATCGCATTTCCTCTAACATTCTCATCATTAACTCATTTCCTTGATCCCTGATTCCGTCCTCGACTGATCTCTACTGCCTCCAGCTTCTTCCATTTTAGAATTTTTTTCGCACAATGCACTATCGTCACTTCCAATTTCTACTCCTTGACTCCTTAACCACTCTTTTCTCTGCATACGTTCTACTCACTCACACACACTCAAAATACTCTTAAATTTATACACACAGAAACTCTCTCTCAGATCGCCAGTTTCCTGGAATAGTTAAACACTATCTGGAATTCGAGCCCTCACGTTGTGGTCGCCATAAACTGCTATGATATACTCCTTTGAATGCGGGAACTGGGTCCTTTCAACAAAAAAATTCTAGTCCCACCGATTGGGCGTCATAAACTGCTGTGATCCTGGTTTCGCTTCAGCTGCTCACCTAATTTTATAAACCTCCTCATTCATAAAATTAAACAACACATTCCTACCACAAACATCAACGTTAACTCTATTTACATCAATATTCAGAATACATTAAATTTTCAAATTAAATTTCAGCATAAAATTCAGTTTTAAAAAGAATTTCAAGATTAATTTTATTATCACTTTAACGTGCATCCAGAATTAAAGTCCTTGTTGGATGCCTACTAATTAATATAACAATATAAGCAGACCGGAGTCTGAGTATAAAGGGAGCATCTACCACCCCTTTACGTTAATTAACCAGGTTCGTCTAATTGAGCTCAAAGACATACCCAAAGTTTCATCATAATTCAGAACATCAATACTAAATACCCCTTTCTACTTAAACAAGCAAATTTCATCTTAAAATTAAAATTTTATGGTTAGTACAATTTCACTAATGTCCATTTAAAGTAAATCAATTATAAAGTTATTCAACACACACAAAAATGTCAAACAAAATAGTATAATTTACCTGAAGGTTACTGTCCTCGTAGCTTCAAGGTACATCGTCCCTTTAGTTAATCACACCATTCCAACAGGATTATATTTACGGCTTCTAATTCTCAACGCTTTTAAAATTTTCTCCATCACCATTTATTTAAAGTTGTTTCTGGGCTTTTCCGGAACTCATCTGTGTATATCTGACCCTTGTTTCGTGGATCCAGACACGTATTTGAACCATTTAATTATTAACACCCCCGAAAAATAGCAAAGAAATTCATGCGTCTTTCACCAATATACGCCAAAACTGCCTACTTTTGTGTATACATTTGTCGTTGTAAATTTTGCTAATTGGTACAGTGATACTAAATTTTATTACCTTGTATCTAAGTGCACTGAAGTACATTCATGTTAGCACGTAAATAACAAACTATTTTGAATCACTAAAATATACGAGCAAAATTTTAAATTATTTTATCAAACTAAAATGCACTGTTTAACATCTTGAATCAAGTCGCGGATGTAAGAGCTTTTAACGCATCGAATAGTCAAAAGTCTAAGAGGCCGAAATTCATATTACCACCTGTATATATAGCGAATAGCCGGCACGTCGCTTTTGTCCCCAAAACGGGTAATTCTAAAGAATTTCTCATGCCATGTTCCCAGTCCGTCGCTCGCGCGTCGGTTTTTACGAATTTTTCACTCGCCCCAGTTAAAATCTCAGAAATTCTCACACGGCACGCAAACATGTCCGAGAAAAACTAATTAATTTTGTACAGAAATTGTTGTTTCTACCTCTGATATTTGCTTCCTATTTTCAACCAATTGTGACCCTCGTGACGTTGCTTAAATCACGCCTTTTACTATATGTGTCTTTGCTTGACGCATTTTCTCTTTCCTTTTCTAACCTGTTCGTATTGGTGCAAATTGATATTCTTTATTATCGATTATATTTTAGTCAATGTGGACTATCTGGGTTAAATAACCCCGTATCGCACATTCTCGTGAATATTAAGCCCCGGTTTCTCCAAGATTCTTTGAAACCATTTGTTATCTACACAATTTTCGCCGTACGTGATATTTAAACTACGCAGGTGTTCAAAATAATATTAATTCTCAGAGCTTTTAAATAAACCCTGTTTTGTATTTCGTTCTAAAGCATCTGACCGTTTCCAATATCCTTAGAATCGACATGTTTATCTAAACAAATTAAACTGAACTTGCCTTTTAAAATACGCAGGTGTGTTCAAACATCCTACTTCTAACTAACACTTCTAGGATTTGCATTTCATTGGGTTTTTACAAGATTCTATAGATATTATCTGTACGTTTTGTTCAATACCGGTTACTTGAAATAGAGTTAATTAAGATAAATTTTGCACGTAATTTCCATTTGTTTAGGAATAATTACATTACACGCAGAGCTTTTTTAATACTGCTTCTTTTGATATAAAGCGTCTTGTACATGATTTAAATCTCTTATGTTTAATGAAACTAATAAATTTTTATGCTTCACGGTTTTAATAACGCGTATTATCTAATAATATTTCTTATACACGGTGATTAAAAATTATTTGATGTGATTATTTAATTTTTTTTACCCTGGTCTAAATATGAGTATTTTCCCCCTATTTGAATACAAATAATCCCACTTATTTGAATGCAAATATTAAGCATTTAGCCCAAAAAAAAATTACAAAAAAATTGCCTATCACTCTCTACCCTTATCTATCTAACTTACCTACCTTATCTCCAATTCAAAAAAATATTTACACCTATCCTATATCCCTATCCTATTCCTAACTCTCACCTAATTCTATAAACTGAAATTATCCCTAACTTCATCCTACTTATCCATCTAATCCTATATACATCCTATATACCTATCCTATTCCTAACTTTTAACTAATCTTCACTATACTTCACTTCCCCCTACCTAAACCTATATGCCTATCCTACTCTTACTCTATTCCTAATTCTCCACCAATCTTCTATGAAATATCTACACTTAACCTATCTTATTTTCTTCCTACATTTACTCTTTATTCTCATCCTAAACCTATTCCTAATTATCTCCCATATTTATCCTATACCTAGCTTTATTTTCTATAAACACTTACTTCTACTCTTCTATCTACACCTATTCTATCCCTATCCTATTTAAATTTTACTCTATTGTACACCTATCTACTCTCTTCTATATCTATACTAACATTCACCTATCTCTATCCTTTGTTCATCAAGTTATTTAAATCTAACTCTCTTCTTGACCCTCCAAGTCTTTCTTCTCACCATCCTAATACTCTTCATCCCTATTTCTCCCCCTTCTATATCTATACTTAACATCTCTATTATCTCACATACAATAAACTTATCATCCCTCTTATCCTGACTCTTAAATATTACTTCTTCTTCAGTCCCTACACTTGTCTGTTTCTCATTTATTATTGTTTCCCTTTCTGCCGACAAACCAAACGATACTACTTTACAATTATCGATTTTTCTCTCTACGGAAAATCCTACGTACCTTCTAGAATTCTTATGTAATGGAATCCGCCAGAATGAATCCCATAAATCTACTTGATTAAAAACAAACTTGCCACTTAACCTCGTCAAAAATAATTCTGCCTTCACCTGCTCCCGATATGCTGCTTCTACCCCCACTACTTCTGCCTTTTCTTGTACTAAAGCTTGAACCTCTACTCTCCTATCCTCTAGACATCTTATTGTGTTGATCTGTTTACCTTCATCATCCTCTACCTCTACTACATTAATATTCAACCCCGTGTCATCCTCTGTGACTTCATAACTGCCCTTCCATGGCACTACCCTATCCTTAATCCTTATTACCTTCCGTTCCATATCTATCAACACCCCTAACTTCATCATACAGTCAACACCTAAAATGCTCTGAAACTTCAGTCCAGGTACAATTACAAACTCCTGTTCACAGCTTAAACCTCCTATATCTATCCTAAGCACCACAACACTATTTACTACAGCAAACTTCTTTTTATTTGGAGCTACTAAATGGCTACGCTTTATAGGCATAATTCTATCACAAACCTTATCCCTAATTTTGCTGACGAATTCCTCCGATATTAAACTCGCTTCTGCCCTGTATCAAGTAATACTTCTACATTATTCTCAAAATTTCTAAATTAATAATTGGCAAACATAATTTTTCCTCAGTTTCTGGCTCTACTTCCTCCTCAATTTTGAAAAATTCACGTGGATGTTCATATACATTTACACTAAAATCTAGTGGTCTGTCGCGTTCTAAAATCCTGTCCAGGTCTGTTTTCCCTACTCGGTCCTGGTCTAGCCGTCACCTCAGCGTATGTCCTAGGCGTTTCCACTCGTTCCGTGTCTGTATTAGCAGTCCCCTCATGTCTGGTGAACTATTCCTTCTGGTAGGTTCCGGTCTCGGTGCAGGTCCCTTCCTAAACTATTACTCCTAATATATGGTCGTCTCTGTTCCCAATTCTGTCACTGGTATCCGTAATTATTCCCCTTCTAGCATAGTTGTCCCGTCTATTGTCAAACCTAACTGTGTTGATCTGTCTTTCCTGTTTTCCCAAGGTCGTCCACTACTTACGTCGTCGTACCTCTGCAGGTATTCCAAAACATTTCTCTGTCCACTATGTTCTGTAGTGCTACGTGCTGTCTTATGTCTACCTCGAAGTGTCGTGATAAATACTTAATAATTTGTCGGTCCGTCAGTGGTGGGTTCAGTTGCTTTGCTATGCTATACTTGCGTATAGCATATTGCTCCTACTTCCTGAAAATTCTCCTTAAATTTCCTGTGATTAAGTCGTCTCGTACCTGATCTTGTCTGTGGTCACTCCAGTAGTGCTTTAGAAATTTGTTTTCAAAGTCCTGATACGTGTCTATGTCCTGTCCTACTAAATTGTACCACGCTTCCGCATTGTCTTTTAATAAAGCCTTTATCGTATTTAGTTTAGTCTGTTCGTCAAATAAATTTCCCACTAGATTTCTTACACTATTAATAAAAATTTGTGGATTTACCCTGTTATCGCCATAAAATTTCATGTGTTGGTCCAATGATACTCCACCTGTAGAAAATCTGGGACCATCCCCCGTTAAATTTGACATGTTGTATTTAATACTACTAACTTCGCGTTCTACCCTGCCTAACTGATCCCTACATGAGTCCGTCACTTCAGTCATTTTACATTAATCTCTTCTTCACAGAACATGCGTACTTCGGACTTTAAATGTCCCATTTCCTGTCGAAGACCTGTAATATCACGCTCATTTTTTCAACCCTATTTTCTACTTCCCCAGTTTCACGGTAAGACTATCTTTAAATTCTGTAAATTCTTTAGTATTTTGTTCAATTTTCCCGCTTATCTGCTCTAATTTTCGGTTGGACTCCTCCTCGCTCTATTCGATTCTTCCTAGCTCTATTAGATTCATCGCTTAGCTGTTCTAATTTTCTGTTGGACTCCTCCTAGCTAATCGCATTTCCTCTAACATTCTCATCATTAACTCATTTCCTTGATCCCTGATTCCGTCCTCGACTGATCTCTACTGCCTCCAGCTTCTTCCATTTTAGAATTTTTTTCGCACAATGCACTATCGTCACTTCCAATTTCTACTCCTTGACTCCTTAACCACTCTTTTCTCTGCATACGTTCTACTCACTCACACACTCAAAATACTCTTAAATTTATACACACAGAAACTCTCTCTCAGATCGCCAGTTTCCTGGAATAGTTAAACACTATCTGGAATTCGAGCCCTCACGTTGTGGTCGCCATAAACTGCTATGATATACTCCTTTGAATGCGGGAACTGGGTCCTTTCAACAAAAAATTCTAGTCCCACCGATTGGGCGTCATAAACTGCTGTGATCCTGGTTTCGCTTCAGCTGCTCACCTAATTTTATAAACCTCCTCATTCATAAAATTAAACAACACATTCCTACCACAAACATCAACGTTAACTCTATTTACATCAATATTCAGAATACATTAAATTTTCAAATTAAATTTCAGCATAAAATTCAGTTTTAAAAGAATTTCAAGATTAATTTTATTATCACTTTAACGTGCATCCAGAATTAAAGTCCTTGTTGGATGCCTACTAATTAATATAACAATATAAGCAGACAGGAGTCTGAGTATAAAGGAGCATCTACCACCCTTTACGTTAATTAACCAGGTTCGTCTAATTGAGCTCAAAGACATACCCAAAGTTTCATCATAATTCAGAACATCAATACTAAATACCCTTTCTACTTAAACAAGCAAATTTCATCTTAAAATTAAAATTTTATGGTTAGTACAATTTCACTAATGTCCATTTAAAGTAAATCAATTATAAAGTTATTCAACACACACAAAATGTCAAACAAAATAGTATAATTTACCTGAAGGTTACTGTCCTCGTAGCTTCAAGGTACATCGTCCCTTTAGTTAATCACACCATTCCAACAGGATTATATTTACGGCTTCTAATTCTCAACGCTTTTAAAATTTTCTCCATCACCATTTATTTAAAGTTGTTTCTGGGCTTTTCCGGAACTCATCTGTGTATATCTGACCCTTGTTTCGTGGATCCAGACACGTATTTGAACCATTTAATTATTAACACCCCGAAAATAGCAAAGAAATTCATGCGTCTTTCACCAATATACGCCAAAACTGCCTACTTTTGTGTATACATTTGTCGTTGTAAATTTTGCTAATTGGTACAGTGATACTAAATTTTATTACCTTGTATCTAAGTGCACTGAAGTACATTCATGTTAGCACGTAAATAACAAACTATTTTGAATCACTAAAATATACGAGCAAAATTTTAAATTATTTTATCAAACTAAAATGCACTGTTTAACATCTTGAATCAAGTCGCGGATGTAAGAGCTTTTAACGCATCGAATAGTCAAAAGTCTAAGAGGCCGAAATTCATATTACCACCTGTATATATAGCGAATAGCCGGCACGTCGCTTTTGTCCTCAAAACAGACAATTCTTAAGAATTTCTCATTCTATGTGCCCAGTCCGTCGCTCGCGCGTCGGTTTTACGAATTTTCACTCGCCCCATTTAAATCTCAGAAATTCTCACACGGCACGCAAACATGTCCGAGAAAAACTAATTAATTTTGTACAGAAATTGTTGTTTCTACCTCTGATATTTGCATCCTATTTTCAACCAATTGTGACCCTCGTGACGTTGCTTAAATCACGCCTTTACTATATGTGTCTTTGCTTGACGCATTTTCTCTTTCCTTTTCTAACCTGTTCGTATTGGTGCAAATTGATATTCTTTATTATCGATTATATTTTAGTCCATGTGGACTATCTGGGTTAAATAACCCCGTATCGCACATTCTCGTGAATATTAAGCCCCGGTTTCTCCAAGATTCTTTGAAACCATTTGTTATCTACACAATTTTCGCCGTACGTGATATTTAAACTACGCAGGTGTTCAAAATAATATTAATTCTCAGAGCTTTTAAATAAACCCTGTTTTGTATTTCGTGCTAAAGCATCTGACCGTTTCCAATATCCTTAGAATCGACATGTTTATCTAAACAAATTAAACTGAACTTGCCTTTTAAAATACGCAGGTGTGTTCAAACATCCTACTTCTAACTAACACTTCTAGGATTTGCATTTCATTGGGTTTTACAAGTTTCTATAGATATTATCTGTACGTTTTGTTCAATACCGGTTACTTGAAATAGAGTTAATTAAGATAAATTTTGCACGTAATTTCCATTTGTTTAGGAATAATTACATTACACGCAGAGCTTTTTTAATACTGCTTCTTTTGATATAAAGCGTCTTGTACATGATTTAAATCTCTTATGTTTAATGAAACTAATAAATTTTTATGCTTCACGGTTTTAATAACGCGTATTATCTAATAATATTCCTTATACACGGTGATTAAAATTATTTGATGTGATTATTTAAATTTTTTTACCCTGGTCTAAATATGAGTAATATATATATATATATATATATATATATATATATTTATTTTATATTTATTTATATTTATATTTTATATGTATTTGCATGTATTATATTATTTTGGGGCTTAAATTGTTTGTTTTTACTGACGTTCTGCTGCCATTTTTGGTGGCAGCATTTTAATAGGAAGGAAGTATGTACTAGAGAAGATTGTAATTATAATATAAATCAGCTAGGGCATGATAGGGAAAGCTAGGAACGGGTTTAGGCTAAATTACTTAGACCAGGGAGGACGAACTTGTAAATACATAGAGCAGGCAAAATAGCTGGATTTACTATTCAAATATTTGGCGAATGCTTTGAAATTTGAATCAATTTTTAATTAGTTAGCTAGCTTTGGATAATTTTAAGTCGACCCTTCAGGTCGCATCGGTAAGCAGAGCTGGCGACTGCTACCCGATATTACGGATTCCTCATCTTTTACTTTCGCATGTGTCTTGTTGATCAGACACACTCCAAAATCAACGCTAGGGACACCTTTATTCAAACCCTATTTTTAGTTTTTGTTTCAGGTTATTAGATTTTTATTTAGGATGGATTAATTTTGAAGTTAGGTTTAATTTGAAGGACGTTATATTTTCGCGTTTAAACCCAATGTAGTACCTTCGGGTGGAGCATTGGGGACGTGTCCGCAAGTATAGTGGTCCTTATTCAAATTATAATGTTTCTAT
This sequence comes from Platerodrilus igneus, assembly GCA_036346225.1. Taxonomy (NCBI): domain Eukaryota; kingdom Metazoa; phylum Arthropoda; class Insecta; order Coleoptera; family Lycidae; genus Platerodrilus; species Platerodrilus igneus. The sequence goes on from JARFIW010000791.1 coordinate 5,714,332, forward strand.
GAAGCAAACTGTCCGTTTGAAATTATAATTCCGAGTTTTAGAGTTTCTTAGGATTTGTGTAGCGAACGTTTAGTTCAGTTAAATGGAAATATGCGTTTAAATTATTGATTTTCTATACCCAAAAGCTCCGTTTCTTATCCGATGCGCTTGATTTAAAATACTAAAACTAATTATGCGTATCCTTGGGTTTCATGTACTCTAAAGCTTCTACACGTTATGCAAATTTTAACATTCTGATCTAGAAATACAAAAATATGTTATTATCCGTCCGTTTTCAATGTCACAACTAATTAATTTTGTGCATAAATAAATTGTTCCTATTTCCTGTATACACAGCCGTTAAAATTTTATTATCTAGACCTATCTATCCTTCTTAACCTATAATTTCCACGACAATATATATATCCAATTTTCCTCCATCCTGTGAATACATTATCCATATCGCTGTCACATAGTTCTAAAAAAAAGACAGATACGGGATTCGAACCCGGGTCGCCTGCAAGCAAATCGAATCCGCTAACCACTAGATCACTAGCCATTCGGTATAAGTACTTGTTGATTTCTTAGTATTACTGAATGTACAGATCCCATTTTAATTTATCTTAGAGATTAACATAAGGACGTGTCTTACTTTAAATTTAAGAATGATAAGTTTTTAGGATGATTAAGAAATATCCTATATATTCCATTTTAATTTAGAGATTTACATGATAACAGTTAAAACCAAACTTTATATATTCCTTATCTATAAGATTTTCTAAACGTGTAAAGCGTAAAATTAATCTAGTTTTCTCTAATAAGTACAAATTTGCCATTGTTATTCCAAAGAGAAAATTTAATAAAAGCTGAATTTTGAACGGGTATTTTAGGAACAGAAACTAATATATTTGAGATCACCTAATTTAATTGCATGCTAATAGAACGTTAGTATTTTTCCGAAAGGATTAAATTTACTTAAATAGGATTTTTTAAAAATTCACTAAACGTCAGGATTTTTAATAGAATTCAGTAAATTTTTTATTTTGGAGTTCCACCATTAAATATTAGTTATTTAAGTCAATCAATTTTTTGTGAGATATTTAAAATCGCCGGTAAAATTTTAAATGGATCTTAAGTTTCTGCAAGTTTATAACTAAACAACGCTTCCAAATTACGAATTACGCATTTGTTCAATTATAAACTATTATAACTATAAAAATACATCAAACGCGTGTCAATCTATTATAAAACTTTCGGTGAATATCTGTTTTTGTTTTAACAATAATCATATATTAAGTACACGTTTAAAATATGTTTTCTAGATTTCGAAAAGTGAACAGAAATCTGTTTGAAAATAATTTAGAACGTTATGACTTATAACTTAGCAGGGGTTGGTCCGATTCAAAAAATTTCGAATGATTTAGATTCGTTGCAAAATGCTTAGCGAAATGCATATTTTGAACAAAATCTTACCGAACTCGATATAAATCTTAATGCGAGAACAATTTCGAAGTTTGTGTATTGACGAATATAATAAATTCTTTACAATATTATTCTTTTAGCCTATACAGTTTAAAATTTTTATACGTTAGCTTTAGCCATTTAGGGAGTGGTCTTAATTAACGATAAATCTGTACTTCTTGAAACAAATCAGATGGATTTTATGTTTCACACGTTTAGAAAATTTATATAAATAAGAAAATTGTAAAATTTGTTTTTATATGCTGTTAAGTTATTCTCGAAATTAAATATGGAATTTGAATATTCAGCAATACTAAGAGATGCACAAGTACTTATAACGATAGGCCCACTTGTCTAGTGGTTAGAGCATTTGTTTTGCTTGCAAGCGACCGGGTTTGAATCCAGCTTCAATCAACTTTTTTTCTCTAGTTACCACACATATAACGATTGAAAATGAACAACTACTGCCTTTGAGAAATTAGTACGTATGTAAAAAGTAGGCTCTCCTCTTTACATCATTTGAATTTTATGTTGTTTGAGAAAGCGCTGTTATTTGATTTTTGCAGAAGAATAGTTTTTAATGTCAAAATTTCAACCGATTTGTCAAATGTTTGAGTAAAACATGATACACTTATTGTCAAGAATTGAGGTCTAAGGACGCCTTAAAAACTTTTGCATAAGGGAGTCAGATACCCCGTCTAGATGGCTCTGAACAGTTTACACCTGGCTGACCATTTTCTTTCAAGTGTTATATTTGTATGGGAAAAGTAAATTTTAGAAAATTTATTGAAGTACTAATAATCCTCTGTTATTAAGAAAAATACTTAAAAAAATATTTTATTTTTTAAAGCTTTGCACAGGCGAACTCAGTATAAAATTCAATATAAAATCGACTATCTAGTAATAAATAAATCTTAGCTGGCAGATCACATTTAAAAGAAGTAGTTTTGGGCTTTAATATGAGTAACCTCCGTTATTTGCGTAGTTTTGTATATTAGATGGAGCACCGTAGGACTGTGATGGAGCTGAGTATCCGTTGGAGTTATGACCTCCAAACGAGGAACCACCACTAGAAAATCCACCGAAAGAGTGTTGGCCGTTCGAGTGACTTCCGCCAAAAGATCCGCCAGACCCTAATTTTCCAAATGATCCTGAACCAGATCCACCAAACGAAGGAGTACCGTAGGATGACGATGGTTCGCTTGCAAAACTTCCCCCAAATGATCCACCAGATGATAGTTTTCCAAAAGATCCAGAGCCACCAAACGAAGGAGCGCCGTATGACGATGAAGGTTTACTAAATCCACCTCCTGGAGCACCGTAGCTTTGTGAAGGTGCACCGTACTGTTGAGAAGGAGGTCCGTAGTTTTGATTTGGTTGATGTGGTGCACCGTAACTTGGAGATGGGAATGAAGGAGCTCCACCATTATGTTCAAATCCGCCAGAATGATCGGCAGATGCATAACCTCCTGATAGAGATAGACCTGAAATAAATCCACCACTGCCAAAGCCTGCTGATCCAAAGCTTGATCCACCATGTCCACCTGTGGCGGATAAATAGGATTGTGAAGGTTCTATAGGAGCTAAAATCGTAACACAATTAGAAAGAAAGACACTACTTTTTATATTTACAGATAACTACTTTTATGAACGTTATTACAGATAAAGAGAAATTTGTGAGATGTAAATAATGGGCAGTAGTAATAAGGAAAAATTACCTTCGCGCTTTACAATTGCACTCGCGCTTGAACTTGTAGTTAAGCAACAGGCGACTACAGCACAAATCTAAAAACAACTACTTGTAATTTATAGCACAACATGAAGCTGTAATTATTGGAATTTAAAAAAAAAACAGTTTAAATTATGAGATACAATTGCATCTATTGCACTTACCACAACACGGGTAAGACGCATTTTTGAAGTTCCAGTGGAAGTGTTAGTTAAGGTTGAACTATAACTAATAGTTTAGTGGTTGAACACGGTACATACAATGATAAGAAATAGAGATTGCTGATATTTATACCACCAAAACTGATGTAGTAGGTGAAAGTGTGTTCATACTTTGGAACAAGTCTGAGATGATCTAAACAAAACCCTGTCTAATTTTAGTTCTTTCTCTATTTAAATCAGTAATTAGTAATAGATTTGAATCCATCACATACTTAGAAGATATTATTCGTACAGAAATTCTTTTACGGTAGTTATTCACTTCTTTTGAAATTGAATACTTACTCCTTGTATACCATAATCGTTCCAAAATACTGTAAAGCGGATATTGCTATGAAACGTATGACAATGAAGTAAGAGTCTTTCTTCCAATTATGTTTTGATAGTTTAAATTTCACTATCGTTCAATTCAATTTACTTTCAACATAGCTAATTTCTTGAAGTCATCGTATTAAAGAATTAAGTTGAGTTTCGCCTTCAAGTGTTTGATTGTGCGGTGGTAAATAATCATTTAAAATATAAATAAACTTGGTAATTTTTCTGTTGTTTTGGTGTCGGTATTTTAACTCTTGAAAATTGTTAGATTAAGTTTGAAAATCGGTTGATCTGGGTATACTATGCAGATTTATGTCTTTGTTTTTTGCAAATATGTGTAATACAAGGTGCACTTCAAAGTAAAGAGACATTCTTCAAAATGAGAACAAATATCCTGGGGCTAAGTCAGGTGTATGTGGCGGGTAGCTGAAAATTAAAATGCAATTCCTTGTCAAAAATCAGTTACAGGTGTCAATCGAAAAGATGGCGCATTATTATGCAACAAGCGCAAACGTCCTTCATCATGATATTCTGGCTGAGTACGACGAGCACACTGCACCAATAACTTCAAAAGACCACAATAAATCACAATCGCCATCGTTCCGGTTGCAGCGAAGTCCTTATACACTATTACTTGCGAATCGTAGAAACAATTAACTTTTTCTTCACTTCTGACTTCCGTAATTAGCTTTTCGTCGAATTAGGCTCAATTTAGGTGCTTCAACTTTGCAATTTGACTATTGATTCCTGGATCGTATTGAAAGCATCGTGCTTTATCACCAGACACAATGTTGTACAAAAAGCTTTGATCTTTTTTTGACTTCTTGATTATGTCGTTCAAATGTTGAATCCTGTGCAATTTTTGGTTATCGCGGAACAACGTCTGAACACATCCTTCGGAGGCCCAACTTTTCGATAAATTGATGTTTTAAAGATACTCCACTCCATTTCCATTAAGTTCAATAAGGGGTTGGCTGATATTTATAAATTAATGCACAGTTCTGATGTCATCTTTGTTTATCACAAACTTCAATTACACAACATGATGGCTGTCATTGGCGAGTCACAACCATCCCCAAGGTGTGTATACCACTCGTGGACCCTACTGCGAGGTAAACACTCATCATAAGCAATCGAAGCGTTATGGTAAAAATTTTACTAAGTTAAAAACAAAACTTAGTTTTGGCTCTTTGTTCCATATTCATTTTTGCACCGTTGCAACATGCACACCATCCCTTACAAAGCGCAATAACTTTGATTTTACACGTCCAATGTGCATTTGAACGTAGGGTTAAAGGTTTTTATACAGAGATATTTTTGTTTTCTTGAAAAAGCTCTTAAATTTCTCAACGTTTTATCTTTAAGTGCGCAATTAGCTGCTCAAAATTGATGTTAGACGTTCATCTTTTCTTTTAAAACTCTTAAGTGATATTTAAGTTCACTTGAGAAAAACATGCGACAAAAGCTGGAAACAGAATTTTAACACCTGAAAGCACTTTTTTCAGTTCTATTCTTCTGAACGATTGTGATAATTCGGTAAAGTGCTTAAAGAAAATAACCGGTCTTTCCAAAGCAGCATAGTAATTCTCTTTTTTGCTATGGCTAATCACCCATGTTGTAGGATGTAAGAATTTAGAACTTTGTAAAATTTTACGATAAAACAGTTAAACAGGGTATGAAAAAGGAGTTTGGCGATTAACAAGGTTAAAACAACATATGACAAGCCCTTTTGTTTTTAAACACTTTTTTATATTTAAGAGTTACAAATTAAAGTATATTGTAAAGCATATTTATACAGACAAGATGCGTTTGTTGTATACATTGAATTATTAGGAATACTGTTTATTATTACCCACTTTACGTTAAACCCTGACGTTATTAGAAAGTTTTGCAAAAGTGTTTGTGTTATTGTTCCAGTAAACTTATACCGCACAAAATAGTATGTTTTAAAGAAAAAATGTTGTTTGCCTGGTTCGGTTACGCTGTACATATGTTTGGCAGCTAAAAATTCAACATAGAAACTGAGGTTATAGAGCAAAATAATTTAGAATTGTTGCGTTGTATTGTTGCGTGCCAAAGTGGCACTAAACATTGTTTTAGTTTAATTTTGATGTGCGGAAGTTTCGCGCCATAATTTCAAAAGACTCGGTGCGCGTATTTCCGTCACGTCAAAAGTAGGTTGGACGAATAATTTCGCGCCGACGCGTGAAAGGACAAAAAAGTGGGAGAAGTGTTTCCGTGAGACGCTGTAACGTGGCTGTTTTGCCTGAAACTCCGAGTGCAGTGGACGTTTTCGGTAACGTATCGTTATCTTTATTTATGTAGACTTCCTTGCCTTTGTTTATCTTGTTCGTCAACCTTATACCTGTTTCCTTGTCGATCCCTACATAGGTAGAAATAAATTGTAGCAGCCTAGGGAGAACCGGAATCCACGACTCTAGAACGAGCCGGATGTCCATGCTCCGCCAACAGCACCGGAGCCGTCACCATCTTTAACTATCTTAAAGGGGGCTCTAGCCATATGTTAGGCGTACTTTCCGTTAATTGCCTTAAAAGGGCCATCAGTAGCCCTGATGGACTTCAACAGAAGCCAACTTTAACTCAACCCCGCAGGACGTCGGATTTCTTATGTGAGTACCTTATTGACATAATTGTTGTTAATTTAATTTATATATTGCGTAATTAAAATTGCTGATTGGGTGACGTCATTGACAGATGGGCGCGCCAAATCTGTATAAGATTAGCGCTACCAACAGCTGTGGTGTCTAATATACCAAGCTTGCGGGTTTGTATATGTGAACTTTTAAGTGTAAGAGTTGGCTCTTTTGAAATGAAAGAATTCGCGTTTTAAACCGTAAGAATTTGGCGTCTCAACGTGTGAGGTTGTGAACTTAATTTTTCTTTTGTTTTTATGACTATATAATGTATTAACTAATGGCTTTTTCATTTAAAAAAAAATTTAACAAACGTCATTATCTATATTCTGTAATATATCTGTGGATCTTAAATTTCAGGTTGGTATCTTGCAAATTCCCCCAGAGATTTTTCTGAAATGACATGTCAACTGATTACAATGTATAACGTTTGTCCGAAAATTGTTTATTAAAATAATTATAACTTATTTTCTAAAAATTTTAAATGCAGTGTCATTTATAACTTAAATTATTTGAAATGTGTGATTAGTTTGTTTTTAGATGCAAAGATGTTTTTAGGAAGAATCAATGCCTTAACCCTACTTTTTACACGTGAGTACACAAATAAATAAGCATTCAAATATTTTTATGCCTTAAACACGGTTTATTACAAAATTATTTATTTATATTATATTGAAACATAACCCTTGTCTGTTTTTTTTCGACGTTAAAAGACCGTTCATGAAACCGTGAATACACTGTTGTGTGTTTACATTTTAAAAAGTGTCTTAGTGATTTACCTGTTTAATTAATGATATTTTAATTACCTTTACAAGAAACTTTGTGTTTAAAACTATATAACGTAACGATTTGAGCTTTAGAATATCTTTTGAAAATGCTAGATTAACGGGATCTTGTTGCATTTGTTAAATAACACATTACCTACCTGTTTTTATAATTTGGAGTGTCTTTTTGTAGTTTATCAATGATATATTCCTTTTATTAAACACTAACCTTGCTCTCTTATAGTTCTAATCGTGTTTTTTGGTGATTTATATACGTACCGTAATTAAATTTAAATATTATACCTTGCGAATGCCTTTTTTAAAGAAGATTTTGCATTTATATATAGTTAACGAAATATACCTAACCATATCTTTTACCTTGCAAAATGTTCTAATAAACTGGATCTCTTTATATCTGCTCCTTTAAATACTAAAACAAAGGAATTGCCGTTAACGTTTTAGTATTTAAACTCATTTACGATAGTTGTTGATAACTCCCGCAATATCGAAAGAACATTCCAATAATTTGGAATACCGTCTTTTTATACATGTATCGTAGAATTTTTCTTTTGTATAGCGAGTATGAGTTTGTCTTGATAGCATATTTTTTTAGATATCGATATTTCAACGTAGAACCTTAACATCCATTAAGCGAGATTTGCCATTCGGATTGGCCGTCCAGCTCTGAAAGTCTAGAACGAGACCCAAAGCGCCGGTCGTTAAGCATTATCAGTCTAGACGAAATTCGATGGTAAGTTGTCGTTTTAGAATTTGTGAATCATTTTTTTAAGAATGATGTTAAAATTTTTCTTTATTGGTTTGGGTGAAACTCAAATGAGAGCTTCCCATCCCAGTAAATATATGCTTTATAAAATATCTTTTTGTTTTTCAACAATTTTATTAGTGAATCGAGTTTTAATTACTCTTATCTCTTCACATATCGATTTAAACCTCATTAAATGCCTCAAAATTATCTTTAAAATCGTTTAACCCTACATATATCTAAGAGCTTTTCACGTTTACTTCTTTGACAATGTACTTAATGTTCTTAGCTTTCACTTGGCTTAATAACTTAAAACAACCCGCAAGTCGTTTGGAAAGATGTAACTTGCGTATCTCTCAATTCACTTTTGATGTTAGGCATAGGCCTGGCAAATTAAATATCGTACCTGATGCCTTATTTCGTGATGTTGTCTCTCTTAACATTCCAAATTTAATTCCTGATACCTGGTATTTTAATATGATTAAACCCTTACGATTTACCTAATATTTTTTTGTTCTCACCATCAATTAGTTAACTTTAATTACTTATTCCCTCTATCATACAGTGTATAATCTCTTACACGTTTAACTTTACTTACCTTAAATTAGCTATCTTTTTCTTTTGGTTGATTTTTCCTCGACCATACCGTTACTTATATATCACTTCATTCTCTACACCCCCAATATAACTTTGTCGTTTCATTTAATTAACCCTTAAACTTTTCCTACTGCATATTATTTGGTTTTTAGTATTTTTCTTACGTCATTCAATTTTGTGTGGTAATTGTCGTAACTTTGGTAGTAATAACTCATTGAATTTTTATGATTGGTTTTAGGTGATGTTAGAGTGGATGTTTTTCTTCTTTGGGCTCACATAGAACACGCGCAGCCTATGCCATTGTAATAAATAGTTCATATTCGCAGTTGCAAAAAACTAGGATTGTCTATTCCATGTGTTTTTCCTCTGAATTATTACAGTCGCCCACATTATACTATATCATTATTTCTTTCTTTTTCTACTAAATCACCATAACTTATAAACATTTTTTTTTCATTGTTTTTTATTGAACTTTGTGGTGAGGTGCTATCGCTTATTGATATCTTATTAAATTCTCGGTTGTTTTAGCATATGGGGACAGTGTACCTGTATTTAACTGCTTATAATTGGGCATTTTTGTGTGTTTAGGGTGCTACCGTTTTAAAAAACTACCTTAAAACTGTTTGTTTTTGTGAATGTATCCGTAATGATACCTTTGAGTTGTTGTGTCAACTTTTGTCCGATTTTCTTATCGTAGTGGATGCACTCGTTAGGAAAATGATCGTACTAGTTCTCTTAAGAGTCTAGTGAATTTTTTAACGTATGATACCTTATCTTGTCGGATTAATATCGCAGGTGGTCCTTCAGACCAATCTGTGCTTTAATAGGGACAACTCTCTACCTTCTCTCGGACGCTTGTCCAAGAACTCTACTTTTTTATATCTCGCTGTCTCCGTTTATGCTTTATTCTTCTTTCGGTGGACCTGTTCTTGTCCCGGAACACCCGTCTGCCACATAAGAGTGACGTTTCCTCACTCCGGGCTACTGGTCACATTGGCTGGTTGAGTAGTGCTTTTCTATCCACCTTTCTCTGTCTCTTTTGCTCAATGCGAGCCCTTCCTCTACTTTCTTCTACATGGAAGTGCTTCTTATGCATTCCAAATAACCACCTCCCTCTTTCTACCATTCCTATTTCTCTGCCTTTTCATTTCCGTTAGTCACCGTGTGGTTGCGCGGGAGGTTTTCACAGACACCTGGACACCGTCTCTGGGAATCTTTCGTGAGGTCATGCAGTGCCGCTGTCAGCGCATGGGCACTGGCAGTGAAGGTATGTATGAGTGTGTGAATGTGTGAGTGGATGAGTTTATATATATATATATACCATGTGGGTATCGGGTGATTACATCACCGATATCGATTAACGTCGGGTGCAGGGCTGCACCTAAATGCCTTTGCCGGTCCCTCGTGCCGTTTCTTGTAAACGGACCTGCTTCACAGGTCGCTCTTTTAGAGGGTACGAGAATGCCCATTTAACGGCTCCACGGAGCCACTCTATCGTTATCTTTATCTATTATCTTTGGTAATAACTAGGTTAATATCTTTATCTTATTTATTATCTTACATAATAGCCTTAGTTTAGTATCGTTATCTTACCGACTACCGTTAGTAATAATTTTGGTTTAATTTCTCGTTATCTTACCGACTACCGTTAGTAATAACTTTGAGTTAATTTCACGTTACCTTACCTATTATATTTAGTAATAACTTTTGTCTAATTTCGCGTTACCTTACCTACTATCTCTAATAATAACCTTAGCTTAATATCGCGTTATTTTACCTGGTATCTCAAACAATAACTAAAGCTTAATACCGTTATTTTATCTATTACCTTTGATGATAACAATTTAAGCTTATTATCGTTATCTTATCTATTATCTTTAACAACAATTAGAGATATTGTCTTATCTTTTTATCTTCCTAACGTTTGGTATTTATGACCAGACGTGGGAATTATTTTTCTTGAAATTTAAGTGAAAAAGCTAACCTGATATAGAAATGTAATTTGTTAGGTTAGCCATATAAGGATTTAGTAGGGTGGTACTTTTGGTAAATTTGTTGATTCACAACTATGTCATGGACAAGTTTTGATGTGTATCGTTAGTAAACCAAAGTACCAGTAACAAAATTTGCTAGAGTGTAGACTAACGCACTCTGTGAACATTTTTAAATTTGGGCACTTTTTGCCAACAAGGAACAGTTTTGATGCAACGCTCATGTGTGTTTGCACGTAAGAACTTTAATGATAGCTTTAGTTTAGGTAGGTTAGGCGACTTGTCGCATTTGTTTTAATTTAAGTAGTGTTATATGCTCCCCGACAAATTTGTGCTGTCGATTATTAGTGTAGTCAAAAACAATGGGGCTACATTTTCCGTTTCCTGGTAATTCGGTAGACGTGTTATCGGTCGAAAAAACCAGGTGGCGCATTATATAAACATTTGGTAGGTTTTAAGTTAGGTTTTATGTAGGGTAGTTAGGATTTAGATTTTAAGCTGTTACTGTGCTAACAGATTTTTTCTTTTTTTAAGTTTTTTCTTTTGTGGCTTTGTCGCGATTGTTACGTGCCAAAGTGACACTAAACATTGTTTTAGTTTAATTTTGATGTGCGGAAGTTTTGCGCCATAAATTCAAAAGACTCGGTGCGCGTATTTCCGTCACGTAAAAAGTGGGTCGGACGAATAATTTCGCGCCGACGCGTGAAAGGACAAAAAAGTGGGAGAAGTGTTTCCGTGAGACGCTGTAACGTGGCTGTTTTGCCTGAAACTCCGAGTGCAGTGGACGTTTTCGGTAACGTATCGTTATCTTTATTTATGTAGACTTCCTTGCCTTTGTTTATCTTGTTCGTCAACCTTATACCTGTTTCCTTGTCGATCCCTACATAGGTAGAGATAAATTGTAGCAGCCTAGGGAGAACCGGAATCCACGACCCTAGAACGAGCCGGATGTCCATGCTCCGCCAACAGCACCGGAGCCGTCACCATCTTTAACTATCTTAAAGGGGGCTCTAGCCATATGTTAGGCGTACCCTCCGTTAATTGTCTTAAAAGGGCCATCAGTAGCCCTGATGGACTTCAACAGAAGCCAACTTTAACTCAACCCCGCAGGACGTCGGATTTCTTATGTGAGTACCTTATTGACATAATTGTTGTTAATTTAATTTATATATTGCGTAATTAAAATTGCTGATTGGGTGACGTCATTGACAGATGGGCGCGCCAAATCTGTATAAGATTAGCGCTACCAACTGCTGTGGTGTCTAATATACCACGCTTGCGGGTTTGTATTTGTGAACTTTTAAGTGTAAGAATTGGCTCTTTTGAAATATAAGAATTTGAACTTTAAACCGTAAGAGTATTTGCCAGAAGACTGAAACAATTTTACCTAGTTTAAAGTATTTGAGTGTTCTATTTACGATTTAGAAACTCAGAAAAACTTAAATTTTTGCTTTCTTTTTACCCTTAATAGAAAGCCCTTACAGCTACCTAAATTACAAGATGCAATGATGAAGAAGATTTCAAGGCATAAGAAACAGTAAGTCCAAATCCTGGTCCACCAACAGCATTATTCTTCCAACATGAAGGAAATTTAAACTATCATTGGCAGTTTGATGATACATTAGCCTTCGTATCTGAAAAATATGAAGATGTGCATCGCGCGAAAAAGGCAGTATTTTTGTGACATTATTTGCGAGAACTAAGTACCTTTTAGCTACGTACCCGTTTTCCGCAACAGGATGGATATAGAAGCCCTCGAGTGCAAAAGTGGTAAACGAGGAGATCTGAGGTAGAGCGTGGACTGTAAGATAAAAGGCAATGTCCAGATGGTTATAGTAAATACCACTACAAAACACACAGAAAACCACTTACCGAATTAAAAAATCCTGAGCACTTGAGCACTAAGTACTTTTCATTGTGGGTTTTCTGGCCAGCGGTAAAAGGAAAGAATAATAAGGAATAAGGAATTGACCAATATGAAGTTGAATGATACACGTTTGGGTTCACGTAGTACTCGCATTCAACTCATTATGGTTGAACTATTGTCTTTGTCAAATGTTCCCGGCATGGTAGAGAAAGCAACGTACGAATTGAAACTGGCGCGAATATACCGCCAACCTCAAAGGAACACTTTAATACAAATGAAAACGATGAATGGGTGAGGATAGAGCTAGGCATGTCCTGCTAGCAGAGGACTACGGCTTACACGTTGATGCTCGGGTTGAAATAAAGAAAAAGAAAATAAAAGAGAAATAAGCGATAAATATATTTTAAAACTATACCTATAGCTAAAGAAAAAAATATACGAATACTAGTTTTCTAAGAGAAGAAGTATTATCTTATTTACAGGACGAACGAGAGTACTGTGGGATGTCTTAATTAAAACAACACGAATATCACCATCGCTACCGGAAAATAATTGTTCCACCCGAGCTGGTGGCCAAGATAAAGGAAAAGTTTTGGTTCTAGAAAGAAAACAACTTGACCCATTTTGGGTCTGTCGGAAGCACTGAAAACAATACGTTGTTGATAAAATGTTAGCCGAACATGGTCATAGAGTGTTGCGATTACCACCATAGCCGAACATGGCCATAAAGTGTTGCGATTACCACTATATCATTCTGAAATCAACCCCACCAGAAAAAATATGGACGACAGTAAAAACCATGTACAGTTGTTCCCTCCTGGTTTCTTTGCTTCTAAGACCAAATCATCCTATTCTTGGCAAGTGATCTCTTGTGATCTTTTTGATTCTCTTCTCCAATCCACCAAAGGTCATTTCTATATCCTTGCATGGCCGATTTCTTAACCAAATTTCCTGTATTGTTTAATTTGTGCAGTACTGCCACGCAGTCCGTTTCCAAAATTTTCGAAGAACAAGTCTTCCTATTTTTTGGTGCCGCACACAACCTCATCACTGATAACCGTGTACAATACCGTAGTCGTTAGTTTACCTTCTTATTTGCGCATTAATTACACCCAAATCCTTTTCAACACACACTACCATCCTCAAGCCAATCCTGCCGAACGCCTTAACCTAACCTCAAGACCACACTTGCTTCCTATATCCGTTACAACCAGCAATGCTAGGTTGTTAGCCTTCCTAAAACTTCCTGTGCCATCCGGACGTCCAAACACGAAATCACTGGCTGTATTTCTTTCTTTCTTTGCCTAGTTTGGACGAGAATACTTCCTCTCCGGCAATTATTTTGGACAATTAACCGAGATAGACGACATATATATCCCTGATACTGGACATCTTTCTCCAGATTGCGAACATTTTAAAAACGCCTAATTCTATATTCCCAAATAATTGTCCACTGCTTACCGTGCTACCCATGATCGTTATAGTTTCCGTCATCGTCCTGTTTCCAACTAATTAGGCGATTCTGTTTGACGCTGCAATTTTGCCCTGTCCGACGCTTCACATCATTTTAATGCCAAACTCGCTCCTAAATGCCTTCGTTCGTTCTATATCCGTAAAATTGTTGCTCCCTGGACCTTAAATCTGCCCATTCTAACAATCCTGATTTCCCTGATTTTGTTTCATTCTTTCAAGCGACGCAAACGTCGTAAACCTCGTTCTTAGTCTTAGCGTCCCAAATTGATATGACGAATTAGACTTCTTTTAACACTTTGTTCTCGGAATTTGTAGTTGTTTTTAAATATTTTTGCTTTTGTTTGCTTTTCTCTATCCTTTCACTCCTCTTACACATTTCGCCTTCTTTTGGATGATTTTGCTTACTGGTAATTCTCACGATGTCTTAATTGAATTTTATATCCTCTTCCTGTGGTATATGCTTTCTAGACCTTTCTCTTTTTCTGCGGACACGGTGATTTAGTCGACTTTTCAGTCTATTAAGCTATTTCTATCTTCAGTTGCCCGTTTGTAAAGATTCTTTATTACCACAAATTGAAGTACACAATATTTTTCTCCAGCGTTCTTGTCGTTGCCCAGCATGCTATGAGGCTTTACAGTTATGTATTAATTTGGCTTTTACTGATGGTTTTCTTCCTTGCTTCGTTTCTAACTTTTTTGTTTTTGCAGGAAACCACTATTTTGCTTGAGGTTGTTGACTGTAAAGTTTCTTTCTGAGATACGTCTTTCCTTTGACGACTTTTGTTGTATTGAAATTACTTCATCTTCGTCCTCGTTGATTGCTGTTCTATGTTTGCCCTTTTTTAACAGCTTCCCACATTTTTGGTTGTCCGGTACGTTAGGTTTCGACTCTGTTCTGTAGTCTAATATAAGTCTATTTCTGTTTTTACTGTTAGTGTATTTGCTTTGGTCCGTTGTTTGACTTTGTAACCCGACCTTTTAATTTTGCTGGAGAGGGGAGATTTGTTTCGTTCATTTCTTTACGTTAGAACTCTTCTACATTATTCTAATATAATATCCCGTTCTTGTCAATATTCGTTTTCTCGGCTGGAAATGTGAATAAATTATACGAACTGCCGAAAATACTTTTAAAATTCAATATAGGTTATAGTTAACTAACTTCCTTTAAATCGTAATCAGATATAGCCACATGTTATCTCGAATTATGCTTACAATTTACTTCAATTTGCCTTGATGAGTTTCCCAAAAACCCTGATATACAGCGAATATTATCATACGTTCGTTGGACACTTGATTTATGTATTGCGTATGTGAGGTTGAATGTACATGGTATAATGGGATCTTCGTACGTTATCGTTTCTATTGCATTTAACGTGGAATAAAAGCAGGTTCGGTCTTGTTTTCAAGACATATAGGGTTATGTTATTGGAAAGGAGGTTTCAGTTACTATTTTAAAAAACAAATCAGTTTGTACGTCATAGTTTTATCGGTTTCATTGTGTCTCTACAGCTTGTCCTAGTTGGTTGTTGTATCCATTTAAAATGAGCATCCTAATTTCGAACGAAAGTTGAGGATTAGCAAAAATGAATTAAAAAGAAATTTGATTTTGTTAATTTGTGAATACTTGCGTGATCTTGTTATTTGAAGAATGTATTTATTTTGTAACGATGGTTAAACACTATACATGGTAGAATAAATTTATTTTTCTTTTCTAAACGTTCTCTGTTTGTGAATTTTGTTACTATACATATAAAGATTGAAAATAAACAACTACTGCCTTTGAGAAAATATTACATATGTAAAAAGTAGGCATTCCTCATTACATCATTTAAATTTTATGTTCTTTGAAAAAGTGCTGTTATTTCATTTTTACAGGGGACGAATACTTTTTGTTAATGTCAAAATTTCAACCGATTTGTCAATTGTTCGAGTAAAACATGATACACTTATTGCCAAGAATTGAGGTCTAAGGATGCGTTAAAATTTTTTGCATAAGGGAGTCAGGTACCCCGTCTAGATGGCCCTGAACAGTTTACCCATTGTTGACTATTTTCTTTCAACTGTTATATTTGTATGGGCAAAGCAAATTTTAGAAAATTTATTGAAGTATTAATAATCCTCTGTTATTAAGAAAATAAGCATATTAACAATCCTTGTAAAACAGCATTGGTATCTGACAAGTATAAATCCACAATAAGGTTACCTCAAAACCATATACAATTTCCGTTGAACAGTATTGGCATCTGACAAGTGTAAACCCGCCATAGGGTCGCCTCAGATCCATATACAATCTTCATAGAACAACATTGGTATCTGACAAGTGTAAACCCGCCATAGGGTCGCCTCAGATCCATATACAATCTTCATAGAACAACATTGGTATCTGACAAGTGTAAACCCGCCATAGGGTCGCCTCAGATCCATATACAATTTTCATAGAACAACATTGGTATCTGACAAGTGTAAACCCGCCATAGGGTCGCCTCAGATCCATATACAATCTTCATAGAACAACATTGGTATCTGACAAGTGTAAACCCGCCATAGAGTCGCCTCAGAACCATGTTAAAATCTACCAAAGAGGTAACTTAAATCATAATGAATTTTCCCCTCAAAATAAATATAAAAAACGACTACTTAAGCCTTTCAATAATGCAATCGCACACTTCCTTAATAACCATCCTCTCAATTGTATAAATAGAAACATGTTAAAAAATGTTGGCTGAAATGCAGACACAAAAACGGTAGCAGTCTTTTGAAATGCTCCAGATGTATGAGGACGATAGCATGGACAGACAAAGATAATAACAAATAAGTTACAGAAATAGTATGGGAACAAGGATATCTGAGGAAAAAGAGAAATAGTAGGGCGGAATACGTTCTAAGGCATTTTTGGGGAATAGTATGTGATATATTACAAGCAGAGATAGGAAAAAAGAGGTAGATGTAGACCTAGATCAGACAGTTTTAGATGCAAACTGTGCATATTTCAGGGAAATCTGTAGGTTAGTTCAGAATAGGGAACAATGATGTTACGCGTCTAACCAGTTCTAGGACTGAAGACCTAATGATGATGATGATTAAGAAAAATACTTAAAAAAATATTTTATTTTTTAAAGCTTTGTACAGGCGAACTCAGTATAAAATTCAATATAAAATTGACTATCTAGTAATAAATAAATTTTAGCTGGCAGATCACATTTAAAAGAAGTAGTTTTGGGCTTTAATATGAGTATCCTCCATTATTTGCGTAGTTTTGTCCATGAGATGGAGCACCGTAGGACTGTGATGGAGCTGAGTATCCGTTGGAGCTATGACCTCCAAATGAGGAACCACCACTCGAAAATCCACCGAAAGAGTTGGAGTGACTTCCGCCAAACGATCCGCCTGACCCCAATTTGCCAAATGATCCTGAACCAGATCCACCAAACGAAGGATTACCGTAGGATGACGATGGTTCGCTTGCAAAACTTTCGCCAAATGATCCACCAGATGATAGCTTTCCAAAAGATCCAGAACCACCAAACGAAGGAGCGCCGTATGACAATGAAGGTTTACCAAATCCACTTCCTGGAGCACCGTAGCTTTGTGAAGGTGCGCCGTACTGTTGAGAAGGGGGTCCATAGTTTTGATTTGGTTGATGTGGTGCACCGTAACTTGGAGATGGGAATGAAGGAGCTCCGTATCCTTGGGACAATTTAGATGGTGAACCGTGACCGGACGTCGGGGTGCCGTAGCTTTGTGAATGTGCTCCATAATTAGAGCTTGGGAACGAAGAGCTTCCAAATCCGTTAGACAATTTAGATGGCGCACCATAACCTTGAGACGGTATTGACGGGGTTCCATATCCTGGCGATGGAAGTGAAGGCGAACCGTAATTTTGCGATGGTTTAGAAGGAGCGCCATATTGAGAAGAGGATTTACTTGGGGCACCATAATTTGATGAGGGTGCTCCATATTGCTGGGATGGCGCGCCGTAAGATTGTGAGGGTTTTCCAAAGCTTGATGATCCAAAGCCTGAAGAACCAAAACTTGAAGAACCAAAAGTTGAACCAAAACCAGATGATCCAAAGTTACTTCCTAAATTTTCAAAAGTAGGTGTGCCATATCCTGAAGACGGGGTACCGTAGTTTTGGGATGGTTTTGAAGGAGCGCCGTACTGAGGTGACGGTTTAGAAGGCGCTACAGGTGTTCCATAGTTTGTGGATGGAGGTTGACCACCCCCGTTATTTCTAAATCCATTTCCAGAACCACCATTATGTTCAAATCCGCCAGAGTGATCGGCACATGCATAACCTCCTGATAGAGATAGACCTGAACTAAATCCACCACTGCCGAAGCCTGCTGATCCAAAGCTTGACCCACCATGTCCACCTGTGGCGGGTAAATATGATTGTGAAGGTTCTAGAGGAGCTGAAATCGTAACACAATTAGAAAGGAAGGCAGTACTTCCTATAATTACAACAATTACTTTCGTGAACGTTATTAAAGATAAAGATAAATTTGTAAAATGTAAATAATGGACGGTAGTATTAAGGAATAATGTACCTTCGCGTTTTACAATTGCACTCGCACTTGACCTTGTAGTTAAGCAACAGGTGACTACAGCACAAATCTGAAAACAAGTACTTGTAATTTATAGCACAACATAAAGCTGTACATATTGGAATTTAAAAAAAAAACAGTTTAAATTATGAAATACAATTGCATCGATTGCACTTACCACAACACGGATAAAACGCATTTTTGAAATTCCAGTGGAAGTGTTGGTTAAGATAGAACTATAATTAATAGTTTAGTGGTTGAACACGGTACATACAATGATAACAAATAGAGATTGCTGATATTTATATCCCCAAAACTGATGCAGTAGGTAAAGGTGTGTTCATACTTTGGAACAAGCCGGAGATGATCTAAGCAAAACCCGGTCTAATTTTAGTTCTTTCTCTATTTAAATCAGTAATTAGTAATAGCTATGAATCCATCTCATACTTACAAAACGTTAATTGTACAAAAATTCTTTTGCGATAATTATTCACTTCTTATGATATTGAATACTTACTCATTGTCTACCATAATCGTTCCTAAATACTGTAAATCGGTTATTGCTGGGAAACATAATGGTAATGAAGTAAGAGTCTTACTTTCAATTATGTTATGATAACATAAATTTCACTATCGTTCAATACATTTTATTTTGATCATAGCTAATTTCTTGAGGTTACCGTATTAAAAGAATTAATTTGAGTTTCGCCTTGAAGTGTTTAACAGTGCCGTGGTAAATAATCATTTAAGAGGTAAATAAACCTGGTAATTTTTCTGTTATTTTGGTGTCGGTATTCTAACTCGTGAAAATTGTTAGATTAAGTTTAAAATGAGTTGATCAGGTTGAATCAACAATTCGGTATACTATGCAGATTTGTGTCTTTGTCTTTTGCAAGTATGTGTAATACAAAGTGCACTTCAAAGTAAAGAGACATTCTTCAAAATGAGAACAAACACGTACTTTTGGGTAAAGCCTGTTTATTTCATTCAAAATTGTCTCTTTGTTATCAGTAGAAATGTCCTGGGGCTAAGTCAGGTGTATGTGTAAAATGCAATTCTTTGTCAAAAAATCAGTTACCGGTGTCAATCGATGAGATGGCGCATTATCATGCAACTAGTGCCAACGTCCTTCATCATGATATTGTGGCCGAGTACGACGAATACACTTCACCAATAACTTCAAAACACCACGATAAATCACAATGGCCACGTCCTGGTTGCAGCGAAATCCTTATAAACTATTCCTTTGGAATCGTAGAAACAATCAACTTTTTCTTCACTTCTGACTTCCGTAAATAGTTTTCTTCAGATTAGGCTCATTTAGGTGCTTCAACTTTGCAATTTGACTGTTGATTCTTGGATCGTATTGAAAGCATCGTGCTTTTTGACCAATCACAATGTTGTACAAAATCCTTTAATATTTTTTTGACTTCTTGATTATGTCGTTGGAATGTTGAATCCTGTGCAATTTTTGGTTATCTCGGAACTACGTCTAAGCATACCGTTCGGAGGCCCAACTATTCGATAAATTGATGTTTTAAAGATACTCCACTCCATTTCCATTAAGTTCAATTAAGGGTTTGGCTGATAACTATAAATTCATGTACAGCTCTGATGTCATCTCTGTTTATCACAAACTTTAATTACCCAACATGATGGCCGTCATTTGCGTCTCACAACCATCCCTAATGTGTGTATACCACTCGTGGACTCTACTGCGAGATAAACACTCATCATCATCAATTGAAGCGATTTGGTAAAAATTTTACCAAGTTAAAAACAAAACTTAGTTTTGATTCTTTGTGGTATTTCATTTTTGCACCGGATCAACATGCACACCATCGCTTACAAAGCGGAATAACTCTGCTTTTACACGTCCAATTGTCATGTGCATTTGAACGCAGGGTTCAAGATTTTTATACACAGATATTTTTGCTTCCTTGAAAAAACTCATAAGTTTCTCAAAGTTTTATCTTTAAGTGCGCACCTAGCTGCTCAAAAATGATGTTAGAAGTTCGTCTTTTCTTTTAAAACTCTTAAGTGATATTTAAGTTCACTTGAGAAAAACATGCGACAAAAGCAGGTAAACAGAATTTTAACAACTGATAGCACTTTTTTCAATTTTATCCTTCTGAACGATTTTGATAATTCGGTAAAGTACTCAAAGAAAATAACCGGTCTTTCCAAAGCAGCATGGCAATTATCTTTTTTTGCTATGGCTAATCACCCATGTCCTAGAATGTAAGAATTCAGAACTTTGTAAAATTTTACAATAAAACTGTTAAACAGGGTTTGTAAAAGAAGTTTGGCGATTCTCAAAGTTGAAACAACACATGACAAGCCTTTTTGTTTTTAAACACCTTTGTTGTAGTTAAGGGTTATAAATTTAAGTATATTGCAAAGCATATTTATATAGACAAGATGCGTTTGTTGAATACATAGAATTATTATGAATACCGTTTATTATTACCCACTTTACGTTAAACCCTGACGTTATTAGAAAGTTTTAGCAAGAGTGTTTTTGTTATTGTTACAGTAAACTTATACTTTACATGTAATTCTCCAATGCTCCACCCAAAAGTACTACATTGGCCAGGAGCAAGTTTTTTACCTGTAAAATTTGGAAATTTGCCGAACGCTTGCTGTTCTAAGCAAGGTATGGATCTCTACCTCCATTTTACATCTCATCCGAACGAGGGTGTATTTTTGTGATATCTGCTCACCTAACATTTTTCAAGCGGACCGTGTCGGGATTCGAACCCGGGACCTTGGGCGTAGTAGTTACACACATACCAACTACGCCACGGAGCCGCGTAAGTAAACTATACCGCATAAAATAGTATAAGTGTTAAAGGAAAATGTTAGCCAAGAGCGAATCGAGCTCGCACTATTAGGGTTCCGTACCAATGATCAATACGTTGTCTATTACTGTGTTTAAAAATTTTTTCCAGCAACTATTACACTGTCAAAAAAACCTGCAGTTTTCTGATAATCTATGACTCAAAAGTTACATTCCCTATTAAAATCAAAATTCTAGCTTTGGTAATATAGAAGAATAGGGGAAGGATTATTTTTGGGACATTTTGAGCTATATCATGAAGACTACTGGGCCGAAAATTACAAAAAAATATTTTTAAAAGCCTTTTAGAATCCTCTTTCCAATGATACCTCACGATATATTTATTTAAACCTTTTTATCTTTTGACCAAATTAACCCCCGTCATTTTAATCTAAAAATATTTTCTTTCTATTTTCTGACTGTCGATATATGTGCGCTCCATAAAGACCTAGCATTGTAACAAATTTCAAATTCCTACGTTATATAGTTTTCGAGAAAGACCTCTGTGACAGACGGACGGACGGACACGAGAGTGATCTTATAAAGGTTCCGTTATGCGTTATAAGGTACGGAACCTTAAAATGTTGTTTGCGCTGGTTCGGTTACATTGAACATATGTTGGACAGCTAAAAATTTAACATATAAACTGAGGTTATAGAGCAAAATAATTTATAATGGTTGCGTTGCATTTGCCAGAAAACTGAAACAATTTTACTTAGTTTAAACTATTTGAGTGTTTTATTTACGATTTAGAAATTCAGAAAATTTAAATTTTTGCTTTCTCTTTACCCTTAATAAAGAAAGCCTACAGATACCTAACTTACTAAGATGCAATGATGGGAAGAAATTTCAAAGCATTAGAAACAGTAAATCCAGATCCTGGTCCACCAACACCATTATTCTCCCAACAAGAAGGAAAATTAAACCACCAGTGGCAGTATGATGATACATTAGCCTTAGTATCTGCAATTTGCATTTGCAAAATATGAAGATGTACATCTCGCAAGAAAAGAAGTATTTTGTGACATTATTTGCGAGGAATAAGTTCCTCTTAGCTACGTACCCGTTTTCCGTAACAGGACGGATATAGAAGCCCTCAAGTGCAAAAGTGGTAAACGAGGAGAGCTGAGATAGAGCGTGGACTGTTAGATAAAGGCAATGTTCAAATGTTTATAGCAAATGCCACTACAAAACACATAGAAAACCACTTACCGAGTTAAAGTTCCTGAGCACTTGAGCACTTGAGCACTAAGTACTTTCCATTGTGGGTTTTCTGGCCAGGGGTTAAAGGAAAGAATAATAAGGAATATAAGATTGACCAATATGAAGTTAAATAAGACACGTTCGCGTTCACGTAGTAGTCGCATTCAACTCATTATGGCCGAACTATTGTCCCTGTCGAAATTACCTGGCGCGGTAGAGAAAGCAACATACAAATTGGAACTGGCGCGAATATACCACACACCTAAAAGTAACACTTTAATATAAATGAAAACAACAAATGGGTGAGGTTAGAGCTAGGCATTTCCTCCTAGCAGCGGACTACGGCTTACACGTCGATGCTCCAGTTGAAATAAAGAAAAAGGAATAAAGAGAAGTGATAAACATATTCTAAAACTATACCTGTAGCTAAAGAAAAAAATATACGAAGACTAGTTTTCTAAGGGAAGAAGTATTATCTTATTTACAGGTAGAACAGAATACTGTGGAATGTTTTAACTAAAACAACACGAATAACACCATCGCTACTAAGAAATAATTGTTCTACTCAAGCTAGTGGCCAAGATAAAGAGGAAGTTTTGGTTCCGGTAAAAGAAAACAAATTGGCCGATTTTGGGTCTTTAGGAAGAACTAAAAACAATATGTTGTTGATAAATTCTTAGCCGAACTTGGTTTTAGAGTATTGCGATTACCACCATATCATTCTAAACTCAACCCCATCAAAAAATATGGGCGACAGTAAAAAAACTTTGTACAGTTGTCCCTTCCTGGTTTCTTTGCTTCTAAGACCAAATCATCCTATCCTTGGCAAGTGATCTCTTGTAATCTTTTTGGTTCTCTTCTCCGATCCACCAAAGTTCATTTTTATATCCTTGCATGGCCGATTTTTTAACCAACTTTTTTAACTGCTTTTGAGAGAATATTACATATGTAAAAAGTAGGCTCTCCTTCTTACATCATTTGAATTTTATGTTCCTCGAGAAAGCGTTGTAATTTCATTTTTGCAGAGGACAAATACTTTTTTTAATGTCAAAATTTCAACCGATTTGTCAAATGTTCGAGTCAAACATGATACACTTATTGCCAAGAATTGAGGTCTAAGGACGCCTTAAAAATTTTTGCGTAAGGGAGTCAGATACCCCGTCTGGATGGCTCTGAACAGTTTACCCCTTGCTGACTATTTTCTTTCAAGTGTTATATTTGTATAGGCAAAGTGAATTTTACAAAATTTATTGAAGTACTAATAATCCTCTGTTATTAAGAAAAATACTTAAAAAAATATTTTATTTTTTTAAAGCTTTGTACAGGCGAACTCAGTATAAAATTCAATATAAAATTGACTATCTAGTAATAAATAAATCTTAGCTGGCAGATCACATTTAAAAGAAGTGGTTTTGGGTTTTAATATGAGTATCCTCCATTATTTGCGTAGTTTTGTCCATGAGATGGAGCACCGTAGGACTGTGATGGAGCTGAGTATCCGTTGGAGTTATGACCTCCAAACGAGGAACCACCGCTAGAAAATCCACCGAAAGAGTGTTGGCCGTTCGAGTGACTTCCGCCAAAAGATCCGCCAGACCCTAATTTTCCAAATGATCCTGAACCAGATCCACCAAACGAAGGAGTACCGTAGGATGACGATGGTTCGCTTGCAAAACTTCCGCCAAATGATCCACCAGATGATAGCTTTCCAAAAGATCCAGACGAAGGAGCGCCGTATGACGATGAAGGTTTACCAAATCCACCTCCTGGTGCACCATAGCTTTGTGAAGGTGCGCCGTACTGTTGAGAAGGAGGTCCATAGTTTTGATTTGGTTGATGTGGTGCACCGTAACTTGGAGATGGGAATGAAGGAGCTCCGTATCCTTGGGACAATTTAGATGGTGAACCGTGACCGGACGTCGGGGTGCCGTAGCTTTGTAAATGTGCTCCATAATTAGAGCTTGGGAACGAAGAGCTTCCAAATCCGTTAGACAATTTAGATGGCGCACCATAACCTTGAGACGGTATTGACGGGGTTCCATATCCTGGCGATGGAAGTGAAGGCGAACCGTAATTTTGCGATGGTTTAGAAGGAGCGCCATATTGAGAAGAGGATTTACTTGGGGCACCATAATTTGATGAGGGTGCTCCATATTGCTGGGATGGCGCGCCGTAAGATTGTGAGGGTTTTCCAAAGCTTGATGATCCAA
Organism: Platerodrilus igneus; assembly: GCA_036346225.1. Lineage (NCBI taxonomy): Eukaryota > Metazoa > Arthropoda > Insecta > Coleoptera > Lycidae > Platerodrilus > Platerodrilus igneus. The sequence goes on from JARFIW010000791.1 coordinate 5,738,940, forward strand.
AGCCTGAAGAACCAAAACTTGAAGAACCAAAAGTTGAACCAAAACCAGATGATCCAAAGTTACTTCCTAAATTTTCAAAAGTTGGTGTGCCATATCCTGAAGACGGGGTACCGTAGTTTTGAGATGGTTTTGAAGGAGCGCCGTACTGAGGTGACGGTTTAGAAGGCGCTACAGGTGTTCCATAGTTTGTGGATGGAGGTTGATAACCACCCCCGTTATTTCTAAATCCATTTCCAGAACCACCATTATGTTCAAATCCGCCAGAGTGATCGGCACATGCATAACCTCCTGATAGAGATAGACCTGAACTAAATCCACCACTGCCGAAGCCTGCTGATCCAAAGCTTGACCCACCATGTCCACCTGTGGCGGGTAAATATGATTGTGAAGGTTCTAGAGGAGCTGAAATCGTAACACAATTAGAAAGGAAGGCAGTACTTCCTATAATTACAACAATTACTTTCGTGAACGTTATTAAAGATAAAGATAAATTTGTGAAATGTAAATAATGGACGGTAGTATTAAGGAATAATGTACCTTCGCGTTTTACAATTGCACTCGCACTTGACCTTGTAGTTAAGCAACAGGTGACTACAGCACAAATCTGAAAACAAGTACTTGTAATTTATAGCACAACATAAAGCTGTACATATTGGAATTTAAAAAAAAAACAGTTTAAATTATGAAATACAATTGCATCGAAGTGTTGGTTAAGATAGAACTATAACTAATAGTTTAGTGGTTGAACACGGTACATACAATGATAACAAATAGAGATTGCTGATATTTATATCCCCAAAACTGATGCAGTAGGTAAAGGTGTGTTCATACTTTGGAACAAGCCGGAGATGATCTAAGCAAAACCCGGTCTAATTTTAGTTCTTTCTCTATTTAAATCAGTAATTAGTAATAGCTATGAATCCATCTCATACTTACAAAACGTTAATTGTACAAAATTCTTTTGCGATAATTATTCACTTCTTATGATATTGAATACTTACTCATTGTCTACCATAATCGTTCCTAAATACTGTAAATCGGTTATTGCTGGGAAACATAATGGTAATGAAGTAAGAGTCTTACTTTCAATTATGTTATGATAACATAAATTTCACTATCGTTCAATACATTTTATTTTGATCATAGCTAATTTCTTGAGGTTACCGTATTAAAAGAATTAATTTGAGTTTCGCCTTGAAGTGTTTAACAGTGCCGTGGTAAATAATCATTTAAGAGGTAAATAAACCTGGTAATTTTTCTGTTATTTTGGTGTCGGTATTCTAACTCGTGAAAATTGTTAGATTAAGTTTAAAAATGAGTTGATCAGGTTGAATCAACAATTCGGTATACTATGCAGATTTGTGTCTTTGTCTTTTGCAAGTATGTGTAATACAAAGTGCACTTCAAAGTAAAGAGACATTCTTCAAAATGAGAACAAACACGTACTTTTGGGTAAAGCCTGTTTATTTCATTCAAAATTGTCTCTTTGTTATCAGTAGAAATGTCCTGGGGCTAAGTCAGGTGTATGTGTAAAATGCAATTCTTTGTCAAAAAATCAGTTACCGGTGTCAATCGATGAGATGGCGCATTATCATGCAACTAGTGCCAACGTCCTTCATCATGATATTGTGGCCGAGTACGACGAATACACTTCACCAATAACTTCAAAACACCACGATAAATCACAATCGCCACGTCCTGGTTGCAGCGAAATCCTTATAAACTATTCCTTTGGAATCGTAGAAACAATCAACTTTTCTTCACTTCTGACTTCCGTAAATAGTTTTCTTCAGATTAGGCTCATTTAGGTGCTTCAACTTTGCAATTTGACTGTTGATTCTTGGATCGTATTGAAAGCATCGTGCTTTTTGACCAATCACAATGTTGTACAAAATCCTTTAATATTTTTTTGACTTCTTGATTATGTCGTTGGAATGTTGAATCCTGTGCAATTTTGGTTATCTCGGAACTACGTCTAAACATACCGTTCGGAGGCCCAACTATTCGATAAATTGATGTTTTAAAGATACTCCACTCCATTTCCATTAAGTTCAATTAAGGGTTTGGCTGATAACTATAAATTCATGTACAGCTCTGATGTCATCTCTGTTTATCACAAACTTTAATTACCCAACATGATGGCCGTCATTTGCGTCTCACAACCATCCCTAATGTGTATACCACTCGTGGACTCTACTGCGAGATAAACACTCATCATCATCAATTGAAGCGATTTGGTAAAATTTTACCAAGTTAAAAACAAAACTTAGTTTTGATTCTTTGTGGTATTTCATTTTGCACCGGATCAACATGCACACCATCGCTTACAAAGCGGAATAACTCTGCTTTACACGTCCAATTGTCATGTGCATTTGAACGCAGGGTTCAAGATTTTATACACAGATATTTTTGCTTCCTTGAAAAACTCATAAGTTTCTCAAAGTTTTATCTTTAAGTGCGCACCTAGCTGCTCAAAAATGATGTTAGAAGTTCGTCTTTTCTTTTAAAACTCTTAAGTGATATTTAAGTTCACTTGAGAAAACATGCGACAAAAGCAGGTAAACAGAATTTTAACAACTGATAGCACTTTTTCAATTTTATCCTTCTGAACGATTTTGATAATTCGGTAAAGTACTCAAAGAAAATAACCGGTCTTTCCAAAGCAGCATGGCAATTATCTTTTTGCTATGGCTAATCACCCATGTCCTAGAATGTAAGAATTCAGAACTTTGTAAAATTTTACAATAAAACTGTTAAACAGGGTTTGTAAAAAGTTTGGCGATTCTCAAAGTTGAAACAACACATGACAAGCCTTTTTGTTTTTAAACACCTTTGTTGTAGTTAAGGGTTATAAATTTAAGTATATTGCAAAGCATATTTATATAGACAAGATGCGTTTGTTGAATACATAGAATTATTATGAATACCGTTTATTATTACCCACTTTACGTTAAACCCTGACGTTATTAGAAAGTTTTAGCAAGAGTGTTTTTGTTATTGTTACAGTAAACTTATACTTTACATGTAATTCTCCAATGCTCCACCCAAAAGTACTACATTGGCCAGGAGCAAGTTTTTTACCTGTAAAATTTGGAAATTTGCCGAACGCTTGCTGTTCTAAGCAAGGTATGGATCTCTACCTCCATTTTACATCTCATCCGAACGAGGGTGTATTTTGTGATATCTGCTCACCTAACATTTTCAAGCGGACCGTGTCGGATTCGAACCCGGGACCTTGGGCGTAGTAGTTACACACATACCAACTACGCCACGGAGCCGCGTAAGTAAACTATACCGCATAAAATAGTATAAGTGTTAAAGGAAAATGTTAGCCAAGAGCGAATCGAGCTCGCACTATTAGGGTTCCGTACCAATGATCAATACGTTGTCTATTACTGTGTTTAAAATTTTTCCAGCAACTATTACACTGTCAAAAAACCTGCAGTTTTCTGATAATCTATGACTCAAAAGTTACATTCCTATTAAAATCAAAATTCTAGCTTTGGTAATATAGAAGAATAGGGAAGGATTATTTTGGGACATTTTGAGCTATATCATGAAGACTACTGGGCCGAAAATTACAAAAAAATATTTTTAAAAGCCTTTTAGAATCCTCTTTCCAATGATACCTCACGATATATTTATTTAAACCTTTTATCTTTTGACCAAATTAACCCCGTCATTTTAATCTAAAAATATTTTCTTTCTATTTTCTGACTGTCGATATATGTGCGCTCCATAAAGACCTAGCATTGTAACAAATTTCAAATTCCTACGTTATATAGTTTTCGAGAAAGACCTCTGTGACAGACGGACGGACGGACACGAGAGTGATCTTATAAAGGTTCCGTTATGCGTTATAAGGTACGGAACCTTAAAATGTTGTTTGCGCTGGTTCGGTTACATTGAACATATGTTGGACAGCTAAAAATTTAACATATAAACTGAGGTTATAGAGCAAAATAATTTATAATGGTTGCGTTGCATTTGCCAGAAAACTGAAACAATTTTACTTAGTTTAAACTATTTGAGTGTTCTATTTACGATTTAGAAATTCAGAAAAATTTAAATTTTTTGCTTTCTCTTTACCCTTAATAAAGAAAGCCTACAGATACCTAACTTACTAAGATGCAATGATGGGGAAGAAATTTCAAAGCATTAGAAACAGTAAATCCAGATCCTGGTCCACCAACACCATTATTCTCCCAACAAGAAGGAAAATTAAACCACCAGTGGCAGTATGATGATACATTAGCCTTAGTATCTGCAATTTGCATTTGCAAAATATGAAGATGTACATCTCGCAAGAAAAGAAGTATTTTTGTGACATTATTTGCGAGGAATAAGTTCCTCTTAGCTACGTACCCGTTTTCCGTAACAGGACGGATATAGAAGCCCTCAAGTGCAAAAGTGGTAAACGAGGAGAGCTGAGATAGAGCGTGGACTGTTAGATAAAAGGCAATGTTCAAATGTTTATAGCAAATGCCACTACAAAACACATAGAAAACCACTTACCGAGTTAAAGTTCCTGAGCACTTGAGCACTTGAGCACTAAGTACTTTCCATTGTGGGTTTTCTGGCCAGGGGTTAAAGGAAAGAATAATAAGGAATATAAGATTGACCAATATGAAGTTAAATAAGACACGTTCGCGTTCACGTAGTAGTCGCATTCAACTCATTATGGCCGAACTATTGTCCCTGTCGAAATTACCTGGCGCGGTAGAGAAAGCAACATACAAATTGGAACTGGCGCGAATATACCACACACCTAAAAGTAACACTTTAATATAAATGAAAACAACAAATGGGTGAGGTTAGAGCTAGGCATTTCCTCCTAGCAGCGGACTACGGCTTACACGTCGATGCTCCAGTTGAAATAAAGAAAAAAGGAATAAAAGAGAAGTGATAAACATATTCTAAAACTATACCTGTAGCTAAAGAAAAAAATATACGAAGACTAGTTTTCTAAGGGAAGAAGTATTATCTTATTTACAGGTAGAACAGAATACTGTGGAATGTTTTAACTAAAACAACACGAATAACACCATCGCTACTAAGAAATAATTGTTCTACTCAAGCTAGTGGCCAAGATAAAGAGGAAGTTTTGGTTCCGGTAAAAGAAAACAAATTGGCCGATTTTGGGTCTTTAGGAAGAACTAAAAACAATATGTTGTTGATAAATTCTTAGCCGAACTTGTTTTAGAGTATTGCGATTACCACCATATCATTCTAAACTCAACCCCATCAAAAAATATGGGCGACAGTAAAAAAACTTTGTACAGTTGTCCCTTCCTGGTTTCTTTGCTTCTAAGACCAAATCATCCTATCCTTGGCAAGTGATCTCTTGTAATCTTTTTGGTTCTCTTCTCCGATCCACCAAAGTTCATTTTTATATCCTTGCATGGCCGATTTTTTAACCAACTTTTTTAACTGCTTTTGAGAGAATATTACATATGTAAAAAGTAGGCTCTCCTTCTTACATCATTTGAATTTTATGTTCCTCGAGAAAGCGTTGTAATTTCATTTTTGCAGAGGACAAATACTTTTTTTAATGTCAAAATTTCAACCGATTTGTCAAATGTTCGAGTCAAACATGATACACTTATTGCCAAGAATTGAGGTCTAAGGACGCCTTAAAATTTTTGCGTAAGGGAGTCAGATACCCCGTCTGGATGGCTCTGAACAGTTTACCCCTTGCTGACTATTTTCTTTCAAGTGTTATATTTGTATAGGCAAAGTGAATTTTACAAAATTTATTGAAGTACTAATAATCCTCTGTTATTAAGAAAATACTTAAAAAATATTTTATTTTTAAAGCTTTGTACAGGCGAACTCAGTATAAAATTCAATATAAAATTGACTATCTAGTAATAAATAAATCTTAGCTGGCAGATCACATTTAAAAGAAGTGGTTTTGGGTTTTAATATGAGTATCCTCCATTATTTGCGTAGTTTTGTCCATGAGATGGAGCACCGTAGGACTGTGATGGAGCTGAGTATCCGTTGGAGTTATGACCTCCAAACGAGGAACCACCGCTAGAAAATCCACCGAAAGAGTGTTGGCCGTTCGAGTGACTTCCGCCAAAAGATCCGCCAGACCCTAATTTTCCAAATGATCCTGAACCAGATCCACCAAACGAAGGAGTGCCGTAGGATGACGATGGTTCGCTTGCAAAACTTCCGCCAAATGATCCACCAGATGATAGCTTTCCAAAAGATCCAGACGAAGGAGCGCCGTATGACGATGAAGGTTTACCAAATCCACCTCCTGGTGCACCATAGCTTTGTGAAGGTGCGCCGTACTGTTGAGAAGGAGGTCCATAGTTTTGATTTGGTTGATGTGGTGCACCGTAACTTGGAGATGGGAATGAAGGAGCTCCGTATCCTTGGGACAATTTAGATGGTGAACCGTGACCGGACGTCGGGGTGCCGTAGCTTTGTGAAGGTGCTCCATAATTAGAGCTTGGGAACGAAGAGCTTCCAAATCCGTTAGACAATTTAGATGGCGCACCATAACCTTGAGATGGTATTGACGGGGTTCCATATCCTGGCGATGGAAGTGAAGGCGAACCGTAATTTTGAGATGGTTTAGAAGGAGCGCCATATTGAGAAGAGGGTTTACTTGGGGCACCATAATTTGATGAGGGTGCTCCATATTGCTGGGATGGCGCGCCGTAAGATTGTGAAGGTTTTCCAAAGCTTGATGATCCAAAGCCTGAAGAACCAAAACTAGAAGAACCAAAATTTGAACCAAAACCAGATGATCCAAAGTTACTTCCTAAATTTTCAAAAGTTGGTGTGCCATATCCTGAAGACGGGGTACCGTAGTTTTGAGATGGTTTTGAAGGAGCGCCGTACTGAGGTGACGGTTTAGAAGGCGCTACAGGTGTTCCATAGTTTGTGGATGGAGGTTGATAACCACCCCCGTGATTTCCAAATCCATTTCCAGAACCACCATTATGTTCAAATCCGCCAGAGTGATCGGCAGATGCATAACCTCCTGATAGAGATAGACCTGAACTAAATCCACCACTGCCGAAGCCTGCTGATCCAAAGCTTGACCCACCATGTCCACCTGTGGCGGGTAAATATGATTGTGAAGGTCCTAGAGGAGCTGAAATCGTAACACAATTAGAAAGGAAGACACTTCCTATAATTACAAACAATTACTTTCGTGAACGTTATTAAAGATAAAGAGAAATTTGTGAAATGTAAATAATAGGCGGTAGTAATAAAGAATAATATACCTTCACGCTTTACGATCGCATCCGCACTTGAATTCGTAGTTAAGCAACAGACCAGCACTGCACAAATCTGAAAATTATTTAAAATTTATTTTACACACTTGAAGTTTTAGATGTTAGAATTCGATTACACAATTTACATTATTAGGCACACTTGCATTTATTGCACTTACCGCTACATAAGTAAAACGCATTTTGAAACCCTAATGTAATTTTACGTTAAGATGTAACTAAGTGATAGTTTAGTGGATGTACACTACACAGACAATGACTACAAATTGGGTGTACAGATATTTATACTACCACAACTAATGCCGCAGGTGAAAGTGTATTCATATTTTGGATGTTGTGGGAGATGAGCTAAAGGAAGACCTTGCCTAATGTCATATCCTTTTTTTTAAAGGGGTAATAAGTATAAGCCTTGAATTTATTAATACTATAGAAAATATTGATTGAATATTAAGAGGATTTACTGAAGGTTTTGAAAGTTTTAAAATGGTTTACAGTGATTTGTAATTTTTCAGAAGTGCTTGAACTTAATTGTAGGTTAAGACAATTATTGTCGTCAATGAAGATAATCTTAATTAAAGAAAAATCTTGAGGTTAATTATGAATAAGCGATTTAATTTCGTTAAACAAATTGTCATCAAATCGTCTGATTCTGCAATATTTTTAACGTGTAATTTGCTTTGAACTTGATTCAAAATTCAATGGAGTCACAGCTTATTTCATAATGGGCAATTACCACCCAAAGAAGCCTGCAATTAATATTATGCTTTTGTGTGGTGTGCGAACTACATTTAAACAACGTTGAAGAGGCTCGTAAAATTAATCAAGCTTGTGTGGTATACATACATACCTTCAATGAAGTTTCTTGCATAATGAGAAATTACGCTTCGTGTGTGCAATTTAGATGATGAGATATAGCTGTTTGCACGTAGTATAATTTAATGAGAAAAGCGTTAATTTGAATAAATTTTGATTACGATAGAAAGGAAGTATATCGCATTAGCGTAGGTAAAAATTATTTCAGACATACACAAAAAATAAATCATCAAAACCTAAAAATTGTTGATTTTCGTACGAAGCCAGCAAGCACCGATTTTAAGTAGATTTTAAGAAAATTTTAGAAAATTTGTAGGGCACAAAACACAAGTTATTTGATTATCTACGTCACGCAATTTATTAGAATTTGAGACGGAATAGTCTTTAAATTTCTACGTTATTTTTAGTTACTTATATTTAAAAATTTTGCTTTTGGAAGTATTACAAAGGCGTGTTTTTATTTTTAACTTATGAATTCCTATTTTACTCATATTTTCGTTGTGTGCTGTTTCATAGCTTCTCAAACTTATATGAACCACTGGAGATATATATTCTTAGCGTTATTCGACAAACTTGTTTAACTTTGAAAGTACAAGAAGACCACAAATGAAATTTTTTGTGAAATCAAACCTATTTTTATTAAAATAACTCTAAAATACTTGTAAATGTTTAAAAGTACTCAATTCTAACTATATGCAAGGAAACAAATTTCAGCTTTTTGCGCCAACAAATGGTCTTAACGCACCTGCTGCAAACACTTTTTGATTTTTTGTCTTTGGAACGACGACATAAATAACATCAACTTTTTTTTACTGACTAAACTGGCGGCTTACTTTCAACTGTTGTTGAATTTCCGTGTTCCAGTCAAAAACATCCTATATTTTGTCACAGGGGCTTTTGAAAATGTTTTAGTAAGACGTCCTTACAAATATGTCTTAGCTACTTTAAAGCCAAGATGACAAAGAACTTCTTCTAACTAATTTTGGTTGGCTAGTGCTGATTTTAGAAATTACCAAAGTATAAATGCTTGCATGCTCTAACATGCCATAAAATCAAAGTGGCCATCTTCAAGTTTTACTCTGCCTTTATCAGAGTTGCAAAATATATTTATTTCACGTTCCTGTTGGGTCTTCATTTACGCTTTTACTAGTATGCTTTGTTGAGAGTAAAATAAGAGATTTAGATTTTTAGGCGTGAATGATATTAATGTTTTTTATTGTTGTCAAATGCCAATCCAGAAAATTTCTTGGCTTTTGTTAGGAAGAAACAATTGTGGAATTTCACGTTTGTGTACCCAAGACAACAAATTTGTGTTGAGTAATTGAAGAGTGTCCGCTGAAAGCCATGCACAGGGGCACTTGATTTTGAGAGAAACAATATTTTTGTTATAAATCAAAATAACTTTACAAAAAATAGTTTAGGAGAGTAACTAAGTTTTTTCAAAATACAAAAACCTATCAAGAACCAGTACATAAATAAACAAAACCTAAACGAACCACATTTTTTGGTAATAAAGAATAAAATGGATAAAGCTGCATTCTTATCGGAAGAAAATCATGGAAGTTTCTTCAATTTTTTGTAACCTGGAAACAAAGTGAACGGTTATTTACTACAACTGGAAAATTTCAACACGTTAGTAATTGTTATCTTAGTTTTACGTATATTTTTTCTATTCTCTAGTTTCTGGCTTTGATCTTCTGTGGCTGCGACTTATTCTGGTTTTCGTTTTAGGCGCATAGACCTATTTTCTAGAATGATGGTCCCAGTTGGAATGATCTGGGTATTCTGCCTTGAATTCTTTCGTTTTACTCTCTTTATTTTGCCTGTTTTTTTTTCACGGAGATAAAATCTTACAGACCCTTTGCTTCGTTTGACAATACTGCTATGTGGCGATATTTTTCCTCACTCACTGGAATTTAGTCGAAGTAAGACTAAGTCTGCACAGGCAATTCAAATCCTGAAAATGCAAGCTTCTTTGGTTTTGATTGAACAGCAAAACTGATGAGGTCATTATATATCTCGATGAAATACAGTGCGGGGATGAATATTCATGCACTCTACTTTCATCTTTTACTTTGCGAAACGGTATTTCTTGATGTACCTTTTTTTTTAAAAATTCGCTCATACTTTTACAAGATTTTTTTTACTGTTACTACAAAAAGTGGTGTTGGCTTTATGCGAGACGATAGGAGGTTTTCCTCCTAATCTGTTACCGTTTCTATTACCTTTTTAAGATCAATAAGGCTCATAGTTTTGTCGCATTTTAAATAGCAATGGCATCTTACGGGGAATGATACAGCTATAGATCTACACCGTTTAACTACGCATACCATGTATAAATAAATCTCACAAATAAAAAGTTTTTATTTTGTCCACCTGCACCGTCACAAATGATATGGACATTCTAAAATTCTGAAGGCAATGTATTCGTTACATAATTGAAAAGAAATGAGCACACTTCATCGTAACCTTTTCCAGCAATATACTCTGGGTTTGTATAAAGGTATGAGTCGGAATTTAAGAGTGTATGGATACTAAAACTGAACATTGAACGTTGCTTCCCATGATACACGCCCTTTGTTGAAATACTTGGCAATGGAATATTTTTTGATAGTCCATGATAATAGTTTCAAAATGGACTTCTGTTTGCGCTTTTATTCTGTTGACTTTTTTTCTTTTACAAAGAGCGCCTGCGTTGGTATGATTGAGTTCCTTTTGCATTTTTAGATTGGGAAATCCCGTGCTTTTTCCGCTGATTTCATCTTTGTACTAAAGTCGTCACATTAACTACAGGTATCAGATCGCGTATAGCCAAAATGTAACGTTCCGTTTGTATGACCATTCATTATATTATAATCGTATAGCAAGCGTAGTAAATGACGCACTTCGAATATTAATTTTAAAGCAGGCGGGGAATTGCATTAAGTAACGTCAGAGAGTTTTTTTTGTGTTATTTTATGGTGCGGGTGTGTTAATCTATTTGTTGCAGGTCTACTCATTGTCCACTTTTATTTGCCGTTATCTATATCCAGATATATATAGAATACAAATCCATATTGGGAATTTCTAATTTGGACGAGAAAGAAAGGACCTTTAAATTACGTATGCCGTAAGCCGTAATTGTCCAATCTATTTGGGAACAGCACACACCCCGTAATGACGCTTGTTGGTAGTTTGTTAAAACGTACACGACTCCACACTATGTACAGTGGTTTGATTTACCCCACAAGGTAAGCGTTGAACTGTTACTATTTTTAGTTAGTGATCAGACTAGTTCCGCACGTTGGCACTGAGCTATTTTGTTCCCCAAAACTATAAGTTGTTGTTGACAATCTGTGTCAGTAGAGCCAACATTAGAAAAGTGCGCTTTGTCGTATATTCACTCTATCCTCGCTGCCCCGTCGGCCACGTGGGATAAAAATAGATGTGTGCGCACTGTTAGCATTTATAACTGTATAGCTACGAGCCTTTTCAAGGTAATTTACCCCTTTTGTAATTTGTTCCGTGGACGCAGGTTTATAATATGTGTAAAGCAAACCTATTCAACTAGTCCTACGTTTAGTATCCACCTAGATACAGCAGGTTTTGCATGCACCCGGATCAAAACGCATGATACTTCGGGTTCCCGTTCATAACCTACGTCGTCAAATTGATTAGCCGCATCAGCGTGAGATCCAGGTACATCCATCCCTACTTTGTATAAAAATATAAGTTGTACATAAAAGTTTATTTTGATAGCTCTGGCCAGTGCGAACGTCGATTTAGTAGTAAGTTATTGTTTATATTTGTTGCATTTAAGGCGTACTAGTAGGCGCCGTATGTTTGTTCAAATGTATATATATATATCTGTGTCAATTAATGTAATCCTTACAGCTATGTGTAGAAATAGAGCCAGCAACCGAAGATAAGGTGTATCATTTCTCTTAAGATTGCATGTGCAAGTAGGGCAAATCAGAGCATTCTACACCGTGAGTTTCTCTTTATTGTTCCTTTATTATTATTACCAAGTGCTAAAAAGCTTTCTCGACCAGTAACGAGATTCTTATGATTATAGCTAGCATTGTGTCATTACTGGTGGTGCCCACCCGATTTTGTTATCGTTAAAACCTATCTCCAATCTATACTGTTTACCGCCTACTACGGATTTGGGCTGTTAGACACCCAAACTACGACTTGTGTCAGACCCACCCCTCGCCGACTAGAGCTAATCAACTTAAGGATATCAATCCTTTTGTCCCCTGGTGTCGTAGTGTCAAACAGGCCCGTAACAAAAACTTACGTTAAAATTTCTTTTAAAAATGTCCCCGTAAGATTGGTAAGAAACTTTTACTTCTGGATATTTCTTTTTAAACATAGAAAACGTTTTCATTATGTTTAAAGTTTCAGACAAGTAGGTTTTGTCACTATTGTGATATAAGCCGTAATGGCTTTATCTTAATTTAAATGACTGAGTATAAATAAAGATTGAAGATTTTCTGTAATTAGTTCCTTCATCTTTAACCCTTTTTATAAATGTTGAAGGTTGCTCCCTGCAATCCCATGAAGAGCAATAAAAAAACTTAGCACAAAGTTATATTTCGTTTAACTATTCTTTCTTTTTGGATCCTCTCCACAATCTGCTTAATCCTTACTCTCTGCATATAGCTTGAATCTTTAAACTTTTCAACGTCTTTACTTTTAGTTCTAGATCATCGTTTTTGTATGTTTACCAGTGATATTACCCCCCTTCATTTTTACAGGTAGGAATGGGTGTACAACAGAGTCTAAATAAAACTCTGGCGGGACTAGCGTCGACCGCTTGGGGCTGCGGTAGATTGCAAAAGACTATATCTCAGGGGTTTAACGAACAAAGTTAAATTTTACCCAGACAAGTTATAGGGATGCAATTTAGAACATGACAAAAGAAAATACCTTAATACAACTTATATATTGACGTTTAGTTAATAACATTAATAAAAAATTAAATATTTACCGTTATTTTCTTACAACCAAATTTTTATACGACAAAATCAGTAAGTGTAGTTTATATATCTACACTCTCATAATTTTAAAATTTTGTCTTAAATGCTACCAGATAAGATATTAGAAAATCTAAAATTATTATTGTGCTTAGACACAATTCCAAATTAACGTTCTGAATAAATAGAAATCATAAATATACTTTGTTGTGTTTAACATTAGTTAGGAGAATTTGAATTGAACATATATATTGAACATAAACTCAAAATCCACAGAAAAAGATTTCATGAAAGCTTTTTGTTTACAAACCATAAGGTTATATAGGAAAGCAAAGATAATATTAAATTAGTTAAGATACAGGTAGGTAAAAGTATGACTATGTTTTACATGCATTATTTTTCTAGATAATTAAGATTTAAAATGTAACAAATGCACATTGTTCCGTCACAAAAATAAATAAGATAAACTCGTACCTGTATTCAAGATATATGAAAGAAACGTATACTTAAGCTTTGAGCTTATGGCTTCTTCAGAACTATAGGATCTTCTTACGGTTTGTTGAGACGAACAACATCGTTAATTATTTTGCTTGTTAACCTCAAACTTCAAATTTGTAAGAGTCAATTCTTGTTTGTTCTACAGCCATATGTTTCATCAACGGACATTTAATTTAATTTAGAGGGTACATAGAACGTCAACATAACATTCTTGTACGATAAATGATAATATTTGTAGGCAGTAAAATTAATGCAAAGGCTTAGATAGCCTAGCACAGATAATTAAATACTTCACCAAAGGAATATGATACCGGAGGATATGTCACCGGAGGATATGCCATCCAAGGACCCATTCATTAATATTTTGAACGGGTTATTTAGGTAGGCTTTCTCGATAAGCATTTTGCTAGTATTTAGGAAGGACATCATGGCCTTAGAAAGGACATCTTTATCGGAAGACGGCATGTGCTCAAAAAAACCGTTAGATAACAAGACAAACGAAAATTAATTTTGGTTTGAAGATAACCACACATTTTGAGAGAGGGACAAACAAGAAAAACATCTTAAATGACAGATTCATATATACACCATTGTGTATTTATGGACATTATTCTGTGGTTTACCAATTAGAAAATTACATATGATCACTAATTATTTATATTATTTATACAAAAGGAAACATTAAATATAATTAAAGATCAACGTATTTAGTGTATTATTATTTTATAATACTAAAAGGAAATGTTACACAAATCATAGCTAACTTGTGCTTGTTAATGGTATTAATTTAACATTAAGACGAATAGTTACTTTTATATTGAAGAAATTGGGACCACAATGTAACATGGCAAGAGAACAGTGAATTGACATGTTACAATATTAGTGAACACAAGTACGAATTTGTTCATTATTAGACGATAAAGAATTAAAATGGTACAAAATACGCTTTCTATCAATGTCACTTACGTTTTCAATGCACTTTAAAGCTTGCATCGCAGAATTCGCCAAACTCATGGGATTGTAATTGTATTTTTTCATCATTTCGAATATTTTCTCCGTGATCTTCTTCTTTGAACCACCACTACTAGTTTCACTATCTGCCATCATAAAATTTAATGCTACTAATGAAAACACTGTATAAATTTTTTCAGATGCCTAGTAACTTATGATTACTTTTCACAAGGAAAAATATACCGCACGCGGACAGGTATTTATCAACAATAATAAGGTCACTGTACAGTATGTACAGAATTGCTGTTAATTGGACATTAAATGGTTTCAACCACTAACGTATGGACATGCACAATTTTTTCCTGACGCAGAATATATTAACATTCCTGTCGGAATTCCTCTAACTGTAAACCAAAGTTGGTAGTACCCGATGAGATATATAAAATGGTATACTGGGCTAATTTTTAACAATTTTCGGACACTCTTCAATTGTCCATAGCAATATTGCGATACGTTCCATGCTTAGAATTCCTCAATGTCTTCACTAAGTAAGAAAGGCGAGTTTGCTTGCAATTTCTTTACCGATATTTGAAATTGCGCTCACCACGTAGTAAGTTTTACTATCGCATATACTTACAATTTTCAAGACATATTTATCATGCTTGCTAGCAACCTATACACAAAATCCGAAAGAAGAAAGAACGAAAGCGAGTATAGTTATGGTTGGAAATGAGCGTGTGCGTATTTGGGTTTGTGTGTGTGTGTGTGTATGTGTGTGTGTGTGTGAGAGAGAGAGTGTGTGTGTGCGCGCGCGCGTGTGTCCGGTGTGCGTGTATCCGTGGACCGTGTTGAGACTGTGTTGGACTGTGTCGCCTCTTACGACATGCAGGCCATACTATAGGGCTATTCTAATCCGGACCCACTCGGGAATAGATAAGTATGAGGAGTGAACCGAAATAGAAAAAAAAACAAACAAAACAAGAACACTATTTCGAAGCGAGCACAAAATCCGAGAATCAGGTATTACAGTTAGGCAGAGTTAGCATATGAATTTGGGACGCGAGGACTATGAACGGGATTTATGACGTTTGCAAGACTTCCCAATATTAGGTGAGTGCAACACTAGATTTAAAAATTTTTTAAGTCTATCCGTTTTTTTAAGGGTCACTTTAAGTTTACTTCGGTACTATTTTTCGGATAAAAACGAGTTCAGGGCCTATGTACCTAACTTTGTTAATTCTACAGCTATTAGGATAAAATAAAGATCAAAATTTCAGAATGGAATTGCTCTCTATTTTTTATTCTTACGTAGTATTACCTAAATAGTAAAGAAGATAAGGAAAAAGTCATGACTATAAAGTGTACGTTAACCTGAAACGTGACCTTTAATGTTGCAAAATTATCAAAAGAGAGGAAGACTCTTTTAATTTTTTTCTTCTATAGATTTGTCACAGGGCCGCTTGCTGTAGAAGTTTCGAGCTTGAGAACGTTGTCCTTCCTTTAAACATAATTTTCAAAAAAGCCCACAATAACGTAATCTGGCAATATTTAAAGTAGAATATTTCTAAAAAGACTAAGTGAAAATTTACGAAATTAGCAGAGAGAGCATCCCTTTATGATTTAAATATATTATAAAAGTCCGGAGACTGAGATTCAACTAGTTGCCGAGTTATAGTGGTTTGCAAACAAAAATAAACGGTAATTTATGGTAAATATTAATTTGCTTGATATTCAACAATAACAAAATATTTTTGTCATTCAATAAATTCAATTCAAATAATAAAGATACACAAATCATGTCCTAAATAAATCAGCTATTATTATAAAGATAGCAAACTATAATTTAAAGTAATATGTAACGCTAGAGCGTTACTTAAGCAGATATTAGGTAGTACAAATGGGTTTATTAATTTTATTAAATGAGTTTTCACCACGAAATCGGTCTAAAAATGTAAAAGCTATAATATTTTAGATTTAAAAACGAAACTTTATCAATGATATTAAATTAGGATGAAATATAAACAGTAAAGCACATACACATTAAATGCAAACAGTAATAAGTATCGAGACTTTACACCGCTTCGTATTATTTTACTGATGAACACTTGGGAAATAAACAGCGTTTTAAAGTTATTTGTACAAATTGACGCGTGTCCAAAAAATTACAACCAAGCAAACATACTCCAATAACCATATACATATGCAATACGGCATTCATTTATTAACGAATCACGCAGTTTTCCGTATTAAATAAAAAGTGTGGAAATAGAAGAACGGTCCAAACGAATAAAACAAAACTGATATCGGAATTATGTTAGTTTAGACTCACACACTGTAGAAACAAAAAATATCATACAATAACTACGGAACCTTTTTAACATATAAAACTCCCGGAAATTAGTAAGGGTGGATCAGTTCGGATCAAATTATTAAATTAAATTATTAAATTATTACTCGAACTCAATCAGGACGCGGACCGACGTTTGGAAAACAGGTACGATATATCGATGAGACGGTATTCAAAAACCAAAGTTGCTAGTGAAGAGATATGCTCTTACATACGATCTTGTGAAAAAGTGGCTAGTGTTAAGAACTTTTTTTACTAGCGACATGTTGGATGTTACAAAGAAGAAGTATTGACCGGAATGTCAATGGAAGTTTCAAGGGAGTAACATAAAACTCTGTAAGTTGAAGGCAGCTCTTGTTAGCGTATAACAATTACCTGCTATTTGCTGTATTTTAATAGCTATGACTAATTATTGGTAGATATAAAAGTGCAGAGCTTGTTTGTTAGAAGGACTAATATTGTTGGTTCGCGCTTCTGTAAATTAATAGGGTATTGGAGCAAATTCTCATATTCAGGGGTCTGTTGTTTTAGAAGGAAATTAGCCAATAAAAATTAATTTCGTTAAATTTCAACAATGCATAATTCATATTCTTAGTCTTCTTTGGGAATGAAACCACTCATAGTTTTTAAAATCTATTTTATTTACGTTTCGATCCATGACCTAGGATCGTTGTCAAAATAATAAAAACTTCAAGTTTGACGTTTATGACATAATTGAAGGTTACTTTGATTTATTGATGTTTGAAATATTTGGTTTGAGTACACTAAGTTTTTTTTGCTTAGTGTACTCAAACCAAATATTTCAAACATCAATAAATCAAAGTAACCTTCAATTTATGTCATAAACGTCAAACTTCAAGTTTTTATTATTTTGACAACGATCCTAGGTCATGGATCGAAACGTAAATAAAATAGATTTTAAAACTATGAGTGGTTTCATTCCCAAAGAAGATTAAGAAGAATGCTAAACAAACCACAACAAACATACAGGGAGTATTTTCATATTCTTAGGTTTTGTTAGCTAAACGCGTGTTGGTCCAAATTAAGGCTAGATCATAGGTCTTGTTCCTTGTTACTATTAACTGTTTTGAAGATCATGTTTAGTTAGATATTCGCGAAGTGGAGTTTTTCCCTTTGTTTATTTTAAATTAGTGGGAGAAGTAAAATGTATATTCGAGGTTCTATCAACATATAGCAGCGGGGATAAACCCTATACCGTTACCAGGAACACTTATCTTCCGGGTAGGCTTTATCTGTGTTGATTCTTTTCAGGTGAGTTAGCGCTCAAAGATAAAACAAAGACAAAAAGAGTTTAAAAACCTTTCAAGGTAAGCGTAAAAGCATTTAGTATAAGTGTCATAACTTTTATACTCGTAAAAGTAGTATATTTGCTTTCATAGTCATCCTGCACCACTGAAAGCTAGCCGGTGCACTAATTTACGGCAACGTCAATCCGCTTCTGTGTAGGATAAAATCAATTGTGAGGCGCAACGTCAATTTAGTACGTAACAAAATACTCAGTCCAGTTCTTCACAGCCAGTATTTACTTGTCCCCAAACGTCCAAAATCATATACATTTGACGATGATATGAATGCTGCTGAAGATAATATTTCCACTTATCGGAGACCTGAACAATATTTTTTTCATATTTTTACTCGTGTGATGAGTTGGTGTACTGTGTAGAAATGTTCTTGGATTAATGGATACATTAGGATGTAAATACAAAACTAATGAGTAGCGGTTATTTATTAATTCATCCAGTCTAAACTTAAAGAGAGTTCTGTCCACAATGGAAATTTGTACTCCTCTGTTCTTGTTGCTCTGACAGCATATATGAAGGAAAACTTGACAATATGAAAACTTTACTTGAAAAAATTAAGCACCTTTGTTAGGAATGCAATCGACTAACACCAACTACTGCTGTTTTCTCTGCGTATGGGACAGCAGAGCAAAGAATAAACACCACTTTGTAAAAAACTGAAAAACGCAACAGCACCTTGTTGATGGATGAAGAAATGTTTCAAATCCTCATTTGCTATCACCTCGGCACATAATACTGGGAACGATGAAAACTTTGTAAAAGCTTTAAATAAAGAAAGTGGAGGATTTCAGTGTCTGACAGAAAAGTTTATCAAGGTAAAGAGGCAAAAATAGATGAAGGAATTTATATTGGGCCGCACATTCGTCACATCATAACAGACAGTGTATTCGATTCAAAACTGGCCGAAATTGAGGCTGCTGAATGGCTATCATATAAAGAGGTGTTTCAATTTCTTTGGAAATACAGAGAAAAAAATTACAAACAAATTGTGAATTTTCTAATTTCCACATACAGCAATATGGGCAGCAGCGTGTTTTTGAATATTAATTTTCTCCACTTGCATTTGGATCTTTCCCCGGATATCTACGGTCTGTGACTGACAAACAAGCTGAAAGGTTTCACCAAGCACTGTGAATTGTGCAAACCGATAACAAGGTAAGTGGAGCACCTTAATGCTAGCAAATTATTGTTGAAATTTTAAGATTCGGTACTGACGTGGTATACTTAATTCGTATTACAACAAATGTAAACGCTGCACTATAAAAATATCAATAACTTTTGATTAGAGGGTGAAAGAAAAATTATGTAAACAGTTTCGTAATCAACAGCAAAAATTCTATAAGAAACATGCATCGGGCATTAACAATTAAAAAATTTTTACAAGTGGTTGTTCAGTGATTGTTGAACATGCGCAATAGCTTAGTCTTTGTCCTTTAATTCATTTTGTTTTTATTAATATAATAACCAGCTTTTTGTTGTGAAGTGTATTATTTTCTGACAAGTAGCCATACTTTTTAGTAGAAGTCAATCCTAGATTATGCCGTTGTTCTCATTCTTTGTATTTTATTTTTCTTTCAGATGATAGTAAAAGTTCTGACGTGTCGCATTGGGATTGTGGAGCCAGCTGCATTATTGTCATAGTTTTTGGCGCCTTCTGAGTAACTAGCTGTGTTGCTTTTTTTTGTCCACGCCATTTCACCGCAAGTCGCTAGCAGAAACCGAACAGATTATCACTTTTAGCACTATCTTCTTTCCCGGATTACTGTTTATATTTTTTCCCAATTTTTCGTTCTGTTTATGTGATCGTTACTACCCAATTCTTAATTTTGATACGACCTTCTGCGGGGCTAGTTCCCAAGTTTTCGAGTTCCTCTTCCTTTTCTCGTTACCAAAGTCAGCGTGTTACATATAATAGTGGGTTGTTTATCAAAAGCCCAGCTCCCACGTGCTAAAAAAGTAAACAGAAATCCCCAAACAAAAACAAACTCTATATTCTTTAGTGTTTGATTGAGTTTTCGCTACTCTGAATACAAAAGTAGTAGAGTATTTTGAATCAAAACGTCGTCTTATGTGTGATAAGCGTCCTATTTTATCAGTGACAGTTATAAAGCTAATGGTAAAATACTTCATAATGCGCAACGCTTTTTTTTTGAAGAATTTCAGCAAAAATCTACGTTCGCTTTGAGACCAATAGTAAATGACGCACCTTTTTATTATGTTAATTTTATAAAGATTACTTCAATGATATAGTTTTACAAAACGTATTTGACAATTCTATTAGGTTAATTTGATCTAAGTTAATTGAGTTAACTGTGTGTTTTGAAAAGTAAATCTATAAATTTAGAAAATCAAATAAGATGTAAGTTACCTGAAGTTATCAAGGTCTTTTATAAAATGTGTTTTATCTTAACTATGCACGTAACTAACAAACTATCTGATGGGTTATGTATTCAAAGTATTTCTCATTCTACATTCAGACAAGTACAAAACGTTTCTTTAAAAGTTCAAAGTATTCTGTCAAAGTTTCAAACTGTCCCCACTGTAATAGATCATTCGAATGATAACATTTATTTGTTGGTGCCTAACGGTTTCGGAACCCTCATAAAGAAAGACTTTGTAATTGGCTTGGCGTTTATATGTGTGTGTTTGTAAATTAAGTTTTCCGTCAAACAATGTTTACGTGCCTTCTGTCACGGTGGTATATTTATCTAAATACAGAAGTTATTACTAAACCGCAAAACTTTGCGTTTGGTTGGTAGTAAGTCAAATCTGTCTTATGTATGATAACACGTCGCTCCACCTTATATGTTTTGTTGGAAAATTAAATAGTCCACTAACACAAGCAACAAAGGTTATAGTATTCTCGACTTCTTTTAATTAATCTTCTTCGTTCGTTTGAATACCAATAAGGTGTATAACAGCAACCGTTTTAAAATACACGTTTTTCTTTTGTTAATTTGCCGTTGCTTTAAGTTTGTTGTAAAGACTGACCTTTGGTGATTGTTTTATGAACAGATTGGACTCGGCAGGGATGATTTATGTGTTGCGACATAATATATAAATCACCCCCGTTTTTATGCAGTTCCTATTTTTTTTTTGGGTAACCTATTTAAGTAATCTAGAGTTTAAGTACAAAGTTGTTATTGTCTGGGATAAGGTTTGGTAAGTATTAAACAAAGTACAATAATACTTTTTAAAGTGATTGTGGTGAATCGTCGAAGCTATTTTGATATAAGATTATCTCCAATACTTTATTTGCTGTCCCTGTAATCTTCCCTTCACGGAGAAGAGCGCCATAGAAAAATGAGCTGGCTGTTTTCTCCTTCAAATTGAAGTGCAAACTCGTTTTTGCTAATTTTTCCATCTGCTCTCTTTAGAATTGTAGCTGTTGTAGTTCTCTTCCCGTTACACTTAACTTATTTCATGTCACATTCCTTTAATTGTTGTTTCTTTCGTCATCAAAAGCACGTAAACCATCTATTGTGGCTTTTTGATTCAAGGCTGATGCGCGTAGCTACTACACGAGGTCGTATAGAGAGTCTTAGGTTATCTTAATTTGGGATATCCCTACGCGCTTTCTCGATTCCTGTTGCGTGTTGCCTTTTGACTTTGGTGTTCCACTACTAACGGGAGTCACTCTGGGGATGCTGTGATTTACAGCTAGACTTTTTCGCGCTGTTTCATATATGGTACTTTATAGATTGCAATTGGCGTGATATCAAAGTCTTATCTATAACGAAAGATGCATAAGAGGTCTACTCGGTTTTGGAGAAACTCTACCTTTCAACATTAGAAGTAATCTGCTTTATAAAACCTTCAATTTTATAATAAAGTTATGCTTTGGACGTAAACTTTTAGATATTCTTGTTGAACTACTGTATGGATTGAACTATGACGTAAACGAGTTTTTCTTTTGTATATGGCGCAGTATTAAAGTCGGGAGCGGATTTTTTCTCCATTTTAAAAAATCCTGGTTCGTTCAACCGGCACTGTAGGTGTTGAGAGAAGAAAGGTGGTACCGCAGTTCAATGGTTTTGTGAGTGTTTGTGTTTACCAGTGTTGGTATAATTATTGCTGAGATACCTTTATAATAACATACTCTAACAATAGTAAAAGATTTAAGAGTGCCTAAAGTTGCAGGTTTTGGGTTGTTCAATTTGCTTTTTTTAGGATCTTGTTTAAACGCTGAAGAACAAGAATAAATAAATGAATGCTCGCCACTGCAAATGATGCGGGACATCGGAGAACAAAATAAGCCAGTGTAAACTATTTTCCGCAAGTACAAATTAGATTTCTATTGCAGTTTATCGAGGTAACGGCCCAGTTGATGAGACAGGTTTGCGTATGACTGCTAATCTCAAGGTTCCAGGTTTGATTCCCAACACGCACAGCTTGAAAAATGTTAGGCAAGCATTTTTCAAAAAAATAAGCCCTCGTTCGGATGAGGTAAAATACGAATATATAGGGTATGTTATGAAATTGCACTCTGACATCATCAGAAAATTTAATCTTGCTAAATGTAAGGAAAATTTGGGCGATTGTAATTTCCTTATTATTTCATGTAATTGTAATTCACTTTGGCTCCGGATAGTATTTCGTTTAAATGATAGTTTAATACGTCTCAGCTTGAAACGACTTCTTTTGTATAATTTAGCGACCTTTGCTGTGCTTGAGTTATCAGTAACTTTGAGTAATAGCTTTTTTTCTATTAATAACAATGCCGATTTCGTTGCTTGAACAATATACAATTGCTTCCCAATTGAATAATCATTTTTCATACCTTTTATAGCAAAAAGGAGTTGAAAATTCTTACTAACTTTACATAAAACTCTTTCCTTTTTCTTTGTCATAGTTGGAGGAGTGTGTGAAACTAGCAAAATGGTGGCCGCTTTTTCCGTCGCCTGACTAATTCAAATTTCTATGTGCCTATCACAAATTTGCTGTAAATTTTCAATAACTTGCTGACGTCCCGAATCAGACAGAGGCCTATGACCTGTCAGCTTCGAGGCTTTACTGGTACCGTTGTTAATCACTGAATATTTAGTTTAAAACTAACGGAAGAGCTTGAGATATCAAAAATTGCTATCGAGTGGAAATTTATAGCCGTTTGCAACTTCTTTGCCACACTACTCAGTGCAGTCCATCAGAAGAGCTAGCAGCTTGACAAGAAGGATCTTGTATCGGCGTTTACTCTTTCACTACGTACTTGTTCTTTCAAGTCAATCTGAATAAGAATAGAGTGGAGTTTTTCACCAAAAGCTACGGTTTTCGATGAGTGTAGGTTATACATTGGTTGAACATGTAACATTAAAAATTTCCGCAAGCAATTTAAGATTGTCAAATGTTATTCCTACGGTTTATGAAATCTAGTCCTTTATAAAACATACACTGTGATCCTATCTTTTTAAAAATAATAAATCCTATTCACGTAAAATGCGAGATTTATTTTCCATACATAACCTTTTTGAATTAACTGTTTAACGTTTGCCTGGAATAGTCGCAAATGTGGTTCTCAGAAACCAAGTTTAGCCTCGCTTTATCTAACAGACATCCTAAAAATGCAATTATCTACAGAACGAAGCTGTTGTAACCTTGGTGTCACATTGAACAATTTAAACTGTACCACAGGGGGGGTGTTAATGTTTTCGTTCGTCAACTTACTGTGCAGCGTTTAGGGTAATTGGCATTGTCTTATCGTGGAGAAAGTATGTCTCAAATATCACTCTCTGACTTTACATAGATCTTCGGGGCAGACTCCTAGCATTGGCTCCTCGTTAAGATGCTTTGGTTGTAGTCATACGTTAGACAATTTGTGATGTTTATACGATTAATGTTAAGTGAAAATCATCTAAACTAATCGAAAATTATTTTCTTTGTTCCATCGAAAACACAAACAGAAAGCTAAAATGCACTAATAGGAAACTAAAATACACTAATAAATACTTAGAGTGTATTAGGAAACACATAAAATGTATTCTTTTGGTGTAATCAAGACATATAATAGAAACAGTTGTTTATAATTATTGAAAATTCTCATCTTTACGTTGAACGCAGAACGAAAATTGTCTTGAAGAAAAACTAATTCAATTCATAATGGACAAATCTTGCATTATCATATCCCGATTCGTTGACATTCGTTTGGTAGCAGTAGCTGGTGACCTTCATTTCTGTGGCAGGTACTTAAGTACAACGAAAGGTTCTATCAAATGGCTGTGTAAGGGGTATAGTAGTATTATTATCTCATGGCAGGTGACCTTGAAAAAACCTGCGCGAGGAGGAGCTATATTAATAATCAAAATAAAAAAGTTAGGCTAGAAAACATCGACTGCTTGCACGTCCAGTTTTGCCTGAGCAAAAATTGTCGAGCAACCAAGGAATGTGTTTTAAATAGTTTTATGTTGATTTTTGCTCTTCTATAAAAATGATCTGAGCCTATTGTTAAATGTGATACGCCAGATTATTGATTGATTGGATCAGTGTACACAAGATATTTTATCACTTATAGTCACTAGTAGAACAAAAACAAAACAAAAGAAAACAAAAACAATTTTTAACTAATACCAAAAGGTTTTTATATCATTTGTTATATTAATATTATTATAAATTGCATATATCTCGTGCTTTATTTTAATGGATCATAGCAAATAACAATTCAGTGCTGTAGAATTGAAGGAAGAGGAACAGTTATAGTATGAAAGAAAGGTAATTAAGGTTTGCATCTTGTCAGGTTATATATTTTTTACATAACCTCATTATAGTTTAGAAATATTTGCTAAATTAATATATTTTTTACGTACTTCATCGATTATCTAGCTATAAAATAATTCCTTGAATAATTAATAATCTTAACCTTTCTTACTAAACAAAAGCAATATTGCTTATACGACTGAAGTTAGATATACTACACCGGCCTGATCAGGTGCTGTTGATATTATAATCATAGATTATTTAAATCGTCAAGCCTGCATAATGTCGTCGAATGCAGAATTCAGATCCGATCGAGTAGTACAATCCACTTGTTTTAATGGATTGACTGGAGACGCTACATTGGATCGAAAACTGGTTTATGTCGCCAAACTGAAGCGGATTAACACGATCGGATAGAAGCGCCGAGATAAATACAGTCAATAAGAATCCCTTGTGGAGACAAAGAATGGACATGCTTAACAGAATTGATTATGATTGGATTAAAATGTAAAATGATTCAATCACTTTAAAAGCCAAACATTGATTGTTTCAGCTTTAAAGTGATCGATTGTCACAGCACTACTGAACATAATTTGATATAAAGACTGCTTCCCTCTTTAAGCAAGTTTTATTTCAACACCTCAGTAATAAACAATAATGTACAAACAAATGTATTTATGACACATATTTTCTACAACGCTAAATAAAGACCATCATTCAACTATTTTACATAAATTATATTTTAAATGGGTTCACATCCTAAACTTTCATCCCCATCATCAGACTCATCGCCTGAGGATAAGTATCCATCTGAATTATTGCTATTATCATCAACCCGTATAATTAGGTCTTGAACCTCGTCTATTAAAGTTTCTCGTTCCATATAATCCTTTTCAATTTTCTCTACGTGCAGACATACTTTAGTCCACTCGTTGATTCCAATATTTTTTTAATGTTCTTCTGCCAACTTCCATACATCATCTATTTTGAAGGTTACATTACATGCAGCGACACGGTTTTTAAGTAACGCCCAAATCATCTCGATTGGATTTAGTTCTGGGTGATATGGAGGTAAACGCAATACTACATGACCATGTTCTGCCAGTAGCTGGTCAATTACAAACAGCTGATGAACAGGTTTATGTGCCTTAATTTTGGAATATAATTCAGACTTGGTTTCCTTACATTTAAAGAGGATATTTCGTTCCTTCAATCATGTCTGCATATCTGTTTTCTTCCAACTTGAATTAGGATTAGGATGCACAAGAACATTATGATATGACGCATTGACTATCACAAACACTGAATTTGGTTCCAAATTTGGTATTAACTTTTCTTGCAGCCACTTTTTATAATTGCGATGATTCATGTCATCGTGATAATCCCCAGTTGTCAAACCAGACTTAAATATCAATTCTGCATTTGGAACGAACCCATTTTTTCCACCTGCATGAACAATTATCAAACGCTTCCCTTTTGAAACTGGCGATTTCAAACCCTTGGTGGTGCCGCCATCCTAACACTTTGTTACACTGTGAGAACTGTGCAGATATGTTTCATCGTTATACACAATGCTTCTGCCCTCTTCTTTATACTTACTAAGATTTTTCAAAAATACGGAAAACTGGAAACAATAAGACCTTGATAAGAGCGAGAATGACAATGACAGTTACGGTTCACATTCGGTATATACATTATTGGGATCCGCTGAGTATGTGCACTGTTGCCACAGCAAATTACGGATAAAGAAACTACGAACTTAGAATTGTTTATAAGTAAAAACAAGTAAAAGCTCCGATATTATATAAAGGTCTGGAATTATTTCATATATTTATGAATTTCTAGATACCGCCAGCATGAACGGGGTCCTTACAAACAATATTTTACTTAACGTAATAAATGGGATATTCGTGACGACGTATTAAAACCACATTGCTAGCAAGATGTTTGTGGGTTGTACTGTAGCGTTGTGACTCTTGAGGTTTAAGTTTAAATTGAACCTATTGCGCATGTGACGTCACCCGCCATGAGATAATAATACTACTCTAAGTGTTTTGCTCTTTATGTTTATACTGTATTATTGTTATGTTAAAATCATGTGTCTGATAAGCGAAAGTCAATAATAGATTAAAGTGTGATTTTGGGGGAATTGATAAATTCAATTGAAATGTCGTTGGTTCTTACAGAAATTCTCTTATTTTCACAAAATTTTCCACCTTAGGTTATAATGTTGAATGCGTCTGTTATTTCATGTCTATACGGTAATGCGTGCGGATAAGAGAAAAGTAAAGTAGAGTAAGAAAAGGAACAGCAAACCCGCACCGAGTACCGCAACAAAGCAAGGCGAAATTTTAAAGAAGTAGTGCCGTTCTAGCTAAAAAGTCGTAGAGTAGGGTGAGCCACTCAGAAAGAGAGAAACACATACCAAACCTCTAATTAGAAAAGCATGTTACAAAAACAAAGGAAAACCAGCTCGCGCCGAAAACAATATTTTTACAAAATATTTCGCAGGATTTATAGTACAAAAATTTTCACAAAATAATAAATACGTTCCTGATAATATTACAAATTATTCCAAAGGATTTTCATAGTATCAAAAAATTTTTAAGCAAAAATAATTACTACCTTTCTAAATTCCTTGTAAAGTAATTTAAATAGTAAGGTCTCACATGCAGATTAAACAAGAATAATTAAAATATGATCTAGAATGAACTGCTTTCAGTCCTGCTGTTACAATTATTAAATCCTTGTTATCAAAATAATTTAACTGTTAATATGTAAGAAAAAGGGTTTACGTACATAATAATCGTAATTACAGACAATCTTCTGCTGTCAGAATGCATTCATCTGGCAGGCTTACGTGTTAACATTGCACCTGAACCTTATGACAACTGTAAAAAAATCACTTAAGAAAAAAGAGGTTTATGGATAGTAAGGGTTAAACATAATTACTATAATCATTACTAATGACAGCTGTCGCCATATTGTATTCCGACGGTCTGGAGCGAAGTGGAATTCATTTCTAATACCAAAACGAAATCTTAAAAAAGAAAGAGGATCCAACTCAAATTATTGCTGGTGCAGTCATCGACCGCTGTAGAGAATTTAGCAACTGGAGATAACATTTCGCATCTCCTTATACGATAGTAAAAATAGTATTGACGTTTTAGTGTTTCTTAGTTGCTCAATTTTTAACGCACAATATTAAAGATGTGATTTACTTTTAGGACTGTCATGACAAATTGCCTTATCTGTATTTAAAACGAATGTCAGCATTTACACCGCTAAGTTGTGAACAAACGGAGCACGCGTTCTGAATAAACATCGTCAAAGTGTTTGCACTGCATCAAAAAATAACACCTTAACAATACCTTCGTACGTCACCTGAGGAAAATCAGCACATTAATAATCTTTATTCGCCGCGTCAATAATATGTGGACATATTCCACCAAAAAATATGTGTTTTTAAAAACATCACCTGCAGATAACAGCACCTAATAATTCCATTCAACTTATGTAGGAAAAGCCGTTAACCTCTTGGTTGTTAGGGCTCTCGTACACACGTGCCTAAACAGCTAAAAATATCTGGCACCAATCTTGCAGAATTATTTAGTTTAGTGTATAATTGGTGGCTTACATCTCGTATAGAAAGCATGAATTATAGCATAAACCGAATTAATAGCTAGAGACCAGGGATAACCTTGGAGAAGCGCGTACCAAACACTTTTAGAAACGGTTTTTAAAAACAAACCGGTTTAAAGAACCTCTTAAAGAAATGCATATATTTAACCTTTTAGAAACATTCACAATCTTTAAAACAAATAGTTTAACAAATAAAACAAAACTTTCTAAACTTATGTATGCACACACATATTGCAAGAATTTTTAACTTTGATAACCAAAAACCACGTTTCATGCTATCCAAATAAATATATTTCCATACTTTGTAGTAATGATATCTTAGCTTTTGCCGTTATCAAATTAGAAAAGATTTAAAATATTTAACTTTGCTAATAACAATAATAACCGCAGATTTTACGGCTAACTCGAAATAAATTTGTAGTAGCTTAAATTTTATAACTGAATAATTAACACAATTCTACAGAATGTTTGACAAATAACCGTTTAAAATTGAAAGGGAGATAAACCCGCTACTTAACATACAAAATAACCGAGGGAACAATACGAGATGCCAAATTTAAATTAAGTATAGGAAAAATGATCTAGATACAAAGACAACGTAACAATGTTATTTAAAGATCTAATGTCTGAACATACGTCGTTTAACATGCTAGAAGCTGAAGGTCAGTAGTAGAGTGAAATATTTTAATTATGCTTGAGTGCACATTTTTATAAAATACGGTTAAAGCAATTGATTGCTATATAACGGGATAGATCTATCACAGATGTGAGTAAAAATTAATGTAGTAATTATATTTTAATTTGCTTAAAGCATATATTTTTAATTTCTGAAGTGATGAATATTAATACAAATATTGTGTTTGAAACGAAATGAAATTAAGTTAATAGAAATCTTAGAATTTATTGAAGTTATTCTTTATCAGCAACTACTGAACTGGAAGTGTTGTTCATTGTGCACATTCAGTTCGAAATTTGTTGTATCTTACAGGGTAATCAAAAAGTAAGCAGACCGATTCAATACATTATCAATGTCTTGATTAAAACAGGTTTGAGCAAAGTAGATTCCACGGAAACTGGTTGATTTTTCAAATTGTTAGTGTTATGTTACAGGATCAACACAAGGCGTTATAGAGCAGCTCATATGTAAGTGACTAGTAGGTAGGTAAGTTACCTGGTAATTTTGTTATATACTTCATGCTCATAGAGGATAGTCGTTCTTGAAGGTTTCTATACCCGCCTTAAAGCGTACTATCTACATCACCATCCAACGACAGGGTATAGCGACGCCCTCTACTAAATCTATAGTTCACTGATTAGACCCTTTAGCTAAATTTTATCTTTCCAACAATCGTTATACTCACACTCTCATGCTTATGCTTTCCGCGGACCTAGAAAGTTAGTTAGTCGTTTTGCCAAATTAGGTTTTCTTATCTCTACAGACCAATTTATAACGCCTTTAATTATGGGCAAGAAACCTGAGCTTCTTTTGTCATCATTATTTTATGGCAAGGGTTCCATAAATAACGATCCACGAGAGGTGACATCGAACTCTCTTGACGACGTTAAATACACATAACCACATATTACAAACTCAACCCTGATTTCATGAACTGCACCTGTGTTAGTTGTAAATTAATTCGTTTTTAACTTTGCCTGGCTAACTCAACGAATTTACGGAGTTTGCCAAAATAAAATCAAACACAACAATATCACAAAGCATTTATACAGTATTACAATATTTTCTCTCATACAAAAGCATTTAGAACTTTTACAACAATATTTCTTTCAAACAAAAATAATTTCAAAGAAGGATATAAAAAAAAAGTTCCTTACCTTATTTTAAACTTACAGAATTACATTTTTTTCTTTTGAGAATGGTTTACCTGGTTATAATTATTTCCACACTTGTAAAACTTGTTTTGGCCAGAAAATTCTTTGACAGATAATCTATTAAAAGTCAGAGTATTTCGAACTCTGATCGCAAATTCTCCTAGTAAAACCTTTTTACATAAAACATTATATGATTTATTCTTACTATTATGCCTTACATTAAATATAAATCAGCTAAAAGTAAATCTAAAAGTGGTACTTGCAGAATCCACCAAAACATTCCTTCTGATAAATTATCTTCTTATTTGAAATTGACGTCAAATCAGCTTTCAAGATTC
The DNA here is from genome assembly GCA_036346225.1 of Platerodrilus igneus. NCBI lineage: Eukaryota > Metazoa > Arthropoda > Insecta > Coleoptera > Lycidae > Platerodrilus > Platerodrilus igneus. Next base: position 5,769,582 of record JARFIW010000791.1, read on the forward strand.
TCCATAAAAAAATTCTTATTTCAAACAGTAATTAACAAAGTACATTTCTGGTTAAAACTTCCTCTTTAATTATTTAATAAAATTTTTAAGAATAGCTTTATCTTGAAAAACTTTCTTTCTTGTAATTAATAATTTTCATTTTTCGTTGTAAGTTACGTTTAAAACATTGCTTCTTAGTTAATTTCAACCTCGCCACTATTTAATTACAATATGCTTACTGCATACTCAGATACTATTTCCGCGTAGCAACAGCTTGCAGTTAAATTAAAATAACATTTTGTGCTCGCATGAATGAAATCCATCAATTAATCACTTCCGATTGAATAATCGCTTCCTTTATATACAAATTTATCTGTTTCCAGAAGTTTACCAGAAAAATGTGGAACATGATGATGTAAGGTTTCCCCGAAAATCTAATTAGCGGTGGTGATTTTGGTATTTATCACCTTGTTATTTGGTTTCAATTATCCGTGACGCTTTCTATCCGTTCTTGTCCCACATATACTATTATTGCGGCGTCGCATACTAATGCAAAAGACAACCGATTATGCCAGGAATTTTACGGTTTGTTTTCAATGTTCAAGCTGCTTCTAGGAATAAAATGTTTACTTATTAATCAGTTATACGAATTTGACGTATTTTTAAATACCAATGATTCGTCTTTTTATATTATAAAGAATTCTTTATTTAGAAAAAATTGCAATATCTACGGGATAATTAATTAAAACTTTAATTGGTTTTTAATGCAAAAAGGGTTCCGTTTTATAGAAATATTTGCTTTCGTTTCAGTACCCAGAATTATTTATTAATTTTGAGATTTTTAAATACACATTGATTGTAGTTTCTCAAACTAAATGCGTAAAGCTGTACTCTTTTATGCTATTTACAGCAAAATCAAATGCATTTTTATCAAAAAGGTATTGATAATTAAAAAATAAATAGTTTTGTATTTATCTTAAAATGATTGATTTTTACGTTTGCATTTAAATGTGATTTACGGTATCTTACAATTTACATATACAACTTACGTTACTTGCTATTTATTTACAACATGCTTATATCATACAGGGTCATTATTTATATACACGCAATTTGCGTTTTTGCATTGTACATCAATGAATAAAGATACGCTTGTATTATATAGGGCAAAACCATGTTTACGGAAAATTCCATCGACCTCTTATTATGTCAATATATATATATATATATATATATATATTGCTGTGAAACCTCCAAAATCCGTGAACTACGCTTTTCGCCTCGGCTGCTCACCTAATTTTATAAATCTCCTCATTCATAAAAATTAAACAACACATTCCTACCACAAACATCAACGTTAACTCTATTTACATCAATATTCAGAATACATTAAATTTTCAAATTAAATTTCAGCATAAAATTCAGTTTTAAAAAGAATTTCAGGATTAATTTTATTATCATTTTACTGTGCATCCAAAATTAAAGTCCTTGTTGGATGCCTACTAATTAATATAACAATATAAGCAGACCGAGTCTGAGTATAAAGGGGCATCTACCACCCTTTACGTTAATTAACCAGGTTCGTCTAATTGAGCTCAAAGACATACCCAAATTTTCATCATATTCCCCGAACATCAAAACAAAATACCCCTTTTTACTTAAACAAGCAAATTTCATCTTAAAATTAAACTTTTATGGTTAGAACAATTTCACTAATGTCCATTTAAAGTAAATCAATTATAAAGTCATTCAATACACAAAAATGTCAAACAAAATAGTATAATTTACCTGAAGGTTACTGTCCTCGTAGCTTCAAAGTATCGTTTCTTTAGTTAATCACACCATTCAACAGGATTATATTTACGGCTTCTGATTCTCTACGCTTTTAAATTTTCTCCATCACCATCCATTCAAAGTCGTTTCTGGGCCTTTCCGGAACTCATCTGTGTTTATCTGACCCTTGTTTCATGGATCCAGACACGTATTTGAACCATTTAATTATTAACACCCCGAAAAATAGCAAATAACTTCATGCTTCTGTCACCAATATACGCCAAAACTGCCTACTTTTGTGTATACATTCGTCGTTGTAAATTTTGCTAATTGGTACAGTGAAACTAAATTTTATTACCTTGTATCTAAGTGCACTGAAGTACATTCATGTTAACACGTAAATAACAAGCTATTTTGAATCACTAAAATATACTAGCAAACTTTAAATTATTTGATCAAACTAAAATGCACGGTTTAACATTTTCAATCAAGTCGCGTATGTACGAGCTTTTAACGCATCGAATCGTCAAAAGTCTCAGAGTCTAAGAGAGCTTGTTTATCTTCATCTCGGTATATATAGCAAAAAGCCTGTCTGTCGGTCTGTTCCCCAAAACGGGTAATTCTAAAGAATTTTTCATGCCATGTTCCCAGTCTGCCGCTCACGCGTCGATTTTTACGAATTTTCACTCGCCCCATTCAAATCTCAGAAAATTTCCACACGGCACGCAAGCATGTCCGAGAAAAACTAATTGATTTTGTACAGAAATTGTTGTTCTACCTCTGATATTTGCATCCTATTTTTAACCAATTGTGACCCCGTGACGTTGCTTAAATCCCGCCTTTTACAATATGTGTCTTTGCTTGACGCATTTTCTTTTCCTTTCTACCGTGTTCTTATTGGTGCAAATTGACACTCTTCATTATCGATTATTTTAGTCCACGCGGACTGTTATCTGGGTTTAATAAACCCGTATCGCACATTCTCGTGAATACTAAGCCCCGGTTTCTCCAAGATTCTTTGAAACATTAATTATCTGCAAAATTTACGCCGAATGTGATATTTAAACTACGCAGGTGTTCAAAATAATATTAATTCTCAGAGCTTTATTCCGTGGTATTTTAATCTTGGGTTTTACAAGTTTCTATAGGTATTATATGTTATTAACGGTTTAATTAACTCCAATTAAAATTGATTTCATCCTTTTCATTTTTTAGCGAATACAACTTAAATATTAATTATTTATACACTTTGTTTTACTACCGGTTACTTAAATAGAGTTAATTAAGATAAATTTTGCACGTAATTTCTCTTTGTTTAGAAATAATTACATTACACGCAGAGCTTTTCAATACTGCTTCTTTTGATATAAAGCGTCTTATAAATAATTTAAATTTCTTATTTTTACTGAAACAACCGAGTTTATTTATGCTTCATGGTTTTAATAACGCGTATTATTTAATGAAATTCCTTATACACGGTGATTAAAATTATTTGATGTGATTATTTAATTTTCTACCCTGGTCTAAATATGAGTATTTTCCCCCTATTTGAATACAAATAATCCCACTTATTTGAATGCAAATATAAAGCATTTAGACAAAACAGTACAAAAAAAAATTGCCTATCTCTCTCTACCCTTATCTATCTAACTTACCTACTTTGTCTCCAATCCAAAAAAAAATATTTACAGCTATCCTATATCCCTATCCTATTCCTAACTTTCACCTAATTCTATAAACTGAAATTATCCCTAACTTCATCCTACTCATCCATCTAATCCTATATACCTATCCTATTCCTAACTTTTAACTAATCTTTACTATACTTTACTTCCCCCTACCTAATCCTATATGCCTATCCTACTCTTACTCTATTCCTAACTCTCCACTAATCTTATATGAAATATCTACACTTAACCTATCTTATTTTCTTCCTACATTTACTCTTTATTCGCATCCTAAACTTATTTCTAATTATCTCCCATATTTATCCTATACCTAGCTTTATTTTCTATCCTATACTAAATTCACCTATCTCTATCCTTTGTTCATCAAGTTATTTAAATCTAACTCTCTTCTTGACCCTCCAAGTCTTTCTTCTCACCATCCTAATACTCTTCATCCCTATTTCTCCTCGTTTTATATCTATACTTATCATCCCTATTATCTCACATACAATAAACTTATCATCCCTATTATCCTGACTCTTAAATATTACTTCTTCTTCAGTCCCTACACTTGTCTGTTTCTCATTTATTATTGTTTCCTTTCTGCCGACAAACCAAACGATACTACTTTACAATTATCGATTTTTCCTCTATGGAAAATCCTATGTACCTTCTAGATCTTGTGTAATGGAATCCGCCAGAATGAATCCCTTAAATCTACTTGATTAAAAACAAACTTGCCATCTTTACTTAATTTCGCCTTCACCTGCTCCCGATATGCTGCTGTTGCTTCTACCCCCACTAATTCTGCATTTTCTTGTACTAAAGCTTGAACCTCTACTATCCTATCCTCTGGACATCTTATTGTGTTGATCTGTTTTACTTCATCATCCTCTACCTCTACTACATTAATACTAAACCCCGTGTCATCCTCTGTGACTTCATAACTGCCCCTCCATGGCACTACCCTATCCTTAATCCTTACTACCTTCCTTTCCATATCTATCAAAACCCCTAACTTCATCATACAGTCAACACCTAAAATGCTCTGAAACTTCAGTCCAGGTACAATTACAAACTCCTGTTCACAGCTTAAATCTCCTATATCTATCCTAAGCACCACAACACTATTTACTACAGCAAACTTCTTTTATTTGGAGCTACTAAATGGCTACGTTTTATAGGCATAATTCTATCACAAACCTTATCCCTAATTTTGCTGACGAATTCCTCCGATATTAAACTCGCCTCTGCCCCTGTATCAAGTAATACTTCTACATTATTCTCAAAATTTCTAAATTAATAATTGGCAAACATAATTTTTCTACAGTTTCTGGCTCTACTTCCTCCTCAATTTTGAAAAATTCACGTGGATGTTCGTATACATTTACACAGAAATCTAGTGGTCTGTCGCGTTCTAAAAATCCTGTCTCATCCTGTTTTCCGTGCTTGGTCCTGGTTGTCCTTCTACAACCTGTGCGTACGTCCTCCTCGTGTTAATATCCGTGTCCCTGTCTCTATTCGGCGTGCTGGTCACAGTCCTGTTTACTTCCGGTAAACTGTTCTGTCGCGTGTAACTAGGTCTTGGCGTCGGTCCCCTAGTCGCACTATTACTTCTGTATTCCTGTCCTCGTCGTTCCCAATTCGGTCGAAAATTTCTGTTGTAGTCAGGCCGTCTCGGATAATTCGGTGTCCTGTTGTCAAACCTAACTGTGTTAACGTTTCGTTCTCGTATCTCTCTTGTCCGTCCACACATACATCGTCATATCTCTGCAAATACTCTAAAATGTCTCCCGTTCTGTGATGTTTTGTAAGGCCACGTGTTGTCTAATTTCCAGTTCAAAATGTCGTGATAGGTACTTAATAATCTGTCTGTCCGTCAATGGTGGATTCAGTTGTTTGGCCACACTGTACTTGCGGATGGCATATTGCTCCTAGAACCTGCAAACTCTCCCTTAAATTTTCCTGTAATCAAGTCGTCCCTAATCTGATCCTGTTTGTGATCACTCCAGTAATGTTGTAAAAATTTGTCTTCAAAGTCGTGATACGTGTCTATGTCCTGTCCTACTAAATTGTACCATGCTTCCGCGTTGTCCTTTAATAAAGCCTTTATCGTATTTAGTTTGGTCTGTTCGTCAAATAAATTTCCCACTAGATTTCTTACACTATTTATAAAAATTTGTGGATTTACCCTGTTATCGCCATAAAACTTCATGTGTTGGTCCAATGATACTCCACCTGTATAAAATCTGGGACCATCCCCCGTTAAATTTGACATGTTGTATTTAATACTACTAACTTCACGTTCTACCCTGCCTAACTGATCCCTACATGAGTCCGTTACTTCAGTCATTTTTACGTTTATTTCTTCTTCACAGAAAATGCGTACTTCGGACCTTAAATGTCCCATTTCCTGTCGAAGACCTGTAATATCACGTTCATTTTTTTCAACCCTATTTTCAACTTCCCCCATCTTTACGGTAAGACTATTTTTAAATTCTGAAACTTCTTGATTCGTCTTATCTATTTTCTGACTAATTTGTTCAAACTTACGATTCGATTCCTCACTCATTTCTCAATCTCTTCTAACTTCCTGCTCGATTCTTCCCTAGCTCTATTAGATTCATCGCTTAGCTGTTCTAATTTTCTATTGACTCCTCCATCGCTCTATTCGATTCTTCCCTAGCTCTATTAGATTCTTCACTCATCCTCTCTAACATTCTCAATATCATCTCGTTTCCTTGATCCCCTGATTCCGTCCTCGACTGATCTCTACTGCCTCCAGCATCTTCCATTTTAGAAATTTTCTCACACAATGCACTATCGTCACTTCCAATTTCCACTCCTTGACTCCTTAACCACTCTTTTCTCTGCATACGTTCTAATCACTCACACACACTCTAAAATACTCTTAAATTTATACACACACAAAAACTCTCTCTCTCAGATCGCCAGTTTCCTGGAATAAAATCACAAAATTTTATTTGGAACTCGAGCCCCACGTTGGGCGCCAAATTATGCTGTGAAACCTCCAAAATCCGTGAACTACGCTTTTCGCCTCGGCTGCTCACCTAATAATTATAAATCTCCTCATTCATAAAAATTAAACAACACATTCCTACCACAAACATCAACGTTAACTCTATTTACATCAATATTCAGAATACATTAAATTTTCAAATTAAATTTCAGCATAAAATTCAGTTTTAAAAGAATTTCAGGATTAATTTTATTATCACTTTAACGTGCATCCAGAATTAAAGTCCTTGTTGGATGCCTACTAATTAATATAACAATATAAGCAGACCGGAGTCTGAGTATAAAGGAGCATCTACCACCCTTTACGTTAATTAACCAGGTTCGTCTAATTGAGCTCAAAGACATACCCAAATTTTCATCATATTCCCGAACATCAAAACAAAATACCCTTTTACTTAAACAAGCAAATTTCATCTTAAAATTAAACTTTTATGGTTAGAACAATTTCACTAATGTCCATTTAAAGTAAATCAATTATAAAGTCATTCAATACACACAAAATGTCAAACAAAATAGTATAATTTACCTGAAGGTTACTGTCCTCGTAGCTTCAAAGTATCGTTTCTTTAGTTAATCACACCATTCAACAGGATTATATTTACGGCTTCTGATTCTCTACGCTTTTAAATTTTCTCCATCACCATCCATTCAAAGTCGTTTCTGGGCCTTTCCGAACTCATCTGTGTTTATCTGACCCTTGTTTCATGGATCCAGACACGTATTTGAACCATTTAATTATTAACACCCCGAAAAATAGCAAATAACTTCATGCTTCTGTCACCAATATACGCCAAAACTGCCTACTTTTGTGTATACATTCGTCGTTGTAAATTTTGCTAATTGGTACAGTGAAACTAAATTTTATTACCTTGTATCTAAGTGCACTGAAGTACATTCATGTTAACACGTAAATAACAAGCTATTTTGAATCACTAAAATATACTAGCAAACTTTAAATTATTTGATCAAACTAAAATGCACGGTTTAACATTTTCAATCAAGTCGCGTATGTACGAGCTTTTAACGCATCGAATCGTCAAAAGTCTCAGAGTCTAAGAGAGCTTGTTTATCTTCATCTCGGTATATATAGCAAAAGCCTGTCTGTCGGTCTGTTCCCCAAAACGGGTAATTCTAAAGAATTTTTCATGCCATGTTCCCAGTCTGCCGCTCACGCGTCGATTTTTACGAATTTTCACTCGCCCCATTCAAATCTCAGAAAATTTCCACACGGCACGCAAGCATGTCCGAGAAAAACTAATTGATTTTGTACAGAAATTGTTGTTTACCTCTGATATTTGCATCCTATTTTTAACCAATTGTGACCCCGTGACGTTGCTTAAATCCCGCCTTTTACAATATGTGTCTTTGCTTGACGCATTTTCTCTTTCCTTCTCTACCGTGTTCTTATTGGTGCAAATTGACACTCTTCATTATCGATTATTTCAGTCCACGCGGACTGTTATCTGGGTTTAATAAACCCGTATCGCACATTCTCGTGAATACTAAGCCCCGGTTTCTCCAAGATTCTTTGAAACATTAATTATCTGCAAAATTTACGCCGAATGTGATATTTAAACTACGCAGGTGTTCAAAATAATATTAATTCTCAGAGCTTTATTCCGTGGTATTTTAATCTTGGGTTTTACAAGTTTCTATAGGTATTATATGTTATTAACGGTTTAATTAACTCCAATTAAAATTGATTTCTATCCTTTTCATTTTAGCGAATACAACTTAAATATTAATTATTATAGGTACACTTTGTTTTACTACCGGTTACTTAAATAGAGTTAATTAAGATAAATTTTGCACGTAATTTCTCTTTGTTTAGAAATAATTACATTACACGCAGAGCTTTTCAATACTGCTTCTTTTGATATAAAGCGTCTTATAAATAATTTAAATTTCTTATTTTACTGAAACAACCGAGTTTATTTATGCTTCATGGTTTTAATAACGCGTATTATTTAATGAAATTCCTTATACACGGTGATTAAAATTATTTGATGTGATTATTTAATTTTCTACCCTGGTCTAAATATGAGTAATATATATATATATATATATATATATATATATATATATATATATATTATTCTTTCATTTTTAATAAATCAATCTAGAAATTCTATTCCTTTTTAACAAAATGTTATTAACTAAATTCAGATCAATTCATTCTATTTTACTAATCAGCATTTGATAACCGTATGTTAAATTTCTTATGGAATCAAGCAAAGAAATCTTTGTCTCGCCGGTACATATTTACTTATCAATAATGTAGTTCAAAAATAATATTCAAACGTTATAGGGCAAACAATCAAATTTATACTAATCACATGAATCAACATTTTTAATAAAACTATACTTGAATCTAAAGAGCGTTAGAATTTATAATTATAGTTAGATGTTATTTAATAATTTTTATTGTAGGAATCAAAAAAATTTTTAAACAAAATTTTTAAAGATGTATTTACTTATTTTTATAGCTGATACCAGCTGTAAAATACATCAACAACAAGATGTTTTTCTGAACATATGTTATCCGCACATCACCAAATTACATGATTTTTAAAGGTAATTTTTAAACGGTGTATGAAACTTCCATATCACTCAGACCAAACAAAATAATGAATTTCTACAACGTCCTCTAAATTATTATTCATACCAATAAAGGACCTCCATCTAAATTAAACCAATTCTACGAAATACAATATCATACTGTGGCGCTCCTTTACTGTTTCTCAAAACTTGCTGTAATTACAAATTTGTATTATCAAAAAAATTTAGTTAGATACTAACAGTTTTAGTACATAAAGTTTAAATAATTAAACATATTGTTTTGGAGGATTAGCAATTATCCATTGCTATCTGCAACTGCCATGTCATTAAAAACATGTTTTAACGACCCAAAGTCGTTGCTTACCAGACACGTGCTAAGCCACCATCTATATTACGTATCTCAATTCTCAACCGACAGGCATGATTATCACATAAAAGCTGTATTCCAACTAAACAAATGTATTATGACACTAAAATTTCCTGCAAAGCAGACAACCAACTACACGTCCACTGTCATTCAAACAACATTTTTTTCTAAAATTCGGATTTATTCTGTAGTTTATATCTTCAACTTTCTATCCCTACACCCCACCCCCACAGAACCCTATCTAACATTGACATCAGAATTACTAGGAAGGTATAGCTCCTAATATGTAAATTGCATTCAAGCTTACTTAGGGTGTAGAATCTGCTGCTCACGCGCAATACCGGCTAACACGTCTTCTAACCCCAGGAATTACTCTAGTCATCGACTTGATGACATAGACTATTGCTCTAGTTTGGTTAAGTCAAATCGCCATTTTATTTGAAACGAATGCCAAAGTGGTGTGCTGCTGCAACGATCTAAAATTCCCACGTGCAATTTGAAATCGTCAAATGTTATTCTTAGAGTTTATGAACCTCATTTCCTTGTAAAACAGTCATGGGAATCATATGTCTTAAAATAACAAATCATATACTTTATAAAATATAAATTCATTTTTTGTGCTACCGATATAGAAAACGTGTCTTTCCGATCATTTTCAGCTCGAAAAGTACGCAGTTGTCGAGCTAGATCGGCAAAGTGATATAAGAGAAAAAAAAAACGATTGGCGTTCCTATATGTGAACAATTACATTAAAAACAAATTAGGCATGTTACGTCAGTGGCCATGAGAGTACTGTTTTATCTGTCGGAAAGTTTTGGTGATCTAATTGTTAAAAGTTTGAAAATTATTTAAAAATTTAAATATTATTGTAGTTCTATTATTGTCAAATTATTTGTGACTGAACAAAGAATTTTGTATGTGCCACACTCGGAAAGTGTCGTTACAGGCCTCGCATACTTTCAGGGGTCTGCCTACGACATCGCCCTGAAAACCGCATGCTCGCCCTGTAAAGTACCATTTATTGAGCTTGGGTCGTAAATAACTATTTCCTACATTTCCTTTTGAAATGACTATACAATGTTTATATAGAATATTCACCAGTATGGTCACCAGAAACGAACTTAAACCTCTTTTTATCGAACAAATATTCTATAATTAGATTATCTACAGACCCAAGTTTGTTTTGCTCTTGCTTTCTTTCAACATAGTATTTGAATGCATCAACAAGTTTGATTTCCTTGTGGGATAACTTGTTATACAGTGTTTGCGGGCAGTAGGTATTTTATTATCGCAGAAAAAGGATGCCTTCGATATCCTACTCAGCTTTCAACTTGCGCATCGCCATTTTAATAGATGGCATTGGTTTTATAATAGAGTGCTTCAGTGGTACTAGTTTGTTAGACAATTTACAGTATTTATAGATTCGCGGTAATTGAAACTCGCTTTAATTAACTGAAAATTATTTTTTTCGTACCAACGAAAGCACTAAAGAGGATTCATTAAAGAGTTGTTCTAAACGGTGCTCTCAAATATACTAAGATTTCACTATAAGCGTACTAAGTATTGTATTTAAAATTGCACTAAAATTGTTATAAATATACTTTGAGAATGCATCTTTAATGAAATATTTTCATAAAAAATTTTAAAATGCTTAAATAAAGTATTTATTTTTTATGTCAATGAAAATTACTGAAAATTCCCACCTTCACTTTATATACAGATGGAGATTCATCCTGGAAAAGAACAAAGTTCAATTAATAATGGATAATTTTTATGTGTCTTCAAAAACAGAATTGTTTGACGGTATCTGACTGCAATAGCTGGCGACTTTCACCTTTAATTGCCGTTCGCATAGTGTTACGTGCAATGGCCTCGAAACTCTTAGCTGAGGCTTAATGTTTTGTAAACGCAAGGTACGTAATCTATAACGAAAAGTTATATTAATGTAACCATTTAAGGGCTAAGCGTTGCGCTCTTTATGGCTGTATTTCACTAATTAACATTTATATTAAAATCTTGTTTATAGGAATTAGAAGTCTAAACATACTAAAGATGCATCACCTAAAAATCAGTTAGTTCCTTTGAGAAGCCGAAGATCGTTTAATAGTGAAATAATAAGTTATTATAGTTGATCGTCTCACCCAAGGTATGTAAATATATAAAAGTTTTGGTCGTCGATAATGGTAAAAACTAATAATTTTTAAAAACAGGATTTAAGATTTAATGTCTGAGCATATTATGTCTTGCATTCTATGACCAGAAAGAGAGGGAAATATTTTAATGATGCTGTAGTGCGCACATTTTTTTAAATTACGTTTACAGCACTTGATTCTTATACAACTTGATAGATCTATCGTATCTGCTTTCAAAAATTCATGTAACAATAAAATTTTATTTTACACCAAGGACATTTCCTAATTTCACGTATTTTAAATGTAAATACAGATACCAGGTATTGGCGTGAAAAGAAACTAAATTAAGAGAATATTTTTACAGTTTTTGAAGTTATCTGCTATTAACAATTACTAAATTTAAGGTGTTGTTAATTGAGCACCTCATCTAGGAATCTATTGTACATCATATGATAGTCAAGAATTAAATTGGGTGGTTTAGTAAAGTATTCGCATCTTGGTTAATACAGGTTTGAACAAATTACACTACATAGAATTAGGTTTAAATTTCGAATTGTTGACGCCATAACAGGATTAACTCAAGCCATTGTAGAGCAGCACATATGCAGATCGTGAATAAGTATACGTGTTGCCTGATAAATTTGTGATTAATTTTATGTTCATAGGGGTTAGTCGTTCTTGAGGGTTTCTATACCATCTTGAAGTGTATTATTTAGATCAGAGATAAGTGGCTCCCACTATTTCAACAGCAATTCACTGATTAAATCCTTTAACTAAATTTCATCTTGTTCACAAATCGTTATCCCCACTCCTAAGATAACGATCACTGCCAACTTAGGTTTTCTTATTTCCAGAGTCAATGTTCTAACAGTCCAAATTCCGGGTTTTATATTAAAACAGGAAACCTAAGCTTTCCCTGTCATCATTATATTAAGGTAGACGTCCCAAAAGATAACGATCCAAAGGAATTGACATCGAAGGCGATACGACGATACAATTTTTTCTCCTCCACAATCTGAAAAAATGAACTCGTCATAGGTTGGTACATCCACCAGGAGTCCGTTACCTAAGCAAGAATGATTTGCTTGCACGGCACAAATGCGGGGTGGAATTTCCCAGTGCTAGTTATTTCGAGCAAAAATAGCAGCAGAGGTTTGATTGTCCGTTGCGGGGTTCATACTACTCAGAAGTACACCTATAACCTGGATGTTGAGAATTTTATGCAGTTTAACTTTTGGATCATCACCAGTGATAGATTTACTTTACCACAACACCCTAGTGGCAACAAACTGTTACTTACTTTTTCGTCCCACCGCACGGAGGGAATGTATCAGATCGGTAACTACTAGCCACGCGGAAAGTGTTGAACGTATTATAATATCTCTCCTTTAATGTCAGGACTTTCACATCTAATTGTAGCTTCTATTCACAGAACAGTGCACTTACTATACGATATGAAGTTAATGTAGCAATTCATAATTAGTTTTGTGCTGTTAACTGTTTGATTTCGTCCATACCTGTAAGTAAAATAAACATAGTATTTAATTATTTCTTGGTATTTTATCAAAAATTTAGAAAATTGTACGCTAAAGTGCTAAATCATTACTGCAGCACTTACACGAATACTCCAATTACCCACTGCACCGAAACTGTTATAAATTGTATCAAAAACGCAATTTTAAGAAGATAGCTATTTATGGAAAACAAAATGTTGCAAATCGTAATACTTAGACAAAATTTGGCTATAAAGTAGCAACAAAGCCTTCCTCTTTACCGAAATGTTTGAATTTGCAAATTTTCACTTGTTGCTTCGCCCTTGAAGCCGATGAATTCGAATAAGACACCGGGGACACTACGCTGTCATATTGAACGAAGTTTTAATTGCTTATCAGGCGACACGGTATACTTTTGTGAAAACTATGAATTTATCCCTAAAGATACGGACTTTTATACAGTGTTGTAGTATACGGAACATTTGGTTTATCCATTAATTGAAGAAGTTGAACACCACTGGTGCTAGTAGTTACAGTATAATGTATGTAAGGGCCGTCACACATGCAGCCACTTTCCCAATGCTCCACCCGTAGGTACTACATTGGTACTGGTAGTTACATTACATTTGATTTTCAAATGCTCCACCCTAAAATACTACATTGGCCAGGACGGAAGATTTCTCTTATATGAAAATATTTTATCAAGGTTGGAATCTTTAACGTGGATAACAACACACACACACACACACACGCACGCACGCACATACACACGAGACCTGCATTTTACCAATCATCCGAACGAGAGCGTATTTTTGTGAAAAATGCTCGCTTAACATTTTTCAAGCGGTCCGTATCGGGAATCAAACACGTGACCTTGGGCTTAGTAGCCATACGCGACAAACCAACTCAGACACGTAGCCACTGCTGGTAGTTACACTACATTCGATTTCTTAAAGCTCCACCTGAAAGTACTACATTGGCTAGGCGCAAGATTCTTTTATCTGGAAATTGTTTGAATTATGTCTACCCATTTCTATTCCAAGCAAGGTAGGGATCTTTAACGTGTATTACAACACCCGCACACGGGACAAATCACCTAAATGGTATGTGAATGGTGGTGGAGCTAACGCATCTCACTAACGTTTCGAGAATAACTGCCATATAGGCGGCAGGGACGTTCCGAACTACGTCCACAAAGACTGTGTTGATATTTACAATAATTTTACAGATTTTTTCTCGATTCTCAAAAATATGACGAACAATTGATAGAAATTGGCAACGCGAAAGAAACAATCGGATAACTAGGACTTGCAATCGAAAAGAAGTTAGATCTGCTGTCGCTCGGGTACACGCAGATATTCAGGCAGTCGATTTTTACGAGAGAGACAAACATTTATACAGACGCCTTAAGCCAAGAGATAACGGGAACTCGGGAACCGCATTTATCATATACCGGTTCCAGTGAAAGTATATCGTTATCAGATTAAACTTGCAGACTTGCGTACAAACTTTAGTGCGATTTAATTTCAATAGGGAAAGTTATAAAATATATAATTCGACAAAAGCGGAAGGCCGTTGTCTTTAATCACGACAGCAGATCCGCACTCTTAGCGCCAAGAAATATGAACGCTGCATTTGCAGATTTGCAGGCTGAAGTATGGTAAATAATTAGGAACGCGCAAAGATTCACAAAGATTAAATTTTCTTAAATTAAATTGTAAGACGGCAAATCGGCAACGATCGTTTCCTAAAATTGGGCAACAAAATCGGAAATGCCGTTTTAAAAATATCGATATATCGAAACCATGGATTAAATGAAAGCAGTGCAATACTTCGAATAGCCAATGGTTTGAAAAACGGAAAAGCACAACGTCGCGAAGGTTAAGGAGGAGCTTGATACTAAATTTGACGGTAAGTAGAAAGATCACCGTAAAAATAGATAACAAAGTGGTGGAACTTATAACCGTACATAAAGTATTCAAAACATACCTATTGTAACGCGTTCGCGTTACTTTAAACATAAAAAAGATAGACAGGAATAAATATTTAATTTTAGACGGTAGAATAAAAATGGACGCACCCTGTATATTAAGATTTTACGAACAATGAACGCTACATGATATTTCAATTATTTGGTTTTTAGAAAACATAATTTCAGTTAGGGCAGTTCGTATAATCAAAGCAATAAAAAAAAATTTCTTAAAAACAATGTGGTACATGTTAACCAAATAACAAAATAACGCAATGCATTAAGTAGGATAAACGTTGCAATAATTAAAACAGTATAAATTGCATAAAAATGCACACGGCTGAAATAAAAAGTTTCATAGAACATACAGGGTAATGTTCATAAATAAATACGTCGTATAGATTGCTAAATATGTGAGGCTAAAAATTAAGCTTAGAATAAAACACGGGGCGTCATACAATAAACGAAACCACAGAGTATACATTGATGAAGTAAATTAATGCTTGAGAAACGTAGAAACCGTTACAATGCAAAACCATATCTAAGACATGGCAAGACGTTTAAGGCCATTGTAACAACACAAAGTACGTGAACTTTATCTAGTTGACGCGACAATAACCTTTTATTCAGCATTGAGAGAATGAAATTTGTAGAAAGGATAATCAAATATACCAACTAAGTTTGACAACTTAAAAAGTAAAAACCGAAATGCAGCCACGACACACATAGCGTAGTAGAGACACGCGGAGTTAAAAGTGTGCCATATGCGGCCGTGGTGCATTTTGGTTGCAGTAAAGCAATATATGACCTTTACGTGTTTGTAGATTTAATTGTAACACCAGTGGAATGTAAATCCATTATGTAGTTATGGGATCGTAAATAAATGTAAGGGTTGAAACCTGCGAGTTTTCAGCAGTCCAAAAATGACAATTTGTTTATGTGAGTTGATGACTTAGTAGGAATGTGAACCATTAGTGTCCTGGCTGTCCTTATTCAGGCGTTGTAAAATTAACTCGAGTAAATAAATCTAATATAGAAATAGGTTAATGCCTAATTAAGATGCAAATTGTAGACGGTATTCGTTCATTTTAAGAAGTTGCCAAAATACTAACGCTATTGTTTTGTTGAACTATTTGAATAGTTATTGGTATGAAACTGTAAATAGAACATTTTCTACTTATGAATAATACGACGTGTATCATCATTTTTAGGGTTGATTCTACATGTGGTGTAGTGTTAGTTAAGAAGTGAACAACATGTTTGTATTTTTAAGGCACTATGGAATTAGGACCTGAAAAGCTGTATTGACCGACGTTATCGTTTATTGTTAAGTTGACATTTCTATAAATGGGATACAAAATGTAGCTACTAATATTCGTAAAACTAGAAAAATCAGTTTGACAATAGTGGTATTAATTTTTCTTTTAAGGTTTTAATTTTTTAGTAATACTTGACCAGTTTGATATTTGCAAAGTCAGTTTTTTTTGAAATGTTTGTATTCCTAAGGTAATTCCTTAATGTCAATGAAGGTGAAGTGTAAGTGGAGTTCTATTTGGACTTATCTATGAACTAGGTAAAAATAGCTAAATTTGTAAAAGAATATTCCGTCAGTTCAGTGTTGAAGTCCAATTTGGAAAGAGGTTCTTCTTTGTTAAAAGTTTCTTTGAAACGTCGAACGAAAATGAATGTTTTTCAGGTGTAATAGAATTAATTAAAATATAATGTGATGCAATTGGAAAACCAAAAGCAAAAGAGACCTGTTCGGAATAACGGTCATTCGTATAGGAAAAAATAGAGAAGGGAATGCTGAAGCGAGACGATTTGGTGCCCCTTAATTATGACAACTGGTTAAGCCTTTCGGTTTAAGTAGTTATTGTAACGTGGATTTTTCAGCGATTTCAAATGTTTCTTTTATTATTCTATTTTTTCCAAAGAAACCCACTTCTACGCCATTATAGTTAGCCGGTGCACCCTTAAAATGTGTTACTCCTTTTCAGAATAATTCTAAATTTATAACGTACAGTTCATTTTACCCGTACCACTACAATTGTTCTTAGCGAAAATGATCAATGCTATTGCAGAAGCATCTAGTACATATTGTTGGACTGCAAACCGGAAGAAGCAAATAGAGGCATAATTAACAGTCGATTAATACTAAAATAACCTAAATGGCCAATAATCTAGAAAAGAACGACAAACTCCCACAAGAACTGGAGTTCTGGAAACCTTCAAGAAATTCGCGGGTCATATTCGGGATCTAAATGAGAAGGTACATACGTAACTGGGAAACATTTAGGTACAGAGAGGATTGGGAACGGTGAAAAAGAACATGTGCTGCTTTTTATATGTAAATATTTGTAAGTAGAGTTTCATGAAGTAGACGAACTTGCTTCAAACAGCGAGGCATAGGCGACCGGATATTTTGTTGGTTTTCGTTATTACTAGCCAGATGAGGAAATTTTTACTTGTGCGCATTAGTTTCAAATCTTTAAGTTTTTTTCATTTATTTACGCTATTTATACTAATTGAACTCTAAAAATTTTAACAAAAAATTCGGTAGGTTTTAACTACCGCTTGTCGTCTTCGCTATTTTGAATTACTCCTTTGATATTATTCTACTAGAAGTTTGATTGCATTGGTTAATATGAACACCTATGCTTACAAGAACTGTCTGTTATTTGAACACTGACTGATCTGTCTCTAACCAAAATAATTGCAATAGAAGTACTGTCTGTTATTTGAACACCAACCGATCTACCTCTAACCAAAATAATTGCATTAGAAAGTAAACGAACAGTTTGTACACAAAAATGGTTGATGAGGTGGTCAGCACAGCATCCTGTAGATAGACTTGATTGACAGGTACAAGAGTTTTGCATTTAAGAGTTATTGAGATTACAATAGGACATCTCGATTATGTTATTTGCATAATTTCTGAAATATTGAATTATCTAGAATACTTGAAATGCATATAAATTGCCATCTTGAATATTGGAAGTCAGTTCTAATAAAGCTTTGATATATACTCTAATGCAAGCTTTGATTATAATATTAGTTCTAATTTAAAGCATTCATAGTTGTACATATGTGATATAAATTACTGTTAATATTAATTACTATGTGTGATATAAATTACTGTGTAGTTATATAAATTAATAATTAGTGCTTTGGTAGTTCATTATAATGCTTTGATAGTAAGCAACTAATCAGATAGCATTGTAGTTTTTATAAGATAACACTTGTACTGTCAGCGATTAGCTGGAAATAAATTGTTGGAAAAGTTTTTAGAATTACATTGTAGCCACGAGTTGTTGAAACGGCTTGTATAATTGGTTTGAAAGTTAAGAACTGTTGTTTGTGCAAATCAAATTATCTTTATATTATCATAATTCTACCCCATGTTTTCCCAATTACAGGCTAGAGACTAATCAACCTGTAACTACAGGCACCTGTGGTGCTTAATTTCGTCGGCTGCTGAATAAACGTAAGGTTGTACATTTTCCAACAGTGCACAAAAACACACATTTTTGACATATAAATTAGTATGGAAATAAATTGAAAAAAAGGAAGAAGAACATGATTGAGGATGAACGCGAAGGAATGTGCACAAGATATCTTCTTTCCAACACGGAGTGCAAATCTTACAAACTACAAAGCCCGATTAAAAATCATAAACAACTGCTATCATAATTACCTAAATAACAAACATAAATAAAGTGTAATAAATAAACAATCTAAATAATTTAGTGAATAAAATTATGTATAATTAACTAAATAAAGGCTAAACAATAAAAATCAATAAAATATCCACGGATCGATTACACTTAAACAAATGCACTAAAGCTAGGTAAACAAAACCAAATAAAGAAATTAAAGGGATTCGAATGTGTGTGGACCTTCCCTAGGATATTTATTAGTGAAGTGTGTTACGGTACTTGTGGCAGTCACGTTGAGCGCCAAATTTATGTCACGTTAATCTTGGCAGTCACGTTGGGCGCCAAATTTATGCTACGTTGGCTCGTAGCCGTGCGTAACACAAAGATATCACGGAATGACCGGATTCAATCGGAGAGTAGGGGGGGTTGTAGAAAGCACACTGACATATAATGTATGTGGCGGTAAGAAATTAGTAACCATACCTGCAAGAAAATTAGTTAAGCAAACCTGAAAAAAAAAGAGAATAAGCATAGCAGCAATAAAAAGTCTAAATTATTCAGTACTTTGTAGAATGTAAAAAAGAAACTGTTTAGATAAACTATATAATATAACAACGGTAAAAGCAATACAGAAAAATGTTTAGTACAAAGTGAGGTAATATTGGGGAGTAGAAGAAACGTTTCCTCACACACCAATTAAACATAAATCAGATAAAATTTTGACAAAAGATAAATAGATAAGACACAATTGGTATGAGTAATTCAGTAGTATTGATTTTTCTTTCTTTCTTTTTTTTCTCTATGTTTTAAAATAGCATGCAAGTCTATTGTAAAAGGTATCAGAACGACAAAGATATGGTAAAGCAACGGATAGATATTTAAAGTAATAACCAGTAGGAAATAGTTCAACTTACAAAAGTCCTTCAGCAACGCTTCCTTGCAACTGAAGTGTGGGATTCAACGATGTCCTGCACTAACGAAGCACTTCCCCCTTGACTGTGAGGGTGTTGATGGAACTTATCACACGTTACACTAATCACACCTACGTATTTCACTGGTGTTAGCAGCAGACATTATCACGCGTCGGAACTATGTAGCCTTGATAAATTTCTTGGTAATTCTATTTCCTAACACAATAATTTCGAAATATTCTGTAGCACTAGTTTAATTTCAACTGGGACCAAATGTATATTATTTTCATAAACATCCCAAAAAGCAGTGAGGAACTTCAACCAATACCTTTGTAAAACGGTAATCTGTTATATTTCGCAAATAACGAAATTTGCGCAAGCAATGATATATTTTAGATTCTTTGTTGTTAGAAAATTCAGAAACTACAGTATTACTGTATTTAAATAATCCAAAGTATGCGCTACTCTGAAAAGAAAAGGACCGCGAAACTAGATCGCACACACAATTTAAATATCAAAAGACAAAACAACTAAAAATGGGTAAAGCACGCCTAAACAATAAAACCGTTCGTCAAATGTTCCGTAAAGCACACGTGCCTCGAGTTTAACAAGCTCTACTACTTTTATTTTCAACAGAAAATCAACTAAAAACACGGCGCGCTTGTTCATGAACAATACGAGAATTGATACCGCAGTCATTCTCACTATTCTCAAAGCAGAAAGAAGCAGTATTTTTAACGTACTTAATATATCGAAACACAGAACAGAACTCTTTCCTCATCTGTTTATTCAACTCGTTGCTATTACAACCTCTTATCGTCTATTATCTAAACTTGTATATCCACTCATTATAATACGATGCATTCGCCTAAGGAGTTAATAAATATAAAATATAGAACTAGTAGTTACAGAAATGTACTTATTATTTGGGAAAAAGCGTAAAATGTTAAACTACAAAAATGCCCGTTACAAGTGACATATAGTAAATGAGAGTTGACCAAATATAAGGGATTAAACAAAGGGAGCAAAGTAAAAATATACTATTTAAATCATTAGACATAGACGATGCTTAAGTTCATGTTATACGAAGTATCCTATTTTAGGCTTCATTAATTAAGTTTGTTAAACAATTGTTGGCGTATTGTAGAAATTTTTATATTGTTATAGTAGGTCAGTTATAAGTCAATCATCAAGTCTAAATGCAACCTTAATGGTCGGTACGCTCTTTTTTTGCTGCTCTATAGTTTCAAGCTTTTTTAAGTCGAAACTAACTTTACAGAAGCCATAAACAGATGTAATTTTATACATTCAGCGCATGCCAATTAGATTTTTAAGGTTAAAACGTTTAAACCCAAAGTAGTATCTTCGGATGGAGCATCGGAAGCGTGTCCTCATAGTCGCGTTTGTACAAATTATACCATCCTTGTTCATTTGGAATAAACTTGGTACTATGAGTTTAACAGTAGAACGTTTGAAAGGTGTTGGCCTGTTGCAATTAACCCAGTATCTTTAAGCGGGGAAAACTATATTTTTATGTCACCGACGACTATGAAAAAATAAAAATAATAATTTTAACAAAAAAAAATGTATGTTCGTGAAAAGTCAACAACTTTTCGAATGAATTCAAAAATAACGAGACGACATATTTTAGATATTTTTTTGATCAGGGATAATCAAAATACTTTAGTTGTAGCGAGAGCGCTTTCTGGTTAACTTTGATTTTAAGTAGTTCTCAATTGAGGCACTATAACTTAGCAGCTGGTGCACATAGTGCAGGGTTATTAACCCTACATTTGACTTTCCAATGTTCCACACGAAAGTTCTACATTGTCCAGGGCGCGAAGTTTTTTTTTACCTGGAAAATGTTGGATTTTGCCGAACCCTTGCTGTTTCAAGCAAGGTAGGTATCTTTAATGCATGTGATATCAATCACAAATGGGACCTACATTGTACAACACAAACGAACGAGGGCGTACCTTTGAGAAAAATGCTTGCCTAACATATTTCAATCGGTCCATTTCAAGATTCAGACCTGCGAGCTTGGGATCAGCAGGCATACCCGAATCTATCTGATCCACGGAGCCGTCCTATGGGTTATTTGCTGCTGAATTGTTATTTAGATTTGTATTTGTAAAGTTTTAGCAAAATTAACAAACTGAACTTAACCGCATGTTTTTATGTAGGATAACTAGAGTTAAACCATTCAATTAATTTGTATAAGATACCAGTTACATATTTCTTCAAAATAAATTTTAAGGAGGCATAGAATCTTCATACGGAACTGTTATAACATCAAAAAAGTGCAAAGTTTCACTATGTAATTGAAGTTAATCTAACATTGAATTTAACAATTTAAGTAGAATGTGTATCTCTTAAAGCATTACCTCAAGTAGTGCAAAAATAGTCTTAAAGAGTGCAAGAACGACCTACAAGTACATAAACGTTATATGGTCAAGGCTGTGGTAATTATATTCAACACAAATATTCCTAACATCAAGTACTAACAGTACCTAGAAAAGTGAAAACGTTACACCAACACTGTTGTTAGAATGCATAATAATATGTAGTGGATAGTGAAAGTGAACCACAAATTCTATACGGTTAAACAAATCCTTTGCCAGCTCTGTTAATTACGCTAAATTAATGAAATGTATTTAGACATACGCAGTGAATGATCAAAATCGAAGATAAGTTTTTATGACATAACATAAAAAAGTAACTTAAATCAACAAAACATAAATAGTTATAAGCGACTACTACGAGGTGAGCTAATATTTACTCCGCCATACATAAACCTACGTCGTACTGTTTTTATGCGAGGTGTTAGTTGTTATAAAAAGTGAAAATGAAGACACTTCATGAAAGATATCAAAATTTTCAGGATTTAAGGTTTTCAATCATATAATTAATAATAATAATAATAATCTATACTCAGCGTTTATTGATTATCAAAAGGCGTATGATAGTATACCTCACTCCTGGTTGATAGAAATACTAAAAATATATAAAATTAACGAAAATGTTATAAACTTTTTGTCTTGCTCAACACAACTAAAGAGCACAATACTTCAGCTACGAACCAAAGACAAAATTATTACTTCCAATACTATTAAAGTAAATAATGGTATATTTCAAGGAGATTCTATAAGCCCTTTGTGGTTCTGTTTGGCACTTAACCCCTTATCTAGGTTATTACATGATACAAAATATGGCTACACAATCAACAACCCCACTAAAAAATGTCGCATAAACCACATACTATATTTAGACGATTTAAAAATATATGCCTCAACAGCTCACCAATTACAAAACCTCCTAGAAATTACAGAAAAATTCAGTCTAGATATTGGAATGAAATTTGCAGTAAATAAGTGCAAAACTCAAAAAATTGAAAAAGGAAAGCATAGCCTACATGAAGGATACAATCTAGTTACTGCAAATGAACACATAAATGCACTAAAATTAAACGAGGAGTACAAATATCTGGGAATTATACAGAGAACCAAAACTGACCATACAAAAACGAAAGAAATATTAAAGTTGAAATATAAGGAACGCTTAGAAGAAATCATGAAAACTCATCTAAATGCCAGAAACGTATCCAAAGCAGTTAACACCTATGCAATACCTATCTTAACCTATTCATTTGGCATAGTAAACTGGAGTAACACCGAACTGGAACAACTAAACCGACTAACAAGGACTACAGCCACTAAATACCGAATGCATCATCCAAAATCTTCTGTCGAACGTTTTAATATTCCGCGTTCAGAAGGCGGTAGAGGATTCACGGATATCTATTCTCTCCACTACAACCAAATACATAAAATCAGAGAATACTTTTTACTAAAGAAAGAAACGAGTTTACTATATTACTCTATCGTAATAACAGATAAGAACATAACACCACTTCATTTAAGTACAAAAAATTTTCATCCATTGGACAAAGTTGAAGATAGTGTTGCTAAACAAACAAAATGATCAAGCAAAGAACTACACGGACGATTCTTTAACCAGTTACAAGAAACCAACGTAGATAAATTGAAATTAAATGAATGGCTTAAAAAGGGAAATACTTATGCGGAAACTGAAGGCTTTATGATTGCAATCCAAGATCAAGTAATTAAAACAAAAAATTATTTGAAATACATCATAAAGGATCCTACAATAGAAAATGATAATTGCAGATTATGTCAATCAGAAAGAGAAACAACGGATCATATAATTGCAGGATGCAGTACATTAGCACCTCTTGACTATATCTATAGACACGATGCAATATGCAAGATAATACATCAAGAACTAGCCTTGAAATATAAATTGATAGCCCAATACACAACCTACTTTAAATACAATCCACAACAGGTTTTAACGAACAGCCGACAGACTCTTTATTGGAATAGACAAATTACAACTGACAAACGTTTACTACATAACAAACCAGACATCATACTTAAAATCCATGATTCACGAGAAACATATATTATTGATGTAGCAATCCCACTGACACAAAATTTAAAGAAGAAATACAAAGAAAAGTGCGAAAAATATCAAGCTTTGGCACATGAAATAGAGAACATGTGGAAAGAAAACATCGTTAAAATTGTACCAGTGATCATCTCAGCAACAGGAATTACACCTAAAAGTTTTTTTGATAGTTTAAAGTTACTACGCATTGACAAAGATATTCACCTGCAAATACAAAAAAGTGTAATAATTAGTACAACCGTCATCACCAGAAGATTTTTACAACATTCATAGCATAAGCAGAAATTGTTACTTTAGTTTGACTTTGTCCACTAATGTATTAATCCCAGATATTTAAATCTGTGAATAAAGAGATAATAATAATAATAATAATAATTCAATTCAATTCAATTCAATTTTATTTACAACTTTGTTCTCTTTTCACCATAAGCTAACTCCATGAGTTGCTTGACATGGTGTTAAAACTATATATATACATTCGTTATCATCATCATTTTGTTTTCGACCTTACTTAAGGTCGGTTTGACGCAGCTCTAACTTCTTTTCTATTCTGTGCTACTCTAAAAAGCTCTACATACTCTTCATAACCTAAATTTCTAATAATTTGACTAATATAGTTTGGTCTAGGTCTTCCTATATCCTTCTATCTTTTTCCTATCCAGCTGTATCTACATAGATATTAGCAACCTGATGGTTGTTAAAGAACTCTAACATGTTTACATGATTACCATTTATAAGGAAATGAAATATAACCTGGTTATCCGCTTCAAAAAGGAAAAGTGTTAAATTATATGTTATGGTAAGGCTTAAGCAACGAATCGCTGCCAACATGTCAGACCGCTACCTAATTGTGAGTTATGTCATGGTGACGTTTATTAAATTATATGTTATGGTAAGGCTTAAGCAACGAAACGCTACCAACATGCCAGACCGCTAACTAATTGTGAGTTATGTCCTGGTGACATTTAGTTAACTGATTTTTATTTTTTTTTGTTTTGTTTTCGAACTTACTTAAAGTCGGTTTGACGCAGCTCTAAATTCTTTTCTTTTCTGAGCTAGTCTAAAAAGGTCTACATACCCTTCACAACCTAAATCTCTAATAATTTGACTAATATAGCTTTGTCTAGGCCTTCCTACTCTATTTTTATTTGGTAGTCTATAATCTAAGACTTTACTAAATAGTCCCTCATGTCTTAACTGGTGCCCTATCATTCTATCTCTCCTGACCTTCAATTGTTTCCACATACAGGGATCCTCACCTATCCTTCTATAAACTTCCTCGTTTGTTACTCTATCTGTCCAACTAATCTTTAACATTCTCCTATAACACCAAGTTTCAAAAGTTTCTATCTTTTTCTTATCTACTTCTTTAATTGTCCAAGTCTCACTACCGTATAGTAGAACGCTCCATACGTACGACTTTAAGAAACTTTTTCTATTATCTAAACTAATACTATTAGCTATTAGTAAGTTTTTCTTTTTTAAAAACATTTTTCTAGCTTGAGCTATTCTAGCTACTATATCCCTTCTGCTACGTCCATCCTTTGTAATTATACTACCTAAATAGCAAAATTCATCTACCTCCTCTAACTCGGTATTACCTATTTTTAATTTTGGTTTAGAACTAGGCTGTAACTCACTTGTCATTATCTTTGTCTTTACTGAGTTAATTCTCATACTATCTCATACATTCGTTATAATCTAGAATATTTCAAAAAGTATATAAAATAATTAATTAATAATACATAATATATTTGTTATATAAACTAAATATCACCTAGTAACGAATGGTCTTCTTTTATTACACAGTATAACTTTAGAACTTTCTGCGTATAGTTCTTGTTCTGACTCAACTCTCTCTTTATTACTATTTTCTACATTCAGTTCTCCTGCATTTCTTTTGTTATTTATTATCCATTTGGCATACATATTTACAATTGCCTTTTTTTATAATTTTTATTAGAAACATTTCAGGATTTTAATTTAACAATTTAAAAAGCTGAAGAAAACTATTTTTAAAATTTAGTGTTTTATTCCAAAATGTTGTTTAAATGCACTTTTACTTCTTGTTTTAAAGTTTTCATATTAGTAAAATTTTTACATTGGTCTGGCAGTTTGTTCATTAAAGTAGGTACAAGATGTGCTAATGTCCTTTTCCATAGTTATTTTTACCTGTGGTATCTTATATTTAATTTCCCGTAAGTTATATATACTTTCCGCTAGTGTAAGGTATTCACTGTTAAAGAAATTATTTATTATTATTTTGTAGTGCAGTATACCTTTAGCAGTTAGTAATCCAATGGTGTTAATTGAATTTCTACATTCATCTTTTTTCTTGCGTCCGTTAACCAATTTCATTAACCTATTTTGTATTAGATGTACTTTTTTTATATATGTGTCACTAGCATGTCCCCAACCTTCTAGACCGTACCTTATTATAGATTCCGCTAGTGCTACGTATATTGTCTTCCTTACACTAAACGGTACTACATCAGTAACATAGTATAGTTTCGCCATTATAGGTATTAATTTATTACAAACAGTTTTTATTTGTTCGTCCCATCTGAAGTAGTTATCTAAAGTAATCCCCAAATATTTATAGTATATACATGTCGCAATTTCCTTGCAATTATTATTATCGCATTGTATTCCTATTATTTGCTTTTGAAAACACGTACACGTATGCAATACAACCATTGGTTTTTCTTGTTTCTTTATGTATGGCGATGATATATGCATGATTTTTGTTTTATCTACGTTTATGTTTAAATAATTGTCATGCGACCATAATACGACCGCGTTCATATCGCTTTGCATATTTTGTTCCGCTGTTTTAAATGATTTGTGGTTACTTATTAAAAGTATGTCATCGGCAAACATATATACCACACAGTGTTGAATGACTCTTGTTAGATCATTGACGTATATATTAAATAAAATAGGCCCAAGGATTGACCCTTGTGGTACCCCGATATCTGAACTCTTTTCGTCGCTGATGGTGTTATTGATTTTAACTACAAACTTTCGACTATCAAGATAGCTTTTTAACAGGGCTAGTGCTGACTCTGTAAACCCAATTTTTTCTAACTTTGCTATTAAAATTTGGTGATTTATTGTTTCAAACGCCTTTGAATAGTCTATAAATAGACAAATAACATGATTATTGTTATGCAAATTTGTATAAATTTCGTTAGTAAAATTGGATAGCAATTTATTAGTGCCACGTCCTCTTATGAAACCATACTGTTCTTTATTGATTTGAATACTATTATTTATGTGTTTGGCAAGATGTTTTTCAAAAATTTTTTCTATTACTGGTAGTATGGATATAGGTCTGTAATTAGAAAAATCAGTATAACTGCCTTTTTTAAATATCGGCCTTACAATCGCAATTTTAAATTTTTTTGGTACGCTTTTTGTTTCTATTATAATGTTAATTAGATTTTTAATTAAGCTTCCGATATCGTTTTTTAGAAAAATAATGTCCTGTGCTCGTATGTTATCGATTCCGGGCGATTTTTTAATATTAAGCGCTTCAATTTCTTTTTTTTACGAAGTCTTCTTCTACCGATGGAATTTCAATGTTATTTCGCGGAATTTCTTCTATATAATCGTATGTGTTATTTCTTAATTTTACTGTACACTGATGAATTATGTTATTTACATTATTACTAAAAGTTTGAGCAAATTTACACGCAATAGTTTTATCGTCGATGTCAGATATATGGCATTTAATAAAATCATCTATACTTCGTTTTTTGCTTTTCCTGTAATTTCGTTTATTAGAGCCCATATGTCCTTTGTTTTGTTGGTCGTTTTCTGAAATTTTGATGTATAATATTTATTTTTTTCCTTTTTTATTGTTGCATTTAACCAATTTCGAAATTTTTTATATTCTATTTTGTCCTTTTCTGTTTTCGTGCTGCAGTACCTTTTAAACATACAATCTCGTTTTTTATCAATTTTATTAATGTATGTTTCATCCACGGTTTTTTATTTTTGATGCTGTGTTTTCGGTGTTGGAATTTTTTGTTTGTGTAACTTGACAAGTTTCACATGCCTCGTTAAATTTGTTTATAATGCTATTGTACAATGTATTAGAATTTTTATGTTCGCTTAGTTGTTGAACGTTTATATTGGATAATTTAACTTTAATTAGACGTTCGTTCAAAATTTTTTTCCTGTTTGTACATGTTGTTCTATTAACTTCTGTTTGAAAAGTTAGTTGGGCTGCGGTCATGTAGTGATCTGATATTTTCGACTGTATCACAGCAGAATTTATGTGTTTGTACTTTCCTCGTACATAAATATGATCAATACAGAAGGCTACCAATTTCCCACCAAACAATTCTTGACGTGTATAGTCCAAAATGCATTTATATAAACCGCTTGATGTTAATAAAATTTGATATTCCATTTCCGCGGTATAAAAGTTTTTACCAAGTAAATCTATGTTAATATCTCCTCCAAAAATGATATAGCTAAAATCATTACATGCTTGCAACTGTTTTTGAAGTTCTTCCACAAAATCGGTAACACTATTATTTGGAGGTCTATAAACTGCAATCAAATTTATATATTTTCCTTGAAATTGTAATGACCCCTGCACATTTTCGTATGATAGTGATTGGTATATCGTTTCAGTAAATTCTAAACCCTTTTTAATATATACTAATATGCCACCACCTCTACAAGCCTCTCTTAATTTATAAAACATTTTTATATCCATAATTTGAAAATTTGAGACCATATTTTCCTCAATAGATACTTTTACTAAACTATAATAATAATAATAATAATAATAATAAGGATTTATAGTACATTAAATTAAAAATACCGGTTGAAGAACGTTTAATAATCTAAATATTGTGACCAACAGTGTAGATATATTCATTACGAACTTATTATATAACCAAAATGGCGGAAAATAGTGATAGTGACATTTCTGACAGTTCTACAAATCAAAATAATACAAAGGAATATCCTCACCTTAGGAAACGATATTTAACAAGTAAATATCCCGCAGATAACCGCTTAACCGGCTTTATAAAGAACAACAACTGGCATATATCTACACAAGATAAAAAGGAGGTAGGTTCTTGCTTTAAAAACAACTTAGATACTAAAGTTATAGGCATAAACAAAGTTTCAAATACAAATTTAAGTTTGAAACCTTCAAATAGCAATAAATTGGAACATCAACAAGCTAAGATTGTTGATATACCTGCTAGTATACCTCAGGTAAAAACCAGAGGTTCTAACAGAGCAACTACAAAAGTCCGTTATAAATGGCAACGTATAGATAATTGTGATATTATACGGGCATACGAAATTGCTACAAAATGCGTATCCGATAAAATGGGTTATTGTGATAAATTGTACTTACAGTTTAAGATGCTTAGACCAGATCTGGATCGATTTACAAAGCAAAATATAATTGATGGATATAGATACATAGTAAGTAAACCAGTTATTACAATTACTGAACAAAACATTATTAGAGATGAAATATTCCGTATTTCATCATTAAACTCAAGTTCATCTTTCAAATTTCAACATATAGAAGATGATTCAATGAAAGTAGAACCTAATGAACAAATGATTAATAGAAAACCATCACAGATTGCAATCCATATATACACAAATGAAGAATTAAAAACTAAACAAGACTTGCATGATAGTTTAAAGTCCAACATATTCAAATACTTTGGTACAGATCCTAATTCCCGTCCACCATTACCAAAAATACATCCTAATAAGTACACTTTTGAGCTACTAGACATTTTAAACGAAATTATTACAGATGAAAGTATTACATCTTTTGAATCACTTCAACTACATGCATACTGCACTGCTGTAACTGTATTAAAAGAAATGGGATTTAAAGTTCCTCACAACACTAGTAAGAAAAGAACCGAAAAAATACCTACATGGAAAACGAGAATAGAAAACAAAATCTCATGCTTTCGAAGCGATCTATCAAAATTATCCATTTGGAAACAACGACGCAATAATACTAAATGGAACCTTCAAAAACGCATACAAAAGATTTTTAAAGATCAAAAGCTAAACACAAGAAATACCGATTTTGAAGATCAGCTCGACATATACATTAATACACTAAAACAAAAAATATCAGCTTTAGGCAAAAGATTAAGGCGATACAAAACATCAATCAAAAGGAAAAGCGACAACAAATTATTTGGTTTTAATCAGAAATTGTTCTACACCAAACTTGAAGAAGAGAATTTTAAAGGAACGCCCCCAGACTTAACAACAGTTGAACGATTTTGGTATCAGCAATGGGCCAACCCTGTTAGTTATAATCCCAAAGCAAAATGGATTGAAGAAGAATTCAATAAGCATAATATCAAAATGGATGATCCTATAACAACGATAGAAGAACTCAATTTCATTATAAAAAAACTTCATAACTGGAAAACAGCAGGACCTGATGGAATTCAAAACTTCTGGTGGAAATATCTAACATCCTTACATTTGCCCCTAACAAAATTGATAAATAAAAGTTTATGTGACCCATCCATAATTCTAACACTTATGACACACGCAATAACATACTTAAAACCAAAAAGTACTGATACGGGAAATGTTAAGAATTATAGACCTATTACATGTTTAAATACCGTTTACAAAATTATATCATCTGCAATAGCTCATAAAATCCAACCATACGTATCAAAATATGCTATTCTATCAGAAGAACAAAAAGGATGTAAGAAAAATTCTAAAGGATGCAAAGAACAACTTATAATTGATGCAGTAATAACAGATCAAGTTAGACGACAACACAAAAACATATCAATAGCTTGGATAGATTATCAAAAAGCGTATGACTCTATTCCACATGACTGGCTATTGAAAACCTCAAATATTTATAAAATACATCCAAAAATTATATTATTATTAAAAACAGTAATGGAAACTTGGCGCACACAAATTAGTTTAACGATAAATGACCAAAAAATAAAATCTAAACTAATTCCCATAAAACGCGGAATATTCCAAGGCGACACGTTAAGTCCATTATGGTTCTGCCTAGCTCTTAACCCATTATCAAATATCCTAAACAACAGCAAAATGGGATATAAAATAAGTAACAATAGAAAGACGCTCTACACTATAAATCACCTATGGTACATGGACGACCTAAAGTTATATGCCAACAACCAACAAGAACTTACATCTCTACTAAATATTATCACTCAATTTAACACAGACATACAAATGAAATTCGAAATGGAAAAATGTTCCTACATCAACATTAAACATAGAAAACTTGAAGGCTCACTAGAATTAGTCCTATCACTTCATAATTTAAAATTTCATGCACTAAAATTAGAAGAAAGCTATAAATATCTTGGCCTTCAACAATGTCTTGTAAAAACTAAGGGGACCAAACTTGCTTTTCAAAATAGTTTCAAACACCGCCTACATAAGATATTGAAGACAGAACTGCTATCCAAACATAAAATTAAAGCTATCAATACATGGTGCATTCCAGTATTAACATATACTTTTGGCATTGTCAACTGGTCTCAAACAGATTTAGACAACATTAACAGATTAGTTCGAACAACATAAACAAAATTTAGAATGCATCATCCAAAATCAGCTACAGAAAGACTATACTTACCACGCAGTGAAGGAGGGAGAGGACTGCTAGATATGAAAACATGTGCAACAAACAAATATCTACATTAAAAAATTTCTTTTACGCAAAATCGCTCGTCTCTGATTTACACAATGCAATAGTAAAGTGTGACAAAAATTACCCCCCATTAAATCTCGCAAATGAAAACTTTATACCACAAACACTCCCCATTCAAGAAAGAATCGAAATATGGAAATCTAAAGCCATTCATGGAAAGTTTCCTCATAGCCTAGAAAATGCAGACAAAGAAGGTTCAGTGCGATGGCTAAAAGATGGCTTTCTTTTTGGCAAAACAGAAGGATTTATTCATGCAATCCAGGACCAAGTTATTGAGACCAACAATTATAAAAAATATGTTGAGAAGCATTTGGTTGAAGATCAATGCAGAATGTGTCACCACGCATCAGAAACCATTGATCATCTCACTTCCGGTGGCTCAATGCTAACTAATACAAAATATCTTTCTAGACATAATAAAACCACAAACATAATCCATCAAGCAATAGCAATCAAACACAAATTAATTACAGAAACAGAGGAATCACCATACTATAATTACAAACCTAAACCAATATTGGAAAATCATCAATACAAATTATATTATGACGTTCCAATACATTCAGATAAAACTGTTATGGCAAATAAACCTGATATATTACTGCATAACCTACAAGATAAGACAGCTCTTGTTATAGATGTAACTCATCCAGATGATCATAAATCAACAAAGCTGAAGTCGAAAAAATTGCCAAATATATTCCACTTATAACCGAATATAGAAAAATATATAAACTAAAATCCATAGAAGCTATACATATAGTAATTATTGCAAATGGACTAATTAACAAACACCTTTCAAAAAATATTACTAAATTACAATTAAACCCTAACATAATCATACCAGCAGCTCAAAAATCAGTTATCCTTGAAACATGCCGTATTATCCGCACGGTGTTAAATATACCACATGCCGATACAGAATAAGGTTTGCAAATAGCCCTTTAATTCTGTAACACCAGTTGAGAAATTACTGAGAAAAGAAAAGAATATAATAATAATAATAATAATAATAATAATAATAATAATAATTAATAATAATCAATTAATCAATAATAATCAATAATATAATATCACAAGTAATAATAATAATATATAATAATAATCACCATAAGCTAACTCCATGAGTTGCAAATTGACATGGTGTTCAAATTCAAATGTTATATTACATTCGTTATTTAATCTACGAATATACACCTTAAGCTAACTCAACGTATGCTTGACAAGGTAATTAATTAATAATTTATAATATATTTGTAGAGTATGCCTAACTGATTAATATCCCTAGTAAATCTAAATAGGTACAACTTCTACTATACACATATGATTTTAGAACTTTCTGCGTATTAGTCCTAGTTCTTGACTCAACTCTCTCTATATTACATAATTTATCCACATTCAGATTCTCCTGCATTTCTATTAATTATTTATAAGATCCAAGTTAAGCATACAAATTACTATCATATTTATGCTATTTTCTAGTATTATAACTTAACTAATATGTAGAAACATTAATCAGCTAATGTTTAATGTTAATGTGTAAGCTTAGTTACAAGCTTAAAATTATTTTTGCGTTAATTAAATCATTTATACATTGCTATATTCTACAATGTATGTAAGTAACTTAAGATAATGTACAACTTAGCAATTGAAACGTAAATTAAACATCGAATATTAATTTTAAAATAATAATGTAAATGAAACATTAATACAGTTACAAAGGAATTGGCAATTTAATCCTGATTCTGTACATGTATGTAGCTCTAGTTAACTGCATGATTATTGCTAAAAGTAATAAAATATGATAGTTTAACCCTCATGTACGTGATCTGATATTAATTCGACTACTATTACATTAGAATTTAACTAAGTATGTTCTTCAGATCACTTCTTCAACTTAGTCACATTTACAAATATTTTACAATACAAGTCAGGCACATTTCATTAATTTAGGAACAATGTATGAAAGCGTTCCTTTTGAGTATTCATTATGAACACGCGGTACAATATACTTTTCATGCCGCAGTTCATATCCAAAGCTTTGTTTAATCAAATATGACGATAGAAAATAGTTCTCCATTACTATTTTATAAAATAGTAATGCTCTTATACCTAAAAGGCTACATCTATCAAAAAGTTCGTTTAGCTTAACGCCTGAATCAGAATTGCAAACTATTTTTAAAATTCTCCTTTGTATTTGCTGTATATGTTTAAGATAACAATCGGTTGCATGTCCCCATGCTTCCAGCCCATACCTGATTACCGACTCTGCCAATGCTAGATATAAGGTCTTTTTTACATTAAACGGTACAATATCTTTTACATAATATAATTTCGATAATACTATTTTAAGTTTATTACATATGTCTTTGATATGGTGATCCTAACGAAAGTAGTTGTCAACTCAGATATTTATAAGTTTGGCACGGTCCAACATATTTACAATCAGTAAAGCATGTCTAGTTTAAATTTTTTCTGCAACTGAAAGCATTTACACGAGTGAATTTTAACTTTAGGTTCTATTTGCTGATTGTAGGGTGTAATCATATGCATTATTTTTGTTTTATCCGTGTTAACTACTAAACAATTGTCATGCGACCATTTAGTCAAGCTATCGAGATCGCTTTGCATATTACATTCTGCAACCTGATATGATCTATGTGCCGATATCAATAGTATGTCGTCTGCAAACATTAAAACTTTACAGTGTTTTATTACCTTTGGCAGTGCGTTTATGTAAATGTTAAATAGTAGTAGCCCAAGCACCGAACCTTGGGGTACACCCTTATCTATTATAAATTCCTTACTATGGTGATTATTGATTTTTACTACAAATTTTCTATCATGTAAGTAGCTTTTAAACAACTGAAGTGTAATTCCCTTAATTCCCAGAGTACGTAATTTGTTTAACAAAACAATGTGATTAATTGTTTCAAACGCTTTTGTATAATCAACAAATAAACATAAAATATGCATATTATTCTTCAGTTTGGCGTACACATAATTTGAGAATTCGGAAAATAGATTGTTTGTCCCCAAACCTTTTATAAACCCGTATTGCTGTTTAGAAATTATAGAATTATTCATCAAAAACTTATTCATTTCACTTGCTATGTATTTTTCAAATACCTTTTCTATTACAGGAAGTATTGATATTGGGCGATAGTTATTGTAATCCATGTATTTGCCTTTTTTGTGAATTGGTTTAACTATTGATTTCTTTAACTTATCTGGTACAATTCCCTTCTTAAGCATTTGGTTAATTAAATGTGTAATTACAATATATATTTCGTCATTCAAGAACACAATATCTTTAATTCTTATGTTGTCATACCCTGGAGATTTATTTATGTCCATTTTCTGTATCACATTTTGAACAAATTCTTTAGTTGTCAATGGTATGCGGAAGCTGCATTTCGTATTATATAAAATATTAATAGGTTCTGCATGTTTTAAGCTACAATGATGTTGTACCGTTTTAACACCGTTGTAAAAGTACTCAGCAAATTTATCTGGTAATTGGTTCCTATCTTGTAAAGGCATTGCTTTAGTTACAATATCGTCTACACTAGGTATTTTTTCCTTTCTCAATACACCATTAAGAGCGGCCCAAACTTCTTTAGGTTTTCTACTATCAAAAGTAAATTTTTGTTTATAATAATTATCCTTTTCTTTCTTTATTCTTAAATTTAGCCAATTTCTATATTTTTGTAAACTATTCTATCAGCTTTACTCCTAGACAGCTTCCAAACGTTAAATAATCTATCTCTATTTTTAACACACCTGAATAATGCATCAGACATCCAACTCTTTCTAAATTCTCCTCTATTACCGCATATATTTGTTTCCTTTTTGTACTGTAGCTTTTGCTATATATATTCTTAAATATATTTACAATTCTATTATATAAGATCTCCGGATCTTTGTTAATTGCATATTCCTTTTAGATCACATAATAATAATAATAATAATAATAATAATAATAATAATAATAATAATAATAATAATAATAATAATAATAATAATAATAATAATAATAATTTTCAATTTCAATTTTTTCAATTTCAATTTCAATTTATTCACAAGTTTGTTCTCTTTTCACCATAAGCTAACTCCATGAGTTGCTTGACATGGTGTTAAAACTATGTATATACATTCGTTATAATCTAGAATATTTCAAAAGTATATAAAATAATTAATTAATAATACATAATATATTTGTTATATGAACTAAATATCACCTAGTAAACGAATGGTCTTCTTTTATTATACAGTATGATTTTAGAACTTTCTGCGTATAGTCCTAGTTCTGACTCAACTCTCTCTCTATTACAATTTTCCACATTCAGTTCTCCTGCATTTCTTTGTTATTTATTATCCAATTGCATACAAATTTACAATTGCTTTTTTATAATTTTTAGTAGAAACATTTCAGGATTTTAATTTTGTGTAACTTGACAAGCTTCATATGCTTCGTTAATTTGTTTATAATGCTATTGTACAATGTATTAGAATTTTATGTTCGCTTAGCTGTTGAACGTTTATATCGGATAATTTAACTTTAATTTGACGTTCGTTCAAAATTTTTTCCTGTTTGTACATGTTGTTCTATTAACTTCTGTTTGAAAAGTTAGTTGGGCTGCGCTCATGTAGTGATCTGATATTTTCGACTGTATTACAGCAGAATTTATGTGTTTGTACTTTCCTCGTACATAAATATGATCAATACAAGAGGCTACCAATTTCCACACCAAACAATTCTTGACGTGTATAGTCCAAAATGCATTTATATAAACCGCTTGATGTTAATAAAATTTGATATTCCGTTTCCGCGATATATAAGTTTTACCAAGTAAATCTATGTTAATATCTCCCCCAAAAATGATATAGCTAAAATCATTACATTCTTGCAACTGTTTTTGAAGTTCTTCCACAAAATCGTTAACACTATTATTTGGAGGTCTATAAACTGTAATCAAATTTATATATTTTCCTTGAAATTGTAATGACCCCTGCACATTTTCGTATGATAGTGATTGGTATATCGTTTCAGTAAATTCTAAACCCTTTTACGAATTGAAGTTATACAATTGTGGAAACTAAAAAATCTTTACATCATACCACTTGTTATTTCAGTTGATGGTATAACTTCAGTTCATTTTCAAAAGAATTTGGAAAAACTACAATTACCTGTAAAACTACACTCAATATGTTGTAACAGTCATTCTATGACCGCTACAAAATTAATTCAATTTCTGTATATAATTCTGTACATAAAGTTGTAAATGTCTAGTAATAAAGAAATTCATTTATTTGATTGGTGTAACGTTGAGGAACGCACTGTATTGTCAAAAGGAAGAAAGTTATTTTAAGGAAATTTAATCTTTGTTTAAACTATATGTCAATGTTTGAAGGCGTAGTATCGCATCAATGTGTTGTATAGAGTCGGAATATCAGTACTTGTTTGTTAACATGATAGCAGGCTGCGCGGACATAATTATTGATTTTACGAACAGAAGAACGTTAGGTCGCACGAAAACACGCTTGGTGGCTTACTAAATTAAAAGGGTTTTCAGAGTTGAAACTACCCGAACTTACGTTGTAAGGATTTGTAGAAAAGGAAATGGTAAGCACACCTAAATTTACTGAACGGATGTTTCTAGTTGTTGGTACAAATTAAAATTCCACATCTGTTCGGACCGCTTATCGGAAAGATAGTTTGGCGTGGAGCGTCCATCATTTGTAAGTAATAAACTTTGTCCTTATGGTATTAATATTAAATGCTTTAGATATTAGCACTTCTGTCTATATTTCAACAGAGCAAGAATTTATTGGTATTGTATAAGAACCCTTTTTAACGAAGGTAAAGAGGAGTTATAATTAACAGGTGGTTAATTGTATTATTGCAGGGTTTTTAGGTTGTCCTGAATTATTAGTTGTTAGCGCATTCGTGAGTTTGTGAATGTCTTTCTGCGTTTGGTTATGGAATTGGTAGTAGGGTTGAAGCAGAGGCTTAATCGCTAGTTGGTACTGCTGACGCTGGATATTGGATCGGCTGTTCGGGAATCCAATTCATCGGTACAGGTTCATGTCCAAAGGGGTGATCGTGAGTAGCCCTAGAAAATAGTTTACTTGTGGTGCCGAGTAGTAAAGTTATTTATTTTAAACTAGAATAAAATATTGATTGGTCTTAAATTTTTCATAACTGAGAATAATTATTTAAGGGTGAAGGGATTTATATGTGACAATTAACTATCGATAAAAATGTAAAGATTATAAAAGAATATTGCTATTTTTAAGCCTAATTGTGAACACAATTTGCGCACATTGTGGGATATAAATATTTGGTAACTTATATTCACAACACTCAATTTTAAATTTTAATACGAGCCTAGAGGCTTTTGTCTTGAGTTACTCAGTGTCACGATTACATTGCCACTGGTTCACATTATCTTATATTGCTTAGAATCTGTCTGGTTACTTATATATATATATTGCTGTGATAAGGGGTTGTTTAAGGGTGTACTTTATAGTAAAGGTCATTTAGAAATGAGAAACTACCATAGGCAGCAGAAAACGGCATTTATTTAGGAAAGAATTAAGAAATGGAGATAGTTTGTAGATAGTCAGCAGTCAACACCCTGTATATAAAGTATAAATAGTTTTAAGCGACGCAGATAAACATAGGAAGACGCATAGTTAGCGTAGAAACAAGGAAGACATTCATTAAGTAAATAGAAAATATTTAATACCCTGTAGATAAAGTTTTAGTTAATTTAGGTAAAGCAAGTAATGATATTTTTCAGTGGAAGCACGCGTATATTTGTAAATAAACGATAAAGTGTAATTAGACATGCATTCAAAAGAGTTCCAAACAATTAGATTAATACGGAGATAGAAATAGAGCTTCAGGTAGCATAGGTAAATGCGTGCAAATATCTAACCATTTTTGATAAGAAAGCAGATTAAAAATTGCGTGAATAACATGTAAATATGAAAATTGAAAGTCGAATTGCATCAGTTGTTTATGGAAAAGCAATTAGATCTATCAAAACACAGCATGTTGATAACGAAGACAGCTGCGACCAGCTTACAATTACTGGGAATCTTGGAGAATTACATCAGAAACTACTTTGAATGTAATTATTTGATTGGTCATAAATGGGCAACGAGTTCTAGACCATACCCACTGACGGAGTGGAGAATGAATAATATATTAGCAGGCACAGTGATAACGAAGACAGTTTTGAACTCAACAAAGGCCGAAGTGCGCCGCTATGAAATAAAGTAATACGCAATAATTTTATAAGTGAAAGATAAAATAAGTGCCAAGATGAAAACTATAATTGCCGATTAAACGTAAGTACATTTTAATGAATTTATTTTAAACTAAAACATAAAAATAATAGGGCTTCGAAGTCTGGGGAAAATAGACTACGACTTCTATGTCCGGGGGAAACAAACGACAATTTCTAAGGCCGGGGCAAAATAGAATAATACAATTTGAGTAAGGGAAAAAAATAAACTACAATTTCGAAGTACGGGGAAACAAACTACAATTTCTATGTCCGGGGGAGAATAGACTACAATTTTGAAGTACGGGGCAAACAAACTACAATTTCTAAGTCCGGGGAAGATAGAGTAATACAATTTCTAAGTCTGGGGAAAGAATAATACAATTTGAGTAAGGGAAGAAAATAAACCACGATTTCAAGTCAGAAGACAATGATAATAAGAATTCTATTCTAAGTTTGAAGAAATTGATTGATAAGAAGTAATAAGTCTGAAATGAAACGACAATAAATTGGGGTGCATAAATTAATAATGGTAGTCCATAGGGTAATGGCAATAATTTAAATGAAATCCTGAATTGAGGGAAGATAATTTTTATTCAAATGGAAGCGTTGATGTGAAGAAAATAGACCCGGTCAGATTTTTTAGTTATAAGACATTTCATACTGAACAGTACCCTATATGGTAAAATACATTGTATAGCTTTCTGGCCAAACTGAGGACATGCATAGATACCTACGTTATGCCGCTTTTAGGCCAAACTAATGACAGGCAAAAATACATTCTGTCGCTTTCAGGCCAAACTGCGTACATGTAAAATGCATTGTGGTTCAGGCCAAATGTGTGGAGCGTATATGAAAAATGCAATTTGTGAGTTTTAAGCTAAACAGCGTGCACTATTCTAAAACGTTGTCAGAATTATCTTTTTTAATGTTTGTGTCAAGTTTGCTATGTCTATCAGTAATTGATTTTGTTTGTCAGGAATTATAATATTTCTTTAACTGAATTAAATGCTCAGTACACTCCACTTTATCAACTAAACTGGGCTTTTCCTTGCGGGATATTTCTGAATCAGTAATGAATCTCTGTAAATCATAATACCAAAGTGAGGGAGGGTACAAATCATTTGCTGATTTTTCAATATGTTTCCGCGAGATCAAAACATTTTTTAACACTCTTCTGAAACTGCATCTCAAACTATGTATTTTTTTTACAACAAAGTATTTTGTGTTGGGGTTTTCTTTTTTGAGGAAAATATAAAAATTCAGCCTAAGCGTCATTTCGTAAGTGTTTGTTTAAGTAATCTTTGCTTTTCGGCTTCTACAAAGACGGATGTGATGTTCCAACACCTGTTCGCTCTTCACGTTCTTAAGAATAACAATACAGCAAACTAATACAAACCTATGATTAAATATAGCCGAGAAGTTATCAAAGATGAACAAAAGAATAACTCATCAAATTGCAGACTTTAAATCGCATCAGATGCGCAGTTTCACAAAACTCCGACGCCTGCAGGAAACCAAAATATATATCGAATCGGTTTGATACTGACACCGTATCATTGAAACCACCCCATTTATGGTGAGATTTGTTTTATGAAAGTTCTGCGTCGATTCGGGCATCGCAAGAAATCTCAGCAAGTGTAGGGATCCGCTTAAGCTCAACCTAGTCGTTACTTCAACGACAACTATTTGCGGATTCGTAACTTATCCCTTGCTGTTGACTTTTTAATGCTCAACCCGAAAGTATTACATTACCCTGGAAGAGAATTTCTTTTTACCTGGAAATTTTGAATTTTGACGAACCTTTGCTGTTCCAAGCAAGGTAATCTTTAACGTGCATGACAAATCTCACACACCTGACCTACATTTTACCTCTCATTCAAACGAGGGCGTATTTTTGTGAAAAATGCTCACCTAATATTTTTCGAGAGGTCCATGTCGGGAAACAAACCCGGGACCTAGGAATCAGCAGTCATACGCGAAGTTGCCTGATCCACGGAGACGCCGCGTAACTTATCGCAATGAACGCCTTTAGAAATAATATCTAGTATTGCACAGTCAACCATAGTACCATAATATTAAATTTATATTCATAATGGAAAACCTGCAAAAAGTGGAAGTTTAAACTATATGTCAATGTTTGAAGGCGTAGTATCGCATCAATGTGTTGTATAGAGTCGGAATATCAGTACTTGTTTGTTAACATGATAGCAGGCTGCGCGGACATAATTATTGATTTTACGAACAGAAGAACGTTAGGTCGCACGAAAACACGCTTGGTGGCTTACTAAATTAAAAGGGTTTTCAGAGTTGAAACTACCCGAACTTACGTTGTAAGGATTTGTAGAAAAGGAAATGGTAAGCACACCTAAATTTACTGAACGGATGTTTCTAGTTGTTGGTACAAATTAAAATTCCACATCTGTTCGGACCGCTTATCGGAAAGATAGTTTGGCGTGGAGCGTCCATCATTTGTAAGTAATAAACTTTGTCCTTATGGTATTAATATTAAATGCTTTAGATATTAGCACTTCTGTCTATATTTCAACAGAGCAAGAATTTATTGGTATTGTATAAGAACCCTTTTTAACGAAGGTAAAGAGGAGTTATAATTAACAGGTGGTTAATTGTATTATTGCAGGGTTTTTAGGTTGTCCTGAATTATTAGTTGTTAGCGCATTCGTGAGTTTGTGAATGTCTTTCTGCGTTTGGTTATGGAATTGGTAGTAGGGTTGAAGCAGAGGCTTAATCGCTAGTTGGTACTGCTGACGCTGGATATTGGATCGGCTGTTCGGGAATCCAATTCATCGGTACAGGTTCATGTCCAAAGGGTGATCGTGAGTAGCCCTAGAAAATAGTTTACTTGTGGTGCCGAGTAGTAAAGTTATTTATTTTAAACTAGAATAAAATATTGATTGGTCTTAAATTTTTCATAACTGAGAATAATTATTTAAGGGTGAAGGGATTTATATGTGACAATTAACTATCGATAAAAATGTAAAGATTATAAAAGAATATTGCTATTTTTAAGCCTAATTGTGAACACAATTTGCGCACATTGTGGGATATAAATATTTGGTAACTTATATTCACAACACTCAATTTTAAATTTTAATACGAGCCTAGAGGCTTTTGTCTTGAGTTACTCAGTGTCACGATTACATTGCCACTGGTTCACATTATCTTATATTGCTTAGAATCTGTCTGGTTACTTATATATATATATTGCTGTGATAAGGGGTTGTTTAAGGGTGTACTTTATAGTAAAGGTCATTTAGAAATGAGAAACTACCATAGGCAGCAGAAAACGGCATTTATTTAGGAAAGAATTAAGAAATGGAGATAGTTTGTAGATAGTCAGCAGTCAACACCCTGTATATAAAGTATAAATAGTTTTAAGCGACGCAGATAAACATAGGAAGACGCATAGTTAGCGTAGAAACAAGGAAGACATTCATTAAGTAAATAGAAAATATTTAATACCCTGTAGATAAAGTTTTAGTTAATTTAGGTAAAGCAAGTAATGATATTTTTCAGTGGAAGCACGCGTATATTTGTAAATAAACGATAAAGTGTAATTAGACATGCATTCAAAAGAGTTCCAAACAATTAGATTAATACGGAGATAGAAATAGAGCTTCAGGTAGCATAGGTAAATGCGTGCAAATATCTAACCATTTTTGATAAGAAAGCAGATTAAAAATTGCGTGAATAACATGTAAATATGAAAATTGAAAGTCGAATTGCATCAGTTGTTTATGGAAAAGCAATTAGATCTATCAAAACACAGCATGTTGATAACGAAGACAGCTGCGACCAGCTTACAATTACTGGGAATCTTGGAGAATTACATCAGAAACTACTTTGAATGTAATTATTTGATTGGTCATAAATGGGCAACGAGTTCTAGACCATACCCACTGACGGAGTGGAGAATGAATAATATATTAGCAGGCACAGTGATAACGAAGACAGTTTTGAACTCAACAAAGGCCGAAGTGCGCCGCTATGAAATAAAGTAATACGCAATAATTTTATAAGTGAAAGATAAAATAAGTGCCAAGATGAAAACTATAATTGCCGATTAAACGTAAGTACATTTTAATGAATTTATTTTAAACTAAAACATAAAAATAATAGGGCTTTGAAGTCTGGGGAAAATAGACTACGACTTCTATGTCCGGGGGGAAACAAACGACAATTTCTAAGGCCGGGGCAAAATAGAATAATACAATTTGAGTAAGGGAAAAAAATAAACTACAATTTCGAAGTACGGGGAAACAAACTACAATTTCTATGTCCGGGGGGAGAATAGACTACAATTTTGAAGTACGGGGCAAACAAACTACAATTTCTAAGTCCGGGGAAGATAGAGTAATACAATTTCTAAGTCTGGGGAAAGAATAATACAATTTGAGTAAGGGAAGAAAATAAACCACGATTTCAAGTCAGAAGACAATGATAATAAGAATTCTATTCTAAGTTTGAAGAAATTGATTGATAAGAAGTAATAAGTCTGAAATGAAACGATAATAAATTGGGGTGCATAAATTAATAATGGTAGTCCATAGGGTAATGGCAATAATTTAAATGAAATCCTGAATTGAGGGAAGATAATTTTTATTCAAATGGAAGCGTTGATGTGAAGAAAATAGACCCGGTCAGATTTTTTAGTTATAAGACATTTCATACTGAACAGTACCCTATATGGTAAAATACATTGTATAGCTTTCTGGCCAAACTGAGGACATGCATAGATACCTACGTTATGCCGCTTTTAGGCCAAACTAATGACAGGCAAAAATACATTCTGTCGCTTTCAGGCCAAACTGCGTACATGTAAAATGCATTGTGGTTCAGGCCAAATGTGTGGAGCGTATATGAAAAATGCAATTTGTGAGTTTTAAGCTAAACAGCGTGCACTATTCTAAAACGTTGTCAGAATTATCTTTTTTAATGTTTGTGTCAAGTTTGCTATGTCTATCAGTAATTGATTTTGTTTGTCAGGAATTATAATATTTCTTTAACTGAATTAAATGCTCAGTACACTCCACTTTATCAACTAAACTGGGCTTTTCCTTGCGGGATATTTCTGAATCAGTAATGAATCTCTGTAAATCATAATACCAAAGTGAGGGAGGGTACAAATCATTTGCTGATTTTTCAATATGTTTCCGCGAGATCAAAACATTTTTTAACACTCTTCTGAAACTGCATCTCAAACTATGTATTTTTTTTACAACAAAGTATTTTGTGTTGGGGTTTTCTTTTTTGAGGAAAATATAAAAATTCAGCCTAAGCGTCATTTCGTAAGTGTTTGTTTAAGTAATCTTTGCTTTTCGGCTTCTACAAAGACGGATGTGATGTTCCAACACCTGTTCGCTCTTCACGTTCTTAAGAATAACAATACAGCAAACTAATACAAACCTATGATTAAATATAGCCGAGAAGTTATCAAAGATGAACAAAAGAATAACTCATCAAATTGCAGACTTTAAATCG
This sequence comes from Platerodrilus igneus, assembly GCA_036346225.1. Lineage (NCBI taxonomy): Eukaryota > Metazoa > Arthropoda > Insecta > Coleoptera > Lycidae > Platerodrilus > Platerodrilus igneus. Next base: position 5,814,141 of record JARFIW010000791.1, read on the forward strand.
CATCAGATGCGCAGTTTCACAAAACTCCGACGCCTGCAGGAAACCAAAATATATATCGAATCGGTTTGATACTGACACCGTATCATTGAAACCACCCCATTTATGGTGAGATTTGTTTTATGAAAGTTCTGCGTCGATTCGGGCATCGCAAGAAATCTCAGCAAGTGTAGGGATCCGCTTAAGCTCAACCTAGTCGTTACTTCAACAACAACTATTTGCGGATTCGTAACTTATCCCTTGCTGTTGACTTTTTAATGCTCAACCCGAAGGTATTACATTACCCAGGAAGAGAATTTCTTTTTACCTGGAAATTTTGAATTTTGACGAACCTTTGCTGTTCCAAGCAAGGTAATCTTTAACGTGCATGACAAATCTCACACACGTGACCTACATTTTACCTCTCATTCAAACGAGGGCGTATTTTTGTGAAAAATGCTCACCTAATATTTTTCGAGAGGTCCATGTCGGGAAACAAACCCGGGACCTAGGAATCAGCAGTCATACGCGAAGTTGCCTGATCCACGGAGACGCCGCGTAACTTATCGCAATGAACGCCTTTAGAAATAATATCTAGTATTGCACAGTCAACCATAGAACCATAATATTAAATTTATATTCATAATGGAAAACCTGCAAAAAAGTGGAAGTTTAACACAAATGCAAGGCTAAATTGCAAACAATAAGCTAACATTTAACCACGCTAGTGCGTGGTTTCCATTCTGCTTAACCCATGCTCAGGCAAAAATTCATACTTATAAAATTTAGTGAAAGTAAGATTAAATACTGATCACTAAAGTCTTGTTAGAATGTGTTTACTGATGACCATAAGTCTACATCGTACTGAACACCGTTATTTATTTATTGATGATAAATTGATCAAGACCGTTGAAGGTGAAAAAGTTTAGTGTAACAACATATCATATTTAATTAAAATCTCACAAGGTAGTTGATGCAGTTTGGTTTATTTAATTTTACAAGTATGTAGAGTTCCTTGTAGTCATCAATATTTGACGCATTAATTGCAACACTTACTAAGATGAACTACATTATTATTAATTTTTATGTGCGAGGGTCATCACGAAACGATCGTAAAAGTTAAACTGTAACTGAAATAGGGACACCGAGAGATAGTGCATACCTCGAGTGACTTGTCAAATTGGGCTCCTTTTTGTAAAATACTAATAAAACTTTAAACTTTTGGTCAAAATTGTATTTTTATGAATTAAAAACGAAAATATAGTTCACATTTATTTTTATTGATATTCACAGGAAAGTTTGCAGAATAACTTTTTGTGCACATTCGTTCACATTTCATTCTGAAAGTAAAATTAATACTTCCAGACTGGATACTTGGGGACAGTTTCATCATCATCATTAAGTCTTCAGTCCTAGAACTGGTTAAACGCGTACCCTCATTGTTTCCTAGTCTGAACCAACTTACACATTTCCCTGAAATTTGCACAGTCTGCATCTATCACCATTTGTCTGATCTCGGTCTACCTCTACTTATCTTTTCCTATCTCTGCTTGTAATATGTCCCGTACTATTCCCTAGAAATGCCTTAGAACGTATCTTGTCCTTATATTTCTCCTATTTTTTTCTTTCACCACAGTATCTTTATTCCTCTACTATTTCAACAACCTATTTGTTATTAACTTTGTCTGTCCATGCTACCATCCACATACATCTGAAGCACAACATTCCAGAAAGTTTCTATCTCTTTCTGTCTGCTTTTCCTACTGTCCCTATTTCATAGATGTACTGTGCTGTGCTCCACCCTATGCTTTGAACGGCTTTCTTCTTGTATCTATGTTCGTTGTCTTTGAACATAGCTGCTGTTTTTTTTTTGTTTGATGCAGTTCGGTTACCTTCTATTGTTTTACAGTTATATACACTACTTCCCCGATATTCAGTTGTATGTGAATGGGGTAAGCAGCCGTTGACTGCCAAGTTCCCCCAGCACTTGAACCTTTGTCGATTTAATAGTTTTTGCAACTTATCCTTTCACACAATCAATATTAGTTGAAAATATGTTACCATCAACACCTGTAGTTGTTTATAATTATCATCAGATTTAAGAGCACTTATTTTTTCGTCATTGGGTTTTACGTCTTGAAACAGGTCGGACTTGTACCTCAGCTTATTTATCTTCTGAGCTAGCTTACACAGTTCCCTGGAATTTTTCCAACAGCCTATATAAAACTCGATTCCCTTCTATTGTTTTCTAATTATATGCCCAATTTCACCAAGATTCAGTGGTATGTGACGGGGTTAAACAGCCTGTAGCTGACAAGGATCCCCCAGCACTTAGACATTTGCCGTATTAATAGTTTTCCAGTAAATCCCTTCGCACAATTAACATTAGTTGAGAGCATTGCAAAACCAATATCTGTGGTTGCTTATAATAATCACCATGTTTAAGTACAGTAATTGTTATTGTCATTAGTTTTTCCATCTTGCGACTGGCTGGAAGCGTACCCCATTGATTTCTATTCTGAGCAAGCCTACACATTTCCCTGAAATTCCTACAGCCTACATCTTTCACTATCTATGTGCAGTTATCTAACCTAAGTCTACCTCTACTTCTCTTTTTTCCTATCTCTGCTATTAATATACTCCGTACTATTCCCTTATGTCTTAGTATGTAGCCTATCATCCTATCTCTCCTATTTTTTACTGTTTTTCACATATTTCTTTCTTTTTGTTCTTAACTTTGTCTGTCCATGGTATATTCATCATACGTCTGTAGCACTACATTTCAAAAACTTTTACCTTTTTCTTGCATGCTTCTCCTACTGTCCAGGCTTCACAGCAATATAGTGCTGTGCTCCACACATATGTTTTAAGCAATATTTTCCTTGTTTTTAGGTTTGTGGTCTGTGAGCACAGTAGTTGCTTTTTCTTGTTAAATGTTGCACGACCTTGTGCTAATTTTTGTTTTATATCTTTTGTGCTTTTCCCATCTTGCGTTATTTGGCTTCCTAAGTAGCAGAAATCCTTAACCTTTTGTAAGCTACCGTTACCTATTTGTATTCTTGTTTCTGATTTATTTTCCCCCTCTTTTGCATACTAGAACTTTAGTTTTATTTTTATTAATTTTCATACCATATCTCTCCGTTAGAACTGTTTCCATTTCATTAAGAGCAGCTTCTAACTCTTCTTTGCTAGATGCTAATACCGCCATATTGTCTGCAAATCTAAGCATATCAATCTTTTGTCTCTGCATATTAATTCCAAATGTCTTCCACCATTTGACAGTATTCATTGCCTCTTCTATGTACAAGTTAAAAATTGATGGGGATAAGGCACATCCCTGTGTCACTCCTTTCCTGGGAATAGTTTAATAACATCAAAAGGTGCTCAAATGTAGTCATCCTTTAGAAAACATTTCGACTTTTTGTAAGTATAATAATTTTTAAATATTGCACGGGGATCGACACTATCTAATTTAAAGTAATGGGGTGCAGTTAATTTCTCCTTGTTATTGTTGCTATAAAGCGTAGGTGAAACAAAAAGCTCCAGGTACTGTAGCCCGTGGACGGCTGATGGGAAAGTCCTTGCGAACTAGTTATGAACTTCACTTCAGCAATTAAACGATGAGCAAGTGGCTAAGGGGAAGCGAAGAAGACAATGTCGATGAAAGTGATTAACGCCACTGCACCTAAATAAATTAGAATAAAAATATAGCCTTGAGGTAATGGTCCTTCCGAAGGTTCTATATGGGCCAGGAAGCGAGTTTTTTTTTTACTTAAAAAATTTTGAATTTTGCCGAACCCTTGCTGTTCCAAGAAAGTTAGGGATTTTTAACGTGAATGACAACACTTCTCATCCGAACGAAGGCATATTTTTGTGAAAAACGCTCGCCTAACGTTTTTCAAGCGGACCGTGTCGGGATTCGAACCCGGACCTTGGGGATGCAGGAACAGCAGCGCCATGTATCGCAATAGCCATCAATAATCATAAGCTAAATAGGAACGCAAGATCACAACTTGTTACTCAAAATCCAAAAATAGTACTTACAATAGAAGATACTAAATCCTTGTTACATATAACTTCTAAACTTTTCTCAAATAATTATACATCACTCTTTATAAGTTAGAACTACTTCAACGGTATCTCTTCCAAAAACTTGTGACCTCAATTACATTTATCTTAAATTACCAAACGTATTGTTTGCAAATAACAATTGCAAAGTCAGATCATGCATTACAACGCTAGTGCGTTATTTAAGCAAACATTAGGTAATAGAAATTATATTATTAATTTCAGTTAGTAAAATGAGTTTTTATCACGAAGATATCCTGCAAAAATTCAGAAGTTTTGGTAGTTTACATATTTAACGTGACTTTCGGATACAGAAATAAACAGGAAATACAATCACTAATGAAGATCAGGAGCTTACACTCTTTGTATTAAATCTTGAAAAATACAGATAGATCTTGGTAAATAACCGGCATGGGAAAGTTCATTTGTAGACATTTACACGGATTCAAAGAAACTGTAATGACTATATAATCATAAAACCAGCATAAAATCAATGCGTTAACACGGATGCAACGTTGTTGACATTAAAAATTGTGTAGTTTAGTCGCACAAAGTGTGAGAACTTAATTTTTAAGAAAGAGAGATTGAAAGGGACGCGTCAAATTGTTTTCAACTTTACAGGATAAGTAGGTCAGGAAAGTCAAACACGTGTGTAAGCGTGGAATGTATATCCCGCCGGTAGTGTGTCAGATAAAAAATTAGATAATTAAGGGATGATAGACGAGTTTCACTCTACAACTAAATGTTAGAATATGGATAGATGGAAAGGTGAACTTAACGTGCCGAGGAGGTAGATGACAAATCATTGGCGTACTTAAACATCCTTAAATTTTTTAACGGTCAGCAAAATTGAGTATTTGTATGGTTATGATTTATAATAATGTACTTGTAGATTTTAAATGTAAATGACCAGCATTCACATAATGGGAGATTAACATTCCGTTCAATAATTATTTTTTGTACTATGAAATAGCGATGAAATTAGTTTTGTTTAGATATAAGCATAATATTACCAAGAAAGGAAGTAACCTTTCCCAAAAATTATTACCCCTCGCATTATTTTATTTTCGTTTTGTAGTAGGAATAAGTTTTAAACAAGTAAGAAATACGTAATAGTAAGCTCATTTCAGGAATTATTAGTAGTAAAAAAGTGAAAACTGTATTTTAACGGATACTGGAATGGTTAAGGAAAAGTTTATACTGCGCTGTTTTTCTATATATTGTGGTTAAGGAAATTGGCGGTGGCATTGTATAATTGAAGGACATAATAAAAGGTTAATGAAAGTTTACAAACCAGACATAAGAACGGAAACAGATATATTGTATTTCAGACGTAGCATGACACTGCAGGTGCAGGTCACAGTAGACAATAAAACAGCAATTATTAGAATTAGGATTATAGAATGTAATACATTGTATTGTATCAAGAAATAGCAGACATGAGATCTGCATTTCCCACAAACTGTTGTAAGAGCAGGGATAGCATATATACCCTCAAGAACCCAAGATGGCCAGTCAGTCTCGAGCTTCACAACTTTAACATTGTTGGTTGTTCAAGCTACTCACCATAATTTTTAATTATTAATTATTAATTTTTAACTCCAAGTATTTTGTTAATTACTTAAGGTTTAGTGAATACAAACGTCTAAGTTGTTGTATCAAAAATAAGTTATATTTTGTAATTAAACAATTGACATTAAAATACACTTGATAGAAGTGTACATTTGGAAAAAGTCTTTTTAAAAAGAAGCTCCCAAAGGCCCAAAGCCTATTTCACGGGGCAAATCATTAGTGGTTATTATAAAATATAATGAAACGAGACATATAGCTTAACGCGTAATGTTCAACAATAATTTATTATCATTTATCAACGAAAAGGTTACATTACGCTAAAATAAATCTTACGCACCATGTAGACTAAAATCTAAATCATATTTCACTATACCATACTTCATTAACTAGGTAATTTGTGTGAGAATGTAGATACCAGAACGAGTTTATAATAACTACGTAAAATATACACGCGTTAACATAAGAAGAATACTAATACCGCCGCTACTCCTTGGGCTTGTTTATATATACGGCCAATAGCGCCAGTCAAATTTCCAGATGTAGCTATAATAATTGGGAAGTTGCTGAAAAATGATGATTCATAATCCATATCTTGCACGTGTAATGTTTTTATCTAGGCTAAGACTCATACCGGAAGTGGTTGGTCTGTTCATAATTTCAATATCTTGTAAAATTGTTTCACAAACGGTTTTTCTTTAACGCAGTATAAATTTATTTTAGATAGATAGTATTTTTTATATCATCATGATCATCAGGTCTTCAGTCCTGGAACTGGTTAAACGCGTATCCTCATTGTTTCCTAGTCTGAACTAACCTACACATTTCCCTGAAATTTGCAGAGTCTGCATCTACCAATATCTGCGTGCGAAAGTCTGATCTCGGTCTATCTCTATCTCTCTTTTCCTATCTCTGCCTGTAATATATTCCGTACTATTCCCCAAAAATGCCTTAGAACGTTTCCTGCCCTTCTATTTCTTCTATTTTTTTTGTTTTCTACAGACATCTTTATTTCTCTACTATTTGTATAACCTATTTGTTATTAACTTTGGCTATCCGTGCTATCATCCTCATACATCTGAAGCACAACATTCCAGAAGGCTTCTATCTGCTTCGGTCTGATTTTCCTACTGCCTATTTCATAGACGTACTATGCTGTGCTTCACACATATGCTTTGAACAATTTTCTTCTTGTTTTATGTTTGTTGTTTTTGAAAATAACCGTCGTTTTTTCTTGTTAGATGCAGCTCGGTCACCTTCTATTGTTTTACAATTATATACTTTATTGCACCGATATTCAGTGGTATGTGAAGTGGGAGTAATAAGCAGCCTGCGTCTATCAACTTTCCCAGCACTTGAGAATTTGTGGAATTAATAGTTTTTCCAATATATCTTTTTGCACAATCAACATTAGTTAAAAATATATCACAACCAACACCTGTAGTTGTTTATAATAATCATCAGATTTAAGTGCACTTATTTTTTCGTCATTAGGTTTTCCGCCTTGAACCTGGTTAGACACGTTCATCCACTATGTTCTGAGCTAGCCTACACAGTTCCTGAAATTCCCACAATAGCCTATGTACAACTCGGTTCCCCTTTTATTTTTTTCTAATGATATGCCCTAATTTACTGAGATTCAGTGGTGTGTGAAGAGGGTTAAGCAACCTGTGGCTGCCAAGGGTCCCCCAATACTTAAACATTTGCCAACTTAATGGTTTCAGTAAATACTTTCGCACAATTAACATTAGTTAAGAATATTCCAAGACCAATGCCTATAGTTGTTTATGATAATCATCATGTTTAAGTACGGTTACTTTTATCATCATTAGTGTTTTATCTTGGAACTGGTTGGATGCGTACTTCCTATGATTTCAATTCTGAGCTAGCCTACACATTTCCCTGAAATCCACATCCTACATCTTTCACTATCTGTGTGCAATAGTCTAACCTAACCTCTCCTTTTTCCTATCTCAGCTTCTAATATATTCCGCACTATTCTCGCATATCTTAGTATGTGACTTATTTCTCCTATTTTTTACTGTTTTCCACATATTTCTTTTCTCCCCCACCATTTCTAGAACCTTTTTGTTCCTAACTCTGTCTGTCCATGGTATCTTCATCATACGTCTGTAGTACCACATTTCAATGGCTTCTACCTTTTTCTTGTCCGCTTCTCTTACTGTCCAGGCTTCACAACTGTACAGCGCTGTGCTCCACACATGTGTTTTAAGCAATCTTTTCCTTATTCCTATGTTTGTTGTCTTTGAACACAGTAGTTGCTTTTTCTTGTTAAATGTAGCACGACTCTGTACTAATCTTTGTTTTATGTCTTTTATGCTTTTCCCATCTTATGTTATTTGGCTTCCTAGGTAGCAGAAATCCTGAACGTCTGGCAAGTTCTCGTTACCTATTTGTATTCTTGTTTTTAATTAATTTTCCCCTCTTTTGCATAATGCAATTTTAGTTTTATTTTTGTTAATCTTCATACCGTATCTCTCTGTTAGAACTGTTTCCATTTCATTAAGAGCAGCTTCTAACTCATCTTTGCTAGATGCTAATACCGTTATATCATGTGCAAATCTAAGTATATCAATCTTTTGTTCCTGGAAAATAATTCCATCTTCTCCTAGTATTTGTTCAACTCGTTTCTCCAGTCGTCTTTGTACAATTCTAGTTGATATCTTTGACACGTGTGTTGTCTAACTTATTGTTCGAAAATTTTCACATCTATTCGCGGCTCTTTTTTTTGGTATAGTTACTATGATGTTACGTTTGAAATCTTTGGGTATCTCGCCTATCTCATACATATAGCTTACAAGTTGGAAGAAACGTTCTGTTACTGCGTGTCCAGCGGCTTTTAGAGTTTCTGCTTGAACCTTATATGTACCCGGTGCCTTACCATTTCTCAGATTCTTTAATGCTAATCCAAACTCTCATCCCAAGTTATCATTTTCAATGCCTGATTCCTCTTCTAATGCGGTTAGTTTCTCTCCTGCATATAAATTCCCTATATATTTTTGCCATGTAACCACTCTTTTTACATTTTCTGTAATGACGTTTCCTTTCGCGTCCCTTATATTTTTGCTATATGATTTTATATCCCTAAGATTCATTCTAATTAGTTTGTTTACTTCGTCTGTCTTTCCTATTTCCATCTTGGATGGTACCTTTTTTGCACTTTTCATCAATCCATTGTTCTTTAGCTTTTCTGCATTTGCAAATAATTTCGCATTTTATGGCTTTGTATCTTTGTTTTTCCGTTTCGTCTGATCTATTTTTGTAATTTTGTCTTTCTTCTATTAAATTCAGGATATCCTCTATTATCTATGATTTCTTATTTTCTTTTTGTGTATATCCCAGAATATCTTTGATCGCCATGGATTTAATGTTATTCCATTCTGTTTCTACTTCTTTTGTGTCAGAAATTTTACCGATACCTTTTAGTAATGCATTTGACATTTTTTCAAATCTTTCATGGATATCTTTATCTTTTAGTTTCTCAAATTCAAAGTGCCTTTTTCCATTCACTTTTTTCAAATTTTTAAATTTAAGAGCGACATTCATAATTACGATGTTATGGTCAGTGTTTATATCTGCTTCTGGATAGCGTCTACAGTCTTTTACTTGATTCCTAAATCGCTGTCTAAAAAGAATGTAATCTATTTGATATCTTTCTATATCCCCTTCCACGTAAATCGTCTTCTAGCATGATGTTGAAATAATGTGTTTGTGATGGGTAAATAGTTTTTGTCGTAAGATTCTACCAACCTATTTCCCCTGTCGTTTCTCGTGCCTAAACCAAATAGACCACCTATCGCTCCTTCCCTACCGTCACTTAGCACTGCATTAAAATCGCCCGTAATTATTAAATTTTCATGTCCTTTTACGTATTTTAGTATGTCTTTGATATCTTTGTAGATCGCCTTTATCTCTCCCTCACTGTGGCTAGAGGTGGGTATGTATACTTCTATTATTACCGTATTTACCGGTTTAGATTCTAATCTAGCCATGAGTATTTTTTCGTTTTTTTGTAAGTAGTTTTCTGCACATTGTCCTATCTTTTTTCGCATAACTATCCACACTCCCGAATTTCCTTCCTCTGATCCTGTAGAATTACCTTAAAGTCTCAGCTTCAAAAACCCCCGTCTTTAGCCACCGAACTTCGCTGTTCCCTGCTATGCCTAATGCTAACCTATCCATTTCAATTTTCAAGTTCTTTAGGTTACCTACTTGCTTCATAGTTCTAACATTCCACGCTCCGACTCGCAGAATGTTCACGGCTCGTTTTTTATACTTTCCGATCACAACCCCGAAGTAGTCCCTTCCCGGAAATCCGAATGGGGGACTATTTTAACTCCGGAATTTTTTACCCCAGATGATGCCATCATCTCTAATAGCAATTTAAGTACGCTGTGCACTTGGGAGGTAATGTGGTGGTTTCCCGTTGCCTTCCACATCGTAGTAGTGTCTTAGAATGTCATACGGACCCCGAGAGTCTCTGCCACTCTAAGTACCGAAAAAGCTGCTGCTCTCTTTTGGGGACCTGTTTTAGTCTGGTTCCTCACTAAAGATCCTACTACTTTAGTTGGATCACTAGAACGCACAAACCGTTCTAGTAATCTAGAACTTCTTTAAGGTGCAGGTCCATTCGGAATGGATTTTTTTTATAAAGACGGCAAATTCGCCACCCTCAAAATTCGCTGCCTGCGTGTTGAACACGCAATGCAACATCGCTAGCAACGTCTATTCCACGGTGTTATGATGAAAACAAATCTCTTCTGATGAAGCACATTTTTTACTGAATGGATCGGTAAATAAGCAAAACCTTTGTAATTGGACTTGGGTGAATCCAGAACAGCTACATGGAAAGAAACTACACTCAGAAATAGTTACTGTTTGGTGTGGATTAAGCGCAAAAGGAATTGCCGGGCCTTATTTTTTGAGAACGCAGATCACCAAACTGTAAAAGTAAATTTCCAAACTTATTCGACTATGCCGGAAACTTCTTGGAACCCCAGTTGGAGAAGACTAGGGGGTAAATAAATCCACATGATTTCAGAAAGATGGTGCAACACCAGACACTAACCGGTTATCAATAAACATTTTGAGGCGTATTATACTCTATATTATATCTACTTGTCCCGAGATCATCGGACCTGGCATCAGCGAACTCCTTTTTATGAGGTTTCTTAAGTCAATAGTGTATATCGACAAACCGTGGGATTAAATTGCAACTGAAACAAAATATTCGCAAATTTTTCAAGCAACGTGAGTTAAGGTTCGTGGCTTCGAGCGGTCCTTTTTAAAAAGACTTCTTTGGTCCTTAGCACATTTATTTGGTTTTATACAGAATTTAATTATTGAATTTTAACAAACTTGAATTATAAATCTAAGTCGAAATACATTAATTAATTGTACAGTGAGTTACCAGTGAACTGCAAGGTTAAAGCTGAACGTCTGATGAACTGACTAGGAGTGGAGCTCCTGGTCCTTATATAACTTTCTCCCCCTCACATTTCTGTGGGAACCTGCGGACGTAATGTCCGCTTACACTTCATAATACATAGTTGCTATCTTAAAAGCTATTCATAAATTACAATGTTGCAGGCTTATTCTGCGTAATCTCGGTACGTGACATCCGTAGACCGTCTGTGACCTGACATTTGCAGTATCACTTATCCTTGTGCTACTTTGTAGCGTTTCCACTCGTGGGAACTGAAATCATCATAATAATATGTAATAAAATGTTGCAACGACATTGTTGCACTGTTCTAACATTTCTTAATGTTTCCAAATATTTCCTAATACAGATATTAGTTATATAAAAATATAATAGATGGGGGTTTCTATAACTCCTCCCAACGTACATTAAAAATTAAGGGTTTTTTTACCTTTTCTTGATTTTTAATTAAATTCGTTTTCGTTTAATCTCATTTAAAATTCATATTTTCTAGGGGTACATTTGTTTGTTTGGGTTTCTTAAATCTAAAACTGTTTTCTTTATTATTCTTAAATCTAATACATATTTTGTACGTTACATAAATGATCAATAAAATAGTTAATAAAATCAATATAATTGTCCATACACTAATATTATCATAGTGCACTTTTGGGCGTCTTGATCTCGTTCAGTTTTTCTTTGTATTCTTCCAAGAGTTTCATGGCGTGGTTTAAGTTGTCTAATTCCAGGTGTTCCAATTGCATTGGTTTTTGAAGGGTTGCTTCATCTTCTTCTTGGGTAATCTTGATTTGCAGATCGGGTAGATTTGCTAATTTCTTGCTTTGTACTGGATCTTGGTAAACTCTAATTATTTCATTTTTTAATTTTAAATAACAATTTTCCTTAAGGGTGATTAATTTACTTCCAGTTAATGCTAAATTACTTTCATCTTGATTACAATACATTGTTGCGATTACTTAGGTGGGGAAAATGGCTATCCATTTATTTTCCGTTACTTTCTGAATTTTCATGTTGTTGATTAATACAGGTTTGACTACACAATTTTCATAGTGGTTGGTAAATTTTAGTAGTTGTACTTCGCAAGGGCTGTCTTCTTGAATTGTTGTGGTTGTTAATGATTGGCATAAGTATTGACTGGGTGTGACTTCATTACATTTGTCGTTGGTATAACCATATCTTTGTTCATTTAAGGATAGGAATTTGGTTTTGGAATAATAACTTGGTATGTGCTAGTCATTTTCATTGGAAAAGCAAATAAGTGATAATAATTGTAACTGTTAATCTTTACTATTGGTATTTCTATTAAAAATGTTATATCGTTGTTTTTTACATAGCCTTTAACTATGGCTATTTTTTCAAATATTAAAATGTTTGATTCTAATACATCGAAAGGTAATTTACTATTAGTTATAAAAGATTTTATTCTCAATAATTCTTTTAATAAATCTATTGGTTCTATTATACTTGAATGTAGGGTATTTAATTTTGCAAAGGTTACTGCGTTTTCTAATGTTGCTAGGATTTGTTGAATTAAAGTTAGGGTTGATATTATCTGGTTATATATCGTATTGAATCTGATTAAATCTCGCATGCCTAACATGGTAGTTCGCATGTTATTTTCTAAGGTTTCTATTCGGTTGGCTATACTATCTTGATTTCTAACTAGTTTTTTAAGGGTTTCATTAAATTTGATGATCGTTGATTGTCTTAACGATATTTGATTATTGATTATAGTTTTAATGTCGTTTTGATTTTCTATCAATTGTTGTATCGCGTTGTCATAGCGTTCTGCGTCTTGGTTATCTAAATTTCCGGTAATTGCTTTAATTACGTTTCCTAATCCGTTGATTAGTCCTCGTTTTCTTCTCGTCATTTGTTCTGTAGGTATTAGTCGATTAAATTTGTCTTCGATGTTTTTCAAAATACTTTCTGTTATACTGTCGTAGTTCATCATTTCTATTGCGTATTCTTTTCCGAATTTTGTTGTGTCCATTGATTGTTTTAGTCGAAAATAATTATTTTTGATTATTTGAAATTCTCGTTTTAGCTCGGTTAAATCAAATTTATGTGCAAAGGTCCAATAATCTATGGTGTTTTGCATACTGCCTAATTTAATTGGTAGTATACCGGGGTTGTTCTTTATGTCTTCAATTATAATTTCTGTGTCCGTTCTACCTGGGTGGAGGTTGACGGTAAGGGTGACGATTGTCCATCTGAAAGTACAGGGTGTCTTAAATTTTTGAGGTGAACATATTTTGTTATCTTGCCGTCGTCTATCGCGGCTACGTTTTTGTCGGATATTCGTTTGATTTTAAAGGGTCCTAAATTTCTCGGTGCCATTTTGTGTCTTTTACTTTGGTAATTTTTCTCGAATACGGTTTGTCCTATGGAAAATTTGTTTATGTCTGAGTTTTTATTACGGGTCGCGGTAATTCGCTCTTTATCGTTATCTAATTTGTCCTTTACTTTGTCATAGGTTATTTTTAGTTTCTCCCTGTGGTCTTTAGCGTATTGCTGATAGATTTCTTTGTTATAATGTATATTGTAGGGGTTGCGTGAATCTGAATGTCCTAAGGTTAGTTCTAAGGGTGTAAAATTTGTAGTTGAATGAATCGTGTTATTATACGCGATTAATGCGTATGACATTAAATTGGTTATGTGTTTATTCTTAATAGTCTGATCTGTTCTAATAGGGTTGAATGTAGTCTTTCGATTAGTCCGTTTGATTCAGGGTGGTTTTCCGTTATAAAGTGTATTTTTATTTTGTGTAATTCTAAAGTGTTTTGAATTGTTTCGTTTTTGAATTCGCTTCCGTTATCTAATGTTATTGTTTCGGGTGTTCCGTAAAATGTAAAATAGTGTAGAAATCCTTGGGTTACGTCTATACTATTTTTAGAAGTGATTGGTATTGCTTGTCCTATTTTCGTAAATGCGTCCACGATTGTTAGGTAACTTTGTGCTTCTACTACTAGAGTATCTGCATGTAATTTCTGGAAAGGTTTGTCTGGTGTTTTAGTTAACATTAAGGGCATCTTTGGGGGTTTTCTGTCATATTTGGCTTTATCACATAATTCGCACTGGTTGATAAAGTCTGTAGTTAATTCTTTCATGTCCTTGAAATAGTAGCGTCTCATAATTTGTTTTAGGGTCTCGTTTATTCCTCGATGGTTGGTCTTTCCTTCGTGTTGGTTTCTTATTACGTCATTTATTTTGTCAGGGTCGCCTAATGTTATTAATTTTCTTGTGCATCTTATAAGTTCGGGGCCAGAATTGTTAAATAGTTTTACATATATTTCTGAAAATCGTTTATATAAGTTTTCCGTGTTAAAATAAAAGTAAAATCGTTTTTTCTCGGGGGTGTATTCCTTTAATATTTTAATTATCTGTGATTCATTGTCGTCTTTAGTTATTTGAACTTGGTAAATTTTCTTATTGTCCACTTTCGTGTATTTAACAGGGTTGGGATTGTTCAAAACTTCTGTGATTATAAATTGATTGGGTTTCATGTCAATAGCTTCGTTTAAAATTTTTATTGCGGTTTCCGGTTCGTCATTTTGTGTTGAATGTATAGTTTCCATTTCTTCTGGGTCTTCTCTGACTTCGGTTTCGTCTACGTTTCCTGCTAATGATTCTGTCTCAAGTGCGTTAAGTTGGATTCTACTTAAGGCGTCTGCATTATTGTTGTAAATTCCCTTTTTGTATATGATCTCATAATCATATTCTTCTAGTCTGATTCTCCATCTTTGTAATTTCGAATTAGGTTCTTTGAGTTTGCATAGCCAAACTAATGGTCTATGATCGGTATATATATTATAGGGATGGCCACGGGCCCGGGCTTTGGCCCGGCCCGGCCCGAAGCCCGGCCCGAATATCAAGCCGGGCTTCGGGCCGGGCCAGCAAAATTTTTTTCGGGCCCAAGCCGGGCCAAGCACGTGTCGGGCCCGGGCCGGGCCGGGCCAGACTGCTCAAGCTTTTCGGGCTTTTCGGGCTATACGGGCCGGCCTGAAGTTTATATAACGAAATATACAATTTTTCAAATAACTGATTAAACTTTTATGCTCGTTCATGTTGAGATATAAAAAATGGGGTTCAATTATAATAATTACATAATTTTCAATTCTGAATTTTCACCTCCTAAAATTGTAAAACTATTTTATTGTTTTTATTGAAAACATTTCTTAAGGTGTAATGGAAACAATCTACAATCCGTTTTGATTAAATGTTTATCAACACGATTTTTAGATCAATAATTCCTGGATGCACAACAATTGAAGATACATGCACTTAAATCAAAATAACCATCTGTTAAAGCACCATTCATATATGCCATAAAATACAGGATGTGCTATTCAAAATAATTAATATGACAGGTATTTGCAAGACTTCAAAACTATTTTAGCTATAGTTTCGCCTTGTTCGGTAACTCCTACACAAAGTTTCAATTTGACAGTAAAATTGTAGTTTTAAAATACTTTTAATAGATGTGGGATATCCTGTATACGTCTTTTTATATTAAAGAGCTAGATTCTTTGTAAGTATATGTTATTATTTTCCTCATTACGTAGCAGATTCTCTCTATACGGCGAAAGCAGCCTTTCCATACTTTTGAAGAACCCTGCATATATTAATATTGAACATTTTTATAGATAAGATTGTCGGCATTTTTTTCATAATAATTAAGATTTCCAGTAAAGCATGCGATAAAAATATTCAGACAACAAAGTAATGTCTACCTGATACGAGAGACTTGAATAATCAGTTCTCTGAACGGATGCTGGCACATTCTCGAAATGTAGACCTATACACAAACAATCTGTAAAATGGAAATTGGCAACGTTCTTTGTTTAGAATATGAGGAAACAATATTCAGTCAAATTTTGAATGCTTTTCTTGAAATATGTTACTATATACTAGTAGTAGTACATGAATTCTAAAATGCATTTTGTTACTTAAGGTTGAAGTTTGACGCAAACCACCTTCTATTTTGGATTGCCTGTGCAAGTGTGCATCATCTCCAAATACCTTTGAGATTCTTCGAGGTTAAAATGATACTATAAACTATGATTTATTAAGGTTGATATATTCAACTTTTGTAGAAAAACATAATAATAGTAAATAGTATTTTATACAACTGAAAATACATATATTAACAAATGATACGTTCCATTTGGATGTTGAAAAATCTATACATCTCTTCCGGCCCGAATCGGCCCGGCCCGGCCCGAAGCCCGGCCCTAAATTCAAGCCGGGTTTCAAGCCGGGCCGATGTGTTTTGGTTCGGGCCGGGCCACCGGGCCGGGCCGGAGCAAATTATTTCGGGTCCGGGCCGGGCCGAATCTAAAAGCCCGGCCCGGCCCGGCCCGAATCCATCCCTATAATATATATATATATATATATATATATATATATATATATATATATAGAATTTCCGTCCGTATAGGTACGGTCGAAAATATTTTGTTGCCCAAATTATGGCTAACAATTCTTTCTCTATCGTACTGTATCGTTGCTCTGTTTCATTGAGGGTTCTTGATGCGTAACTGATAGGTTTGTCGTTACCTACTGTTCCTTGGCTTAATACTGCGCCTAAGGCTACATTTGATGCGTCTGTTGTTAAAATAAATGGTTTCGAAAAGTCTGGGTATTCTAATACGGGGTGATTTGTTAAAATGCTTTTGATTTTATCTACTGCTTTTATAAATTCTGGGGTATGTACAATTTTGTTTCCCTTTTTTAAACAATTGGTTAGGGGCTTTGTTATTTGAGCATAACCTTTTATACATTTTCGGTAATATCCGCTAAGGCCTAAAAATCCTTTAATTTCTTTATTCGTTTCGGGTATAGGGTAATTTAATACAGCGTTTGTTTTGTCGGGGTTTGGCATCACTCCTTGGGGTGTCATTACGTGTCCTAAAAAGGTTACTTCTTTCTGTAGAAATTCACTTTTGTCTAGTTGTACTTTAAATTTTGCGGTTCTTAATCTTTCGAACACTTCTCTTAATCTTTCTATGTGTTCCACTAATGATGTTGAATACACTATTATATCGTCTAGGTACACAAGGCATTTTTCGTTGTGTATCCCTCGTAGTATGTTATCCATTACTCGTTGAAAAGTTGCGGGTGCGTTCTTCAGTCCAAATGGCATCCGTTTATACTCATAGTGTCCTCTAGGTGTGCTAAAGGCTGTTTTCTGTGTATCTCCTTCTTCCATTTCTACTTGATGGTATCCTGATGCTAAGTCTAGCGTCGAAAAATATTGGCATTTGCCTAACTCGTCTAATATTTCTGTTATTTTCGGTAACGGGTATTTGTCGTCTACCGGTTTTTTCATTTAATTTGCGGTAATCTATTACCATTCGGTATTTCCGTTTTCCTGATGCGTCTAGTTTCTTTGGTACTATTAGTACGGGGCTGCTCCATGGTGAATTGGAGTGTTGTATAATATCTTGATCTAATAGATCGGTTACTTGTCTGTCAGCTTCTTCCTGACTTGCCTGGGGTAATTTGTATGCTTTGGTGAATAGGGGTTTGTTATCCGTTAGCTCAATGTTGTGTTTAACTGTATTTGTAAACGTTAGGGGTATTCCTTCGCAATGGAATATATCGCGGTATTCATAACATAATTTTTGTATTGCTTTTTGTTCTTCGTGATTTATGTCGCGGTTAAATCGGATATTATTTAAATTTTGTTTTAACATTTCGTCATTTTCTACGGGGTTATAATTTTCGTTTGGGGATTCATCTATTTCCATTTCGTCAAAGTTTAATTCTTCTACGTTTATCGGGTTTGTTAAAGGTATTTCTACGGGGTAATCATTTGAGTTTATTATTGTTGTTGTGGCGTAATTATTTTTGATTTTTACTAATGCGGTTGGGGTTTCTACTCCTTGTTGAAAAGTTACGTGGTTTATTATTCCTAAGTTTTTATTTGAATCTACGGGGATTCTTATTTTTTTTCCGTTCGGGGTTCTAATGTATATTTTTCGTCTATTTGGGTATTTTGAAATTTAATGGGGATTCGTCCATACTTGGTTCTTAATAATCGGTTTTTGACATCTATATTGGCTCCTAATTTTCTTAGAAGGTCCATTCCTAATAGTCCGTCATATTTGTCATTAAATTCAAATGTGCAGAATTTGTGTTTCATCTTTACGTTAAAGGTTTTTGGTAAAGGTATGTTTGCTACGAATTGGTGTATGGTTGTTTGATGGGCGGTTTTAATTTTAAAGGGTTCTCTCTCTACGTAGTTTAGATAATGTTTTTTTACTGTTCGCGGGCTTATTAATGTTTTAGAAGATCCGGTATCGATTAGTAATTTAAATTCAGCGTGGGGTATTTCGATATAGGGTAATACAAGGTGATTCATATTATTTAGATTTATTACGTTAGGTCGTTTATAAAATGGTCCATTTGAAAATTTGAACATGTGTTCTCTTCGTCGTCTTCCTCGTAATTTTCTTGTGGTTCTTCGCGTTCATAATGGTTTGATTGATTCTGTTCATTATTCGTACACGGTCGATTATTATTATTCTGTTCATCTTCATACTCTTCTACTTCCTGATGAAATAGCTCTTCTGAAGTGAAAGTGCATTTTTGATTAGGGATTGGTCTTATGTGCGTTATTTTTGTGTTAGGTCTGGTGTTACCAGATAAGGTATCCATTGGTGTAGGTTTGTAATAGTTATTAGAATTATTACTGTTTATCATCGATGAGTTTTTGTCAGGATTCGCGTTAAATGCTGGTCTTTGTTGATTTATATTTTGGTTAATTCTCGGTTGAAATGCGGGTCTTGAAAAGTTCGAGTTAAATGTTGGTTGATAGGTGGGTTTTGAAAAGTTCGGATAAAATGTTGGTTTTGAGAATTGTTTGTATTGGTTGTTAAAGTTTGAATTATTAAACTGTGAATTATTTGTTCGCGTTTGGTTTGTTTGTGCATTGAATGGGTTAAATTTTGGTTGTGGATTTATTTGTCTTGCGGGTTGTATAGTTTTCATTGGCGTATAGCTTTTATTCGCGTTGGGGTTATATAGTCGGTTTCTGTAGTACATTACGTTTTCTTCTTCGATTATCATATTCATTGCTTGTTCTAAGTTTTGGGGATGTTGAAATCTAATTTTATCTGAAAGTCTCTCGGGTAGTGCATTTAGATAGGTATCTAATGCCATCTCGTCATACATTTTAGTTTTTATTAGTCTTACGTTTGGGTCGGTTTCTTCGATTTTGAGTTTTGTCAAGATTAGGCTTCTTACATCTTGGCATCTCATTCCAAATTGATAGGGTGACTAGTTGTGTTCCATTCTCAGTCCGGTTAAGTCTCTTATTAAACATTTTAAGTTACGTTGATCGCCGAAATATGCGATTAATATCCGTTTAAACTGTTCCCATTCATCTACGTCCTCGCGACTGGCTATTAACGTTAGTGCCCTTCCGGTTAGTTTACTGGTTATGAGGCGGTTCAGTAAAGTGTTTCTGTCGTTGTCACCTGGCTTATAAAAGGTCTTTAAGAATATTTCGCTTGCCGAAATGTAATTACTGAGTAAGCAGGTATCATTTCCATTAAATGGCGGTATCATTTCGAGGTACAGCTTCATTTCATTAGTCATCTTGGCTGGGGTAATATTTGGGTAATTTTAAAAGGTAAAAATTTTTTTTTTTTTTTGAAAACATTTGGATTTATTTTGTGATTTTTTTTGGTGTTATTTGATGAGTTTTACGCTTGGTATTAGTTTGGTTGAGTTTACTTTTGATTTGCCGATTTTTAATTTTAATTTCCGAAGTTTCAATAGGCTGGGTTAATTTTGTAGTAATTTATCGGGTGTGAATGTTTTGCGTTATTTGCGTCAGTTATTACTTCTCTACTTTTTAATTATGTTGATTTTATTTAGGTGCGTATTAATTGTTTCGTTGGTTTATGCGATTGTAAGGTGTCTGTAATGCTTACAATGTTATCAATTTGCTATAGGATGTTGTTAGTTACTTAGTTGCATTTGCGTCTTTATTATAAGTTATATTTAATTTTTGCGTGGGTGTAATTTATTACTCGCGGTGTTTTTATATTATACAATTTGTGCGTCTTTAATTTATTGCAGTAAAATTTTCACGTTATAATTTGTGTTTTAGTACCGTACTTATTTATTCGTTCTGAGTAGTTTTAGATTGATACTTAAATAAAGTTTTTGATTGTAATTTTATGCTGTCGTTAATTTACCAAGGCTGAAAGGTTTCGCGATGTATTTAAATATCTTTTGTACTGTAATTTATTATTAGATTTTTATGCGTATTTATTCAAGGTTAGTTTCTATTCACTTTGATGAAGTATGGTGAGGTATTACTTTCAATTTGAATTCGCGCTTAGTTAATTCTCGTATTAAGATGTAGTTCTTAATAATAGAATGCGATTTGTCTATTTATGGATGGTATTTGAGTTTGAATCGTGGTGTTGCTTTCGCGTTTTTATTCTTGGTGTATTTTAAATTAATTTTGTGAGTCAGTTAATTCTTTTATTGTGGGATTATAAATTTTTATTTCTTGTGTTAGTTGGGATTGTAGAATTAAAAATTCTAAAATTTGTTGCGCCAGTTAAGATTGAATTAGAAATTCTAAAAAATTTCTTGCGTTAGTTCGGTTTCGATTCAAAAATTCTAAAATTTTTTGTGTCAGTTAAGGTTGTCGAGTTAGAAATTTTTAAGAAATTTTTTCGCGCCAGTTAAGATTTAATTCAGAAATCTTAAGAGGTTTGATTTTGTTTCTAAGAATTTTTTTTACGTTAGTTAAAACGTGATCTAGTCTCTTGCGCTTTGCGACTTTTTTAATAATTGTCTCTAGTTTTTGTTTCAGAATAATTTTTCTCAGTTCTTAGTCTCAAAATTTTTTGTTGTCTCAAGTTTTCATAAATTTCTCATATGTACAAGTAAAATAATAATAAAATTTCAATAAAGGCTTGAAGATAATCTCTAGCAATTGCTAAGTCCATTATTTTCAAAAAATGGCATAAAATATTTGTAACAATAGTCAACATATACATAAATAAATCATAAATCATAAAACTAGCAAATATCAAATGTTTTTGTTAATAATAAAATAAATTTCAATTGGTTTAGGAAAATGAACTTACACTATTTGCTTGGTTGCTCTCATTGATTTGTTTTCTTTGTTTCTGTTTTTTCTTTTGGGCTTCTTGGATTTGATCTATTCTTGTATCGCCTCCAATTTTTCTTTTGTTGAATTCGAACTATGCTTGTTTCTCCTTCAACTGCTGGATTTGAACGATGCGTGTTTCTTCTCCAGTTTTTGGTTTTTGTTCTGCCAAAATCGGAATTGAAATTCCCGGACCACCAGTTCCTCGAAGTTGGATTCGCTAGTGCCCTTTTGACATCCGTTACGACTGCGCCAGTTAAGGTTCGTGGCTTCGAGCGGTCCTTTTTAAAAAGACTTCTTTGGTCCTTAACACATTTATTTGGTTTTATACAGAATTTAATTATTGAATTTTAACAAACTTGAATTATAAATCTAAGTCGAAATACATTAATTAATTGTACAGTGAGTTACCAGTGAACTGCAAGGTTAAAGCTGAACGTCTGATGAACTGACTAGGAGTGGAGCTCCTGGTCCTTATATAACTTTCTCCCCCTCACATTTCTGTGGAAACCTGCGGACGTAATGTCCGCTTACACTTCATAATACATAGTTGCTATCTTAAAAGCTATTCATAAATTACAATGTTGCAGGCTTATTCTGCGTAATCTCGGTACGTGACATCCGGCGACCGTCTGTGACCTGACATTTGCAGTATCACTTATCCTTGTGCTACTTTGTAGCGTTTCCACTCGTGGGAACTGAAATCATCATAATAATATGTAATAAAATGTTGCAACGACATTGTTGCACTGTCCTAACATTTTTTAATGTTTCCTAATATTTCCTAATACAGATATTAGTTTTATAAATATAATAGATGGGGGTTCCTATAACTCGTGTTGCGTTTAAAAATTTGGTGTTGCGTTTGCATGAGTCTATATGTCTCCGATGTAAACCTTTAAATTCACTTATATTTTTAATAAATAAATCCGGATTTCTGTAGTTTATTTTAAAATAAAGCCAATTCCATACATGCTTACAGGATTTTTATTATTTACTTGTAAAGTTGAAAATTCTTTCGTGGACACCCTTTACATGATGAACTACCAAAACAGGAAAGCACGCGCAAATTTTTTACTGTGGTTGTAATGGATGGTTTAATTTTTTTTATCGGATTCTTTGATGTGTATAGAATGCTGATTTGAATTCGATGGAGAATCGCCTAATAATTCTTCTAGTCTATGATAAAAAATAAAATTTACTGGCCATTTCATGTTTTTGTTTTCGCATCCTATGTGTTTCTGTAAGTTCTTACTTAATGAATCCAATTTCTTTGACATACCTACTCTGAAAACTAAAAATAAATATACACTTAAACATCATCAACTTGCTTTAATAATTTGGCTACAAAGTACTTCACTAATAACTGTTCAAAAGGTTTCCCATTTACGCACATAATGTATATCTTCACAATGCGACTGAACGGGTGCAATTTGAGCTCGTGCTTGGTTCAGAGATCAAATGTTTTGTTCTTTGTTTGATACACTTCCTTCAGCAGTTTCTTTGGGATGATAACTGTTATTTATATTTTACTTTATGGTATTCTCATCGTCTTCCACATTTTCAAAGGAATGCGATTGGATGTCAGTTTTATGTTCTTGAAATTCATGACATATATCGACTATTGTTAATAATTACAATGCACTACCGACGAAAATAAGAAATATTTGTGTCTGAGGTAAAGCCTATTAAATTGTTTGTAATGCATATTCTAGATTTCTTTTCTACAATATTCATACAAGAGTAAAATCATCCTCACCATTAAGTCTTCAGTTCCTGAACTGGTTAGACGCGTACCTCAATCGTTTCCTACTCTGAGCTAACCTACACATTTTCCTGAAATTCACACAGTCTATGTCTTCCACTATCTACGTGCAATAGTCTGATATAAGGTTTACATCTACCGTCCATTTTTCCTGTATTTGCTTGTATATAGCCCGCAGTATTCCCCAAAAATGCCTTAGAACGTGTTCTGCCCTTCTATTTCTCCAATTGTTTTCGTTTTCCACAGATATCTTTATCCTGTTTCCTACTATTTCTATAACTTCTTTGTTATTAGTTTTGCGTCCATGCTATTATCATCATACATCTGAAGCAAAACATTCCAAAAAGCTACTTCTATTCTTGTTTGCGTATCCTACTGTTCCTATTTCATATTCGTACAGTGCTATGCTCTACACATATGCCTTCCACAATTTTTTCCTTGTTTTTATGTTTGTTGTCTTCGAACATAGTCGCTGCTCTTTCTTGTTATATACACCTCGGTTACCCTTCTATTGTTTTAAAAATATATACCTATTTGTCAGATATTCAGTGGTATGCGGAGAGGGTTAAGCAGCCTGTGGCTATCAATATCCTCCAACACAGACATACGCCGAATTAATAGTTTTACAATAAATCCTTTTGCACAATCAAGATTAGTTGAAAAATATTCCAAAACCAACTCCTCTAGTTGTTTATAATAACCATAAAGTTTAAGTGCGACTATTTTTTGTCATTAGGTTTTCCGTCTTGGAACTGGTTCGACGCGTACCTCCATTGATTTTATTCTGCGCTAGTCTATACAGTTTCCTGAATTTCCCACAGCCTAGATACAGGGTCTACTTCTATTGTTTTGTAAATATATACTTTGTTTCACTGATATTCAGTGGTGTGTGAAGTGTGTTTAGCAGCCAGTGGCTACCAATATCTCCCAACACAGACATTTGCCAAATTAATAGTTTTTCAATAAATCCTTTCGCACAATCAAGATCAGTTAAAAAATATTGTAATACCAACTCCTGCAGTCCTTTATAATAATCATCAGGTTTAAGTGCAATTATTTTTGTGTCATCTGGTTTTCCGTCTTGGAACTGGTTCGACGCGTACCTCCACTAATTTCTATTCTGAGCTAACCTACACAGTTCCCTGAAATTCCCACAGCCTAGATACAACTCAGTTACCCTTTTATTGTTTTGTAAATATATACCCTATTTCACCGATATTCAGTGGTATGTTAAGAAGATCAAGTAGCCTGTGACTACCAAGATCCCCCCAACATTTGAACATTTGCCAAATTAATAATTTCCAATAAATCATTTCGCACAATCAAGATGTGCTGTCTACCACATAGTCTCTTTAAATAAATTTCATTAACATAAATAAAATAACCACGCTTTTGATGTGAGAATAACAATTCATTAAAGCACAAGGGTAGGTGATTGTTCAGATAAGAAAATTCTCAGTTCAGCCTCACTTTTAAGGCGTAAAAAGAACGTGCATTGAAGTGAGTTATGATGTCACAAGTGCGAATTAGCTGTATTTTTGAATAAAAATTAAACAACTAATATTTACAATATTACGTAAAATTCGAACCCAAAAATAAAAAACTGGCTTCAAATTATAGGATCAGAAACGGTAAATTTCATGTACTTTTAACAAAGAACACATAGAGTCTGTATAATACCGTGTATAAACCTTTAGAAACTCCTAATATTATCAAATAAAGCAATTGCTTTTGAATAAACATTATAGATTTAAAATCGGATATACATTCAGCCAAAACATAAATAAGATTTCTTTATAGTTTAACAGGAAACGTTCCACACTCGTTACACACAAAAATGACTTAAAATTGTGCAATCAGTTGAATAACTGAAGCAAGAAATTTAAATTTATGCCATAGAAAGGAATTACATTTAGCGTGAAATAAGAAAACAAATCCTTTTCCACTGTTTTAAGTTGGTAATAATTTCAAACAGGATCTAATTTTAGAATGAACCAAATCTTTGAAATTTTCGAGTAACTAATTTGGGATTTGTGATGTCTAGCTTACATAAACCAAACACTAAATTCTTTTTCTGAGGCTGTAGTTAAACTTTGCAGGATTGTGAATATTACAATTTTGTTCCTACAGTTTATTGTACGATCTATACCTGCAACGATGTAGGAATTGTACGTCGTTGGAACGTGCTTTTGTAGAAAGAAAGTAGCTAAAGTACCGTACGTATGTGTATAGAAATATAAATAACTATATCAGTATATTAATAAATACATTAAGGATTTATTGTATAGTAGAAGCGGTTTGTAGTCCCTACGGGACTACTTTGAGCGCCCCACCCTCTCTGCGCCCCGCCTCTCTGCGCCCCGCCCTCTCTACGCCCCGCTTTCTTTGCGTCGCGCCTTCTCTGCGCCACGCCTTCTTTGCGCACCGCCCTCTCTGCTCCCCGCCCTCTCTGCTCCCCGCCCTAGTAGACTTTGTCAAAATCACTTCGGGGAGCCGATTGCATCAAGATCACTTCGCTCTAGTAGACTATGTCGAAAGCACTTCGGGGGAGTCGGTTGGACCAAGATCACTTTGCCCTAGTAGACTTTGTCAAAATCACTTCGGGGGAGTCGGATGGATAAAGACCACTTCGCCCTAGTAGACTTTGTCGAAATCACTTCGGGGGAGTCGGTTGGACCAAAATCACTTCGCCCTAGTAGACTTTGTCGAAATCACTTTGGGGAGTCGATTGCACCAAGATCACGTCGCTCTAGTAGACTTTGCCGAAGTCACTTCGGGGGAGTCGGTTAGATCAAGAGTATTTCGCCCTAGTAGTAGACTTTGTCGATATCATTTCGGGGAGTCGATTGCACCAAGATCACTTTGCCTTAGTAGACTTTGTCGAAATCACTTCCAGGAAGTCGGATGGATCAAGATCACTTCGCCCTAGTGGATTTTGGCGAAATCACTTCGGCGAGTCGATTGCATCAAGATCACTTCGCCCTAGTAGACTTTACCAAAATCACTTCCGGGGAGTATGATGGATCAAGATCACTTCGTCTTAGTGGATTTTGTCGAAATCACTTCGGCGAGTTGATTGCATCAAGATCACTTCGCCCTAGTAGACCCTGTCGAAATCACTTCGGGGGAGTCGGTTGGACCAAGATCACTTAGCCCTAGTAGATTTTGTCGAAATCACTTCGGGGGAGTTGGTTGGATCAAGACTACTTCGCCCTAGTAGACTTTGTCGAAATCACTTCAGGCAGTCGATTGCGCCAAGATCACTTTACCCTAGTAAACTTTGTCGAAATCACTTCCGGGGAGTCGGTTGGATCAAGATCACTTCGTCCCAGTAGAATTTGTCGAAGTCACTTCGGCGGGTCGATCGGATCAAGACCACTTCGTCCTAGTGACCTTGTCGAAATTACTTCGGAGGATCGATCGGATCAATATCACTTCGGCCTAGTAGACTTTGTCGAAATCACTTCGGAGAGTTTATTGGATCAAGATTACTTCGCCTTAACAGAGTTTGTCGAAATTATTTCGGAGAGTCGATCGGATCAAAAAACCACTTCGCACTAACGACCTTGTCGAAATCACTTCGAAGTGTCGATCGGGTCAAGACCACTTCGCCCCAGTGGACTTTGTCGAAATCACTTCGAAGTGTCGATTGGACCAAGACCACTTCGCCCACGTAGAGTTTGTCGAAATCACTTCGAAGAGTTGATCGGATTTAGAAAATTTCGCCTAAGTAGGCTTTGTGGAGATCACGTCGGAGAGTCGATCGGAGAAAGATCACTTTGCCCAAGTAGACTTTGCCGAAATCACTTTAGGGAGTCGAACGGACCAATAACGATTGAGAACGATTGAGAACGATGGAGAACGATTGAGAACGGTTGAGAACGATTTAGAACGATGCAGAACGATTGAGAACGATTTAGATCGATGCAGGAAAATGAGAATGTAGCAGAACAATTTTGAAGGAATAGAGAATTTCCACTAATAATGCCGGTTGGTAGTTGCCGTTCCGTTTGAGAATAGATAATTTTAAAGAAGGGCAATTTGAAGTATCTCTTAATTCTTTCAAAATTAATAAACAATATTTGAGGTTGTTTTCAGCAGTAGTTTTAAAAGTAGAAAGTAATATAAGTTTTTAAGTAGAAGTTGAAATGTAAACAATTCCCGGAATAGCATGTTAGAGTAAGTTTAAAATTCTTCTAAATATTTTCGAGTCTGTAAACTAAAGAGGCAACTTTGTTAAGCTCTTCCGTCCGTATAAGTTTTGTTAGTGGCTAAATAAAGAAGTATATGTATTTGTGTTTGTGACTATAAATATTAAAGTAGAAAATGCGTACGAATTCTTGCTAATTGTCTTTTATTTGTGATGTTGGATGTATTATAAAGTGAAAGTTATCGAGTATATGTATTCTTTTATAGCGGATATATTTAAATAGAGATAATCTTATTCTAGTTTTCTATATACAGCAAATAGTGTATGTTAAATAATAGAGTAGATGTGAGTCTACTATTGGAATATGTTCTGTGTATGTAATATGTTTTGTGTATTTAATAAGTTCTGTGTATGGTATATATTCTGTGTATTTAATATGTTCTATGTATGTAATATGTTCTGTGTATGTAATATGTATAGGTTATTAACAGTATTTTATGATGTTTAATTTGTTGCAGAATTATGATAAAACTCGGTTAAATAAATAACGATAAACCGACGTTAATGTTATGAACTATTTTAATTTTCTTAAAGCTGGTATCATTTAATTGGATATTAAATTAATGTAGCTTTGTATGTATAGCAAATGTACTATGTTAAATAAGGGAAAAAAATTGAAATCTACTCTTTGAGTACAGTATGTATGTGTCTTAGATGAATCTGTTGTTGATGTTTCCAGAAATAATTGTACCAATCTTAATAAAAGATTTATGAAAATACTACAGTAGCAGCTTGCAAAGTGTTAAGAATTCAGGTTTTAGGATACGGTTAGTGCTTAATAATGTATATTAGAAATGTTTTAAAGGCGTAATAGTAATTTTGAAGACTAATTCGATCATCCATCTTTCTCCTACTAACGCTAACCGACGTGTTGTAGCTGTCGGTGAACGCGCTTCGTGTTTGTAGTTGCAATTGTTCGTACGTTATGTAATGCATAAGCCAACACGTTCCAAGAACTTGTAGAATTCCAGGAATGGGACAGTGTTATAAGTAGTTTTAGCATTTGATTTGGTTTTTGTAATACATATTTTTGAATTTAATAAATGCTGACGGTTGTTTATAAAGTTGAGAAAAAAATAAAAAAAAACTAAATTGAACTGGGCATTGAACCATTGAACTTACGAATAGTAGCCAGACACCCTAGCATCGCGCTACGGCGGTGACACTTTTGGGAGGTCGGTTAGTAGTATACTTGCATTTGTTGCGTCCACATACGGAATACACCGATTTCTGAGCAAATCACGGTCTATTGTAAATGCTCGGATATCGTTGTATGGAATCGCCAAATTTAAAAATTAATTATTTTTGAAATAAATAGCCCGTGTATATTAAAAAGTCATGTTATTGTATAATAATAATCAATTATCGGAACTAATACGTAATATTGGATGATTTATAATTTTAAATGTAACAAATTTTAAAAAACTTGTGTCTTTATAGATTTTGAAGGTACATGTTCGTTCATTTCCGTCAGCTTTCGCTACCCGTGTTTGATGTTTCTCCAAGTAATTATACAAATTTTAATATCTGTTTTAAGAAAATACTATACTACCAGCTTGCAAACCGTTAATATTTCAGGTTTTAGAATACGAATAGCGTTGTTTGGCATATATTAGGTATTTTTTAACGCCCGAATACGAATTTCAGAAACCAACTCGATCTTTTTTCTCTCTCGTGCCGACGTTCACCGAGTAGTTGCCGACCTCGTTGCACGCCTCGTTCGGTTTTCAGATCGGAAATTTTTGAAGGATCCAAGCTTTTTTAACACGTTAACGAATACGTCGCTGCAAATTAATCTTTTCCCGGAAAACCGTTATTTCTCCCGTAGTTATCGGTTTCCCGTTATAAAAACCGGCCTACGCAAAGCACGCAAAAATTCTCCACCTAACCACCACCCGCCTGCGCTCCCAACTCCGAAACCCTCGGACGCAAATCTCAAAAATCGATCGATTCGCGCCTCTCAACTTTAACACAAAGACGGGCGTCTCGAATTTATAGTTATCAGATTACAATAAAGCCAACCAAACCAAAAGTGAATGGTTGCAAGTGAAGATTGTACCTATTGCTTGTATGAAGTTAAATTATTAAATTGAACTTTTGTGCAAGAAGATCTTAAGGCGTTTCGTGCAGAAAAGAAAGAAAAGTAAAATATGCAAGAAAAATCACTCGCACCAAACACCGCAACGAAAAAGAAATCAAAAGAGCTCTGCGCTAGCCAAAAAGTTGTTGAGTGAGATGAGTCATAAAGAAAGACTCTACCATAGGCTTCGAAAACATGATCGACGATATGTACAAGACAAGATTTATAAAAAAAGAATTCTCATATCTTTAAACCATTAATAAAATCAAACAGTCTGAGATGATTATATTATCGGATAATTTGTATATAACGATATTCACGTTCACTCACAATTGCGCTAACTATATTTAAATAGGTATTAAAATACCCCCAAATAATTGCTTGTTAAGAATTTGTAGAAGTTCCCGATCTATTTCCTCAGATTCTTTAATAATTTCTATTGTTCCAATACGTTTCATTAAAATAGTAAAAATGTGCGTTGAGTTATAATCATTTTTAGTCAACTTTTCTAGCAAAAGAAACTCATAAACTTAATGGCTCGACCTCGTACTACTCCAAAATGTTTCGACTCATGATCGCCAATGTGTACAAAGACCGATGTTCTTTCATAAAGTTAAATGCAACCTATAACAAAATTAACGTTTTATTGAATAAACGTGTTTGCGGAAACGAAGTTAACTTAAGTAATCAGTTAAAAAACTACAACTCTATATCGTAAAATAGGACAACACTCATTTTAATAACGGAAAGCAATTCAATTTCGTTCGAGCAAGGAAAGCCGGTATCATAATAGTCATCCATTGAAATCGTAACTTCCATCTGAAACATCCATTTGTAAATAATCAATCACATGAATAGTATTTTTTTCAAAACATCTATATGTCAATCAGAGAACGAGACAGAACTAACTGAATTACACTTATCTTGGAAAGTCCTTTAGTAAACTCGTACATCAACACTTATTATATCATTCTAATGAGCGACACTACGAGCAAGAATGGCAACCGGTTCTAGCGTTCTCAACTACACGAATATACATCAACGTCTCTACATACAAAATAAGAAATATATACAAACAAACCCTTAAAATTAAAAAAACGCGTAGGATGAGTTGCCTAACTTCTCGCATTGAAATTATAGGAGCGTACATAAACGCAATGTAAATATTTAAGCAAGCGAACGTTGCTGATAACAGAAACCCCACATTTTTAATACCATAACAAAATAGAATAATTTGAAGAATTTAACGCGGTTGGAAGTAATTAAATAACAACCATTTAAATTGAAAAGTTTGAAATAATTAAAATATATTTAAATGACTGTAAATATAGTAACAAATGTGAAATTTAATTATGTAGGAACAAAAATGTTCAAATACAGGAATTGCACATAACCGACGTTTAATTTTAAGCATTGCTCTCTTAAAATTGACACTCCAGGCAGAATATTAGAAACGGTCATGAAAAAATTGTTATGTTTACAGTTCAATTGAATTTACAATTACGAGAATATTATTTTCAAAAAGAACAGTTTGTAATTCAAATGTAAGGCGAAGTAAGAAAATACAGCCAAAATCAAGGAAATGGAAACCAGACGAAGCAAAACAGCATAACTTTTTACTAGAATTAAAGTAAACACGTAAATAAATTGATCAATAATTCTTTTATTTTTCGTGTGTTGTCATTCCTTTTATTGATGTTAATTAATAGAGATGCTTTTTGCACAAAAATACAGGCGTATCATTTGTTGATCATAGATCTCTAATAATGTGTACATATTTTAGTGCATTATTCAATTACTGTACAATAAAAAATTACATCGATTTTAATGTCTATACTTGAATGGCGATTTACAATATTCACTTTAGATGTACAATAACGATGAATTATCCGCAGTAAAAGTGAATAGTGAAAAGGAAACCATTTACACATATCCAGTTTTAGTTCAATCTGTGGTAACTCTTAAATGTCTGAACTAGCGAGTGTAAGAGTTGAATTAATATACTTAGCTCTTACAGAAGAATGTAACAAAATGTTAGAGAAGAAAAGATATCGCCTCCGACGTTCGTGGATTAGGCCGTTTATTCAAAAATGGGAATAGTTGGGAGCATCTGCTTAATTATTGGTTGAACTAGCCGGAGAAGATCTCGATTTATTGAAGACGATTAGTCCTTCAATACAAAAGGCTAATGCATGTTTAAGAGCGGCGCTGCCAGCAAATTAAAGTTGCAAATTACTCTCCATTATCCTGCAACAGGTATTTGTTTTAGCACTCTTAGTGCTCTGTATAGAGTAATAACTTATAGCATACCACAAGTCTGTAGGGAAATCTACGTAGCCTTGGAAATGCTTATTCAGGTAAGAAAATAGAAATTAAAAATATAATATAATAATACAAGAACCAGATGATCACTACTATTAAAAACTCTGAATAATAATGAATACATATTTCCATCAAACTCGCCCATTTTAAGAATTGTTTGAGTCAGTACATTATTGCCGTCTTGACTATAAAATTCAGCATCAAAAACATTTGAGGAAGCTCCAGAAGTGCTTTGTGTTGACGATGCTGGGTAGGAAGTGGCAAAATTAGGAGGACTTGTATAGCTGTTTTCCGAAAGATGTTATGTCAAACGTTCTTGTTTCATAATAGCCTGCCGTTTATCCTAGCAAATAAGAGCTTGGTGAAGTGGTATTTTGTAAGTTCTATAGCCAAACTGATGCAAAATGCATTTTGCTGTGGATTTGTCTTCATCTGGTATTTTTGCAATATGCTAATTGCGTTATGAATTGTTCTAAATTATTTTTTGACTTGCGTTTATATGTATGAGAGGTAGAACAGGGAGTGCCTAAAGTTGCCTAAAGTTTCCGTTAATTCTTCATCTTGGATAGCAATGGTTTGTTCTAATTCTACACGTTCAACGTCAAATTCCTCAGAATCTGAAGCTGCTCCAGATTGCTTTTTAAGCATATCCTAAAACAAGTCAATTATTGTAATGGAATCAGATTATGAAAGACTATTATGTAACATGGAACTTCCCTAACTACTGTGACTTTATGGATGGCAAGCATGTAATTATTTGTTGTCTTCTAAAAGTGGATCTGACTATTTTAATAATAAAAGGTATTTTAACATAATATGATTTTCAATAGTTGATGCAAATTATACTTTCATATACATTGATGTGGGACAAACGATAATGTTAATGATGCCTTTGTTTTCTCAAAACCCACATCTAATCAGACGTTAGAACAAAATGTGTTAAATATTTCTGAACAAGTTTCTGTATCGTAGATAAGCATTTCCAGTAAAACATAATCTGCTTTAACCAAATCCGAGAATAGCATCACTAAATAGAACCACATTAATTTTTATTATAAGTTCTCTAGAGCACGTATAGAGTTGTTGAGAATAGCTTTGGAATATTGACAGCACGATTTCGAACTTTTGAAAACCCATTCCTTTAAATCTTAACACAGCAGAATTAATTATAAAAGTCACTTGTGCTTTGCACAACTGATTAAGAAAAACATCAAATAACAACCTGCCTTATCTCAAACATGATATAATGGACTCTGAAGATTAGAATGAAGGAAAAGTGTTACCTGAAAAGTGGCTATTGCTAAAACTGAGGGATTGCTTAATGTATCAAAATCATTATCTATTAAAAATTATAGCAAAAGGGTTGCAGCAGTGCGTGATTATATGCATCTCAGTTTGTTATAACAGAAATTGTTCTATGGCAATGGTACATGATGCAAACATTTTTGAATCATTCTTTAATTATTATATAAAACCTGTACTGGTTTAGGGAATTAATAAATTACTTAAAGCATGTATCTTACCTTTATATTTGATGAACTTTGTTTTGGTGTACAAATTGCCAGCAGAAAAAAATCCACTTCTTTGAACCAAAATTGACAAGGTACATACAGATCATCTTGGCCGGCACCAGAATGATTAGATTTTTTTATTTGGACCCGTTCAGCATACAATTTTTATTTTTGTCTTAATATCCGCTACAGTTAGTTCAGGAGAATTCATTTCTCGAAAAATTTGCTTTGTGATATTCTTCAGATTTACTGTTTCACAAACACTCCCACTGTTAAAAGTTTCTAAAAAAAACAACGTTTGTTCATCTTTCCAACGAAAACCCATTTTTGAAAGCTTTTGACAAACTTGTACGCTCAAACTGCTAGAAAGATATTGCCAGCAGTGCTTTTAACGCGTTTACACCTTACATCCGGCGTGATTCATCCGTTTGTTTCATGCAAAGGTGAAAAACGTTTAACTTTATTCATTGTTACTTTTGATGTTCACCAAAGATGATATGCAAATGAAGCAGTATCTACACCTTCCAAATTTGATGATTCATTAATAGTGTACATCTAAAGTGAATAATGTATGTCAGCCCTAATGGAACATTAATTTGTTAGAAGAGTCAACGTTGAATGTTTAACCAACTTAAGCGTAGGAAATTTGTTGAAGACAAAGGACAATATATAGGTATATGTTGGTACACCAACTAATCACATTTTTTATTTTTAATAAAATGTTAAGCAAGAACGTTATTGCTGCTTCAAATTCTATAAATACCCACAAATTTCTTTAATAACTTTGGAAATAATTTTAAAATAAGTTTATTTAACCAGTTAGTAATAAAAAATAGTTTGTGACGTTTAAATAAATACAAACGTTTGCGATCCAGAAATACGTGTTAGGTAGAGCACCTTCTGTTTGTTCATGCTGTTTAACGCTGTTATGGATAACAAAATGAGTGTAACCGTGTATAATCAAAATTGATTAAGTTTTTATTAAACTGTTTTTAAAGTGCGCATAAAAATGTTAAAATAGATATAATTGTTTATACTATGAAACCACAATTTTGTATACTTTAACCTACATCTTAAATTTAACGTTATGGAATTATATTTCTAAATGTAGATTGAACTAGGTATGATTTTATTTATTGATTTAGTAACATACAGATATTAAGAGGTATCGACTGTGTTTTAATAAAATATCAAAGATTTAATTGAATTTATTTCTAAGCATTCGTTGTGTTTTGGACAACTTCATGAGGATATAAATTTTAGAAAATGATTTTAGTTTAATATCAAGCATATGTGTAAAAAAACAGTTTCGTAATTTCAGTTCATAGTTTTTAAAAATACAATCCACAAAGAACTTCGGGGTTTTGAAGTTAAATACGTTTTTTAAATCTAAATCTTAGTATAATGTGTTATACATATATGAATTTAAAGGCAATATTCTCAAGATTTTATTACAATTGGTAAATTTCAACGTGGGTCCCATTAGTGGTACGGCACACATCCAAACGATTTACCCCTTGCCCGGTCCTGGCCAGCATGCCTGAGGTGAAGGTTGCCACGCAAGCGAGTATCCGTTGGCTGAGATGGGTTAGATCTCAAATTTTTTCTGAATATACATGTCCCCAGAAGAGAAAGTCTGACGAAGTCAAATCTGGTCTTCTTGGGGAAAGGAAGTTGACCCTTCTTTCAAATCCACCTCTTTCCGAATTGAGTATTGAGTGCTTCTCGGACACGCAAACTAAAGTGAGGCGGTGTGCTGTCTTGCTGAAAGTGCACAAAACCCTTCTTCGCATCAATATTGGTGTTGTCTTATGCATTACAGAGCTATAGGTCCTTTCATTTTTGTTGAAAAGACAATAACTGGTGATGTCTATTGTGACCTGTTAGAAGAGCATGTTTTACTCAGTTTATGATATAATGCGCATCGCTTCACTTAAGTTTGCGTGTGCGAGTAGCACTCAATACTCGATTCGGCTAAAGGTGGATTGGATGGGAAGAACCTACTCGTTGGCCTCCAAGAAAACTGGATTTGACTCTCTTGAACTTTTTCTCCTGGGAAGATGTGAAGAAGCTTGTGAATTCAGAGAAAATTTGAAATCTAACTCATCTCAGCCAACGGATACTCACTAGCCTGGCAAACGTCACCCCAGACATACTGGCCAAGACCTGGCAAAAGGTAGAATTGCGTTTGGATGTGTTCGTGCCACTAATGGAACCCATCTTGAAATTTTCTAAATTGTAATCAAATCTTGAGAATATTACCTTTAAATTCACATATTTTAACACTATAATTTTGATATAATAAAAATTTCTGCCTCGACTAGTTCAGTGATACCACGCACAGAGTAAAACGATTGTATGATAACAAAAAATTTTTACTCCCTCTTCTCCAACACTCAATTCACCTAAATAAGACAAACAAAATTCACCAAAATTTGCATAATATACTAAATAAAATTTTGAACATATTACAATTTACAAATCTACGCTCCTTATAGTATCATTTACCTTTTATAAAACCTTTAAATCGAAATAATAAGATATCCCCATCAAATTATCTTTTTACAAAGATTATACATTTGTACATCTTTTTAAAGCAGTTGAAGCCAGCAAAAAAATTATTTTACCAGGAATAGTTTCGTTGAACGTTCAAAGAAATATCCCTATTTTTAACATAATTCTACCAAATTTTGGTTGACCTTTTACACACTATATTTTATCACGTGCAAATTTTTAAGCTCACTTCTGAATACACAAATTATGTAAAATTACAAAATCCAACGTGCTATAAATTGAATAAATAGATCTGAACTTATAGTAT
The DNA here is from genome assembly GCA_036346225.1 of Platerodrilus igneus. NCBI lineage: Eukaryota > Metazoa > Arthropoda > Insecta > Coleoptera > Lycidae > Platerodrilus > Platerodrilus igneus. Next base: position 5,850,065 of record JARFIW010000791.1, read on the forward strand.
TCCTGTTTTCCTTTTTTCTGGAGGTTTCTGACCCAAACTTTCCACTTGTTCTGGAACTTTCGGCAATTCGGCTTAGAAATTACTCTTGATTGCTATCCGTTAACTTAGAGTCGTTTGTTCAGTAACTTAGAGTGTTTACCAGCGACTTAAAGTGTCTACCAACCACTTAGAGTGTTTATCAGCGACTTAGTGTGTTTACCAGCGACTTAGAGTGTTTACCAGCGACTTAGTGCCCTAGATTAATAAATTTGCAAAGATTTTTATTTATATTAATTATTTATAGACTTACGATTATTTCAATGGCATACATTCTATATAAATTTATTACAACACGAACTCTACTGTTTATCACTTTACGTTTAAATTTTGTTAAGTGCAACCTTTAAAATTAGCAACTTTCACTAAAAATTTCTGTTCACGTAGCAATTTTTTTCAAAATAGCACAGACGGTACGTGAATTATAAAAATGATTCTCCTTTATTTGCTTTGTTAGTTTTATAAAATCAATTTCCTTATCGAATATTCCACGCGTTCTCATTGGTTGACGGAACGCTATCGGTTGTTCGTACGTGGAAAAGGCATTTCAATTACAGTTATATCTTTAACGTGTTGTGTTATAAATGATCTAATATGTGCGTACTAAATTGCACGAACATCTTATACAGGGACTTGATTAACAAATGGTATTAAATATGGCATTCTATGTACGTTCTAAATTGCACATATTACCGTCGCTTCAAATATCCATACTTTATGAAATATGCTCGTTTTTAAGTGTTTGACTATTGCAAACTGGTATAAATTACACTAATTTATTGTTTCTTTACGCAACTACGTTTAGATTGAACGAAATTTTATTCCACAGTAATTTTTCTTTATGTATGTTGAATTTGAAGGTGTTTTGAGCTTAAGAATATCCTTAAATGTTCTAAAATGATTAAATTGCTTAAGCAATTATTTAGTGGAATTACTACGTAATGAACTTCCTTCAATTAATTGTAGCTTGTTATTGATTTTATACAGGGTGATTTGTATATTCTTTTCTATATTGGATGAATTATGTACATTTTTTGCTTTAAATGTTTGATTTTCGTTGTTTTTATGATATTTACATGAGGCATTCCTCTTTTGTGAACTACATGACCTTAAATAACCTTATAATCATAGCAATATATATATATATATATATATATATATATTACATATACCACTGTTATTCTTACATATATGTATAATATATATATATATATATATATATATATATACACAAGACTAGTTATTGTTTATAACAATAAAAATAAGATGTATCTGTGAATAAAACTCTTATAAAAATAATAAGAGCTATATTCACCTATACAAATCGGGCTAATAGTTGTATAGCCATTAACAAAACAATAGCTTTATTAATTCATAACGGAAGAAAACATCCACTGATCGGCCGGTTTCAGCTTCCTTAAGCACCTTCAAAGCGAATTAATTTCCAACCCTATATAGTAATCGAAGCTATTATGTGATTTGGTATATATAAGCCACCGTGAGGGGGTGAGTGGCTCTCTGCAAAATTTCATTTAAAGCTTCGAATACCTTTAGTACTTGAGTCAAGCGACTAGTGAGTTTTGATAGTTTATAAAAATTATTTCAATGTACACAAGTTGGTGTACTGTAGAAATAAATATATTTAAATGTGTTAAATATATTTTGAAAATCGAAGCATACAGAATAGCAAGTAGAAATTACTTTCTTATTTTGGTGGCTGGTGCTTGTTAAGCACTCAAATGGAATTGTGGGTGTAATTGGAACGTTAGCTGGTGTATGGAGGATTTGGACTTACAGTAAATTGGAGAAATAAAATTTTAAATAGATGATTGCTGTCCCAGATGGTGTAAGTCAACTTGGGGCGATTCCGGTACGTGCAGTCTTGGGGAGGAGCTACGTCTGTGATGGTTTAGTGGCAGATACCTGATTGGGCTACATTCCAGGTAACTCATTTTTTTTGCAAAACATTTGTTTTTGTGATTGTTTGCTGTTATGACATTCTGTGCTTTTGGGGGTATATTTTGGTGAATTCCCTGGACAAAGAAATTGAGTATTTAATATTTTTAATGAATTATGTAGAATATCCATGGTCAGATTCTAAAATCACGCATGTCTATTTGGAGTAATTTTACAGGAGATAGAAAAAACTACATAAAATGTTTAAATCTTAGCATTTTGTTATCAATTTTTACCTAGTGATAGTATACAACTAGAAACAACGTACAGCATCAAAATTTTAAATAGTTCTAACCTTTTGCTGATTATATTTCAGTATAAAAATAGACTTACGAGTTTTTATTTTGCTTAGGTGTCCAACATTATGGGACTTACGTGGTTTTATCACTTATCTTTAATTAATTATTAAAATTTTGATTAAAAAAACTATTTTTATTGGCATTTCATACAAAATTACAAATGGGATATAAAACTACATGATAATAACTAGTAAATTACAACAAATTATAAATTTAAGAATGAGGTAGATTATCATAAAAGTGGTGATACTCCTTGGGAAATACTTTTTTTAGATCCTGCAAATCTTAAAATTTTTTTTTCTTTATTTTTATTTTTGTTTCATGAAGTTGTAGTAATACATTTGAAAGTTTTGTTTTCTTTTGTGAAATCTCACGATAGGAATCGGCAAATTTCAATTTGTATTTTAAGGAATTGTCTGGACAATAACTTAATACTCGAATATCGGTAACAATAGGATCACCTGTCTTATGTCCTGGTCGTATAGATTTGTAAGGACGATAGTTGGCATACTCTTAAAAAAAATTATAATCAAGGTATTCAACTTCATACGGTTTAGGTTTCATACGTGCATGCTTACATGCATCAACGTATCCTCCAGGTGAACAGATGTCTTGATTACGAAGTCTCTTTTCAATGGCAGCATGCATTGAGTCACACACCATTTAAGTGTGCCCCTTCTCTAAATACTTTTGCGTTATTGTAATTTTATTCTCGATTGCAGTTTTAAGCAAAGCATTTGAAACCGAAACGTTTCGATTTTGGTATGTGCAACCGTCGCTCCGCAAGATTACTTCATCATTAGGTGAAAAGAAAACTTTAGTAGCTATAAAATATGCAATTGTAGATGCAAACTCGTTGCCTGTAATACCTCCTTCTGTTTCATCCCAAAAAAGCAATAACCATCTTTGGTGTCTAAATTAAAAAATGTCATGTTATGCACTACCAATTTAGTTTTGTAATATAGAGCAAATGCTTTTAAACGTGGGGTTAATAAAACTGCTTGTAGGTCCATTGTATACACTAATTTGCTACTACTTTTAACAGAGGATTTTTTGTTTCTTGTTTGGACTTTCTTTTCCTGATGGATTTTGTAATACTCTTCTAAAACACCTCCCACTTTAAAACTAACACATGTATCGCATTGATCTTGTTTTGGTTGGTATAACTCAACATTAATTTCTTCCATTACATCATAAAACGTGTCTGTTTTTAAAGGAGAAACGCTTTTATTTGCACAACATTCAACATAGGCTCTAAAAACACTTGCTTTAGATATCCAAATAAGTTCTATGTACAATTTACTGGTATCCTTCCTGCAATAATGCGATTCAACCTTTGGAAGCGTTTCTAAAAATTCTTTTGCAAATTCTTTTTTCTTTTTTGCGTCTAGAACCCGCTTATTTTTAACTTTACTAGGTACAGCATGCTTCGTATTAGTGGTTTTCAAGCAGTTTACAGCAAACCATTCGTTTATGCCCAGAGTGTTTAAGAACATTTTTTGGCACACGCGAATTGGTTCTCCGCAATTTTGTTTTCTTAATGGAAGAGTAAGGATTGTTGCCTTCTAGAAAAATCTTCTTGTTTTCTGTTTTTAGTATCTTTTGCAACTTTGACAACAATTAGATCTTGCACAAAATTTTTTTTCTCTCCATTCTAATTTCCAAAACTGATTAAAAATGTTTAATATCTCTATCTCTGTTATTGTCAAACACTTGATTTTAGATGCTTTTTTACTTAAGGAGCAGTTACATGGTGGCTTAAGATATCTTGCTGGTTTTTCGTTTGAATACGTCCACTTACCTTCTCCATTTTTTTTCGTGCCAAAATAATTTAAACCGTGTTCTCTGTTGCTTTTATTAACATTGACAGTTCACTTAGAGGGTGTAGCATGCTCTTTTCTGTTCATTTTTGGTTTAGAATTAGAAACTGTGACTTTGTCGTTAGTTAGGATATTGGATATTTTTACATCTTCCCTGTTCTCATTTTTAGAATTATGTTCAACTGGCACATATTCAGACGGTACGAATTCAGAGCCACTACTATCATAATCTTCTTCATCAGAATCTGAAATCAAAACTGTTAAATTACAGATGATTAAAATTTTTTGAGAAAATGCAAAGTTAGAATTCTTCTTAAAGGATTTTTTTTATCATACTATTACATTTATTTAACTAACCTACAGGTGGAACTGCCAATTATTTCCAAGTGGAACCGGGCATAAGTTCTAAAAATTTTCTGTTCTCCAGTTTCTCTAAGTAAAATAAATAATCATTATTTTCTTTTGAGTGCATCGTTACAAACTGCACAACACTTTGAGTATTTTCAAGTGAAATTTCTCCTGAAAAAAATTAATATCGTAGCTTTAGCTATCTATGCATACATTGAATTTGAATATAAATTGTAAAAAATAGAGAAATTAATTATAAGGGGTATTTAAATAAAGTGAGGGAGGAACTGCTTCTATTGTTGATATTTTAGCTGTTATGCTCTTACCAATTATTGGATCAGGTAAATTTTCTGCAATTGCAGGAACTGGAGTTAGTTCAGTATGCTCTAAATTTTCTGGCGTCTGTGAATAAACTACCTCCTGCTCGTTTGCTGATGGCACTGATGCAAATTGAACTTCATTTTGATTATTGACCTCGTCAGTCTTTTCTAAAAATATTATAAACAATACTCTAATTAAATTTACAACTACCTTACATTGTAATTTAAAACAAGGAATGAAAAACTATACTCACTATCTTTTATTATGTTTAGCGACAAATATAGAATCTTACTTCCACGACTTTTAAACATAGTTCAATTGAATTGTTTTTAACATACAAGAATTCCTACACACATCTGAAACTTCTTTTAAATGTTTCAACAAAAACGGTATTGCCTTCTTCAAACAAAAGTTCACAAAGAAATGCAACTTAGAACCTGTAAACTCTGCTGCTAATAACACAAACCATGCACCACCACTACCACCCTTTATTTATTAATAGACTTTTCCTGTTAAAACCTCTCATGTTCAAGTTACAAGATTTTAGTTCTTGATGTATCCCATGAAATATTTTGTAAAATCACGTAAGTCTGACTTAAGAGTTTTTAGATCTGTGTTAAGTTAAATTTGATAAGAAGTTTTAAAATACATTAGTACCATAACTATTTATAGGAATAAACTTACATGGTTTTAATGGACGCTAAAGAACCTGCTATATATCATGAAACCACTTAAATGTGATTTCACCCTAAATTCAGACATACGTGGTTCTAGAATCTGACCATCGATATGTTGAGGTCGAAATTTTGTATTATTCAATAATGTGTATTAACTGCTTATGTAAAAGGTAAATGGGTTTTAGGTGATTTTCAGTGCAAAATAAAGTTTAGTACAAGTACAAAAAGGTGTATTATGAGCTCTTATTAGACCAGGGATTTAAAGTAAGGTGTGGGGTTAAGCCCAGTTGCTTTCAATATTTTATTTAGTCAGTGGAGTAAAATTGTATATAGAAATATTTGATAAAAAGAATTAGTAATCGACGTGGATATGTGTAATCAATGAATGTATGCTGTAATAATTGAAAAAGTTTGCTGTGAGATTTTCTATGTAAATAATTTTTTTTGTAGCCGAGTTTGTTTTATAAAAAAGTAAGACAGGATTTTATAGGTAACCGTAGAGCAGCCGTGGCGAACTTCACTGATGACGTACAAGAATCTCATCATTCTGATGCAAGCCAATATGATTTCTATGTAGCTCGTCTATTTTGATTCAAAGAAGCGGATTCCTTTCGGCAGGCAGTTTGTACACCAAAACAAAGTTCATGAAATATAAAGGTAAGCTACTTGCTTTAGGTATCTTACTAATTCTTTAAAACTTTACAGGTTTAAATCGTGTCCCATTGTCATGGAACAATTATCCCTGTAACAAACTGAGACGCATAAAAATCAAGCAACTGCTTCAGCCCTTTTGCTATAATTCTTACTAGATAATGATTTTGATACATTAAGCAATCTTTCAGTTTTAGCAGTCGCCACTTTCTTGTTACAACTTTTCCCTCATTCCAATCGTCAGAGTCCATTACATCCTGTTCGAGATAGGGCAGGTTTTTAGTTGATGTTTTTCTTAAATAGTTGTGTAAAACCTATGTAGTTTTTATAATTAATTCTGCTGTACTAAGATTTAAAGGAATCGGTTTTGCAAAAATTCCAATTCGAGCCGTCCAATATTCCAAAGCTATTCTTAACAACTCTACGTGCATTTGAGAACATAAACTTAAATATTAATTTAGTTCTATTTATTGATGCTATTCTCGGATATAGTATAAGTAGACTGTTTTAGTGCAAATGCTTGTCTGGGGAAAGATACATGTTCAGGAATATCTAATACATTTTGTTCTCATGTCTGATTAAATGTGGATTTTGAGAAAACAAAGGCATTATTAACCCTACCATTTGTCCAACTTCAGTTTATATAAAATTATATTTTGCATCAACTATTGCAAATAATATTATGCTAAAATTATAGTAGTCTGAACCATTCTTAGGGGAAGAACAACAAATGATTACAAGCTTGCCATCCATAGATCCATAGCAGTTAGTGAAGTTCCATGTTACATGTGTCTTTCATTATTTGATTACAATTTTCTGAAGTTGCAGGAGCCTGCAATAAATACATCATTATAGAAAATTGACTAAAAGACTGTACGAGTTATAATAAATTGATTTGTGTTAGAACATTCTTAAAAAGAAATCTGGAGCAGTTTCAGATTTTGAAGAGTTTGACGGTGAACGACAGAATATATAAAATAATATAGAATAGCTAGGTATTTGTAACCTATCGCAACCAAAATAACATCATAGTTTCATATAAATAGGTCTTATTTTTATTGCAAATCACTAGCTTTTACACAGAATCTGTGTTGAGCTTTGAGCTTTTGGATTAAAACATTTTATAAAAAAAAACATAAACTTTTAAAAATTGTGTCACCAAAAAAGTACAACTCTGAACATAAGGTTGGCACTATCCCGTTTCTTGCAGTACCAAACATAAAGGTTTACAATTTTATTGAAATATCAGTAATCTTTAGATCGTTGCGTATGTTGATAGGATATTTCTTCTCTCAAAAGAAGAATTACCGAATTAATAACTATTCTTTACTTTAAAGTCGAGCTAATTACTGCGCTACACACATGTCTGTACCTAATCGTGACATATTTTTAACTTTAATAATTTAATAGCCCGATTAAATGGAGTTAATTGAACGTTTTAATTTAATTTAATAGTTTCTTGAGACACGAGCAAAATTATTAATAAGAAATTCGCAATCGCCGGCTAAAATCTGATGAAATTTCTTTAAAAAGTCGTATTGAAATGGAAGACGTGCTTTGAATTTTTTATAGTTTAATCTTCGTCGTTTAATAGATGTATTTTATTATTATTACATATAAAATATGAAGCGCAATTATTCCTATTACGTTAACTAAGGTCAATTGCTATACAATTTCATTACTCAGGATGCACGAATTCTAAATTAGCAACCTAGATTAACGTAACGGTAATTAATCATATCTGCAGATTACAAGGACAAAACGCTTTATGATCCTTATTTGATCTGCAATATTGCATAATGGATTGTAGTTTGCTCACTTGCTCTATTTGTAAATCTGCATAGTAACTTGCGAGGAATGCAATTGCAGTATGCTGTAAATCTTAATAATCTAGAGCGTACATAGAAGCGCAATTGACACCTCGAAAGAATTTGAACAAAACGACACACCAAGACATATTCAAAAAGAGAACAAAAGTTTTAAAATGAAGAATATAATTTTCCTAGTGTATACTATAAATATTACAATAATTAAAATGAAATTAGTAAGATATTAAAATTTTTATCAAAACAATAGGGGACAAGATATCTAAAAGAAGTACCTATATAATCAACAACTATATACCGTCATCTGGAGTGAGTTCGGACATATTTTCTTGATATTTTTCCAAATTGCACCAGCCCAAATAGTTTATACAATATGAAATAAATAATATAAATTGTCTGGACCTTCTGCTATGAAACTCACAATTAACTTTTTTATTCGCAACTTTTTAACCATTTTGTTTTTAATAAAACGTGTTCGAACTCATCTCTATTGACGAGGTGAGCTTGGACATGCCTTTATTTACACTAGAAACCGAACATGATATAGTGTAGAGATGAACTCCGGGATTAAAAATTAATAAAAAAATTACATTTTAGCAAAGAAATAATTTATGTAAAACAACAGGGGAAATAAAATGAAACTTGTTATTATTTTAAATATGAACAAAAATAGTGCTTTTAAAAATAAAATCAAGAAAATATTTTTAAAAACATAGATGATATGTAAAGAAATAAAAAAATAGAAACGTAAACTTTTTCTTAAAGCAAACAAAAGAATATTAAAAAGCTATTCAATATTGATATTAATTGGAAGATTTTCGGAGACACGCCTTCTCCTTCTAAGTTTTTTTAATTCTAGTTATTATAAAATATTTTTTTTAAAAAACAACCCTTTGTTTAGCATATCTGGAAATATAAAATATAGTCATTTGTCTATTGATTCTTAAATATTTTGCTAAATATTGATTTTCTTCATCATCGACAACTCAAACTATGTGTCCCATAATGTATCGAAATTTTTCACTTTCTTGATATGGCACTTTCATCACAACAAAATCAACGAATGATATGTCTTTGTCACATTCAGCTTCATTATTTCATAGGTGCTAGTTGATAATAATGGGTTGTTGCAGGTCTCTTTCTTACTTTCTTCAAGCCAGACACTTTTAAAGCGGTCACAACCGTTTTTTGCGTTCTGAAAAATGTCTTCTAGTCGCACTCCTTTTACTCTTTCTCTTTTTTCTATATTTTTATATTTGTCTCCATATTCTGACCATTTGCAATCCTTTACATATTCTGTAAAACTTAGTGTCTAACTTTGACTGAAATTTTATTCCATAGTCTGTGTGCATTCAATGGACAAATTTCACAGGCTTTAAAACTCGTCTTAATATTTTTTTTCCAAGTTTGGGCTCAGGGTCTTGAATTTTTCACACTTGGGGAAATTCAAGCTTTGGCAAAACACCCTCGTTTTTGGTTTCCATTCTGTTAACAATGTTAGCCAATGCTTTTTCATAGGGCTAAAGCATGAAATATTTATGAGTTGCGTGAAGTGAGTCGAATTAAGTGGGAGTAAAACGAAATCGATATCGTTTTCCTTATATTAAAGATTACGTAGTGGCAAATGATTGGACAAATTGTCGCCAATACCTTCAACTCCTCTAATCGGCGAAAATACAGCAACATTACCTTATTAACCCGGTCATCAAAAATGGGGGCTTAAAACCACCCACTCTGGGTCATGTTATATACTATACGGCACCTTGTGGGTCGCTTTCATCCAAGTTAAATTAATGTGCAGAGCACGTTAGACAACATATGTTGTGGAAGGATGCCTGATGCTGTCAGCAATCATCATGAAAGGCTGTTTTTTAAAGAGTCTATAATTATATTACATGTTTCCAGCCTTTATTACAAATTATTTTAATTTTTCCTGAATCGTCCGTCAGATTTGATTTATCACAATTAATTATATTTTTTACTGGAATATCTTCCAAATATTTAAAAATCGCACTTTTGTTGATCTCTGTCTAACAATTTTTTTTATATTTTGGACAAGACGTTCTGTTGAAGGTCGGTATCGTCTCCTAAAAACATTCTAATCCTGGTCTATATATTCAAATATTGTACTTCGTTTCCCTAATTGATCTAAATATAGTTTTACAGTTTCACGTATGGACATTCTAGTTATGGAAAAGCCCTAATTTCCCACTTGCAATATTCATTGTATATTTTCGCTCAACTTTGTTTGTCCGTCTATAATTTCGCGTGTCTGTTCGCAACTTTATCCTCTAATGTAGATTTTGGAACGTCATAAGGTTCTGCAGCTTTCCTTATTGACATTTTCTTGTTCCTCATATCTCTAACGGCCTTTTCTAATTTTTTTTGTAAGTAATTACCTCTTTACTTATCACCTAAGAGATGCCGGTATATGCGTTGCATTTTGTTCGAACTCACCCCTTGTTTACGATGTTTTACCAAAAATAATTCGCCAAATTATAAAAATAACTAAGATAATAAAATTTTTTGTATCAGTCAGCAGCCAAGACGTGGATTAATAGGAAATAACAAACATTGACCTATCACTCTATGTTCCGTTTATATCGTATATAATTAACCGCTTAATGTATGTTCCGTTTATATTGTACATAATTTACCGTTAAATTTATTTTCCCTTGAAATTTGTTGATTATTTGCGTCCGCCCGGTATATTAATTGTTATTGAAAAATACCGTGTATTACTTCAAGCATGTGCCTGTACAAAAGTGCCGCAATATTGAAAAACTCTGCTCTTCGCCTGTGCAAGAACATTCTTTATCACCTTGCAAAACACACGAAGTATAGCAGTATCGATTTTTTGTTGTAGAAGGCCGTATTACTACATGTTCTACGTAGAACCACATATAAGAGTCGACTTTTGTATTTTGCAGAAGACGGACGCATTCTACAATTTGTTTTTATCGTCATTCGTTGAACAGCTGCATGAATATAAATGTGCTTCTCTACGCTCGCAATACACAAGGTAAGTTTTTGAAGCAATTTGTTGTTTGTTTATTTTAATGTTATTTCGTATACATGTCCACTTTTCTCTACCATCAGTAGCTAACGAAATTACCGCAAACTAACACCCTATAACTTCTCTTTCCTCCAGGCAATTGTTTCTGCTTGTCATTGAAACTTCGAAATTATAGCATATTGAAAATTATTTTTTACTTACGCCAAACGTGGTCCTACTGGAGGTGTGAACCTAAGCTTTACTAAATTGAAAATGCGATTTCAATAAGACCGGCGCATATGATCAAGTGATTTTTTCACGCCGCACGAATGTCTGAACTCGTACGACGATTCCGAACTCACCCCAAAAAACGGTACAGGGTTAGAAGAAAGTTCTGGAACAGTAGAATAACTTCGTTGTTTGAAAACTAAAATTTTTCAAATCTGATAAGATATGTTCCAAATTAAGAAATTTATTTACCGCATTTTTATTTATTCTCTATTTGTTTAAATAAAAATGCAATTAGCTTAATTTTTTTAATGGAACATCCATTATTGTTGTGTTTTGCCGGATGGAAACTAAACAACTACTTTAAAAAAATTAATAATTTACATTTTTTGCATAAAAAAGCATTACAAAAAAGTTAAAATCTACCTATTACACAAAGAAACAAAAAAAATATTGCTTAAAACATGTGTGAAGCACAGCACTCTACGGCTGTGAAGCCTGGACAGTAGGAGAAGCGGACAAGAAAAAGGTAGAAGCCTTTTAAATGTGGTGATGCTGACATATGACGAAGATATCATAGACAGAGAAAGTTAAGAACAAAGATGTACTAAAAATGGTAGGGGAAGAAAAGAAATATGTGGAAAACGGTAAAAAATAGGAGAGATAGGATGATAGGCCACATACTATGGCATGAGGGAATTGTGCGGAATAAATTAAAAGCAGAGATAGGAAAAAGGAGAAGTAGAGGTAGACCTAGGTTAGACTACTGCACACAAATATTGAAAGATGTAGGCTGTAGGAATTTCAGGGAAATGTTTAGCCTAGCTCAGAATAGAAATCAATGGAGGTACGCATCCAACCAGTCCCACGATGGAAAACTAATGCCGAAAAAAGTAACTGTACTTAAACATGATGATTATTATAAGCAAAGTATTGGTTGGGCAATATTCTTGAACAATGTTAATTATATATAAGGATTTACTGGAAAACTATTAATTCAGCAAATGTCTAAGCGTTGGGGATCTTGACAGCTACAGGCTGCTTAACTCCTTTCAATGAATCTCGGTAAAATAGGGAATAAAATTATAAAACAATAGATGGGGTACCGAATTATATATAGGCTATGTGAGAATTTCAGGGAACTGTGTGGGCTAGCTCAGAATATAAACAAGTGCAGGTACTTGTCTAACCAGTTTTGAGACCGAATACCTAATGACGAAAAAATAAGCGCAGATAAATCTGATGAATATCATAAACAACTACAGGTGTTAGTTGTGAAATATCTGCATCTAATGTTGACTGTGCGACAAGATATATTGAAAAAATATTAAATCGGCAAATGTTCAGGTGCTGGGGAAACTTGACAGCCACATGCTGCTTACTTCCCTTCACAACCACTGAATGTCGGAGAAATAGGGTATATAATTGTAAAACAATAGAAGGGAACCGAACTGCATCTAACAAGAAAGAACAGCGCTGTGATGAAAGACAACAAACATAGAAACAAGAAGAAAATTGATGAAAGCATATGTGGAGCACAGCACAGTATGCCTATGAAATACGGGCAGTAGAAAAAGCAGACAGAAAAACGGTAGCAGCTTTTTGGGATGCTGTGCTTCATATGTGTGAGGATGGTAGCATGGACAGTCAAGGTTAATATCAAATAGATCATAGAAATAGTAGTGGAACAAGGATATCTGAATAAAAAAATAAAAGAAATAGAAGGGCAGAATACGTTGTAAGGCATTTTTGGGTTATAGTATGGAATATATTACAAGCAGAGATAGGAAAAAGGAGGTAGATGTAGACCTTGATCAGATAGTGATACATGCAGACTGTGCAAATTTCAGAGAAATGTGTATGTTAGTTCAGAATAGGAAACATTAAGGGTACGCGTCTAACCAGTTCCAGGACTGAAGACCTAATGATGATGTTACACAAAATCAAAATATCTTTGAAAAAAGGAATATTTTAATATAGTAAGATTGTTATTACAAGTTGTTAGTGTCACTAAATTTTTTACACATTAATTAAAGTTTTTAAATACATAAAAATTTTTATTAATGCATGGTATTAGAACTAGCAGAATCTGAGCGAATCGACATTTCGCCATGAGCGTATATGATCACCGTGTAGTGTCTTTAGAAGAAGTTCGCACATTGGGCAATGTAGACCGGCAAATCAGTAAAAGTACGGTGTTTAGGATAATTCAAAAGTGAAGCATGTCGTCATATAAACGACTCACCTAGAAGCAGACATCCAAGAACAGCTACAAATGAATGTACTAGTCTAAATATTTTATTAACTATTCAAAAAGTACAACAGGACTATGACATATTTATGAGAGCTCTGAAAAATATTCTTTTAACATTCTAAAGTCTACAAATCTAAAACTTTTTAAAATGCATCCTTTCCATGAGTTGATTGAAGATAATCCAAATCGTAGATCAAACTTTTCCGAAATAACAACAGAACTAAATAGAACACAATCCAGTTTCGAGAATCAATACTCTTTTCTGATGAAGCAACGATCTATCCAAATTGTATGGTTAGCAGGAGCAACTGTCGATACTGATAATCCTTATCGAAAAGAGGAAGATCATAACCAATATCCAGGAAGTATGTGCGGGCTAGTATGTTTGGAATGAACATAAAACAACCTTTCTTTCATAACGGGAAATTTAAATGGCGATACTTATTTAAATTTATCGAGGATCGAGATTTTGGCAGCATTTACAGGACTCCACCCAAATCCAAATAATTTTAGTCACCTAAACTAAAACATCTGATTTCAAGAGGTAAAGATCAACCACGTTCTACACGTAACGTTTGTATTATTTGAATGAAATATTTTCTGCAGCTAGATTGGACGCAAACGAGAGTTTGGCCATAGAATCGTTCCTTATGGGAGCACTTAAAATGCCAAGTGTATAAAAAATCCTAAATAATCTATTGGTATTGGAGGAACAAATCGTTGAAAAAATGAATCGTATTACTCCACACATAATACTAAATTTACTAAAACATTTTATTGATCGAATTCCTCATCGCTATAGATTGTGAACGTAGCACAATTCGAACATTTTTGCTAGAGTCACCAATTTGATTTTCTGTCATCTGTTTTTGTATTGCTTTCTTATGATAAAGAAAGTCAAGTAATTGATACTGTATTTTCAAAGATATCTTGATTCTGCGAAAAAAGTAAATCATTAATATACCTGAAAGTGACGCCTTCCAGCCGACAAAACAAACATAATTAGTGTAACATTTCAAAAATAAAGTTAGTTGTATTTCTTCTTAAACAGCAGGTATATATGTGTGTGTGTGTGTGTGTCTGTGTGTGTGCGCGCGTGTATATATATATATATATATATATATATATATATATATATATGTATACATTGCTGCGTACTCTCGTTGCTGGCCTGCACTTATTAATACAAAAAGCCCCACTTTATGGGTGCCACTAAATTGCTACGAACTCCTCTTCGAGCTGCTGACGTGTTGATATGCTGTGCCTGAAACGCTTAAAAGGAAATACATGCCACAACTGCTCAGCTGATTTCTGCAATTCAACTAACACACAAAAAAAATAACTGCTACGGAAAATCACAAACATTTATTATAACACGCCAAATCACTATTAAAATTCTCGTTCACACATTATTTATACATTATATACTGCCTCTTTATATAATAATACATTTCGAGATCAATAATTCCCCAGATTGGTTATTTCCCATTGATTATCCAAGAAAGTAACAGGGCTTTACCACAAGTTTTACTCCAACTATTCAAACAGATAGCCCCTGTACAGTACAACTATTAAGATTCTCTAGTCATTACGAAAATTGCGAATCAAGACTAGTACAGATTACAAGCATTAAAATTTAAAATGTCACTGACAACAAATGGATCGCTGTATTTCCACAAAAAGTAATAGCAACCACCCATTGCAACCAAGACGAAAATAGCCTAGCTTTAATTGGATGCAAGGTAATCACAATAACAGAGATTGCTATTTAAAATTAAAAAGCAAAATTATTCAAGTATACCAAAACTCAGCAATAACGAAGAAATTCGCAAACCTACCCGAACTACAGTTCAGGATTGCACAACCCGAAGATGACGAAATCAGCAAGAAACTAATGCCATTAAAACATCTGGGCCTAGACGACCTCAACCAAGCCGTAAAGTTAATGAACAGTTGTAAAGAACTTTTATATGAAGTGAAAGTGCCAAAATTACAATACGATAATATCAGTGTTTGGACAATTTTATTGATGATTGTAATAATTTTATTAACTGTGTATTTATTGTACAAAATGTATCTGGGATATAGGAATAAATAAATCACAAAAGATCCCTTAGGAACAATAAGTTATAAAAATTAAGCAAAACCTTTAATTTTCATCTGCGTCGGGAGGAGATACATATCCCCCAAATCAATATATACGTATAATTAAATAGAATCATTAAAACTTAAGTTAGATGCAACAAAGTATAATTGAAGGACATATTACAAAAGGTAAATGGAAGTTCATAAACCAGACATGAGAACGGATGTGAATACATTGTATTCCAGACGTAACTTGATACTGCAGGTGCAGATCACAATAGACTGTAAGAAACTTATTGTTAGAACTAAGATTGTTACTTTGTATTGTATAAATGAATAACAAAAATTGCAAACATGAGCTCGGCAGTTTCCACAAGCAATGTAAAGGGCAGGGACAACATAAATACCCTCAGAAGCCCAAGATGGCCAGTCAGTCTAGAGCTTCACAACTTTAACATTGTTGGTTGTTCAATCTGCTCAAATTTAGTTTAATTATTTTAATTAGTGAACGTAATTTTGATTACCGAAAGCGTTAATGAACATAACGCAACCATTTGTTAATTTCCACTTGCAATTTCTGTTTAAATAAATTTGTTAGAAGAATTTTGGAAGAAGCCTTTTTTTAAAAGCCGCTCCAATAGGTCTGAAATCTAACTCGCGCGTGTCAAAAATATCAACTAGAATTGTACAAAGTCGAATAGAAAAACGAGTTGAAGAAATACTAGGAGAAGATCAATTTGGGTTTAGGCGACACATGGAATCACGGAAGGCTATTTTGACTCTGAGAGTGATAATAGAGAAAACAATAGAGAAAGGAGAAAGCGTTTATATAGGGTTTGTAGATCTGGAAAAGCATTCGATAATGTAAAATGGGAAAAAAGTGTTCGAAATACTCAAAAAGATTGCAATGAGTTATAGGGATAGACGTATAGTAAGTACATGGTTTACACAAAGAGCAAACAGCGGTAATAGAATTAGAGCAGGAACTCAGAGAAATAAATATTAGGAAAAGGGTGAGGACGAATAAGGTTAATACGCCGGCGCAGTAATTAATATTTTTAATTGTGCCGATTGTGTAGTTCGAACGTAATAATCGAATTCAAATAAGGAAGATGGCAATTGGTATTTTGGAAGGGAATTCTACTAACGAAAGTTTATATTGCAATTGCATCGTAATGAAGTCTTGCAAAACAGATGTCGAGGAAAGTTTATTGATATCTTAGTGAATTATATAGATGTATTTCACTTTAAGCAGAACCAACGTCATTATGCGCACAAAACAGAAATCGGCTTGGAGGAGTTCATTATATATATTTAGGAGTTGCAGTTGGCAGGCACCAGTGGCGTCGACTTTTGTATAAGCAACCAATCAGAAATTACCTTGTATCCGTCTAGACCGGCGTTGTAATACTTTTTTACTAAGACGCCATTATCGTTCATTATTATATCAGCATACTATAACTTTGTATGATGCCACTAAATTCTGTCAGTTACTTTGCTCTGATCTAGAACTAATGGGTTTTGTGCCCCCAAACTAGCTGTATTCATTCCAGTAAACGATATTCCAATGATTTTTGAGAAGTTGGTAAATGCCATAGCAACCACACCGTCGAGTATAACACTGGAATATACGAACACATGGCAATATGCTCTTAGCCTGATAGACCAGCAGTTGCATCTGCAAGTACTGAAAAATACAGAGATCTCTTCACATCGGACATATACTGTTCTACATCGTATTTGTCTATATTTAATGAAATTGCAGTGGTAAAATGTAATTCAACTACAGTGTCATCACTATCACCGTCATCATAACTTCCACTTCTGCTGCATCTTTCATAACTTGAAATAATTACGCATATCCATAATTTCGCAAAAGCTTAAGCTGCACTTGCTTAAATACAAATATCATAAAACATCACAAAAAACCAAGCTTATGTCATAATTTGTAGCAATCACACAAGCACACGTTTGTTTACAGGCGGTTTGGCCATTTTAGATTGAATGAATAATATAAAGTAGGAAACCGACAAAACTGCAACCCGCAACTAAACTCCGCACGTCGCACAGTCGTCCAAAATCTCAAAAAGCTGGCCAAAATGTCAAAAATCATGTGACTCACACAAAAGTTGGCATATTGGGATTTTGGGGGTCGCTGATTACAAATTTGATATCGAAATAACTGTAAATATTATAACGGAACAAAAATAGCAAACTTGAATGTCAAAAAAGTCTCAATTTGGCGAAAGTTGATATATTAAGATTTTTAAGGTTGGTATGAAGAAAAGAAACAAAATATTATACATTTTTGTACATTAAAAAGAAAACATCTTTATTTCATAAGAAAAAATCGAATTTAGTATCAGACTCGCAATGAATGTCAGAATGAATGTCGGTTCCTGAAGATTCACTATTGAAATCAGTATGTATCTCATCTGTGATTGCACCATAAATTGTTGGAGGTTCTAATAGTTCGAAGGCTTTTGGCGATAATGATTTGAATGACTTATGTGGCAGTTTTCGTATACTAGAAATATATGGATCCGAAGTGACCATCGGTAGATGGAAAACATCATACATAGTAAATTCTCTTGAGCACTTCCTCGAGAAATCTTCATATGAAATCTTTTGCTACCCTTATTTCGTGATTCCTGAGCATCCTTTGATAACTTCCCTCTTGGTAGTAAGGCGGAAGTTATAACTTCTGGTCCGTGAATTAATAATTTATGTACTGAAGTCATCGACATGTAGTACCATGGGTATAACTCGACAAATTTCCGCGCAGTTTCCAAAACATATTCTCAAAACTCGTTGCATTTAATATTAAAGCCACGTGAAATAGCTTGAAAAATTACATAAAACCAACTGATTATATATTCCGAGACACCTGTTATTGTACTAGATATATTCGAGTTTTCAAAAACGTCGAGTTGTATTTTCGTCATTGGTACTTCCGTAATCTGGCTTTGGACGATCGACTAGTCCCAATTGTAAACGGAATCCCTTTTAACCCATTTGCATTCTTCCGCAATTTTTTTCTCCCGCTCGGTACGTGCTGGCTATTTCTTAATCTTTAGTCTATATGATAAATGCAAACAACATTCAGAAAGACGTATCCAAGCGTGCAATGTCGATATTCCAAATTGCAGATTAGTTTCAGTAACTTTTTTCCGCAGAATTTATCTATATTATTGAAATCCTAGAATGTAGATCTGCACAAGTAACAACGTAGAGTTGATTTGTTATAATGCCGGCGCAACCGTTATGATCCGGCGCGCGCGTGTTCAGAGCCACTACGACAGTTGGCAACACATACTAATCACGTACACAATATTGCACAACAAGATATTACGTCATAATTCCGTCTCAAATAGTATCACATACCAAAAATGTTTACAGTGATACAAGATGCGCCTTAAAAAAAAAGACGAAATGTACTCACTTAAAAATGTGGAACGCTTTACGACTTTGCGGTTATCCTTGCGGCAGAAGCCGTGCTCATCTTTGTCTGGGTGTTGCTGGGCGTGGGTCTGGCTATGCCCTCGTTGAAACCAGATTGCCTTGTCTTCCCTCTTCTTCGTTTGTAACGGTACGATAAGGATAGATAGGGCACGATAAAAGGCAAAGGTAAGGAGGAAACCTACATCCTAAAAGAGAAAAGACAAAAGGGACGACACAGATAAACCTCACTGTTCGACGTCTCGTTGTCTAATCCCTGTCGTGTCGAAAACCGCGCACTTACTTCCTCACTCCACGTCTGCGCATTCTCTTGCGCCGACGCAACTGTCCGGGATGGCGGAAATGAACAAGTTTATTTTTTAAGTATTGGCGCGAATTCAGTCACATATTTAAAACTGTAAAATGCCAATTATGGCATGTAACAATCGCGACAAAGCCATAAAAGAAAAAATCTTAAAAACAAAAATGACCGTTAGCACTGTAAAAGCTTAAAATCTAAATACTAACTAACCTACATATACCCTAACTTAAATTTTACAAAATGTTTATTTTAGGCGCCACCTGGTTTTTTCAACCGATAACATGTCATACGATTAACTAGGAAACGGAATGTGTAGCCCCATTGTTTATGAACTACATTTATAAATGCACACACGAGTCTTTAATGTGGCGCAGTTATGATCGACAGCACAAACTTGTCGGAGAGCACAAAACACTACTAAAACTAAAACAAATGCGACAAGTCGCCTAACATATATACTATAACTAAAGCTAACATTACAGTTTTCTAAGTGCATACGCACATAAGCATTGCATCTAAACTGTTTCTACTTCGGCAAGAAATGCCCAAATTTCAAAATGTCCAAAAGAGCAAGTTACTCTGCACTTCAGCAAATTTTTTATGTACTGGTACTCTGGTTTAGTAAACAATACACATCAAAACTTTTTCATGACATGGTTGTGAATTAACAAATTTATCAACAGTACCATCTTACTAATTTCTTATATTACTAACCTAACAAATTACATTGCTGCGATCAGGTTAGTTTCTTCACTCAATATTTAAAAAATAATTCCTACGTCTGATCATAAATACCAAACGTTAGGAAGATAAAAAAGATAAAGCAAAATCTCAAGTTATTATCAAAGATAATAGGTAAGATAACGATATTAAGCTCAAGTTATTGTCAAAGATAATAGGTAAGATAAAGATATTAGCTCAAGTTATTATCAAAGACAATAGGTAAGATAAAGATATTAAGCTTAAGTCAATATCAAAGACAATAGGTAAGATAAAGATATTAAGCTAAAGTTATTATCAAAGATAATAGGTAAGATAGAGATATTAAGATAAAACTAGATAACAATAGGTGGATCCGAAACGTCTCAGCCCGCTATGGCACGCTACGACTACATACATTAAAGATATAGCGTAGAATTCCCCAGCTCCCCAAGCCGTTTTGTCATCCATCCCAAAGATACAAGATAGAGTGGCTCCTTGAAGCCGTTACACAAGGAAAAATACTCGTACCCCCTAAAAGAGAGCGACCTGTGAGGTAGGCCCGTTTATATAAACGGTACAAGAAACCGAAAAAAGGTATGCCGGCGTTGATTGATATCGATAAGGTATCCACACGTTTATATATCAACATATATAAATTCTTACACTCAAACATTCACACACTCATACATACATACACTGTTAGCGGCCATGTGCGCTGACAGCGGCACCGCATGACCTCACGAAAGATTCGCAGAAACGTAGTCCGGATGTCTGTCAAAACCCCCCCGCGCAATCACACGGTGACTAACGGAAATAAAAAGTCAATAGATATAGGAAAGGTAGAAAAAGGGAGGTAGACATTTTGGAATGCATAAGTGACATTTCCAGGTAGAAGAGATAGAGGAAGGGCTCGCATTGAGCAAAAGAGACAGAAAAGGTGGATAGAAAATCACTACTCAACCAACCAATGTAGTCAGTAGCCCGGAGTGAGGGAAAAATCACTCTTATGTGGTAGACGGGTGTTCCGGGACAAGAACAGGTCTACCGAATGAAAGATAAGACAAAAACGGAAAAAGCAGGATAAGAAAAAGTAAAGTCTTTGGACAAGCGTCCAAGAGAAGGTAGAGAGTTGTCCCTGTTAAGCGCAGATCGGTCTGAAGGACCACCTGCTATATTAATCAGACAAGTTAAGATACATCATAAGTTAAAAAATTACTAGACTTTTAAAAAAAATAGTACAATCATTTTCCTAACGAGTGCATCCACTGCGATAAAAAAATCAGACAAAAGTTGAAACAACAACTTAAAAGTATCACTACAGATACCTTCACACAAAAAACCAATTGTTTCAAGGTAATTTTTAGAAACGGTAGCGCCATAAACACACAAGAATGCCCAACTATAAGCAGTTAAACACAGACACACTGTCCCAATATGCTAAAACGACCGAGAATTCGATAAGATAATCAATAAAAAGCGATAGCCCCTCACCATAAAGTTCAATAAAAACAACAAAAAAAAAATGTTTATATGTTATGATGAGTTAGTAGAAGGAGAAACAAGTAATGATAAAGTGGGCGACTGTAATAATTCAGAAGAAAAACGCATGGAATAGAAACTCCTAGTTTTTTGCAACTACGAATATGGACTATTTCTTACAATGGCATAGGCCGCGGCTCCTATGTGAGCCCAAAGAAAAAAACATCCACTCAAAACATCAGCTAAAACCAATCATAAAAATTCAATGAGTTATTACAACCAAAGTTACGACAATTACCACAAAGTTAAACGATGTAAGATAAATATTGAAAACAAAATAATCTGTTGTAGAAAAGGTGCGAGGATTAATTAAATGCACCGACAGAATTATACTGGGGAATCTAGATAATAAACAGATATGTGGCTAACAATAAGTTCAAGGGGAAGTCAGCAGGTAGCAAGGAGATAGTTAGTTTAAGGTAAATATGCCAAACGTGTAAAAGGTAAGTGCTGTATAGGAAAAGAAATGGCTAGATAAAGTTAACTAACTCATAGTAGGATAAGAAACATTAGGTAAATCGTTAAAGAAATGAAACGTGAAAAATTTAATTAGCATTTGTGTGAGCAGAGAATGGTTTAAAGTCTTTGATATGCCACCTTCCTTGGCGTTTTCCTTCAGCATCTTGGAGTTCGTAGATAAGTGGACTAACAACACGAGTGATCTTACATAGAATGATTTTAGGGGCTAATTTTGAAGAAAATTTTTTAGTTGCATTCGATAAGACATAATTCTTTTTCCAAACATGTTTGCCTAAAGCAATGGAAATATTTCGTTTACGCAGATTACAGTGGTCCTTATTTTTTACGTAAGCTTTTAGCAAATTTTTTCTAACGTCGTTAAAGATAGAAGATAATGATTGTTGGTCTTTGTCTCAGCGTATTTTTTCGTCAAATTCAATTACGTTAGTATCGTCAGGAACTAAACCATAATAGCTACCGCCGATTGGAGTATATCTTTTAAAAACAAGAAATGACGGAGTAAATTGAGTTGCTTTGTGTTTAGATGTACGCAAAGCTTGGGCGATTTTAAAGATATTTTCATCCCACCTAGTGTGGTCTGAATCGATGTATGAAAGGATAACAGTAATTAAGACTCTATTTACTCATAACAAAGTTGTTGAAGGACAAGAAAAATATATCTTACAACGCATATAATTACTAGGGTGACGAGCCCTCCTTTGAGCTTCACCTAGACTAATAAAGAAAAACTTCAACATCATTCTCAAAAAATGATTCAAAAATTACTAGAGCGACAAACTTACCCAGAGTCTCGTCTAGACTTATGTAATGCTGAGCGACTAATCCTTCATGAGTCTCGTTTAGACTAACATACTGCTGAACGACCAACTTCGACGACAAGTCTCGCCTAGACCAAATTGATTTTAAAATGCTGCGTTGCAATATCGATATATCTAAAAAACAAAATCAAAACAAAATCATGCTCGCTACACAAAAGCAATATTCTACGATACATGTATAGAAAAAACAGTATTCCAAATTATTAAAATATTCCTTTTATATCGAGGGATTTATCAACAACCATCGTAGCTAAAAGTGATCTTAAATAAGCTTAAGTACAAAACATTATCAACAACCTCATTATTGTAGTGTTTAAGGAAGCAGATATAACGAAATCAAGTTTACTATAGTATTTTAGAAGGTATAGATATACTAAAAACTTAGTTAATTGCGTTAACTGTATTTAAAACCACAATTTTCTTTAAGAAGGATTTCGTAAGTTATAGTTGATTATTTAGATTGTAAGGAAACACTTTAGAATTATGGTAAGGTAAGATAGTATATGAGTTATCTAAACAACGGTTTTAAACAGTTAACCCAAAAAACAGGTTACAATAAACTAAGAAAAATTTCAGGATTATAATAATTATTTTAACTAAACTTAATGTTATGTTAAAGGATTTTTCTTTTTGTAATCATAATAAATGGCAAATAAAGCTATTTATCTATCACTAAAATACATACATAAAGAATTAGTAATCCAAGCACATGGTTAAAGTGAGGTTATGTAATGTACTAAACATATTTGAAAGATATACACTTTAGTTTCATTCTAAATTAGATTAAGTAATTATTTAAGAGAATTTAAAATATAAACACACTATTTTTATAAGGGAAAAGCCAATTAATTTAGTTAGGAATAAGTTATATGGAACGTATACAAATACTAATCAAACATGGGTGACTAAATGCTCAGATTGACATTTCAGCTGCATTCAATGTCATTTCAACTTAAGATAGATGTTGCCAAGTGCAATGTTGCCAGATTATATTTCTTTTATTTAAAATCCATTAAAAATTTAAAGATTATTATTTTTTATTATTATTTGAGTGAAGAAAAACCCAATTGCTACAAATTTATTCAAAACTAACACTTTATAAGATAAATTAGAGGTGAAGACGAATTTCAACAAAAACGTTCAGACGCCACTGTTATAATCTATGGTACAACTGTTATAGTTCCGCGCAACTGTTATGAACTACTACTGCAGTTGGCAACACATACTAATCACGTACACAATATTGCACAACAAGATATTACGTCATAATTGCGTCTCAAATTGTATAACATACCAAAAATGTTTACAGTGATACAAGATGCGCCTTAAAGAAAAAGATAAAATGTACTCACTTAAAACGTGGAACGCTTCACGACCTTGCGATTATCCTTGCGGCAGGAGCCGTACTCATCTTCGCCTGGATGTTGTTGGGCGTAGGTGGGACTATGCACTCGTTGAAACCAGATTGCCTTGTCTTCCCTTTTCTTCGTCTGTAGCGGTACGATAAAGATAGATAGGGCACGATAAAAGGCAAAGGTAAGCAGGAAACCTACATCATAAACGAGAAAAGACAAAAGGGACGACACAGATAAACCTCACTGTTCGACGTCTTGTTGGCTAATCCCCGTCGTGTCGGAAACCGCGCACTTACTTCCTCACTCCACGTCTGCGCATTCTCTTGCGCCGACGCAACTGTCGGGAATGGCGGAAATGAACAAGTTTATTTCTTAAAATATTGACGCGAATTCAGTCACATATTTAAAAATATAAAATGCCAATTTTGGCATGTAACAGGTTTTGTACTCGACACCGCATTGCACACTTTATTGTCTATCATCATAAATGTCATACTATAATTAATGCAGACCTCCATTTCATGTAGTTGTGTTGTGAAAGGAAGAAGTGATTTTATTTGTTGTTCAATGGCAAGCGATCGATATCGAAACAAACAGCGCGGAGCTCTTGTACAAAAATTTATAGCAAAATACAAAGGCAGATTTAAGCAGCTATACTCTTACTGCTCCGAAAGAGAAAGATATAATCTAAAAGATAGAATTAATTAGATCTCGGGTTAAGGTGGTATACATAACTATTTGGCTACTTAAAAATATAATTCTTTCAAATGTATCATTTCTGAAAGACTTGGGTTCACCTAAAAAAAAACTATATATGTAACACAAAACACACAATGTTAATATTTTTTTTCAATTATACATATTTCGAGAAATAGAATCCATTTTGGAAAATTTGATTTCCGCATTCCATTTTCAAAATATATTCATAAAACTAGACTAATATAATCTCCGTTATTTTTCACTCTCACAACTGTTTGGTACGAAGGACAACTTTGAATTGAACTGGAAATTTAGGTACAAATCTGGGGTTGGAAACATTTGATGGGGAATTTAGTTCTCTTTTCAAAACACTAACTTTATTTTCTAAAATTCGATATTGATTTTTTGACTTTTGGCCAGCTTTTTGGGATTTTAAACCTGTGTGGGTCGGCTTAAGTAGATTTGTTAACCCCTCCGTTTCGTTCTGCTGTTTGTGACAGCAAATAGGAATATGGAATCTGGTGTAAACGCAAACCTTAACCAGTTTCTCGTGGTTCAATGTATACTACCTTCGCTATGAATGCCAAAGTGCCACTTTTAGATTATTACATTTATTTAATATTTACAGAAAATATTAGTTTTACAATAAAATAATTTTAGTGCTAGTTACAATATATCAATTTGAAAACAAGCTAACGCTAATAAGAGTGAAGAGAAAAGAACATCTCTAGACTTTTCATGCGAATACACCAATTACAGCTATGTTACATTAAAAAAGTTGGCTTCCCAGCCCCAGCTAATTAGCTTGAAAATAAATAATTAATTAAGCCCTGGATAAAGTGTACGGTTAGTTACACGTAAAACCAAGCTATGTAAAATGTTTTGCAGTTTATTTTTAAAAAGTTTAGAAAGCATAAAAATAAGGTTCCTTAAATTCGTCCGAATTTATTTGAACGAACATTTTCATGCCTTCCGGTAGCAAAAATGAAAAGAAAATCGTTAGAGGCGCTTTTCTACAACGCTAATTTGAAAATTATAAAACCGTTTTAAAGAAAAGTTATTTCAGTGAAGCTTTCTACTTCTGGTAATACAGCAGACTGTGTTATTAAACAGAGTATATAATCGTAATTTAGTAGTTGCCTTGCAGTTGAGTTCCGCGACATATTCCATTGCGAAGGAATACCCCTAACATTTACAAATACAGTCAAGCATAACATAGAACTAACAGATAACAAACCCATATTCACAAAAGCATACCGATTACCTCAGGCAAGTCAGGAAGAAGCTGACAGACAAGTAGCCGATTTATTAGATCAAGACATCATACAATATTCCAATTCACCCTGGAGCAGCCCCGTATTAATAGTACCAAAAAAATTGGACGCATCAGGAAAACGAAAATATAGAATGGTAATAGATTACAAAAAATTAAATGAAAGAACGGTAGACGATAAATACCCGCTACCAAATATAACCGAAATTTTAGATAAATTAGGCAAGTGGCAATATTTTTCGACATTAGATCTAGCATCAGGATACCATCAAGTGGAAATGGAAGAAAAGGATACACCTAAAACAGCTTTTAGCACCCCTAGAGGACATTACGAATATAAAAGGATGCCATTCGGATTAAAGATCGCACCCGCAACTTTTCAACGAGTTATGGTTAACATACTACGTGGGTTACACAACGAAAAATGCCTTGTGTACCTAGACGATATCATAGTTTAGTCAACATCATTAGTGGAACATATAGAAAGATTAAGAGAAGTGTTCGAAAGATTAAGAAAAGCACAATTCAAAGTACAATTAGATAAGAGCGAATTTTTACAGAAAGAAGTAGCATTCTTAGGACATCTAATAACACCCCAAGGAGTCATGCCAAACCCCGATAAAACAAATGCCGTATTAAATTACCCTATACCAAAAACCAATAAAGAAATAAAAGGATTTTTAGGACTTAGTGGTTATTACCGCAAATTTATTAAAGGTTATGCTCAAATAACCAAGCCCCTGACGAATTGTTTAAAGAAAGGAAACAAAATTGTACACACCCCAGAATTGATTAAAGTCGTAGATAAAATCAAATTATATTAACGAATCACCCCGTATTAAAATACCCCAATTTTTCGCAACCATTAATATTAACAACGTACGCATCAAATGTAGCATTAGGCGCAGTATTAAGCCAAGGAACCGTAGGCAGCGATAAACCCATCAGCTACTCATCCAGAACCCTCAACGAAACCGAGCAAAAATACAGCACGATAGAGAAAGAACTGTTAGCCATAATTTGGGCAACAATGTATTTTAGACCATACCTATACGGACGAAAATTTTATATATACACCGATCATCGACCATTAGTATGGCTATGCAAACTTAAGGAACCTAATTCAAAATTACAACGCTGGAGAATCCGATTAGAAGAATATGACTACAAGATCATATACAAGAAGGGAATTTACAATAATAACGCAGACGCTCTACGTAGAATACACCTCAACGCACTAGAAACGGAATCAATTATAGGAAACGTAGACGAAACGGAAACTATAAAAGATCCAAACCGTACATTCAACACAGAATGACGAGCCCAAAACCGCGATAAAAATTTTAAATGAAGCAATCGATATGAAACCCAATGAGTTCATAATCACCGAAGTTTTAACCAACCCTAACCCTGTAAAATACACGAAAGTAGATAACAAAAGGATATACTAAATTTAGATAACTAAAGACGACAATGAACAACAAATAATTAAAATTCTAAAAGAATACACGCCCGAGAAAAAACGATTTTACTTTTACTTTAACACCGAAAACTTGTATAAACGATTTTCAGAATTATATGTTAAATTATTTAATAACTCTGACCCTGAACTTATAAGATGCACAAGAAAATTAATAACATTAGACGACCCTGACGAGATAAATGATGTGATCAGAAACCAACACGAAGGAAAGACCAACCATCGTGGAATTAATGAAACCCTAAAACAAATTATGAGACGATATTATTTCAAGGACATGAAGGAACTAACTACAGACTTTATCAATCAATGTGAACTATGCGACAAAGCAAAATATGACAGGAAACCCCCAAAGATTCCCTTAATGTTGACTAAAACACCTGACAAACCCTTTCAGAAATTACACGCCGATACTCTAGTAGTAGAAGCACAAAGTTATTTGACAATCGTAGACGCATTTACAAAAATAGGACAAGCAATACCAATCACCTCTAAAAATAGTATTGACGTAACTCAAAGATTTTTACAGTATTTCACATTTTATGGAACGCCCGAAACAATAACTTTAGATAACGGCAGCGAATTTAAAAATGAAACAATACAAAACACTTTGGAATTACACAAAATAAAAATTCATTTTATAACTGAAAACCACCCTGAATCCAACGGACTAATCGAGAGACTACATTTAACCCTACTGGAACAAATCAGATTATTAAGAATAACATACAAGAAAGAACATATAACTAACTTAATGTCATACGCATTAATTGCCTATAACAACACAATTCATTCATCAACCAATTTTACACCATTAGAATTAACTTTAAGACATTCAGATTCACGCAACCCTTATGACATACATTATAACAAAGAAGTTTACCAGCAATACGCCAAAGATCATAACGAAAAACTAAAAATAACTTATGACAAAGTAAAGGATAAATTAGATAACGACAAAGAACATCTAAACGAACTTAAAACGCCCAAAGTGCACTATAATAACATTAGTGTATGAACAATTTTATTAATTATTTTGACTATTTTATTGATCATTTATGTAATTTACAAAATGTATATTAGATATAAAAATAAAGAACAGTTTTAGATTTAAGGCAACCAAGGTAAACAAAGAAACGAATGTACCCTTAGAAAATATGAATTTTAAGAAATGAAATTATATGAATTTGTTAAATTAAAAATCAAGAAAAGGAAAACCCTTAATTTTTAATGTACGTCGGGAGGAGTTATGTATCCCAATTGAGATATGTATAAAGAAATAGAATAAATTAGGAAATTATTAGAAAGTGTCAAGTGAAGTGCAACAAAGTAAATTAAGCACAATTTATACAGTTTATTAACGTTCATGGGAACGCAAGCGCTACTTTGTATCGCAGACGATAATGACACTGTAGATGTCAGGTCACAGGCGGTCACAGACGGTCAGGTACTGTGAGTACTTAGAAATTAAGATTACAACATTGTATTTATGAATAGTATAAGTGTAAGCAGACATGAGATTTGCAAGTTTCCACAACCATGTGAGTGGGTAGGTATATTATAAAAAGCCCGGGAGCCCCAGTCGACGACAGTTAATCCATCGATCAGCTTTAGCATTGCAGTTCGTTAGATTACTCATTTTAGTACAATTAATTAATGTATTTCGATTAAAGTAATATTCAACTATTTTGTCAAAATTCCAAGTCAATTCTGTATTACTAAAAATAAATTTGTTAAGAAGTTGGAAATGGTTTTTTAAAAAGGCCGCTCCCCAGTCACGAACCTTAACTCTCATAGGAACAGAATTTTATTTTTATGCATTCTATAACTTTTATTTATCGGCTTTAGAACTTTTAATTAAAAATTAAGAGATGTTTTTTCATTTACCATGGAACAGAATTTTATTTTTATGCATTCTATAACTTTTATTTATCGGCTTTAGAACTTTTAATTAAAAATTAAGAGATGTTTTTTCATTTACCATGCCGACTTATTCACGTATAATCGCAAAATTGGTTCACCAAAATTTTGTTGTCCAAAAAACATTTGTATTTTTCGCTTGAATAGGCGGATGCGCTTCTGTACATCACTACAGGTTCATAGACTAGGTTTAGTGCAAATCAGTACATTAGTTCTTAAAATTTAAGCAATCACAAACTCCACTTTCTTGTAGACAATTTCTACGACCGGTATTTTTATGATAAAAATTGTTTGAATTAGTGAAGGGGAGTTACAACCCTAACCTCTCCCGCCTCACCGATTACGCCACTGGAATGACTAGAACCTTTATCTATTGTAAAATCCAGAGATTTATCATTTATATAGACCTGCAACATAATAGAATTAATTTTACTCTCTAAGTATAATCCTCAATTTCTAAAAAACTTTGTGAATGATGCGGTCCTGATATATTTCGAAGCTTTGATCTTTTGAACGCCTCATTTAAACAAGTTGGAGACAAATGGCCAACGAGATTGGAAATATGGCAGAAACATTATCTGAACGAACATTTATCAATTTGGTGATTAGGTGACCACAAACAAGGCACTCTGACGAGATGTAGGAGAGAGTTGTTACTTTAAAACAACGGCATCTACAGCAAAATACAAAAGTTTATACCCACATACATAACCTCAAATTTATCCGGGGGGTTAAATTCTTCGAGGCGACGAAATGCGTAGGAAGTTTGCTACGTACATCAACGTTGTCTAAAAAAGAACTAAAGAAAGAAAATGACCGGGCTCAATCGGTGAGTAGGCGAGGTGTTTCACATACAACAACAAAAAAAGGCCTAAAATAAAAATATACTCATTCATTCACAACTCACAACTAAACATACACAAAAAAAACGCTAATTAATAAAAAAATATGTACAAAAGCACAGTAGTACCAAAAAAATGAGCAATCAATTATTACAAGCTACACATATCAACAAAATCAAACGAAATCATTTTTAAAATGACGAGCTGCAGTTTTTAGGTATCTACCCCTTACATTATTTAGCAACAAAAAAACCAAACGCAACACTAAAAACCACAGCTCTAAATCATTGTAAATATAAAATTGCATATACCACATGGGCACTACAATGTCTTAACTAACAAAACTTTATAACTCCAAAAAAAGGTAAACCAACAGTTATAAATCATCATCGTATGCCTACAATTACATACATACAAATAATTCGAGACGTGTATGAGCCCCAAACAGTAAAATCTAAGTGGACAGGGTCTCGACACAAACAGGAAAGAAACACTCACCCACGTGTCTACGGTATTGAATCTCTCATTTGCTCCTAGGGCCGGCGCGGGCCAGATGAACCTAACACCAGGACCTGGTGCAGCCTTCTATACCCAAAGGAGCGGCAATTCAAGAGACTATCATGTCCACCGGAGAGAGCACACATTGTGTGCACGAAAACTTTATAAAATAACGAAAACTGTAACGAACATTCTCAGTCGTCTTCAGAAAAAGAAAATGAATGTTAATTCCTTTGATAGCACGAAATCACATCTAAGCCGGCGTTATCAAACGCAGGTATGATTAGCGATTCGAAGCAAGCTTGATCGGTGAAGTAGGATTCATTATTTTAACGAGTTTTAGATTGAAACAATAGAGAAAGTAATAACGCGAGTTAAGGTTCGGACCTTTGGAGCTGTGTTTTTAAAAAACAACTTCGACACTTAACAAAAATTTAATGTAATTTGTACATAATAACTTTATAAAAAATTAATTGTACTGGTGAGTAGCCTAGGTAGACAACAATGCAAAAGCTGTAAACTCAGACTGACTGCCGGGCATTGAGCTCCCGGGCTTTTTATAATAACCTGCCCCTCACACGGCTTGTGGGAACTTGCAGATCTCATGTCTGCTTTACACTTTGTTACAATGTATCAATCTTAATTCTAAGTAATTGCGGTCTGTTGACCGCCTGTGACCTGCCACCTGCAGTATCACTGCCCTCACGGATGCAAAGTTGCATGTCCGTTCTCATGAACTGTCGATAACCTCTCTGGGTTATCCTTGTGTTACAATGTTGCATTGAACTTATACTTTTACTTAACAATTTCTAATAATTCCTATTAGATTCAATATATCAATATATATAGATAATTGGGGATACATAACTCCTCCACCGTAAATGAAAAATTAAGGTTTTTCTTAATTTTAAATACATAAAATTCATTATTCAAATTCATTTAAAATTCATTGTTTCTAAGGGTATACTTATTGTTTCCTTTTTTCTCTTTGTTTCCTTAAATCTAGAACTGTTTCCTTCATTCTTATATCTAAGGTACATTTTGTAAAATACATATATAATTACAAAAATTATTAAAATGATTAATACAATTGTCCAAACACTTATATTATTATAATGTAACTTTGGCGTTTTGAGTTCACTTAATTGTTCTTTATAACTTTCCACTAATTTCACGGCGTGGTTGAGATCGTCTAAGTCTAGATGCTCTAGCTTCATAGGTTTCTTGATTAATTCTTCGTCTTCTTGTTGTATCTTGAACTGTAGTTCCGGTAGGTTTGCAAGTTTCTTTGTTGCTATGGGATCTTGATAAACTCTGATTACTTCATCTTTCAATTTCACATAACAGTCTTCTTTGAGGGTAATTAGTTTGCTTCCGATTAATGCTTGGTTATTTTCATCTTGGTTGCAGTGGATGGTTGCTATTACTTCTGTTGGGAAAATGGCTATCCATTTGTTATCTGTAACTTTTTGAATTTTCATGTTAGTTATTTGCACTTGTTTGGATTCACAGTTTTCGTAATGATTTGAGAATTTTAACAGTTGTACTTCACAAGGGCTGTCTTCTTTAATGGTTGTTGTCGTCATCGATTGACATAAATATTGGTTTGGTGTTACTTCAGTACATTTTTCGTTTGTATAACCATATCTCAGTTCATTTAGGGATAGGAATTTGGTTTTGGGTATGATTACTTGGTATGTGCTAGTAACTTTCGTTGGAAAAGCAAATAAATGATAATATTGATAATTGTTACTTTCTACTATCGGAATTTCTATTAAAAATATTATTTCGTTATTCTTAATGTAGCCTTTTACTATAGCTATCTTTTCAAATATTAGAATGTTCGAGTCTGTTACATCAAAAGGTAATTTACTGTTAATTATAAGTGATCTAATTCTTATTAATTCGTTTAATAAATCGGTTGGTTCAATAATACTAGAGTGTAGGGTATTTAATTTTTGAAATGTTAATTGGGTTTTGCATACTGCCTAATTTAATTGGTAGTATACCGGGGTTGTTTTTATATGTTATATCATTACTTGGTTGTCCGTTCTACCTGGGTGGAGGTTGACGGTAAGGGTGATGACTGTCCATCTGAAATTACAGGGTGTCTTAGGTTTTTCAAATGAATGTACTTTGTTATTTTACCGTTGTCTACTACTGCTATGTTTTTATCTGATATTTTCTTAATTTTGAATGGTCCTAAATTTCTGGGTGCTGTTTTATGTCGCTTGCTTTGAAAGTTTTTCTCATACACGGTTTGTCCTATTGAAAATTTATTTGAGTCGGTATTTTTGTTTCGGGTGGTGGTGATACGTTCTTTATCGTTTTCTAATTTATCTTTTACCTTGTCATAAGTTATTTTTAGTTTCTGTTTGTGGTCTTTCGCATATTCTTGATATACTTCCTTGTTGTAGTGTATGTCATAGGGATTTCGTGAATCTGAATGTCCTAAGGTTAATTCTAAGGGTGTAAAATTTGTTGATGAGTGAATTGTGTTATTATAGGCGATTAGTGCGTATGACATTAAATTGGTTATATGTTCCTTTTTATAATTTATTCTTAATAATCGAATTTGTTCTAACAGGGTTAAATGTAGTCGTTCAATTAGTCCGTTTGATTCAGGGTGGTTTTCCGTTATGAAATGAATTTTTATTTTGTGTAGTTCTAAAGTGTTTTGTATCGTCTCATTTCTAAATTCGCCACCATTGTCTAGAGTTATTGATTCGGGTGTTCCGTAAAATGTGAAATATTGTAAAAATCCTTGGGTCACGTCGATGCTATTTTTGGATGTGATTGGTATTGCTTGGCCTATTTTTGTGAATGCGTCTATAATTGTTAGATAGTTTTGTGCTTCTACTACTAGAGTATCGGCATGTAGTTTTTGAAATGGTTTGTCGGGTGTTTTGGTTAACATTAAGGGTATCTTTGGGGGTTTCCTATCGTATTTCGCTCTGTCACATAGTTCGCATTGGTTAATAAAATCTGTGGTCAATTCCTTCATGTCTTTAAAATAATAACGTCTTACAAGTTGCTTTATAGTTTCGTTAATTCCACGATGGTTGGTTTTTCCTTCGTGTTGATTCCTAATTACATCGTTTATTTCGTCAGGGTCGTCTAGTGTTATTAATTTTCTAGTACATCTGAAGAGTTCAGGTCCAGAGTTATTGAATAATTTAATGTATAATTCTGAAAATCTTTGGTATAAATGTTCGCTGTTGAAATAAAAATAAAATCGTTTTTTCTCGGGGGTGTAATCTTTTAGAATTTTAATTATTTGTTCCTCATTGTCATCTTTAGTTATTTGAATTTGGTATATCTTTTTGTTATCTACTTTTGTATATTTTACTGGATTGGGGTTATTTAAAACTTCGGTTATTATAAATTGGTTGGGTTTCATATCGATTGCTTCGTTTAAAATTTTAATCGCGTTTTTTGGTTCTTCGTTTTGTGTCGAATGTATCGTGTCGATCTCGTCTGGATCTTCCCTTATTTCTGCTTCGTCTACGTTTCCTACAATGGATTCCGTTTCTAATGCATTGAGTTGGATTCTGCTTAAAGCGTCTGCGTTGTTGTTATAGATTCCTTTTTTGTATATAATTTCGTAATCGTACTCTTCGAGTCTGATTCTCCATCTTTGTAATTTTGAATTCGGTTCTTTCAGTTTGCATAGCCATACTAGTGGTCTATGATCGGTGTATATGTAAATTTTTCTTCCGTATAAGTAAGGTCTAAAATATTTTGTTGCCCAAATTATGGCTAATAATTCTTTTTATATGGTGCTATATTTTTGTTCGGTTTCGTTTAGGGTTCTGGATGCGTAGCTGATGGGTTTATCGCTACCTACTTTTCCTTGGCTCAATACTGCGCCTAATGCTACATTCGATGCGTCTGTCGTCAGTATAAATGGTTTTGTAAAGTCTGGGTATTCTAATACAGGGTGATTCGTTAATATGTTTTTAATTTTGTCTACGGCTTTAATAAATTCCGGGGTGTGTTCAATTTTGTTTCCTTTTTAAACAGTTTGTCAGGGGTTTGGTTATCTGAGCGTAACCTTTAATGAATTTGCGGTAGTAACCACTAAGTCCTAGAAATCCTTTAATTTTTTTGTTTGTTTTTGGTAATGGGTAATTTAGAACTGCATTTGTTTTGTTTGGATTTGGCATTACTTATTGGGGTATTATTACATGTCCTAAAAATGATGCTTCTTTTTGTAAAAATTCACTTTTGTTTAATTGTACTTTAAAATGTGCTTGTCTAAGTCTTTCGAATACTTCTTTCAATCTTTCTATGTGTTCTACCAATGATGTGGAATAAACTATGATGTCGTCAAGGTATACAAGGCATTTTTCATTGTGTATTCCTCGTAGTATATTGTCCATGACTCTCTGGAAAGTAGCGGGTGCGTTCTTTATTCCAAATGGCATTCGTTTGTATTCGTAATGTCCTCTAGGTGTGCTGAAGACTGTTTTTGATATGTCTTTTTCTTCCATCTCTACCTGATGGTATCCTGATACTAGGTCTAATGTTGTAAAATATTGGCATTTGCCTAATTTGTCTAAAGTTTCGGTTATATTTGGTAGTGGGTATTTGTCATCTACTGTTTTTTCATTTAACTTTCTATAATCTATTACCATTCTGTACTTTCTCTTTCCGGTTGCGTCTAATTTCTTAGGTACTATTAACACGGGGCTGCTCCATGGTGAGTTGGAGTGCTGGATTATGTCTTGGTCTAATAAGTCTGCTACTTGTCTGTCAGCTTCTTCTTGGCTTGCATGAGGTAGTCTATATGCTTTTGTAAAAATTGGCTTATCGTCTGTTAACTCGATATTATGTTTTACTGTGTTGGTGAATGTTAATGGTATTCCATCGCAATGGAATATGTCGCGGTATTCAAAACATAAGTCTTTAATTGCTCTTTCTTCTTCTTGATTGATGTCGGTATTGAAGCGGATGTTAGTTAAATTTTCTCTTAACATTTCGTCATGTTCTATTGGGTTGTAATCGTTTTCTAAATTTTCGTCTATTTCCATTTCGTTAAAATTTAGTTCTTCTACGTTAATTGGGTCTGTCAATGATAATTCTACGGGATAGTCGTTTGAATTTAATATTGTTGTGGTTGCATAGTTATCTTTTATTTGCACTAAGGCAGTTGGGGTTTCTACTCCTTGTTGAAATGTAATATGATTTATTATTCCTAAATTTTTGTTAGATTTTACTGGGATTTTTATTTTTCTTTCCTTTCGGGGTTCTATAGTGTATTTTTGTTCGATTTGTGTGTTTTGAAATTTAATTGGGATTTTTCCGTATTTTGTTCTTAATAAGCGATTTTTAATGTCAATGTTGGCTCCTAATTTTCTTAGAAGGTCCATTCCGATTAATCCGTCATATTTGTCGTTAAATTCGAATACACAAAATTTATGTTTCATTTTAACATTAAATGTTCTCGGTAAGGGTATGTTTGCTACGAATTGGTGTAGTGTCGTTTGATGGGCTGTTTTAATTTTAAATGGTTCTCTTTCTACATAATCTAAATAATGTTTTTGTACGGTTCTGGGGATCAATTAATGTTTTCGATGATCCGGTGTCGATTAATAGTTTGAATTTGGCGTGGGGTATTTCTATGTATGGTAATACTAAGTGATTTATGTTATTCAAGTTTATTAAGTTTGGTTGTCTATAAATGGGTCCATTTGAAAATTTGAATTCGAGTTTTCGTCGTCGTACTCCTCATAAGTTTCGTATTGTTCGTCACGTTCGTAAGTTTCTGCATGGTTTGATTCATTGTTCGTAGGTGTCTCAATGTAATTATTCTGGTCAGTGTCAAATTTTTCTATTTCCTGATGGAATAGTTCTTCCGATGTAAAATTGCGTTTCTGATGAGGGTTTGGTCGGATATGTGTTATTTTGGTATCCATTGGTGTTGGTTTGTAATAATTATTAGGGTTGTTATTATTATTACTCATTGGTGTATTTCTATTGGGGTTTGCGTTGAATGCTGGTCTTTGTTGGTTTAGGTTTTGATTAAATCTTGGTTGGAATGCTGGTTTCGTAAAAGTTGGGTTAAATGTTGGTTTTGAAAAATGTTTATATTGATTATTAAAATTCGTATTGTTGAAACTTGGTTAATTAATTCGCGGTTGATTTGTTTGTGCGTTAAAGGGTGTGAATTTTTGTTGAGGGATTGTTTGTCTTGTAGCTTGTATGGTTTTTATTGGTGAATAACTTTTATTCGCGTTGGGATTGTATAGTCTGTTGCGGTAATACATTACATTTTCTTCTTCTATGACTAGGTTCATAGCTTCTTCTAGATTTTGGGGGTCGTTGGAATCTGATTTTAGCCGATAGTCGTTCTGGTAAAGCGTTTATGTATGTGTCTAGTGCCATTTCGTCATACATTTTTGTTTTTAAATGTCTAACGTTTTGATCGGGTTCTTCGATTTTTAATTTTGTTAGTATTAAACTTCTCACGTCTTGGCATTTCATTCCGAATTGGTAGGGGGATTGGTTGTGTTCCATTCTAAGGTTTATTA
Source organism: Platerodrilus igneus (assembly GCA_036346225.1). Lineage (NCBI taxonomy): Eukaryota > Metazoa > Arthropoda > Insecta > Coleoptera > Lycidae > Platerodrilus > Platerodrilus igneus. Next base: position 5,887,460 of record JARFIW010000791.1, read on the forward strand.
GGTCTCGTACCAGGCATTTTATGTTACGTTGGTCTCCAAAATATGCAATTAGTAGTTGTTTAAACTCCTGCCATTCTTGTAAATCGTCCCTACTGGCGATTAAGGTTAGTGCCCTTCCGGTTAGTTTACTAATTATCAAGCGAATAAGCAATGAATTTCTTTCGTTATCTCCGGGTTTGTAGAAGGTTTTTAGGAACATTTCAGCTGCTCCAATGAAATTTGCAAGATGGGCTTGCGTGCCATCAAATATCTGTATTGTCTCTAAATAGAGACGCATGTCTGTGCTACTCATGTTGGTTAAGGGTTGTTTTTGTTTTTGGGTAGTTTCAAAAAAATTTTTTTTTTTTTTTGAATTGAGGTTTATTTCGCTATTTTTATTGTTATTTTTGCTTCGGATTTACTAGTTTTCCGTTTGGGTTGTGAAATTTTAAATTTTGTAAAAATTTGGGTTGATTTTTTATTTGTAACGTTATTTATGCTTTGGATATATTAATTTTCCTTTTGCATTGGATAATTTCAAATCTTGCAAAAATTTGGGTTGGTTTTGCTATTTGTAGCGTAATTATGCTTGGGATGTATTAATTTTTCTTTTGGATTGAATAATTTTGAATTTTGTAAAAATTGGGGTTGGTTTTGCTGTTTGTGATGTTAATTTTGCTTTGGTTTTATTAATTTTCCTTTTAGATTGAATAACTTTGAATTTTGTAAAAATTGATGTTGATTGATCCATTTGAAACGTTAATTTTGGTTTTGGTTTGTTAATTTTTCATTTAGATTGGGTAATTTTGAATTCTGTAAAAATTGGGGATGATTTTCCTATTTGAAACGTTAATTTCGGTTTGGGTTTATTAATTTTTTAATTAAGTTAGGTAATTTCAAATTTTGTAAAGATTGAGATTTATTTTGCTATTTTCAGCGGTAGTTTTGGTTTGGATTTGTTAATTTTCAGTTTAGATTGGGTAAATAAAAATTTGGTAAATGTTGAGATTTATTTTGTTATTTTTCAGCGTTATTTTTGGTTAGGATTTGTTAAATTTTACGTTTAGTCTGCGTCGAGTTATTTTTAGAATCGTAGTCGCTGTTATTTGTATTTAATTAAACAGTGCGGTGATGTACTTGTGAGATTTATATTCAGTAATGTTGAATTAATTACCGTAGTCTTGGATTTGCTTGTTTTTATACAGCTTTTAATTTGTTTTGAGTTTCTGTTTCTTAAAGAATCTGAAATGGATGGATTTGTTCTCACTTTATCTGCTTTGTTGTTAATTTGTAATTAATACTCTTTCCGTGGGTTTGATTGAGTTGCGTAAACGTACAGTTCGTCTGTCTTGTATTCTAATTACGACTTGCAGGTCAATTACTTCTGAACTCTACTGTTGCAATTTAAATACTTAAGTTGTAGTCTTTGTCATTTAATCACGTTTCTTGGTAATAATTGCGTACGTGCGTACGTTCAATTAGTAATTCGCTTCTCTTACTTGCTATTTACTTGCATAATGTTACGTCTATTTATTTTTAGATATCTCGGTATTATAATGCTTGTTGGAAATTGAATCTCTCGTAATGTAGGTTTTAATTAAAGCTTCTTATGATGACCGTTTAACTGCACTTTATAATTGATGAGTAATTTTTAATTGAAAAATGTTTAGATTTTATACCGTGTTTGTTGCAATTGTACACGCTTTTATGGATTAATTACTTGTAGGTATTGAATGCAAAACTGCGTTGCTTTATTATGTCGTGATGAGTTTATTACTTATGATGCAAATTGCGTTGTTGAAGTTGTACTTTAGTACTGTGCAAAGATTCTGAAAGCGATTTCTCTGAGGTTTTAATAAAGAATGCTTCTTTCGCGACTTTGCTTATCTTAGGTGGTTTTAGGTTACCGTAGCAGAGTGTTTTGCTATAATTTATAAGGTCAATGTTTAAAATAATCGTTCCGTGATTGCTTTTGAAGAATTAGCTTTAGCTTTTGCGTTAGTTTACCGGTTTATGAACGTGGGTTTGAATCGCGCTTCTTATTTAGTGTTAGTGAATGTGCGCCCGTTATTTTTTTGGTTTATTTTGAGTTTGTTTTATTTAATTGTGGTAAGAATCTCTAAATATCAATTCTCATTTGCTTCTTAAAAGAAAATCTTTTTTAAATTCAAGTCTCATAGATTAATACTTTCTCAAAATAAGGTCTCGTTTTTTTTTTGGAAATAATTCACTTTGTAATTATTTTCAAAACAATATTCATAAAATAAATTCATAAAACAATAATAAATAAATGGTAGTCAATAATAATAATACTAGCATATATCAATTATAGTTTCTGGTTAAAAAAAAGGTATGGAAATGAACTTACATTAATTTCATCTGTTTCTTTGGTGGGCTCGATCGATGCTGTATCTTGTCCACCTTGGTTTGTTTGTTGGATTTAGACGATTCTTGTTCTGCGTCCAACTTGGTTTGTTGCTGGATTTAGACGATTTGTGTTCTGCCTCCAATTTGGTTTGGGTTCTGCCAAAATTTCGAATTAAAATTCTTGGTCACCAATCTTCCGATTTTTGGATTTTTAGTGCCCTTTTGACATCCGTTACGACTGCGCCAGTTAAGGTTCGGGCCTTTGGAGCTGTGTTTTTAAAAAACAACTTCGACACTTAACAAAAATTTAATGTAATTTGTACATAATAACTTTATAAAAAATTAATTGTACTGGTGAGTAGCCTAGGTAGACAACAATGCAAAAGCTGTAAACTCAGACTGACTGCCGGGCATTGAGCTCCCGGGCTTTTTATAATAACCTGCCCCTCACACGGCTTGTGGGAACTTGCAGATCTCATGTCTGCTTTACACTTTGTTACAATGTATCAATCTTAATTCTAAGTAATTGCGGTCTGTTGACCGCCTGTGACCTGCCACCTGCAGTATCACTGCCGTCACGGATGCAAAGTTGCATGTCCGTTCTCATGAACTGTCGATAACCTCTCTGGGTTATCCTTGTGTTACAATGTTGCATTGAACTTATACTTTTACTTAACAATTTCTAATAATTCCTATTAGATTCAATATATCAATATATATAGGTAATTGGGCGATACATAACTCGCGCTATCCTAAAGTGTAGCAAGTTTACGGATACCTATAACAAGGTATTGACTATTTAATTTATAAAATAAACTTCTCGTATCGAAGTAAATAGGTTTAAAATAAAAATTATTAGGAAGCGTACCTATTGTGAACAGGTAAAATATACAGGATGTTGTTGGTGGATTTGAGCAGAATATAAGTAAATGAATAATGAAATACCAAAAAGTGGTAGATTTTAATGAAAGAACCATCGTAAAGTAAACGTAATAAATGCCCCTCCTCCCAGCAAAATTGAAAATTCGGGGTAGGAAAGCAAAAGTGCGGAAGGTCCTTACTGCTAACCGCTAAGGGTTTTTAAAGTCAATCGTTGTCTATCCTAGACCTCGTGGAGGTGGTAGGATGGTGCCACTGTGCTGACCTGTGGATGCGTACTCATGACTTACACCGAGTTATATCTATTTTTCAAACCTTTTAAGTTGTTTTAAGCGTAGTATTTCCCTTGTGGCGCTAAGCCACATGGCAGTGAGCAGACAGAGGTTTTGGCAAAACAGAGATCGGCTCAAAGCCTTGTTGACTGTTGTATTCGTAGCAACAGAAGGTGCAATATTATATTAATGATTTATGTTCTGTTTGACCGTTACTAAAAATAGTCACTAATAAAGTTCACATTTTAAATTAATGTCTTATAAATATAATAATTGGCGACAAGGCTAAAGAAATTAATGAAATTCATTAAACGTTAGAAATTATAGAAATACGGATATACGAATATTCAATGTTTCGTTGTACTACATATCTTACAAAGTCAAGCAATACGGTAACTGCAAACCTAAATGGCGGACTTTGTGGTCTTTGAAAAATTTGACAAGGTATGAATGCAATGGGGACACCGGGTAACCCGTTTTGAGGAAACAGTGTCGGTGGTGGATGCAGAACGCAAAAAGAAGTCACTGTTACTGATTTACATGGGCTAAGAGACATACGACATGCTTTGTAACAAATTGGCCTCAGCGCAATCAAGGGAAAAAAGCTACGACAAAATTAAAGCAATTATTTCGGACGTTACGATCCAAAACCATTGGAAATAATGGAAAACTACCGTTTCCATTTACGTAAGCAGCACGATGGCGAGTCAATAGAGGAATTCTCCATTGCACTACGGAAATTAGCAATTAATAGCAATTTCAATGCATATCAGGATGCGGCATTGCGGAACCAGTTCGTATTCGGCCTACGCAACGCACGCATTCAAAATCGATAGCTTGAGGCTAAGAATTGAAAACAAATAACACGCTAACTGCAGCAAAAGCAATGAAACTGTCTGCGAAAGCTGGTGCAGAAATGCAGCATCAGAAAGACCCAAAACCGGCTGTAAACTACATTCAATAGGAAATTAAGCCTAAAAGAAAGTCGACGGGTGAGTAGACTGCGAACAAACCCGGAAATATAAAGGAGGGGGCTCCTACTTCCGGGATGGCAAGGGCGATTATGGCGCAAACAAGTGCCCACATCAGAACACAATGTGTTCGTTCTGCAACAAAAAATGACATTTACAATCTGGAAAAAAAAGCAAACGAATTACATTGACTACGATGACCACGAAATGTTCAATATAGATGCAGAAAACGCCATTCACACAGATGCGCGTTCAAAATTTTTAATTGAACTGAAACTCAGTGATCTATTTTTGGGTTTTGAGATCGACAGCGGCTCTCCAGTAACGATCATCAGTAATGATGACAAACAACGGACATTTCGGGAACAAATCCTGTTTTCAACGGATACAAAATTGAAACTCTACGTGGTGGAATCGAATAGAGGATGGTTGCGCCAATTGAAATTGAACTGGAACAAAATATTCAATGCGGAAGACAACGCGCCGGTAGTCTTACCTTACCCACTCAACAGCAACAAGTTTCGAAACAGATTGAGAGATTGAAGTTCAAATAGGCATTGGTTTTCGAGAATTCAATAAGAAAAATGGAATACGTTCGGGCGCGCATTTGTTTACAAGCGGATGCGCAGCCAATTTTCGTCAAGGCAGGAAAATTGCCATTTGCATTTTGCGGTGCTCTCGAACAGGAATTGAACGATATGGAACGAAATGGCCTAATTGTAAAGATTGATTCTACGAACTGAGCTACACCTATTGTGCCAGTAAAGAAACACATCGGTAAGGTACGTTTATGTGGTGACTACAACGTCACAGTGAATCCCGCATAATCGTTGAAGAACATCTTCTGCCTACAATTGAATAGCTCTTCGCAATGATGGCCTGCGGTCAAAAGTTTACAAAAATTGACCTAACCAAGTCTTATTAATTTACAAATGGAGGTTCATCCAGACGACCGAGAAATTTTGACGCTCAGTACACATCGCGGGTTATACCAGCCAACGAGATTAATGTCTGGTATTGCATCGGGACCGGCGAAGTGGCAGCGCGAAATGGAGTAAATTCTCGAGGACATTGAGAGCGTGTTCGTTTTTTTGGATGACATCAAAATAACTGCCCCAAATGACCAAACACATTTGCACCGTGTCGAGCTCATTTTGTCGCGATTAGCAAAATACAACATTCGAGTGAACTTCGACAAATGCGAATTCAATGGCAAATGAAATTGTTTACTGCGGCTACAACATCGATCGTTCGGGAATACACAAAGTACAGGAAAAATTTGACGCAATTATGCAAATGCCAAAACCAACGAACAAAGAAGAAATTCGTGCATTTAATGGCTTGGTGGATTTCTCGGAAACTTGAGTACGATTCTATACCCGCTCAATAACCTACTCAAGGAGAACGTGAAACTTGTTTAGAACGACGAATGCAAGAAAGCATTCAATACGGTGAAGAAGCAGATCCAAGTGAAAATATCTCTTGCACACTACGATCCGAAACTACTATTGGTGTTGGCAACAGACCCGAGCCCAGTGGGGGTAAGCGCGAGTCACATTTACCCCGTTGGAACTGAAAAACCGTTACAGTTTGCGTCCTAAACGCTATCGGTAGTTCAGCAGCGCTGCACGCAAATCGATCGGTAGGTCTTCGCAATAATATTTGATATTCGGAAAATTTATCAATACGTATACGTTCGCAAGTTCACTTTGATCGCTGACGACAAACCACTGAAGCATTTCCTGTTCCCGATTAGGGGCCTACCGACCTTGTCCGCTACGCGAATGCAACACTACACCATATTCATTCAATATTTTGACTATGAAATCCGATACCGCAAAATAACTGATCATTCGAACGTTGATGTACACTCGATTACCTTTGATGTACGTAGACAACAAGATGGAAGAGACCGAAGCAATTAAGATTAACGCGATCGAAACACTACCAGTAACTGTGAAACAGCTCCGAAATGCAATAACGTAGAATAGTATGGTCCGAGTATTGATAAATGGGCTGAGCTCAGGCCGGTTAGTTAGGTCAGAAGAGCGTTTCAATATTGATCAAACGGAGTTCACAGTACACGAGGGCTGTTTACTACAAGGCGTGCGAGCATGGGTGCCAATGGAATTGCGCAAACAGATATTAGAGGAATTGCATATTGCACATTTTGGCTTTACTCGAATAAAGGCGTTGGCAAGAAGTTTCCGCTGGTGGCCGTGGTTGGACAATGACATAGAAAATATGATAAATGGTTATGGGCAATGTCAACGGAATCGAACGAATCCAAAAAAGATTTCTACGCATGTTTGGGAAACTGCAAAATCACCGTTTAAACGTTTTCACGTCGATTTTGCAGGCCCATTCATGAGAAACTATTTTTTTATTCTCATCGATGCATATACAAAATGGCCTAAAATTTACGTAGTTCCAATTATCACTACAACAACGATGATTGAAAAATTTCGTAAGATCTTTTCAAGATTCGGACTTCTGAAGTTTCTTGTAAGTGACCACGGACCCCAATTTACATCCGACGAATTTCGATTGTTTATGAAGATGAGCGGTATATTAAATAAACGAAGCACACCGTACCATCCGGCTACAAATGGAGAAGTCAAACGGAATGTATAGCCGTTCAAAAATAGACTGGAGACGGTAAATTGCAAACGGTCAGACTTCAGTAAAGTGTTGTACAACATTTTACTGAACCATAGACGTACACCGTATTAAACGACGGGCGCGTCACCAGCATCCCTAATGTTCAATCGACAAATACGTTCACGTATGGACATTATGATTCCGAAACCGATTTCCGGACAGGACGTCGAACATGAACTGAAATCGGACGCGCGAATACTGCATATCAAGCGATCGTGTGTTAGTCCGCGACTATACTGAGTTAGAGAAATATCAATTTGGCACTGTCATTGAGGTGTTGGGCAAGTTGCACTACAACGTAAAGTTGAACGACGGTCGTAATTGGAAGTGACACATCAACCAAATTTATCGTATTTGACCCATCGCACCATCATGGGAGGACAAAATGAAATATGATTACGCCGAGTGCAGCGAAAGCATCGATCCGGAACCAACGTCGAATCCGGAGTGCCTTCGATCACAAAGACAGGTAGGTGAACCAAGGAGATTACGGTACGATGAGAAGTTTAATCAGGTTCTTAACGAATGAATTACATCAACTTAAATATTAAGGAGGTAATTCAATCGAAGTGAAAAACTGTTGTATCCGTAGTAACAGAAGGTTCAATATACATTAATGATTTATGTTCTTTTCGACAGTTACTAAAAATAGTGTCACTAATAAAGTACACATTTTAAGTGAATGTCTTATAAATATAATATTGACCCTGAGCCATCGGTACCTATATCGTTGTCTGCGATGTTGTCCATGATGAAGCAAGCAATGCACCGCCGCCATAAAGACAGGTGGTCTTGTATGACAGGCTGCTAATAGGCAAAGGTGTTTATTAAGTCTCTCATGACTAAAATCGAAAAATTTGTCATATGCTTGCCGAGACGGTAACTACGGCGGTTGGTCAGTATTCTGATTTTGCATTCAAACTAAAGAAGCACCTGCACAGGATGGGTCTGTCAGCCGACCCCTCCTATAGAGGCTGTCAGCAGGAAGACGAGACGTCGGTGTATAATTCACCTGGAAGGTCGAGTGGATGTAAGATAAAGCACCAATTTATGACAAGGAAGGCAATGGGTTTGCGAGGAGCCCTAAGTACGTGTAGCGTTGACCACATTTCGCAATTCAATCCATGACATTTTAACGTTTGTATATTTTAAAATTGAAATTTTGGGAAAATAAATTTGTAGTGGTTTTTTGTTGCTTTTGACCGACAGAGGTAAGAGGATTTTGCAATGCAAATTACCGGCGAGAAAAGAACAATCGTCTCAATTAGCGGCCTTTAGGACAGACAAATCCGTAGGACCATTTCAGCTCCGTCCCAGACGAGCGATTTTTTAATAAGACTATAATTATACAACTTTGGAGACATTGTTATTTTTGACTGTGCAAATAATGAAATCAACGAAATGGGTTTAAAATTGTTCCCGGATTCAGGAAGCTAAATTATGGAAATTAACGGCGTCCGTTATATTTGATAAAAGCACTATAATGTCCTTACGCACAAGGTAATCAGTTACTCATAATTATTAATAACCGATGATTCAACAAGGATCTTTTTCGGTTTATTTTATAGAACTATTTAAGTACATAAACAAATATTATTAAGTAACAAATACTCTTAAATAATAGGAGTACAAGGTTAAGAGACATTACTAAAACAAAAGTATGGAATTTACTTGATTAGATTTTCTCGGTCAATTGATTCGACCTATTACGTAAAATGAGTTTCATTCAAGCATGATCCTAATTCGAATTTGTCGCCCACGGGTTCCTAGAAGGTAAGGCTTCTTATAAATGACAAAATGCACAGAATTCCAGTGGATTTTACAAAATTTATAGGATGCAAAATACACATTATTTTAATCCATCAACCAAAATTTAAATTATATTCTGCAACATTCACGCCACTTATATTAACATTACCCAAAAAAAAGTAAAGCAATGGTGTGTTATTTCAAAACGTCTATTTTCCAATTACTAATTTAAAAAATAAAGAGAAATTCTTAACCAAAAATAAATTTTTTAGTTTTTTAGTGTGTAATTGCTTTTCACTGCTTTGTAGATAAAAGAAATATAGTACCAAAATGTGCCTGTTATATCTACAAATTCTGTCAGTGACAGCTATAGAATCTTATGTAGGAAAACAGTTTAAAAATTTGCATTTTTATAGTTGCAGTTATTCTAGGATAACAAAAATAGAAAGCCAATTAGACCATTCAAATATTACGGCACGTTTCATTTATATTGAAACTGTTAAACCAAAAATAACTGTATTGCACATACGAGGTGAGTTTTTAAGTGATGACCGTTTTGTTGTATACACTAATAGGTAGCGCGCTCGCGGCAACGAGTGCTTGCGTCTTGTCCCGGCATTCCTTGTGAACAACTGTGCTCAGTTACTGCTGCGTAGGTAACCTGTACAGTCTGTTCTGTGTCTTTAAAATGTTCAAGATTATTAAATCGTCCTTTCTGTACGAGATACGGCCAGTGATACGTTTTCCGAGGAGAAGAAACCTGTCTGCTGCAGACATTCACCGGCAAATTTGCGAAGTTTACGGAGCTACTGCTATATGTGAAGGCAAAGTGGATAGTGAGTCAGAGCAAGGAGTGCAGACACACACTCTCCTGTAAAGTTCAAGTGCAAACAGCGCAAGATCATGGCGTCTGTGTTTTGGGACAGGCATGGTGTTTTGTTGGTCGACTTCATGCAACGCGGAACCACCATAAATGCGGTAGCCTACGGCCAATCCTTGCAAAAGCTACGCAGAACGATTCAAAACAAAAGGCGCGGCATGCTGACCTAGTAATTTTGCTACTGCACGACAATGCAAGGCCTCACACCGCAGCTCAAACCTGAGCCTTATTGCACTCTTTTGGCTGGGAAGTTTGGACCCACCCCTCTTACAGCTCCGATCTTGCTTCGAGTGATTTTCATATTTTCCGTTATCTCAAACATCATCTCGCCAGCAATTACTACAACGACGACGAGGACGTGAAAACGGCCGTGACCTGTTTCTTATCGCAGCATGAGGCAAGTTTACATAAAGAGGGTATTCCAAATCTAGTTATATGCTCATTGACTTGTCAATTTGTTGATCAAACTATTACAACATTCAATAATTTCAATGAACACCTTAAGTTCACCTATGAATCGTAAGTTGGTGACAGATTACCTTTTCTTGGTGTTTTTGTCAACAGAGGTCTACACAATCTTCTAGCCTTCGATTGGTACACTAAACCAACAAATTCTTGCAAGTATTTGAATTTTTATTTCAATCATTCTATGCATCATAAGATCAACATTGTCAAAGTCCTTCGTTACCGTATTGGGACATTTGGAATTACTATGCAGGGACAAAAGATTGATATGATTAGATTTGCAGATGATACAGCAGTATTAGCATCTAACAAAGAAGAGTTAGAAGCTGTTCTTAATGAAATGGAAACTGTTCTAACAGAGAGAAACGGTATGAAAATTAACAAAGCTAAAACTAAAGTTCTAGTGTGCAAAAGAAGGAAAAATAGATCGAAAACAAGAATACAAGTAGGTAACGAGAACTTACAAAAGGTTAAGGTTAAGAGATATAAAACAAAGATTGGTACAAGGTCGTGTTACATTTAACAAGAAACGCAACTACTGTCTTCAAAGAAAACAAACATAGAAACAAGAAAAGGATTGCTTAAAACATATGTTTGGAGCCTAACAGTGTACGGCTGTGAAACTTAGACAGTAGAAAAAGCGGACAGATAGTGAAAGATGTAGGATGTGGGAATTTCAGGGAAAAGTGTAAGCTAGCTCAGAACAGAAATCAATGGAGGTATGCATCCAACCACTCCCAAGATGGAAAAATTAATAACGCAAAAATGAATGTACATAAACATGCTGATTATTATGAAAAACTTCAGGTATTGGTCTTGCAATATTCTCAACTAATGTTAAATTTGCAAAAAGATTTACTGGAAAACTATTAATACGGCAAATGGCTAAGTATTGGGGGATCCTTGGCAGCCACAAGTTGCTCAACTTCCTTTACATATAGTAACATAGACAGACAATGTTAAAAACAAATAGGTTATAAAAATGGTAGAGGAATAAGGATGTCTGTGGAAAACAAAAAAATAGGAGATATAGAAGGGTAGGATACGTTCTAAGGCATTTCTGGGGAATAGTACGGGATATATTGCAAGCTGAGATAGAAAAAAGAGGTAGAGGTAAACCGAGATCATGCTTTCGCATCCAGATAGTGACAGATGCCGACTGTGCAAATTTCAAAGGAATGTGAAGGTTAGTTCAAAATATGAAACAATGAGGGTATGCGTCAAACCAGTTCCAGGACTGAAGACCTAGTGATGATGATGGTGATTATATATATATATATATATATATATATATATATATTGTCGTGATAAGGGGTCACCAGAGGTCATTGATGTCTAAATTTTACAAATAAAGTCCACTAAAATATACAAGAATTCGGAAAAAATAGAAATTTCCCGACATTAATGCTTAAACCCTGTATAATACAAGCTTACTGTTATTCATTGATGTACAAGCGAGAAATCTAATTTCGCGTGTCTAAATAAATACCCTGTATGATATAAGCGTATTGTAAATACATAGTAAATAATGTAGGCTGCGTAAGTAAAAATAATTGTTTTTAAGATACCTTAAAACGCATTAAATGCGAATGCCAATTGATCACTCTAAAATAAATACATAGCCATTAACTATCATAAAGAAAATACATTTTCTGTTGCATATAAAATATTCGTTCTATTTACTGTAAGAACAATCAATCTTGTTAAAGGCAAAACGCTTTGATTTTAATGTGTATTAAAACACACTTTAACGTGAGAGCAAAATTTTTTATACAAATGCAACTAGTTTGCATTATAAAGTCATTAAAGTCTTAAATTAATAATATCAATTGCCTTTTTGTATTACATAAATTCATTTTAAATAAATAATTTTCTAGAATAGACGAGAGGAATTGAGAAGAAATATGTCAATTTAATATGACCTAATTAATAATGAAACGTTTATTCGAAGAAGCGACCGGAACATTAACAAAACCCATAAAATGTAACAAAGATTGATAAGAATTATTTATGACCTTTCACAATTACTGGATTAGTTTGCGACGTTAAAATAACCTTGGATGTTATACAAAGACGAGCTAACGATTTAATTAAACGCGACAATTTGAACCCTAATGATAAATTCTCAGAAAATTGCATCAGATAGACGCGTGTTCTTTGGAATGGATCACGTAGACACTAGTACATTCTAGAAAAGTAATAATTTTTGCATATAAACCGTAACTTTGATTAAAAACATTCATTCATAGACCCGATTACTATAAATGTTACTTTGAAAAAGGAATTTAGAAGCTGTTGTTTTAAAGTGTGCAATACGCGTATTGTACTTTAATAATTAAAATGGAACAGTGAATACAGAAGTTAGTTTTAACCTGCGTAAATATGCAAATTAGTAAATGCAATTGTTTGATCTTGAAATAAATATTGAAGATGGAAAATGCTTCGATATAAAAAGCTAATTAAAATTTTATTGAATAATTAAACGGAGAATGCACTTTGACTTCTAAATGGAAATGTAAAAAATATGAATATTTTGTAAACTGGGATTTGACGTCAATGTTTAATACCGTTGATTGCAAATTAAAAAACCCTTCGTAGATTATTGCAAGTAAAATTTTTAAAAAATATTGTTAGTAACTGATATTTGAGTACTTGTCATTTAAATATAAAGTACAATAAGTCTTAATTATATAATGATTTTTTTTGTAAAGGTATACTTACCAGGTAGTTTGTGCTCAGAGGTCGAAACACTCTGACTTTTTCAATAGATTATCTGTCAAGGACTTTTTGGCCAAACAAACCTTACAAGCGTGAGAATCATAACCAGGTAAACTATCCCTTAAATAAGAGATTTGGTTCTGCAAATTTAAATCTAACGAAGGTATGGAACATCTTTATAGTTAAGTAAATAAGTACTTGTTAGAAATAATTTGATGTTTGAAAGAAACGGTGTTGTAAATGTTCTATAAACTTTCGAATGAGAGAAAATATTTCATACTGTTTAATGCTTTACGATATTGCTGTGTTTGATTTCATTTTAAAAACTCCAACATTTCCGTTGAGATAGTCAGGCAAAGTAAAATTAGAAAGGAAAGTAAGTCGACAGCTTCAGATCTTACAGTTTGCTGTACCACAGCAGCTTTTTTGGCGGCGCATCAAAGCAAGGCGTTTTCACAGCATTCCTTTAGTGATGCTTCACGTACGGTGTTGTCACAGTACTCTCTTAGCGGCGACCCAACCTGTGGCACGATTAATTCGTCTGTAAATTAGAGTTTTTTGTCTCGTAAGATTTGTTTTGGAGTTTCTTTTTTTTGTAACAAAATGGAAAGAAGTTCGTGAAAGTTTGAGAGCTGAGGGAGTGGAAATTGATTCTCAGTAAAGTGTTTATGTTGAAGAAGCGAAATAAGAGAATCCAGAGGCCAAGAATGTAGACAAGACCCAGGAGTCAAAAATGATAACTCTTTTATTAAGTCTAAATCAAAGTATGCAGTAACAAAAAGCAATGAGTAAAAGGAATGAAAAAATGCAAGAACAAAAAAAAATATGAAAGAAATGTGTAAAAAGGCTTAAAAAAGTAAGAAAGAAATGGTTAAGAAATATATCAAAGAAATGGGTGACAAATTTTAGCGACGCATCAAAGCAAGGCGTTGTCACGGCACTTTTTTAGTGACACCTCAACGTGCGGCGTTGTGATAGCAATATAAATACAGGGTGAGGCACTACATACGAATTATTCTATAACTTCTAAACGACAAATAATTTCAAAAAAGCTTTTTTAACAAAGTATATCCAGAATGATGAGGGTTACATTCCTAAAATATTTTTAAACATTCAGGTGTCCCAGAAAAGCGTGTCATATCAAAGTTAGTATTTTTTAAATCAAACACCCTGTATTTCTATGTATATTTAAATTATAAACTAAAATTAATTTATATTCCTTGAAACGTCCCTATCCCTAAGTTCTACTATTTTCCAGAAAAATAGATTTTAAGGAAATTTCAGAATGTACGAAAAAATGGAATAACGGGGAAATTAATGAGCATAAACAATTTTACTTTTTTACCAACTTATTAACAGCTTTTACTATAAGGACAAAGGATAGGAACTTGAGAGTTCAGTACACAAATATTTTAGATTTCGTTTTGTGTTAATGGAGCTGCTGTTAAAGGGAGAACCGTAAAAGAGTGGTGTTTCTGGACATCCCTAAATTTCTACAGATAAACTGAAAAATACACGGTAAATAAATAAACCTTCTTTAAATGACGAAATTGGCATAATGCTAACGTAATTGTTTATCTGGATTATTTGAATAGTGATGGACTAAAGTGCGTAGAACTAGAGCTTGTTTACTAAGTATGTCAGTATAGGAAACTAAAATTGAAACATATTTCAATGACCAATTAGTTTGTGGAGGATAATTTTAAAGGTAGATTTTACATGCGGTGTAGTGTCAGTTAAAAAGCGAACAACAACAACAAGCTAGTATTTTTAAGGGACTACGCAGTGTCGATATAAAAAGCTGTATTGTTCAAGTTTTTGTTTACTGTTAGGTTGACATTTCCCAAATACAATTTATAATGTAAGTAGTAATATTTGTAAAACCAGAAAAATTGATTAGATAATAGTAGTATTAATTCGTCCTTCTAAGGTTTTTTTAGTAATGGCCGGTAAGTTTGATGTTAGGAAATTAATTTTTTTAAAAAGCGTTTGTATTCTAATAATAGTTATTTAAAATTTATTTATTTATTTAGGTTAAATTTTATTAGCTGGGTAAAAATTAGACACATTTGTAAAAGATTATTTAGCCACCTCAGTAACGAACTCGTATTTGGAATAAGTCCTCCATTTTACAATTTTCTTTAACTTAACCAAAACCTAATGAGTGTTTTTATAGTGTTGTAGAACAAGTAGAGTATAATGTGATAAATTTTGGAAACCAAAAGCAAAAGGGACGCCTATTCGGAATAACCGTGTTCCGTGTAGGGAAAATATCGAACGGATTGCTGAGACAAGACGGTTTGATTTGCTTTAATTAGGGCAACAAGTTAAGTCTTTCAAGGTAAGTGGTTATTGTATCGTTTTCCTTTGTATTTCAGCCATTTCAAATGTTTTACTTTGTTCTTTTTTTTATAGGTACCCATTTCCGCGCTATTGTAGTTAGG
This sequence comes from Platerodrilus igneus, assembly GCA_036346225.1. Taxonomy (NCBI): domain Eukaryota; kingdom Metazoa; phylum Arthropoda; class Insecta; order Coleoptera; family Lycidae; genus Platerodrilus; species Platerodrilus igneus. The sequence goes on from JARFIW010000791.1 coordinate 5,902,845, forward strand.
CGGTGCACACTTAAATTTGTTTCTAAGTTTTCAAACTTTCTAGACAAATTTAAATTTATGACTTAATGCTTATTTCGCCCGTAATAATAACCTAATATATTTTGTAGCTTTTAAGAATGTATTATTTTGTTATTTCTCCTAGTATAGCAATACATATAGTTAACACTAGGAAATTCTTAACTAAAATTAAGCTGATTTATTTGGCCGTTGACGTTTCCAAATTTAAGTTTACCAATAATATAGTTACGAACTTTAGTTTACCGTTCTTTATTTGCTCCGAAGTAAGTCTGATTGTTCACAAATATTTACAAATACTCACTAGTGTACTCAAACACTGCTAAAAAGATCACTAACGATAATTACTAAAAATGTTTACTGCACTGCTTATTGTCATAACACGACGATTAAACTATATTCATTATTAAATTCAACTACATAGTTTATCCTCACAAATACTTAATTTATAGAAACATTAAATGTATTTATTTTAAAGATTATCCAATAATTTATTTTATAATACTTACGGATTTACAGTCCAACTAGTTTATGGTAGGTTTCTATATAACTAACTATAATTATTCCAGAACCTAAATTTTATATCATGATCAAATCTTCCCCTTATTTGCTCTAAAGGTGCCCGTGAAGCCGTCAGTCAATCCATTGTTGGTTTAACGGTTTTATCTTTTTGAATTCTTGACTCTTGGACGGCATACAAAGTAGAGCAGTCAAGTAGTATAACCAATTCGGAAGCCTCATTGAAACTCGTCAAGAAGTTTATTTTTATTATAAAATGCAAGTGACTGATTCATGTAATATATCCTATAAGCTATAGATTTTGATTTAGCAGGTAAAATGCTAATAGGGCGTCATTCAGACACTGTGGTTGGAGAAGAAATTTTAAGTATTGGCCAAATTAGTTCTTGCTTTCAGATACTGGAAAATATCAGTAACAAATGACACATTAATGTGTGTTAATATTAAACTAATATACTAAGAGTAAAATAAATTTCAATAAAATACACCCAAACTTTCCCTTTTCAGATACCAATCTCATTGCAATGCGAAGAACTAAAAGTAATTTCCTAGGTGTTGAAAATCACCGGTGGTGTGCATAGGCTAATTATAAATCACTTTTAATGCGTGATTATAATCACAAACTGATGTAATTCCATTACGAATTGTCGAGCTGTTATTAATAAAATATGCAGGTGGTGTAACCTAACTGATAGGGAAATGTACTATTCGTGCAGAAGGAATTACAAAGGCACGTAGATACCTGTACTCGTAGCGATAGTTCAATTAGCATTGTACACTTTCTATAAATATTGGTTTTAAATACGAACCTTTAATTACTAAATCCATCGTCTACCAATCTCTTCCTAGTAATTTTCTGTCTTATTAAGAGATAAAACCAACTGGAGTTTGCTTACAAATTTTATTTGAAAAATTGGAAAATTCGTACATATAAATTTACTGATTGAGATTGGACAAATATAAAATAAATTGCAGGGTGGTATATATTCAGCAAACACACTTGTGGTAGGAATATCTTGTTATACAGTTTGACTCGTACACAAGGGGTACTGATTATATTTAGGGGTGGGCGATACGGGATTCTGCGTATCGAATATCGATACATATTCTATATCGATATGTATCGATATATCGAATATCGATATATATCGATACGTATCGATGCGTACCGATACGTATCGATTCGTATCGATGCGTATCGATACGTATCGATACGTATCGAAGCGTATCGATACGTATCGATACGTATCGAAGCGTATCGATACGTATCGATATATATCGATATTCCATATAAAATATGTATCGATATTCGTCGTTTATTCAAATCCTACTTTTTCATAATCTTAAATTAAAAATCAACTTTCAGCGTAGACTGTTATACGTTTATAGGTTTAAAAACTCATTATTATCGATTGGCCAATATTTTTAATCGTATAGTAAGAGACCGCCGTAAACTAAACTTAATTAACTCTGATTGAATTCTTCAATAGATTTATACAATATAAATTTTACTACGTCATGAGTTCTAGAAAAGTCTGTCTGTTTTCATTCATGTGGATGATGTAATTTTCCCAGAAAATGATGTTAATTAGTACATTTTACGTGCTTCTCTTATCTAAATAGACGTCGTTTGCTGTTTATTTTTGATTTACTACCACATTTAACGTTTAATTTCATATTATAATCCTTAATTGGAATGCCCATTCATCTTTATTGAATAAATCTTAGAATGTTTATGTTATCTTGATTAATAGTTGTCATTCGCTTATTTTACCACTTGTGATCTATTTGATTTATGGGTTTTTCTACCCGATAAATGCACATTTTTGAAACAATCTAGAAACAAAATACTCTTTTTGATTTAAAATACATAACTGCCAATTTTGCGTTCTATACTTTAGGCGCTTTTAAAAAAAAAATTTGATACTTTTAATTTTGTTATAAAAATACTATCAAGTACTTTTATTAATTAGGAGGATTTTTCGGATTTTTACCTACGCAATGTGCTCTATTCTTATTAAAGATACGATTACGTCATGCAATATAAATGAAGCTTGTATATCACGGGGTTTACACATAATCTAGCCTCCACTCTAAAATTAAGTATTTACAAAAGTTTCTACATTTTTCTCCGGTTTGACATGTTGTATCTACATTGAACGGTGCTCGATAATCTTTATATTGCCCCTTATAACGTCAATATATATAAAATATACATATATATATATATATATATATATATATATATTGGTGTGAGTAAAGGTCATGCAGAGGTCAGATTGCATCATCTGATAAACATCCGATATCATAAATTCGAGATAATCCAAGAAAAAGTCTACTTATGTCGATAATTATTTGCATAGAAAAAGTATTTGTGAAATGTCCATATAACAGTGTATCATTGCATAGTTATTACATAATTTAGTGACGAAAGAATCGTGTTTTAGATAAGAATACCGGCACGTATTCTGTCCTACGCGTAAACAAGCGTTTTTCAAAAGAATTTCATCCGCATTTTATAATAAAACTTATTTAGAGAAGTAATCAATCTTATGTGCAATCGCATATTCTAAAAGATTTTTATAAGTAATTGGATCTGTTCAAATGCCTGAATATTCTAAAAGAAATTTACAATTGAAATTTACGTAACACCGCATGTATAAGGGAGAAGTGTTATGTTTGTGACATGAAATAGTTAGCCAACATTTGGATGTTACTAGGCATCTGGAAAACAGATGTCAGATTTTGTCAATTCGCATATTATATACTACTTTTAAAGAGTTCTTATATTAAATACTTCTACTACTTCCAGAATTGTTTAATACATTACTAAGTCATATTTTACACAATTGTTAATACTTTGCTTGTAGCCGTCATTTTGAGCGTTGCTTCCTGTCTATAACTGACATAAGTAAAAAACTTGACAATGTCAGATATGATCGAGAAAAATGCTAAATGTAGTTGAAAGTTAGGTTTATGTATAACGATTTAGATTTGTAAATTTTTCAATTATCGTCATCGGTCTCGGTGGCGTAATTGGTAAATGCATAGTCCCGGAAAAACTAAGTTACAGGTTCAAGTCCTGTCCAAGACCTTATATTTTCCTTCTTTCAATTACTAGCTGGATTTGAAATGATCATTTGGGCTTTACATAAAAGTCTAAGTTATTATTTCATCTTATTAATTGTAATACGTTAGTATTTATCATCTTACCTTGTGTAAAAAGCTACTTAAAATATTTATATATTTAATACTTGGCTTATAGCCGTAACTTTGAGCGTTGCTTCCTGTCTATAACTGACATAAGTCAAAAATTTGACAATGTCTAATATGATTGACAAAAATGCTAAACATAATTGAAAGTTAGGTTTATGTATAGTTGTGTACACGATTTAGATATGTAAATTTTCCAATTATCGTCATCGGCCTCGGTAGCGTAATTGATAAACGCATAGTCCCGGAAAGACTAAAACACAGGTTCGAGTCCTGTCCAAAACCTTATATTTGCCTTATTTCAATTACTAGCTCGATTTAAAATGATTATTTGGGTTTTGCATAAAATTCTAAGTTATTATTTCATCTTATTAATTATATATATATATATATATATATATATATATATATATATATATATTGCTATGATAATAGGGTTGTTTAGGAGTATATAGGGTCACAAGGGTTGTACACTCCATGTAAACAACACCAAAGTCTAGAAAATTAAACATTTTTATTATAAAGAGTACGCAATTCACCAATTATACAAAAAGCAAATATCAAACGCAGTGTATAAAATTCACAGCCAACTTTAATCAATGAAAGGAAGCTCATTTTTCAAGAATTCAATCACATTTAGTAAGATGAATAACTTTGTAAGCAATCCAATTCATTTTTAAGAATAGCAATGCATTCATAAACTTTAAATAAATAGGTATCAGGAACATCGAAAGTCGAACAAACATGAAACGAATTTTTTTAAACTCGACGCATTGATGCTCACAATAAACAGATCTTTCAAAACAAACATGTTTTATAACCGCAGGAAGTAAATAAACGCCTTTAATTTACGTCATTATAAAATTTGCCTACATGATCTTCAATATAAAATCAACACAAACCCAACAGATTACGAAAACAAAAATAAGGAACCATATGTTTAAGTACGTGGTTTGCGCGATAAGACAAATGCAACGCCTCAATCAACAAGATAAACTCGGTAAACCAATTATAACAGATGGGTTGGCGTACCTTTAAATAGCGCACGAGTTGATAAAGGGTCAGCCTTTCTACAACCAAGGCACGCTCTGTATTTGTCTGAACCAAGATAACACGCGAAGTCAAATTAAATAATAATATTTAAGTGAAAGTTGGTGATTGAAAATTTCAAATACTAGTACAGGTGCAAATATACAACAGAAATTCGCTGATGACATTTAAAACGTAAGTTCAAAATTCTAATTAAACATACGTATAGATATATATAGCAGTTCTTATCGGAACGTTTAGATGTGTAGATTAAGTATACATATCGAGAAGTAGCGTTACTTATCGGTACGAATCGATACGCATCTATAAATTTTTCTACTCTTTCTTTGGGAATAAAATCACAAGATCGTTTTAAAATAATGTATTACTGACAATTCCATCTTTCACTTAGGATTGTTTGTTATCAAAATAATTAAAGTTTCAAGTTTAATATTTGTGACATAAGTATGTATATAGGGGTGGGCGATACGGGATTTTGCGTATCGAATATCGATCCGTATCGATACGTATCGATACGTATCGATGCGTATCGATATATCGATATCTATTTTTGCTGTATCGGGGGGGTCGATACGGGGGTCGTATCGATACGTATCGATATATCGATACGTCGACCCAGCCCTAATTATATTCTTAGCTTACTATTAAAACTATTAAAGCTTTAAATTAAAAATATTCTATTATTAAACGTAGTCTGCTCATAAATTAATACACTTAGTACAGCAATCCTGCAACGCATCCAACACCTTAAGTGAAGAATTCTTCGTCTGTAAACCAGCCCTTCACAGTTCGTATTACTTCTTCATTATACAAAAATTAATGTTTTTTTAAACTATTTTTCAATCGAGGAAACAAATAGTAGTTCGAGTTGACTAACTTTGGGGAATATGGTGGGCGTTCTAGTAATACGAATCGTAATCCCGAATTGAGTTCATGACATGTTTGATTGTGTGCAGGTGCATTGTTTTGCAAAAACAACAAACCTTTCGCTAACATTTTACGTATTGTTTCCTTAATTCTCTCTCTTGTGGCGGTTAGCAGTTTAGAATAATAATCCCCAGTGAAGGGTTGACCCCATTTTTAGGTAATCAACTTTAATTATTTCACGGATATTTCAAAGCACCGAAGTATGCACTTTTCACCGGATTTTGAACGCGAAACTTTTTAGACCTGGCAGAACCACGATCATTCGACTCCATCGATTGCTGCTTTGTCATCATAAAAATAGACGCATCTTTCATCCATAATTACAAAACGGTTAAAAGACCTGGTGTTACTTGTCAATTTGATTGGTATGAAGGTACTTTATTGTGTGTCCCTACAAAAGGCGTAATTAAATTCATATAAATTGCAAGCATCCAATTTGCTTTACAAATTAAACATCATCATCATCATTAGGTCTTCAGTCCTGGAACTGGTTACACGCGTACCATCATTGTTTCCTATTCTGAACTAACCTACACATTTCCCTGAAATTTGCACAGACTGCATCTATCACTATCTAATCTAGGTCAACTCCTACCTCCTTTTTCCTATCTCTGCTTGTAATATATCTCACAAGATTCCCCAAAAATGCCTTAGAACGTATTCTGCCCTTCTATGTCTCCTATTTTTCCACAGATATCCTTCTTCCCTTACTATTTCTATAACCTATTTGTTATTAACTTTGTCTGTCCATGCCATCATCCTCATACATCCGACGCACATCATTCCAAAGAGCTGCTACCGTTTTTCTGTCTGCTTTTCCTACTGCCCGCATTATATAGGCATACTATGTGGTGCTCCACACATATGCTTTCAACAATTTTCTTCTTGTTCTATGTTTGTTGTCTTTTATCATAGGCGTTGTTATTTCTTGTTAGATGCAGTTCGGTCCCCTTCTATTGTTTTACAATTATATACCCTATTTCTCCGACACTCAGTGGTTGTGAAGGGGGGCAAGCAGCCTGTGGGTTCCAAGTTTCCCCAGCACTTAAACATTTACCGATTTAATATTTTTTCCAATATATAGTTTCGCACAGTCAACATTAGTAACAGATATTTCACAAACAACACCTGTAATTGTTGATTGTGGCTATTTATACATACAGTATGTATACGCAATTGGCTATTTATACATACAGTATGTATACGCAATTGGCTATTTATACATACAGTATGTATACGCAATTGGCTATTTATACATACAGTATGTATACGCAATTGGCTATTTATACATACAGTATGTCTACGCAATTGGCTATTTATACATACAATATGTATAAGAAATTGGCTATTTATACATACTGTATGTATAAGAAATTGGCTATTTATAGTTACGTATAACGCAGATAGAAAAGTAGAATATTGATTGTGACCATCTATGAATGCCATCCTCAACTAAAATGTTTGCCTCCACTATATCCATTAAAGTGCCCTTCTTCTTGTTAATACTTCTGTTTAACATACACGGGCGTCAAAAGTAATCTGCGTTAATTTTGCATATCGTGATGAGCTAGTTTACTCACAGTGCACATATTCCGATTTTCAAGCCATCACGAAGCTCATAAATATTTTTAATGGAGATAGGCGATAGTAAGCAGCTTACCGTGTGCATCGCACCATAAGCGCTAATGTCTCTCACCTATCTGCTGCAAATCGACGCGCGCGGTTAGCTTATTTTTGACGCCCGTGTGCACCGGTACTAATAATTGAAACCATTCAAGTGATTCAAGTCAAGATAATTACCATTTTATACATATGTACATTGAATAGATAATCGAAGTGCTAAATTGTGAATGACTTATTCTATAAAAGTGTTGCAAGGTATTAGCTGATTTTTTTAAATTAATTATATTTTTAAAATTCTAACCTCACTTTTAGATGACAGAACAAATGTCCGTTAATGACAACAATGTTAGTGAACATACTTTAAATGTTGGTCAACATTTTAATGATTATGAACAGTTATCAAAGACTGTTAATGTATTTTGTAAAGTGCATTATCATCCATTTGTTATTAGAACACGGTCTCAGAAACAAGTGCTGTACAAATGTTGTCATGGTATTAAGCAAAATTCAAAATGCCTGGGAAAACGTCCGAATCAACATTACTACTACAAGAATTGTAAAGCTCAAATTAATTTTTATAAAAGCAAAAATGAAAAATGGAAATTAACAAAACTATTACTAAATCACAATCATACCGTTGGCAAAGAAGAATATAGTAATTACGGCAAAGCCAAAATTATGAATGAAAATGATTACGAAACAGCAACAGATTTAATCTTGTCTAGCGCCAAAGATGGAATGGTTGCTGCAGTTTTAAGTAAAAAAAGTGGGAAACAGTTTATAAGAAAGGATATACAAAATTTTCGAAACAAACTTTTTCCTTCATGTACCGAAGTGGACCAAAATCATTTAATGGAATTCTTAGCGGAAATCGAAGAAAATGGTGGTATATACGCTATACAAAAAGATGCAGAAGAAGAAGTAGAATCATTATTTGTAGCCTCTTCGGCGATGGTTCTAAATTATAATAAATCTCAGTGTCCAGTGATACAAATAGATGTTTCCTTTGGATTTAATGTCGAAAATTATAAAGTTTTGGGATTTTGCTACTATTCTAGCATAACCGACAAATCAGAATTTGCAGCTATAGGATTTATTGCTAAAGAAACATATTCCGCATTCATACATTGTATGAATGAATTTTAAAAATTTGTAAGACCCACCCATCCGTTTTTTAATTGACAAAGATTTCATCGAAATAAAAGCTATCAGAGAAATTTTTCTAGTGCAACCGTTTTACTTTGTAAATTTCATGTCATTAAATACATTAAAAGGCTAGTTTCTACTGCCTACAATAAACAAATTGATGAAAAAAACAAAATATTGGATGCGTTCAAGAAATGTTTATATGCTCAATCATATAAAGAATACGAAGAGCAGAAAAGAAATTCCTGGACATTTGCAAGTCTGTAAAAGTTTTGCAGGAACAAAAGATAAATACGTGACTCTTGAAGAGCAATTTCTTAAAAATTGGGACAGCTGTAAAGAAATGTGGGTACATTATTTTAGAAAACATTTGCCACTAATGGGAGATACGACAACAAACAGAATTGAACGATCATTTTGGACTCTTAAGCAATACATACAAACTAAATATCATAGTTTGCCGACAATTTATTTATGTATTAAAGAGCTTATAGACTTTATTGATTCAAGAATAAAGAATAAATTAGCCAAAAATAAACAAAAAGTTTTAAAATTATGGATAACGATAATGAAATAAGAAAATTGCTGGAAGTATGTTCCGAAATTCTCACAGAGACTGGAATGAAATTATTTCATAAACAATTAAAATTGTTTAAAACTTTAGAATCTAAAATAAAAGTAATGGCTAATGGCATTGAGGAAAATCTTGAGACTGGAATATCGAAGATTTATAATACGTCGCTGGAAGCATGTTCATGTACATTTTGGAACTCTTTCAGTGCACCATGTAGGCATATTTTTTATGTTAAGAAAATACAATAACTTAGAAATGTTTTCAAAACATGTTTCCATCCAAGATACATTACTTCAGTTGGAAATACAGAAAGTATTATGAATATGGATATCGATGATGAAGACACGAATGACGTAGACATTGATGATATAGACAAGGATGAATTCGATGGTTGTCAAAAAGTATTATCGGATCGAGAAAAATTCAATACAGCACTGACAGTAACAAAAAATATCGCAGATATTTTATCAAATTATGGAACTACAACCTTTAACAAATATATGAACGAACTAAAATTAATTGAAAAAAATGCTAGAAATGGGGTTTCTCTTTTTGAGAATGAGTATAGTGAACCTACAATTAGTTCAATAGAATTTGAGACAAGTAACTTAGTTGAAGCTGGAAGTTGCCAGGATAGCTTAGTTGGTACTGAAAGTCAGAACGAATCCGATACAAATCATCAATCAAATGAAAACCTAAAATTTAAAACAAAAATTAAGTCTAAAGGACGTCCGAGAAAAACTAAACAGATTCAGTTTTACAAGAAACAAATTAAAACACGAAATAAAAAATAAAATAAATACCCAAGTATATTGTAACAATAAACAATAAATAAAACAATATTTTTCTATAATTATGTAGTTTTTATTAAAATATTAATATCAATAAACTTTTTGGTTAGTTAGTACGTTATACGTAACTATAAATAGCCAATTTCTTATACATATTGTATGTATAAATAGCCAATTGCGTAGACATACTGTATGTATAAATAGCCAATTGCGTATACATACTGTATGTATAAATAGCCAATTGCGTATACATACTGTATGTATAAATAGCCAATTGCGTATACATACTGTATGTATAAATAGCCACTTGTTTATAATAATCATCAGATTTATTTGCGCTTATTTTTCGTCATTAGGTTTTCCGTCTCAAAAATGGTTGGGCACGTACCTGCATTTATTTATATTCTGAGCTAGCCTACACAGTTCCCTGAAATTTTCACACAGTATGTATACAGCTCGGTTCCTTCTATTGTTTTCTAATTTTATGCCCTATTTCACCAAGGTTCAGTGCAGGGGATTAAGCAACCTGTGTTTGCCAAGATCCCGAACACTTAAACATTTTCCGAAATAATAGTTTCCCAGTAAATCCTTTCACACAATTAACATTATTCGAGAATATTGTCCAACCAATACTTGTAGTTGCTTATAATAATCATCATGTTTAAATACAGTTACTTTCTTCGTCATTAATTTATCCATCTTGGGACGGGTTGGATGTGTACCTCCATTGATTTCTATTTTGGGCTAGTCTACACATCCCCTTAAACTCCTAGAGCCTACATCTTTCACTATCTGTCTACAGTAGTCTAACCTAGGTCTACCTCTTCTTTTTTTTTTATCTCTGCTTCTAATATATTCCGTTCTATTCCCTCATGCCGTAGTATGTGGCCTATCATTCTATCTCTCCTATTTTTTACCGTTTTCCACATATTTCTATCTTTCCCTACCATTTTGAGTACCTTTTCGTTCTTAACTTTGTCTGTCCATGATATCTTCATAATACGCATGTAGCACCACATTTCAAAGGCGTCTATCTTTTCTTGTCCGCTTTTTCTACTGTCCAGACTTCACAACCGTACGTACAGTGCTGTTCTCCACACATATGTTTTAAGCAATCTTTCCCTTGTTTCTATGTTTGTTGTCTTTGAACACAGTAGTTGCCTTTTCTTGTTAAAAGTAGCACGACTTTGTGCTAATCTTTGTTTTATATCTTTTGTGCTTTTCCCATATTGCGTCATTTGGCTTCCTATGTAGCAGAAATCGTTAACCTCTTGTAAGTTTGTTTTACATATTTGTATTCTTGTTTTTGATTTATTTTCTCCTTCTTTGTATACTAGTACTTAAGTTTTACTTTTATTAATTTTCATATGGTATCTCTTTGCTACTACTATCTAAGCATATTATTTTTTGACCCTGCATAGTAATTCCAAATGTCTTCCTGCATTTGACAGTGTTCATTGCCCCTTCAACGTACAAGTTAAAAATTATCGGAGATAGGGCACATCCCTATCTCACTTCTTTCCTAATGTTTACTTCTCTACATTCCAGCTCTAATTCTATTACTGCTGTTTGCTCTTTGTATAAGCTATGTACTATTCGTCTATCCCTATAACTCATTACAATCTTTTTGTGTATTTCGAACATTTTTTTCCATTTTACATTGCTTTTTCCAGATCTAGAAGCCTTATAAACACGCTTTCCCCTTTTTCTATTGTTCTCTCAATTATCACTCTCAGAGCCTCCCGTGTTCTCTTGTTTCGCCTAAATCCAAATTGGTCTTCTTCTTGTATTTCTTCAACCCGTTTTTCCATTCGTCTTTGTACAATTCTAGTGAATATTTTTGACACGCGTACTGTCAAACTTGAAATTTTTGGGTATCTCGCCTGTCTTGTACATATAGCTTACAAGTTGGAAGAACATTCTGTTACTGCTTGTCCAGCGGATTTTAGAGTATCTGCTTGCACCTTATCTCTACCCGGCGCCTTACCATTTTTCAGACTTTTTAATGCTAATTCAAACCCATCTCTAAGTAAAGGATATCCAAAGTCATCATTTTCAATGAGTGTCCTGTTCAAATGCAGTTAGTTCCTCTCCTGCATAGAAATACCCTATATATTCTTACCATTTATCCACTTTTTCCACATTTTCTATAATGACGTTTCCTCCCGCGTCCCTTATATTTTTGCTATACGGTTTATATTCCTAAAATTGATTCTAATTTGTTTGTATGCTTCATCTGTCTTTTCTACTTCCATCTTAGTTTGTACCTCTTTGCACTTTTCATCAATCCATTGTTGTTTAGCTTTCCTGCTTTTGCAAATAATTTCCCATTCTATGGCTTTGTATCTCTGTTTTTTTTTCGTCTGATTTATTTTTGTATTTTTGCCTTTCTTCTATTAAATTCAAGATATCCTTTGTTATCCATGGTTTCTTATTTTCTTTTTGTGTATACCCCAGAATATCTCTGGCTTCTATGTCTAGGCTGGATTTAATGTTATTCCATTCTGCTTCTACTTCTTTAGTATCAGATATTTTCCCGATATCTTTGAGCAATTCATTTGACCTTTTTTCGAATCTTTTTTGAATATCTTTATCTTTTAGTTTCTCTAAGTATAAGTACCTTTTTCCGTTTCTTTTTTTCAAATTTTTAAATTTAAGTGAGGCCTTCATAATACCGATGTTGTGGTCAGTGTCTATATCTGCTTCTGGGTAGCTGCCACAGTCTTTTACTTGATTCTTAAACCGTTGTCTAACAAGAATGTAATCTATTTGATATCTTCCTATATCTCCTGGCACATTCAACGTATATCGTCTTCTAGCATGATGTTGAAATAATGTGTCTGTGATGATTAAATTGTTCTTTTTGTAAAATTCTACCAGCCTATTTCCCCTGTCGTTTCTCATGCCTAAACCAAATAAACCTACTACCGTTTCTTCCGGAACCTCACCTACCACTGCATTAAAAACCCCCCGTAATTATTCAATTTTCATCTCGTTTTACGTATCCTAATATGTCTTCGATATTTTTGAGGATCGCTTCTACCTCTTCGTCACTGTAGCTAGGGGTGGGCATGTATACTTGTATTATTACTGTGTTTCCCGTTTTAGATTCTAATCTAACCATGAGTATTCTTTTGTTTTTTTGTAAGTAATTTTCTACACAGTATTCTTTTTTTTTCCGCATAAGCATCCCCATCTGGATGAAAAATACTCTCCAGGTAATAAATTTTTTTTTTCTGCGACGGGAAAAAAATGTGACATTTAATATTTCTTGACAGGTAACAAAATGTCACTTTATATAAAATTACTTTTTTCCCCGGGAAAAAAATGAGTACTTTTTTCCCTGGTAAGTGCAAATAAGTAAGAACACGAAGATATTTAATTTTAGAATATTTTATTATGTATAAGTTACGTTTCCTTAATGTTAAAAGTACAGTTATTAAATGTACATTGCCTGAAAGACATGTTTTTGAACAATTAGGAATGTCTGCTACAGTGGAATTTTCTTGATTTGAAATAATATTTTGTGCCACTGACACAACTGCCGTTGATGTACTTGTTCGCAAATTGGATTCTGTTTCAGCTGATGCACTGCCACACAAACTAAACAGTTTCTTAGCTATTTCTGTCTTGTGCACTATCGATTCATCAACATACCCTTCAGCGACCATTGATGACTTCCAACCACCATGTTTCTTTAGTGTCATCAAGTCTCCCCCAGATTCAACTAAAAGTGTAGCAGACGATCTTCGAAATGCATGACCTGTATATGACTTAGCATTTTTAAGTCGAAGAAAATTGGCTACTATTTCAGGTACCTTATAAAACTGATTTCTACCCACAACTTGATTGACGCATTTCCCATTGCGATATGCATAAAACAGGCGGCGATCCTTTGCTGCTGCTGGACGAAGTGCCATGTACATTCTGTAAAATTTAATATATTCTTCAGTAACTATAAATCTCCTATTTACATCATTCTTTGTTTGCTTAAGTTTCACAATTAATGACGTTCCCACGTCTTCAATATCATCTAATGTTACCTGGCTAATTTCACATATTCGACAGGCTCCTGCAATCCCAAATACAACAACAACCTTGACCAATAAATAAACTTCATCAGGAGCATTATTTAAAAATCACTAATATGTGTACTCGTAAATATTGCAGATTTTTGGGCATGTAGCCTTTCCCATTTTGTTTCAGAAACGTAATTAGTTTGCAATATTTTGAAATGTCTACGTTATTATTGACTTGTAACATACTTTTTATCATTGAATAATTCGACCACACTGTTGATGGCTTTTGTTGTTGCGCTAGTTCCGAAAAATAAACCAATAACACCGTCTCCGAGTAAGAACTACATGTCTTTTTCGCCTTCCATTCCATGAATCTTGAATACGCAGTTTCGTAAATTTTCGTGATTTAGCTGGCAATAATTTTATTGATGCTACTTTCGCTGCCTCTACCAATTCCGGTGGAGTAAGAGAAACTTCTGAATCAGTACTGTCCATTTTTGAATTTTGAATATTCAAAACAATCGATATAAACAACTTAAGTTCGCAATTTTGTAACCACTCGCAAAATTAAATTGACAGATATTTGATTACTTTAAAGGTTTCCTTAGCAACGCAGATCTAACTGTCCCTATAAGTACATCAGCCTACCTGTTTGAAACTTCAAATTTGACATAGATTGATTTTTGACTTTAATATAATTGGTAATATTTTTTTAAATATTAAATCATTGTTTTGCCAGTCACAGAAAAAATAGTGTATTATACGCGGGTAAAATGTAAGATTTTAGCTCTCGGTGTTTTGTCTCCCTCCGCTTCGCGTCGGGAGACAAACACACACCTCGAGCTAAAATCTAGTACTTTTTTCCCTTGTATAATAAATAACTATTATAACGGTTGTGGTTGTGATTATTTGTTGTTTTTAACTTTTAGTGATTTTGGGTTATAAATTGTGATGAATTTATGAACAGAAAATTAATTGATTTATTTTTGTAAAGAAACTATTTAAAATCTGAGGATCTAAATAGATGTATATGATATAGTTATGAATATTTCACATATGTAAAAAGTAAACGGGTCTTTTATTTAAAATTTTCAGTGCAAAAATTTTGCACGCAAATACTAAACGGTTTATACTGAGCTCACCATAGATCAGGGAAAACTAAAATAAGGTGCTGGGATAAACCTATCTACTTTAGAATGAGTATAGGAATATAGACAAGCAGGAAATCTTTGTTTTATGAAGTTGATGATATTTTAGTATTGAGGTGGAGCATGAAATATTTAATGTGGATCAGTTTTGTAAATATTGAGGTTGTGTGATTTTAATGTTAATTTGTCAGAATAAAAAGGGTTTTATTTTTGGTTAGAAAGAGTATTTTTATATATTTTTATTATTATTAAATAGAAAGGTAGTTATGGATTGTAGAGCAGATGACCAGCCGTGGAGAGTGTCCCTGGAGAAGCTGTGAGCAGAGTTAGCCGGTGGAGTCAATTTTAAGAGCATCTTCAGAGGGTACACAACTAGAACATATAATGATCCAAAGATTAGAAACAAAAATTGTTTAGGTGATGATTAGAGGAGTTCTCTAGAGGTAACTGTGTATTAATTAATTAATCGACCAGCATTGGGGCTCAAAAGGAAAGCTCACAGAAAAATTATGAAGCCCAAAGTGTAGGGCACAAATTAAACATCTTGTACAAGAGGGAGATTCGCAGCAATATATATATATATATATATATATATATATATATATATATATATATATAAACAACGAGAACAATAAAAAAGTATGTTGTAAATAAAATTCACAAACCAGTAAGAATCAGTTTTAAAAAATGCAAAGTTATAGTGAGCGGATTAAGTAACCGTTTTTAGACGGATTTTAGCAATCGAATGTTTTTTGACATTTGTTTTTAATTACCGCAGAGTAACAGGTTTCTATAGCACGTCATTCTAACCCACGGGTTCCGCGTCTGCATAAATAACTTGTGTTAAAGTCGCCACCTTGTTTTTCACATTTCTACTTCAATTACTTTAATTTATAATAAAAATATTCTAGCTGGTCTAAATTAGATTCCATGTGAAGCAAATTTTCTAGAGGTGGTTGGTTTTTCTTGAAGGATTCTGTTTTAACTGCAACTTTCGAAAGCGTATATTTTTGGTAAGAATAGCTTTTAAAAGCTTAACGCTCTGTGAAGTCAACCTTATAATTTTACAATACGAGACACTGTTTCAGAATTCATCGTGTTACTTTGCTAGGTTGATAATTCCTAGTTAACGATTGAAATTGACGAGAGTATATAGCACTAGCCTATATTGCTGCTGAAGAGGCTTATTTAATTTTCTGAAGATGTGTTATTTCTCCCCGAAAGAGGGCAGCAGCTTTTTGGGTGAACCACCACATTAGCTCTCAAGTACGCAGCGTACTTAAATTGTTATTAAAGATGATGGCATCCTATAGGGTAAAAATTTCGAAGTTAAAATAGTCCCCATTCGGATTTCCGAGAGGGGACTACTTCGGGGGATGTGATCAAACTGTTTACCTGTAGTTCTCAAAATATTTCTATAAGCCGCATGGTCTTCGTTCTTTAGCTCTGTCAGTAAAGTATCCTATCCACTCTTTCACCCACACGTTTCTATGCACTTTCGGTTTTGCATTTTGTCGTCTAATTAATTCGTTTTTAATCTTTAGCTACAACTGCAACTCCCACTAAAACCAGCTTCTCCGACATTTTCAAGACCAATGCTACTGCCCATTTCTGAACAAGCTACTGTGGGTACAGGTGGCTAGTTTACAAGCTAGTTCGCTCAAAAGCTGGCGAGTTATGTGTAAAGTCGCAGTCAGTTCAACTTTTTTCAGAGCGTTTTTATAAGCAGCTAACGGAGTGTCTGCATCGAGTACACTGGACTAGTTTACGAGCTGCTTGTAAAAAAATCGGCTTTAGCTTGTAAACTCGCCCCGTATACTTGAACCTTTAGGGTGAACCCGCCAAATCCATGTATTCTCAAATGTCGAATGCTAAGCAGAGTGTCGAGGATCCATTCCTGAGGTCCTAATTTTGTGACGTTATAAATACTTAACCGTTTTACAGCATAGTTCAGAATTGTGCATTTAGCTGTATTGGGAGTACTATTATGTACCCACGACCCTATATCTTGTTTTGACCAATTTTAAAGGAACAATGTTACTAGATTACGGACCATTCAGCCTACCATTTTCCTCAGTGGTGCATTGACGGCACTGTTGGTTCTAAGTAGCGGGCAACGCCTGCTATATTTTAGAAAATTACTATTCTATAGTTCCAGCACAGTTACTAGCAAAACAAAACTACAATAAAATAATTGAAATTGCATGATTTTGGTGCGCGTTTTTGTGTATTTTTCTGCGATTTTGCACATCTTGCAAAACCGGAACAAGTGGTTTAGTTTTAAAAATTATTTATGAAAAAATTATTGAAATTCCGCAAGTTTTACTTGAAAATATAAATGATGCTTGGCGCTTTTCAATTCATGCATCATGAACTGTCTGAATACTAACGGAGTACAATCGTATACAATGCTAACCATTACCATAGTTAGTTTGGGAGCTCGTGAAAATATCTTTTTGTTTAAAGTACTTTGTATTACTTTTCAGAACTTTCTTTTTTAATTATCTTAAGACATTTTTTCCTGTGATTGCTATATAGGTAAACCCGGGATAGATGGCCATACGGGAGAGATGGCAAACGCCTATTATAGTTTCCATACGATAAGCGGTACGGCGCTGCCCGTCAAGTGGTAGTTAGTTAAGAACGTCAGTGACTGTCGCTGTTACGCATGTCGTTGTATTTCAACGAAAATTAAGTAATTTTCATGATTTTAGATTTCAATATCTCTTGAAATTATGTAGCATGTCATAACCTTTCAATTTAAATATGTGTTTGACGGTGAGTAGTGTGATAAGCTTTATTTTCGTAGTTGTATAGGCCTAACTGCATACCGGTACGTACGTTGTGTTTCATTTGGCGTCCACCATATTTAATGCCGCACTATAGTCATCTATCCCGGCCGATCGGAAAAGACGGCTACCAAATCATCGGGATAGATGGCCATCCCATACACGTGTTATATACACTATGTAGTCGTTAATGACCGGACACTTTCGGTTTTAGACAATTTGTCGAATATCTAGAAATCAATCGTTTTTTTCTGAGCAAGTTTTTGGTCTGTATTTCAGCCCCCCTCCGAAATAATAAGTCTAGATACGCCACTGTTCTTGACGGATAATCCTGAGCGTCACGTTTCTAAAGAGCATGCTAGGCCACGTATGTTTGTTTGTTTGGGTTAAATATTTACATCAATTTTTGACTAACTTAAAAATATAATTAAAAAGTAAACTATGGTGGTTATTCTGTGAGAAAAGCTTCCGCAGAGTTTAATATTCCAAGGAAAACTCCTGAGAAAAAATAGAAGACTGGATGTGATTCAAAAATTCCAATGGGGCCTAGTTCTAGTTTGGGTACATCTAATAAGTTACAACTTGTCCGATTGCTCAATAAACCGGGAGTTATTCATTAGTTACATTGATGAGTCAGTCCTTCAGTTAAATATTCGACCAGGTGCTGTTGTAGATAAAAAGGGCTCAAAAACAGTTAATACGATTACTATTACAGTACTTGCATGCTGCAATGCCGAAGGAATGTTTCTTCCTCCTTATGTTGTCATGAAGGGAGTTAATAAAAAAGCAGTGAGAGGATTACATGCCACCGGGAAGTAAAGTTGTCATGTCTAAGAAATCTGCCTATGTGAATGCTGAAGTATTTTTTGAATTGCTAAGGGATCATTTTTTGGCCCACAAAACTCTTGGAACAGTTGTGCTGAATTTGGATGGCCATACTTCACACTGTAGCTCAGTACAGATGTTTGAGTTTGCTGAGATGAATGGTATCATATTAATGTGCATCCCTAGCCATACTACCCATTATCCGCAGCCGCTGGACCGATCTGTTTTTAAATCTTTAAAGCATCACTTTTACAATGCTGTTGACATATGGCAAAGGAACCATCCAGATCGGAAGCTAGGAAGATTATAATTTGGAAATATACTACGAGATGCTTGGTGAAAAGCTGCAACACTACGGAACGCCATCTCTGGGTTCAATGCAATGGGAATCTACCCCTTAAATCCAGATGCAGTTCCAGATTACGCTTCTGGAATTGAACCAGATAGACTTAGAGAAAATGATGACATTGACGTATCTGGACAAACTCTCAAGGAAAGAAACTCGTCACCCTTACCACAATTCACAATTAGATCCACCGATTTTACTTCAGCAGACAAATGTGACCACAAATCTTCCGAAAGCAGAGCAACGTCACCTGTACCAGGACCTTCTACAAGATCAGACAAAGTTTGGCCAGTGATTTCTAATGAAACGACCAAGCGACCCCTTCACAAATTATGAGCAATATTTCACTTATTCCAGCTGGACCCAAAACTGAAACAAACAAACGTAGAAAACTTAAAGCTAGAAATTTGGCGTCCGAAGAAA
The DNA here is from genome assembly GCA_036346225.1 of Platerodrilus igneus. Lineage (NCBI taxonomy): Eukaryota > Metazoa > Arthropoda > Insecta > Coleoptera > Lycidae > Platerodrilus > Platerodrilus igneus. Next base: position 5,922,253 of record JARFIW010000791.1, read on the forward strand.
ATATTAACAGGTTAAAATTGAAATTTGATGAAAAAAGAAAAGAAAAACTAGGCCTAGAGGGAAAAAAACGCGTGAAAAAGGTTCGGATCAAGAAGCGTAAAGAAACGTCAGACAGTTCAGACTCGTCAAATGAAGTTCCGTACAAGGATGACTCAAGTAACGAACTTCTTGAAAAAGAGGAAGAGTGCGTTGGATGCGGAGAGGACAACTTAAAAACATATAAAATCTGTGATTGGATTAAGTATGTCAGATGTCACTGTTGGTTACACGAATCCTGCACATCATATGTTGATGTGTGCCATCGATGTGCTAATGCTATTTAAAAAAAAAATCTATGCCTATAAACTTTCGTTTTTATAAGTTATAAGGTTAGTTTTCAATTCAATAATTCAGGTGTAAAATTCTTTTTACAAATAAGGTTCTGTTTAAGTTATAATTTAACTACAATTAATATCTTTATAAATATTTTTTACATCAAGAGATTCAATAAAGCATGTTTAAAATGATAAATGTTTCTTTTATGATTTTCTCTTTGATATTAAAGTGTTTTGTCCGATGGTCATCTATCCCTTACATGTCTGGCCATCTAACCCAGATACTTGGGTGAGAGAGCCAAGTGTATCATATTTTTTATGAATTTTGAATTAGTGTGAAATTTAATGTATCTTTGTAAATGCAATCGAATTTTATATTTTATGAATTGAAAAGGAAATTAATGTTAAAATTTCAGGATTTTTTTGTGTATTAGGTTGTGAAACAGCTTTCGAAAAAATCATGGCCATCTATCCCGGGTTAACCTTAGATGAACTTCTAGTCCTTTTCCAAACCATTGTAATTTTGAAAATTTTTGTCTCCACTGAATTTTTCAGAGTTTAGAAAATGCAAAGATTCGTCAACTTAAACTAAAATAACTATATAAATAGCCTACGTGCCGAAAAAAAGGTGAAACAACTACAAATTAGTATGCAATCTAAATTTAGAATTCACATGAGTTTAAAACCAAATCCGTTGCAAAAGTGGTGTAAATGATTTCGCTTTGCAAGAAAACTCTACATTAATCACTGCTAAAAATACATTTACAAGACACAACTAGGTCAGGTTTTGAAAAGCGGAATATATCTCGACCTCTATATCGCTTCAAGTACTAAAAAAAACCCTTTAACGTCGGCTAATGTTTTAGGATTTTCTAGTATCACAGGTGACCTTTCCCTGAACCCTAAATTTAGCGATCGAAGCATGATATTTATATAAGCATGTGCAATGGCATTGGAAGGCGTGACCTATAGAAGGCGTTTTCATGGGCGCGCCTAAAAAGAAGATCAATACCTGTTTCTCCAATTTACTTTATAATTTTTACATTTTGGGGTAATTAGAAGAAAAATTATACTTTAATAAAGAAAACTCACTCTACGTTTCATGAATTGTCAGAAATTAATCCCACTCCATTGCTGAACACTTTTATAGAAAAAAATATAAGCTTATCCAATTAAGTATTCTATCACAAAACCCTACATCAAAAAGTTCAGGTAAACACCATAAAATTTTCAGACTGATGTTGGTTGTTGTGGTTCAGTTTTATCTGAGAGAACGTTCTCTAAATGTCAGGTTTAAATTTAGTTCGTATTTTATTGTCTCTGACAGAAGTAACGTAGGATGTTTTAATTGTTTGAACAATTGGTGATTACTGAACATTGTGTAGTAATTGGATGAAACATCGGTGAAGTTTTCTTGTTTTTAGTAGTTTTTATTAGATGGATATGCGCTATTGCAGAAAAGATGAGATTTTCATGGCTTTAAACTAAAAGCATAACACTATTTCTAACGCGTTAATTAAAATTAGTCACAGATCTTAGAACTTTTCACAAGTTTTATTATAATATCCAGTTTTCAATTCCATGCAGAATTTCCCATTTTATGTAAATATAAAGAGAATATTATGCATAATATAATAGGAAAGTAGTATTAGGCAACGAAACTTTTCCTCGAGAATGCGTATTCCGAATTCTTATGGGACGTGCGTGATAAATTTTAGAAAGAATGCTATTTTGTAGAAACTTCAGGCCTTATTTCTAATATAAAACAGGGACACAAAAAGGTTCAATTATTTGTAAAGGTTCTGTTAATATTCACGATAGCTTCTATAGGCGTTAGCTGTAATATAGAAAAACAATTATGTTGTGGGTGGAAAAATGAATTTTGATTAGAACTGACATCTGCTACAAGTACGTCCAATAATATAAGCCAAATAATGATATTAACCTGGAATGTTCACAGTACATCAGTAAAATGAAGAATTTTTGATTGGAAAAACAGTACAAGTTGACTCGTATTATATTACGCATCTCATTCTCTTAGATAACCTTTTTGGTTGGAAATCTTCTGTTACCCCCATGGTAATTTGTCCTTCACCTTTCGGTATCCAGACTCCATACCATGGGGAAGACACTTGTCGCGAATAAGGTGGTATTGTGCGAAGAGTAGTGTTGGGTTTGGATAGTCTCCCCCTAGGGTCGGACCAGGGATCAGACCGTAGTCTGCCCCTGGATCTCCCAGAAGGAAGCCATGCAGACCAACTAAAACCCTTCCCTCTCTTCCCGTTAGTGACAAAACAACTAGGTACCCCCATTGGGCATATCATCTAGCTGTTTGCGGGATATCCACTGGCGTTTAATTATTAATTCTGTTTAACGCCTCTCTCTGTCTCTCGTCAGCTTCTTTTCTTACCATGATTTGTTTAATAAATTTATCTATAGTCATCCAATTTCGTTTGTCAGAAAGCATCAAATTAACGATGTTATCGACTGCTATCTGCTGTCCCAGGTTAATCTCTGCTTCTATCCGTGCTCTGTTCTATGTTCCACATGCAAAAAGGGTATGGTATGTCTCCAGGTGACTGCAATACCAGCAGTTAGCTGTTTCCTCTTTTCCTATACGTTGTTTGCAGGAAGCAAAGCATCCATAACCCGTGAGCTCTTGTGCTGGTGCTTCCAAATTTCCTTTCCAACCATGGTCTGATGTTTGGTATTAGTTGTGCGGTCCATCTCCCCTTTATAGATGACTCCCATCTAGCCTGCCATTTTTCCATTAGGGTCTCGCTCGGTTCCTGACCGGCCCTTTCTGTGTTCTCTTTCAACCGGTTGTACGCGTCTACTCTGTTCTGTGCTATTAGGTCAATCGGAAGAAGTCCAACTATTACCTGCAGCACCTCAGTCGAGACAGTCCTGTATGCCATGCATATACTAAGAGCCATCGTCTCTGGCTCCTGAGGACCAAGCGTTTGGATCTTTGAATCCTTAGTGCGCCTATCCATATTGGCGCGGCATACAGGATTATCAACTGCAATGAGCTACACAGCACCTTCCTTTTGTCTTCTCTGGGTCACTTTATATTTGGCATTAAGGCGCATAGAGTCTTAGTGATCTTATCTGCCTTCTTGACGATTTTATCAATATGCCTCGTAAATGTTAGGCCGTAATCCATGGTGACCCCCAGGTACTCTACCGTAGGCTTTGCTTCGATCTTATCTCTGCCTAATTCGAAGTAGAAGTTTTTTTGTTTTTACTCAAGTTAAAGATTACCGCCTCCGACTTTTCAGGTACGATCTCCAGTTTGTTGCCTAGCACCCACAAATTGTAGCCATTCATCCCCGATAAGTTTTAGCATTGCTGGATTTGTCGCCGCAACCAATATGGCCAAGTCATCAGCATAACATATTAGGTGAGCGCCCACGGGCACCTCAAGCCTTAGCACATCATCGTATAGGATGTTCCATAGGGTAGGTCCTACAACCGATCCCTTGTGGAACACCCCCACTTACTTCATACTCTACATCCTTGTCCAATATAATGCTTCTGAGCTTTAAGTAGCTTTCTAAGATCTTAGTCAAGCCGCCAGACACGCCTTTCTCCCTTAATTTCCTAATGATGATTTTCCAATTGGCTCTGTTGAAGGCATTTCTTACATCTATTAATATAAGCCCGCACCATCTTCGACCCTTTCTGGCGTACTCGTCGGTCAGGTTCCTGACAAGGCACATGGCGTCCACCGTGCATCGGTCTTTTCTAAATCCAAACTGGTTGGCATTCAGTCCAACCTTTTCTTGCAGTTCACTTTTTAGTCTCTCATTTATTAGCGTTTCGAAGACTTTCCCTAGTACGCTTATCAAACATATTGGTCTGTACTTAGGAGGATCTGCGTCCGTTTTTTTTTTGCCTTCTCTATCAGAACGAGTTTGGGTTTTTTCCACTCTTGTGGAAAAGTTGCTTTTACTAAATAGTTGTTAAACAATCCCATAAAGTATCTCAGGTTACCGATAGTTACGGCTCTGACCGCTTCCGGTACTAAGCCGCCTGGACTCTGCGCCTTACCGGCTTTAATTTTTGCGCAGGCCATTCTCACTTCTTTCAATGTAAAGGGCTGAAGGAGGGTATCCAGTCCTGTATCCGTTATGCCCTCAGCACAAAACTGGTTATCCACTTCGGTTATGAATAGGTCTTTAAATATTGCAATCTTTTGCTCTACTTCAGCTGCTTTTTTGGATAAGGTTTACTAAGTTGGTGCCGTACAATTTTATAGGCTTCGACAAATACGTCAGTGTCCAGCTTCTTACACAGATCTTCCCATTTTTTTTTAAGGTTAGCGACCGCGTGTTCTACGTTTTTTGTTGCTCCATTATATTCCACTCTTCTCAATTCTTTAACCTCACTCCTGTGTGCTGCTTTTTGGTATTTTCCTATCTTTGTACGACAGTCCTGAATTAACGGTCTAATATCCTCCTCCCACCAGTACGGGACTCTATTATTAGCGCCCGTCCTGACTCTTGGAGTTGTTTTCCTATATGCCTCCACTATTTTTCCAACACAGGATGTTACTGTCTTTGGCTCATTATTAATGGCTGTCTTAAAATATTGGCTTATTTTCTTTACGTCAACTTTTTCTTATTACCACGTTTTAATTTTTTCCTCGTGTTTGACTAGTTCAGTAACTATGTACCAATGATCACTGTTTGTTTGGTCCTCGAGTACCTTCCAGAACGGGATAGGTAGTAATAGTCCGTTAGTGCACATAGTTAAATCAATAAACGAAGAACCGTTACTACGTACGAGCGTTGGTTTAATCCAGTCATTCAGTACATTTAATTGTAACCTAGGCAGCCATTCTAACAGCAGCCTCCCTCTTTCGTTGCTTACTTCCCCTCCCCAATAGGTGCTTTTGTCGTTGAAGTCTCTTGCCACAATGGTTTCCTTGTCACATTTTTTTATTTCTTGGCTCAGTTCTTCGAGCGAGTTTGTGAAGACCTCCAATCCGCTATTTGGACTAATATTCACTGAAAACAGCACGTATTTCTCGGTCTCGACAGCCACAAAGGAGGTGTCACTACTATAATTTATAATCGTTTCAGACTTATGTGACTTTATCGTTACTGCTACTATGGCAGCGGAGCTTTGCTGGTTCTTATAATAACTTTTTTTCCTGTTTATAAAAACATTTGGCTCACTTATGGCAATAAAGTCGCATTTCTCTCTGGCCGCCACTACGTCCGCCAAATCGCGCACTATGTTGCTCCTATTGATGTTTATTTGTAAAATGTTAACCATTGTAAAAGAGCAATTTTGAAGTTTCACCCAGATATCGAACAGGCATAAACACCTAACTAAATAAGAACGTTTAGATTATCACGTGCCAGAGCTATTTTTGGCATGGGTCAAAATTTTTTTGTAAACGTTGCATCTTCCACCTCCGGATCTATGCCCCGCTTTCTCACAGAATACGCAGAATTCTTTGCTTTTACACTTTCTTTCTTGGTGACCTGCCCTGCCGCACTTCCGGCACAGGTCAGATCTATCAGGGCCCGAGCATTTTTTGCATGGTGATCAAGACCCCAACATCTTTCGATCTTCAATCTCTTTTTCACAGAGCACATCACCAGCCCGGCCCTTAACCAGCTTGTCTGCATCACTCCTATTAATTTTTAGGGTGACCGCTTTGGTTCCACGGACATTTGGTCGCATTTTGCCTAGTTCGAATTCCTCGCATGTTCGGCCACTAGTTCTGTCTCTTATAGCTTCCAGAATTTCTTCTCTTTCTGTAGTGAAGTCAAGGCCCCTAATGTGTAAGACCTCAAATTCAGATTTACATTCGAGTTTGCGAGTCTGCACGGTCGGTGAAGTGTCTTTCACTGCTTGCTGTATTGCCTGAAGGGCCTTTCCATCTTTTATGTGTGGTAGTAATTAGGTTGCCCTCCTTACTACTCCTAATGCTTGTGATCTCACTGGCTGATCTGCTGCCCTTCAGCTTCCTCTTGACCTCAACCATCAGAGACTTCAGATCCATATCTGACTTCTGGACCATTAAGGCGTAGTTATCTTGCCCAGACTGCGTTCCTGCTACGTCTTCCTCCTTTCTAGGCGGCATATGTATCACCACCTTGCTATTACACCCATGAAATATGTACTCCGTCATCTTTCTCATCCTTGATATCTCCTTATCGTTAACTTGGTGTATCGCCACGGATTCATCATTAACTGTCTCTTGCTTGACCAAGTAAAGGATATCCCACATACTTCTCTCAGATCCATTAAACGAGGCTTTGATCACCTTCCTTTTTGTTGAGGATTCTGGGCCTTTGAACCGTATACTACTAGTGTACTCCATTATTCCAAAGGGTTTACCCGAATCCATGAGCTTTGGGTATCTGTCCCTGAATAATTTTTGTAGTGACTTTTTTTTTATGTATTTGGGGATCTCCCGGTTCGACAAAGACTACGTTAACAACATCATTTTTCTTAAACAGTGGGTTGCAGTGAGTTATCTCGGTATTGGTGTAGATACTTTCTGGCCACGCTATATGTTCATTTTCTTCCCACTCCTCAAAAGTAGGGTTCTCCGGTATGCCATGGAGTTGTTCCCGTTTAGGGTCAGTCATCGGCCATCTATTCCGCTCTAGCTCCTTACACCTTCTCTCTAATATAGCATATTTATCTTCCAAGACCTTTTGTCTATTTATAAGCTTCGATTTAGTGTCCAATAATTGCTTTTCGAGGTCTTTAGTCTTTTCCTGTTCTTAATCAAACTCCGTGGCTACTTTTCGTACTAGCCCATACACATTTTTCAGGCAGTCTTTGAGTACGCAATGTACTAAACGGTTTTCATTTTTATAGTTGACTAATTCTTCAACCTTGTCCTTTAGCCTTCGTATGTATATATTACCATGTTCTTTATTTACAGACATGTAAGGGATAGGACTGTCTTTAGCTTTGCGCTTTTTTTCCGCTTGCCATGCGTTCCTGTGCCTGGTGTTTGCTTTGGATCAGTATCACCTTCAGACCCTGCATCTGTGACTGTAGAGGGAGCGCTTCCACCAGCCTTCAATGATCTAAGTGTACTTGGCTGTGATCTTTGTATAAGATCCCGCCTCGTAAATGGATTTATAGGGATTTTAGATTGGACGTCTTTATTCGCGTTCCCATAGGACACATCTACCTACCATGTTACGTTTACTATGGCCGTCTTAGACATTTCCCCTCTATTGCCATTGTCTGCAATCTTAGTACTGACCTCCCCTTCCATATTAACTTCAACATTTATCGGTACCATGGGTTCATACCCACTTGTGCCATCACCATTCTGTCTTCCAGTAGTTTGCCATGTGATAACCTGGCCTGGTCACCTACCAGGGGCATGGTTTGCGGATAGTCGCCAGCTGACGGTCGGGGCTGCCTGTCCGCTCACAAGCCCCACCGACCGGTACTGGGGGATTCGCCCCCTACACCGTAATTCTCTCGGATAACCTGACTTATACTAGTTTACACAGAACAGTACAGACCTTTCGACTAACACGTGCTTCCTTAGGTAATTTTTGATGATAGCATCTTAAGGAGTCTTAAATGGAGCAAGAAGCAGAATGCTGTTACATCTGACAAGAATTGAAATAGCTAAGACCGAAAATTCGTCACACACATCAGTTCCTATGAGGGTATTGAGAAGTAGTGGCCGTGAAGATAGGTAATTATTTGAACAACAGAATGTGTAATTATAGTTTTTTCAATAACAAATACCGTATTTACGTGTGTATAGGTCGCTCGGATGTATAAGCCGCACCTGTATTTTCAACCAACATTTGTTGGGTTATCGTGTTTTTCTGAATTCCGTTATAGATTCAAAATAGCTTCATTATGCGAAATGTGGCAATGCTTATACATTTCTTAGAGTTCAATGCTGATATACTAAAAAAATGTGTTATACTTTACAAGTTACCTTTTTAATCAGCCTCCAATAATTAATAAAATTTTTCTAGTTTTGTCAAACACTCCTACAATTTTGCCCCTATTGGCGACATACCATACTCATTTTTTAGATCTATGTCAGAGAAAAGAGGATCTATTCAATGCTGGATAGTTTTGTTTCAATTTCTATACATAAACTGTATACTACTTTTTTTGTAACTTTCATCTAAGTCATAAATTAAAATGAATTTGACGTCAATAGATTAGGAGAGAGTAGTCAAATATCGACCGCAGCCAAATATCGACTGCACCCCTTCCAACCGTATCTATAAGTGATGTAACATCAGAATGGAGCAGGACGCAAAATATTTACAGCACCAACTGTGACGAAATCAACAGACAGCCATTTAGTCTAGAGTTAGCCTGGAGAGTGAGTGCTGCGTGATTTTCGATCTTTTTTTTATAATATTCTACGTGTTTATGTTATGGTAAGACGATATTTTCCTTTGATTTTGACTTTGTTTCTGTGATGTGAGCTAAACAAGACATAAAACTAAAAATTTTTATAGTAAAACTTAACGCTGATATCTAACTTAGTTTTAGTATGTTTACATATTTTTGTTTAACGGACTGTCGGATAATATCGACCACAAATGCTCGATCCCACCAGGATCGATTTGTACTAATGGTGTTTATTATTTTCAGATGCCCCGGAAAGGGTATACCCGAAAGAGCACCCGTTCTTCGTGGTCTGAGAACAACATGGGGCATGCCCTTACAGCAGTAAATAAGTAGGATGTTCCAATAAGAAAAGCAGCAAGAATGTTTGATGTTCCATATGGAACAGGATCGTTTAAGTAATCGCTTTCGTCCACAAAAATACAAGTTGGGAAAAAAATCAGTGTTCAGTGATGAGCAAGAAGCTCAACTTGCAAACCATATTATTGACATGGCAAACATATTTTATGGGTTCACAGTAATTAAAATTAGACAGCTTGCATATCAATTTGCAGAAGCAAATCGACTGAAGTAAAACTTCAATAAAGAAAAAAAAACATGTCATAAAGATTGGCTGTATTTATTTCTCCGTCGTAATCCAACCTTAAGCCACCAAAAACCAAAAGCTACAAGTTTGAATAGAGTTTTAGTTCTTTTAATAAACAAGAAGTAGCATTATTTTTCGATAATATAGAAAACTCTCTAGTGAACATAAATTCGAAGCTCGTCGTATCTATAATGTCGATGAGATTGGTATTGGCGACGTTCATGTTCCAAAACGTATTGTAGCCAAGAAAGGTCAAAAACAAATAGGTGCCTTTACAAGCGGTGAAAGAGGGCAGTTAGTGACTGTTATTTTTTGTATGAGCGCTACCGGTAGTTTTGTCCCACCACTGTTCATTTTCAAAAGAAAACGGAGGACAGAAGCGTTGGGAAGTAATGAACCTACTGGTGCCATGTACAAATGTTCAGGGCCGCCGCAAGGCGGGTGCAAAAAGGTGCACCGCACCCGGGCGCCACGCTTAGGGGGCGACAAATTATTTTTAAAACTTTAAACTAGTCTGAATATACCTAACTATAAGTTTGTAAAATATAATACATATATATTGAATTTTAATGTGGTCAGTCGTAATTGTAAATTTCATTCTCTATACAAAACGATTAATACGAACCCTTTAGAGAATGTTCTATAGGTACGGCTCTTTCACAAAAGCAAGTTGGATACTATACATAATAACTTCATTCATGGTGTTATTATTGTTATTGCGGGAAGTATTTAATCCCAAAAATTCTTTAAAACTGAACTGATAGTAAAAGCAGGTGCAAGTTAGTTTCGAAGCTTTTACTAGGAAAGGATTTAAAAAGAACAATTTTTGCAATGATAAGCGATAATTTATTACACTGGCTACGGAAACTGTCTTTGTGGTTACAGATTCTAAAAATGACATATTTCTCTGAAAAAGTTGAAAGGTCTCTATATTATATTTCTGCCAAGTAAATAATTGAATACATTTTAGACACCTGTTACATATTTTACAAAAGATTATTAATATTTATACGCATTTAGCAAATTTTTTGGATATAAAGTCGGCATCGGAACTTGAGTTATCATACATAGAGCCAGCGTTGACGATAATGGTAGGTTTTATTGCATTTTTAAGTGTTCTATTTTTTTTTCTTTCTTTCTTCTTTCTTTCTATGCTTTAGATTTTGAAAAATGGTAAGCATTGTTTTATGAGTTAGGTTTTAAAAAAATTAATGTACACAATACACAGTAAATCCAAAACCGTCGCATGGATTTTAATTATATGATAATTTATTTCTGAAAAAATATAAACTTTTTTAACCACCCTTCTTTACTTAATTTATCAATAATTATTAGTTAATTATAAATATATATTTATTCCATTGTTGCGAGTTCGGCTTGATCTTTTGAGAAATTTAAATAAAAGTCAGTCGAATCTGTGAGCAGTGAGCTTAGAGATTTGGCAACTAGTTCTTATGCTTTAAATACAGTTAATGTATTTTTAATTTGAAACAGTATTTATATTTCTTGAAACTATTTTTATTCTTTGTGATATTTTGTTTTAGAATCGTCTAAACGGAAGAAATTATCTAGATCTCAGACAAAGGGCTGCAAGAGAACTAGAAAAAAGACATTCCTTTGGCTCAATGGACACCTTTTTAATAGGTCAAACACAATTGTTAAACAAAGTGAATGGTGAAGAAGAAAATGAAGATCCAATATCAGATTCAGAACCCACGTCATTACCGACCGTACCACCAGAAACAGTTTCTATCACAAGTTCTTCACGTGTATCGAATGATACAAAATTAGCCTCCACTTCACAACCTGTAGGTATTTTACCGAAAGATCCAGCATTGTGGCAACATACGTTAAGGACCTTTGACGTCAGATTTTTAATAGAAAGAGAATCTATTCACTCGAGTAAAAAGGATTTTCCAACAGACGAAAACGGTCGTAAATAATAATTACCTCTGTCGACAACTTTCAAACGGCGAAAAAGTTATGAGAGATTAGTTAGTTTATTCTAATTCAAAAGACATAGCTTTATTTTTGTTGTAAAATTATTGGAAGTGCAAACGTTAGCAATTTTGCAGACTTGAATTTATTCTGATTGGCAACACTTCTCTAGGTATATACAAAGACATGAATCCAGTGTTTCTCACAATAATAACATTAAGTTATGGTTTAACCTGCGAAAAATGCTCAAATTAGTAAAAACAATTAATTCTGATAGTTTACGTACTATAGAGTCTGAAAAAAGTACTGGTATGATGTATTATAAAGAATTATTGCTATTATCAAATTTTTATCTCAGCATTGTCTAGCATTTCGGGGAGCTTCAAAAAAATTATTTGAACGTGAAAATGGCAATTTCTTAAAAGCCGTCGAAATGATTGCATCATTTGATCCTGTGATGCGCCAACATGTAAATCGTGTTCAGCAATCTCAAACCTCTGATAAAAAAATTGTTCATTACCTGAGGGACCAAATTGAAAATGAGCTGCTTGGATTGCTTGCTTAAAAGTTTTTAATAAAAGTCTAGAAATGATAAGGCACTCAAAATATTTTTCTATAATCTTACATTGTACTCTCGATACCAGTCATACCGAGCAAGTTAGTGTTATCCTTAGATATATTTATTTCAACAAAGAAACACTCAACGTTGAAATAATGGAAATTTTTGTAGATTTCATCCCATAATCGATACAACAGGTGAGGGTTTATTTAAATTTATATTTAAACTGTTTGGCGATTTAGATTTAGATATTCAATGTTTGTGTGACAGGGATATAATAATGGGAACAACATAAAAGGAAAAAATATTGGTTTGCAAAAAAAAAATATTGGAAATCAATCCTAGGGCCTTGTTTGTTCCTTATTCCACTCATACCTTAAATCTGGTTGTCAACGATGCTGCCAAAGTTTTCTATGAAACAACAAACTTTTTTGATATTATACAAGAAATCTGTCTTTTTCTCAATCTCTACAAAACAGTGGGACATAATCAAGAGGCATGTGCCTAATTTAAATATTAAGGCTTTAAGTGATACAAGGTGGTCTAGTAGAATAGATGCCGTAACTCCTTTAAAGCTATATTTACCAAACATCTTTGAAGCACTAACACAGACTAATAAACATCAAAATTTTGATCGTGATACTTAACACAAGACTTGCTCATTAGCATTGAAAATTCAGAATTTCAAATTTATCTGTTCAGTGCTAATCTGGTTTGATATGTTATCTAAAATAAATGTTGTTAGTAAAATTCTCCAAGCCCCAAAATTGAACGTAACAGAATGTTTCAACCAACTTAAAAGTTTAATGCACTTTGTAAAAAACTATAGACCCGATCACAGTTTTGAAAATATCTTAAGGGAAGCCAAAATTATTGCTGAAATATTTGAAGCTGATTCAAGTTTTCCAAGTATCCAAGCAGTTCGTATTCGTAGAAAACCTAAAAATTTCGATTACGAACATTGAGATGAAACGTGTGAAGAGCCAAAGCAAAATTTTAAAGTAAACTTCTTTCATACAATAATTGATCAAACACTTACGTCCCTTCAAAATAGATTCACCGATTTAAAAAGCTTTGATGACACATTTGGATTTTTGTCAAATTTTAATACCTACAGTGATGACAATTTATTAAAATGTTGTACTAACTTAGTCCAAAAACTTACAGATGAATCCAGGAACGATTGTGATATTAACGGTTCAGAACCTATTTCAGAACTGAAAACATTAAGAGATTTTTCATTGGAATCGTTTCAGTCATTGGATGTTTTACAATTTCTTTTTGCAAATGACCTCGTATCTTCAATTCCTAATTTAGCAGTAGCTTTAGGAATTAATCTGAATTTACCAGTGACTGTTGCATCTAGAGAAAGATCGTTTTCGAAATTCAAAATTATTAAAAATTACACGAGGAGTACAATGGGACAAGAAGAGCACTCAAATTTAGCTATATCAGCTATAAAACATGACTTAGTAGAAAAAATCGATTATGATGATGTGATAAGAGAATTTGCAATGGTAAAAAGCAGAAAAATAGATTTTTGGTCATACGTAAGTTTATTAAAGTTATGTTTTTAATTTAGTTTGTTACTATATTATATACTCAAAGTTTATATTTTTTTGTTACGTATTATATCTATGACTTTTGGTTTTTGATTTTTTGTGTTATTACTGCTATCTATCTGGATCACAAGAAATATTGTTAGTAGCTGGTACTATACATAGATGAAAATTGAATTTGCTCTTTATTTGTCTAATTTTTAGTTTCTGATCTTTTTTTCTATTATTTGTTGTATGTTCAGGTTTGGTACACACGTCCGGTGTTTGGACGTGCAGCACCTTAAGAGCGACATGAAGTACATTGATTTCAATTGAGTAGTGTAGTTATACACATACCTCCGGCGCCGTCGCGGCGACATAAGCCGCACTTGCTGTGGTTTTAGATAACATTTGTCTAAGGGTGCCGAAAACGTACTTCAAAAAGATAGAGTTTAATATAGCTATTTTTTCAGATGACTGATTTCTTCGGTAGATAAATTGTTTAACAAAAAGCACTTCTGAAAGATATTGCCAAATTAGGGTAATAAAAACAGTTAGCGGCGCCGCTTTCTGCTCTTGCACCCGGGCGATCGACACCCTTGCGGCGTGGCTGCAAATGTCCTAAATGGGGGTGGATAACTGAAGGTATTTTTACCGAGTGGATACAACGTTTACAAGAGTTACCACAATTGATCCTGTTTTATTAATTATGGATAACCATTCCACCCATTCCAGCTTAGTCACATATAATCTTTGCAGGGAGAACGGTATTAAAGTTATATCACTCCTACCCCATACATCACACCGGATTCAACCTCTTGACGTCTGTTTTTTTGGTCCACTAAAATCGCTTATAATCAAGAGTGTAATAGATATATTAACTCAAAACAGTATGAAAAAATTTTGCAAACTGATCTTGTGGAGTTATTTAAAAATGCCTACAACAGGGTAGCGACTATAGAAAAAGGAGTCTGTGCTTCTGAGGTTACTGGAATACATCCCATGAATAGGTTCCAATTTTTTGACGAAGAATATATCACCGCTTTACCCAATGTTGATATTTCAATTTCTTCACAGAATGCAGTATCTAGTGACAGTTCAACCCCAGATAACTTGAATAGTGAAAGTTTGAATCGAAGATCTCCTGTAGCTGGAACATCCAGATATGAGCAAACACCATCGCCTAATCCTGGACCATCTACTTCTACGAGTAAACGACGTCGCATATCTTCTGCTTCTACGGACGCAGATTTAGAGCTCGAGGAGCATGTCGATGACGAACTGACTGACGATGACGATAAGATTCTTGAACCAAAATTGTCAAACAGAACCTTTAAAGACTTTTTGCCGTTACCAAGATTAAAAACTAGAAATCAATCATAACAAATTCCACATTCAAAAATTATGACTTCAACTCCGGTGAAGGAAAAATTAAAAAAGGAAGAAAAGAAGAGGATGACAGGAGAAGTGGGAAAATGTTAAAAGATGTGTTGCCCCTGCGAGAATGAAGAGGAATAATGCTGGGAAAGATAACATATGCTCCATATGCCAAGCTTTTGGGGTAAAAATGAGCTGTGGTGGACATGCGGTTCTTGAGCTCATGCTGACTGCATAGATATCGGGAAAGCTGACTCATCTGTTCTCAATGCTAATAATAAATATTTTTTATTTTTTTACATTTGTTTGTTTAACTTTGTAAAAAAGTTATTACAATTATTTGGTGGATATACCCGACTTAACTATCGATTTTACCCGGCAGGTCAATATTACCCACCAAAAATACAGATTCCATTTTTCTCATTTTACAAAAAAGGAATTATGACTAAACAATAATTGTTGGTGGTTGTTTTAAGCATAATCCTTTTTTAGTTATCTCTTAAAAAACGCAAGTTTCTAACTACAACTGGAACGGAACTACGAATTTTTTTGTTTAAGTGGTCGATATTCGACTACTCTCCCTTATTAAAAACTTTCAAATTCTAATACTGCTTATTATCCGGTATTTAATAATGTAACTAACCTATTTCATCTACATAATTAAAAGTTATTATGTACTATAGAATAAAGATTGCGTTACGATTTCATGCGTTTTTACAATATGTTACTGCAAAATTTACATTTTTGACAACTATTTTAATTGCATAAGAGTATTTTTCCGAATTTATTTACTAGAATGTATAGGAAATTTATAACTATAATGAATTCTATAGTTAATAGGTAGTCCGATTACTTTATACAGTCACTTAAATCTTGTGTAGTACAATTAGTTTCTACTCCCGCGGCTTGCAAAATAATTTCCTCTTGTTTTGACTACGTGGTGCCCATAGCAAAAATATAAACATTCAAAAACAGATATTTCTTAATTTCACGCCGTTTACTGTTTGTGTAAAATATTGTATTTAACACATACTGTGCTTACTAGTTAACTACTTACCGTTTGATCATAACACACTTTTGCGATCTTCCCATATTTATTTTTATTTAATTCCAAATTCAAACGGCTGGTTTTATGGCAGTGTTGTAGAAAAATTTTTACGGCGTCCATTCTTGAACCTTCTGATCCGCATGTGTGTAATGTGGTGAAGGAACTAGCATGGAACGACATGTAATGCGGCATGGTTGGGTACCATGTAACGTGGGGTAGGAAGTGGCAGGATCGCAAAGTAATGAAGTTCTTCCTATTTTGTTTGATCAACATCCAACTTCTTAGCAAATCCGGTTAAGTTGAAATGAACTACACTTGTTATCCATTTATAGAAGATAGCTTGTAACATGTAAAAATTCTGAACTGAAGTATTTGTTAACATTACTGCTACAAACCCGTTAATTTAGTATTTATTTATTTAACGCTTTACCCAATATAAATTCCAATACTCTTGTATATTTAGTAAACCAATAAAATTACAGCATTTTATTACTACAGCTGATAACACTATTACAAACCTTGCGCGTGTTCCTTACTCGTATGTAGAATATCTAAGATTCTCAAATTGCTTGTCGACTAATGACAGGTGGTCACTTTTTGTCTTCTCGTCGAGCCGAAACGTCACTTGTCTGTGATATAAAACAGACGAAATGTTACAGGAAATTAAGTTTTCCTGGCGCAAGCGCCGAAAAAAGTAAAACAGTTAATTTAGTTGTTTAAGACAACAAAGTTATGAAGTAATTTGATCTTTACAACGTGCAACTTTCGTAATCTACAAAGATTCTAATGAAATATTAAGATTATTCTACTTGGTTCATGTGTAAATAAAATTTATCAGCATGGAAATTCATTTCGTACAAAATTTGTAAGCAGATTTGTTGGATAAGGCATACACGTGACAGAATGCTGACGTCGCAACAAGTGCTGACAGGTTGTTAGGTCGTTGACGCCGGTGGGTAAGCCCATTTGATTTCCTGAAATTTTTGCTGCATGTGCTGTATTTTATTTTGTATACACATATATGAATTGACGTAAGATTTAATTGTTCATTTGTAAACTACTTTATGCTCTGATATGCAAGTACTTTCCCGTACAGATAATTTAGCAGCCTATTTGTTAGTAGAAGGAAGCTTAACTTTTTAAGGGCTTAATATTTAAAATATATAGAATGATTTTATTTCATTAATCACGTGTTCAAATTTAGAAGTCATTCTTTGTCAAACTATGTATAAAAAGATATTAAGTTACATCAATGATAGTAACATGTTGTTTGCAGCATTTGCTTAACTAAATGTTATTTCTTATCTTGTTTACTAAAACCTTATTTCAACATGTTGTTTGTGTTCCTTCATTCCAACAAATGAAATTTTAATTTGAGATTAATTAACAAATACATTATTGCATGTATAAAAATTTGAATTTCTTGTACAGTTCTTGTAGCGCTACTTCGGACTACTAAATATAAATGGATATTGTTAATAAAATACAGACTTCAATTAAAATTCAGTAAAATTAAAATTTAAAAAATTTTAACTTTACTCTCCTGAATAACCTAGTAATTATATTCATAAGAATTTATCTTTGTTGAGTTGTATTATCATGTACATAATTGTTTAATATGAGAATATAAAAACATTTTTTTCTTCAGCTCATTATTTTATGAATATTTAATTTCCCCCAAAGATTTTGTCCGTTAAAGGAATTCATATAACGATTCAGTGATAAGTATTTAAAACAAAATTAAGGACTTCGTGTAGTCACAGAATTATTAGATACATTATATATATGTTAGTCGTAATTATGTTTCAGAGCCATCCTAGAACTTCGTTAGAGCAGAAAGAAAAGTAAGTAACATATTTGTGACAATCAATCTTGTATTTGAAGTGGTTAGCAATAATCTAGGTTTCCAAATTTTCCTTTTGAGCAAATTCATTTATTCAATTGCTTTGTAAAAAATTTAGGTGGCGTCCATTATCTTATTTTTTTAACTTTAATAAACCCACTGACCCAATCTCATGCAACCATTGGTTAAAAGCTCAGCTATCTAAAAGTCATAAGAGTTTTCTTTTTCTAAAAGACGCTTGTCATCCAACCTTACCCTGGGCTTGTTGCAATGTATAAGAATTCTCGATATGTATGGAAAATCAACCACGATTTTTTGATAACTTACACTACCGCCCATGCTCTGGGGCGTGATCGAATGTTGATTAGAATTTAACTTACACTGGCGCCCAACGTGATGCCCGAATTGCTTGCTCTTCGATACACTTAAACAGGCTCAAATTGATTTTGGTTGGCTTGAATTTTGGTTGTCTCAATTTTGTTTATTCATTAGTGATTCCTTCGTTTGATTTAAAGATTTTGTTTCACTGATTCATGTAACGTTTAAACTTAATAAAGTTAGATCTCATCAATATTAATTTCTCGTGACATTTCATACAATTCTGTAGAAAATTTGATTCAAATTTGATTAGAATTTTGTATATTATTTTATTTGGTTCAGTTAGTTATTGATTGCTGTTGGGTGAGAGCTTATATTTACTGGATAATCTTAGAGTTTATAATTTATACAATGGCAGAAAAATATCAGATAGTAAATTTACTTAAAGATAAGTTAGATTATGAGTTGAATATTAGAGGTATACAGAACACTAGACTAGTCGCTGATTAAAAAAAATATTAGCTCGATTATTAGCCAAGGATTCTGTTAAACCGGGATGTTTGATTGATCTCTCAGGGTACACAGTAGATTTTTATACAGAAAGGCAGGAAGTTGAATCTAGTATCGAATCGATAAAAAATGTCTTAACGGAATACCAAGATGAACCTTCAGACTCCACTTTTAAGAGGATACAGTCTAGGTTAATACACATTTTAGGTCGTACTAAACGTATAAAGCTTCCCAAAGAAAATTCTGAAGAAATAATATTATTCAAAAATGAAATAATGGCTACAGTTCTTGTAATGGAGGCAGATCTCCATGAAAAAACAAACAATGATTTAGTGACAAATCAGAATGATATAAGTAAAATATCTAATGTCCCCACTAACTTACCTGTCCCTTCTGTTACATATTGTACTCAGTCAGTCCCTATTGGTTCTTGGGCAATAAAATATTCTGGAGACTTTAAACTATTATATCAATTTCTAGAAGGAATTATAGAGCTTGCACAATCTCGTAAAGTAACGGACGAAGAGTTATTTAACTCATCAGTTGAATTGTTCACTGGCAATGCTCTCATTTGGTACCGAAGCGTTCGCAGTCAGTTAACGGATTGGAATTCTTTAGTCGTTAAATTAAAAGAAGATTCTTTACCAACACATCCTGAAGATGAGGTGTGGAAGACCATTAAATCCCGTTGTCAAAAGAAAGGAGAATCTGTAGCTTTATACATAGCAAATATGGAAAGTTTGTTTAATAGGCTACCCGTATGTCCCGCAGAAAGCACAAAGGTTAGAATAGTTAGAAAGAATTTGTTACCTGAATTTGTTCAGCATCTTGCTTTGCTCGATATAGAGAATATGACTACTTTAGCTAAATTGTGTAGAAAACTAGAAGACGCATCTCCTAAACAAAAGTTGTTTGATTAATTTTTGATATAAAAATAAAGGTTTAATAATTTGGTACTAGTTTTACTGTTGGTTTATCGTTTGAAGATTGATTTTGTGTAAAGGCACGTTTTGTTTGGATAACAATTTTTTAATTTATATCCGCATTCCAACGCAACATGTTTGATTCTATTTAGTCTAAGCGAGACTTGTCGTCGAGGTTGGTCGCTCAGCAGTACATAAGACTAGACGAGACTCGTGGTAAGTTTGTCGCTTTAGCAGTTTTGGCATCATTACTTGAGGTTAATTATGATGTAATTTTTTGTTTATTAGTCTAGGTGAGGCTCGTCGAGAAGTTTGTCATTCTAGCAAGTTTAGGTGTTGTAAAGCACATTAGTTTATTTCGACAGTTTGTTTAGAAGTGAAACGAGAGTGTTCCAGATTATGAATTTATTGTTAGCCGTGATGAGGTTAGATCTATAGAAAATTTGTTTTATGTAAAGTTCACAAGAAACTTTCAAATTTGCTGTATAACTTAGTGAATATAGATGGTTCGAAAGCAGGTAGATGGCATGTGAAGGATCTCAAGCCTTATTCTGCCTCAGTGGATGAGAGTGATGATGAAAATGACTTATCAAAAGAACAATTGATGTCGTGTGATTAACTGGTTCGTTAGTTTTCAAACTTTAGTTATTGTAGGTTATATTTGGGCCCGTGAATTTTTAAAGTTGCATGTTTGTAAAGAGAGTTATAAGTAGTAACAAATTACTTCATTTTAGGTTTAGGATAATTAATATCAAGTAGACGTATTAGATAGTATAGATAGGTAAATTAGTTTATAGGTTAATATTGGTAAGAATATGTTTGTATATAAGTCGTCTTAATGACAAATTTTGAATCATTTTGCGTTTTAAGTCCCTATTGTACACCTAGTAAGTGATAGACTTCCCGATTTAGTTCACTGATAGATAAAGTTTATACCCGGATATGACTTCCCAAATGTGACCCTTTTATGGCGTATGGTACACGTAGTTACCACACTAACTAATTTTCCTCCTTATTGATTCGTTTCTTGATTTCAGTAAAATTACATTAGATTGATGGTTTTGTATACATGTATATTCTTTAGATTAATGATATAGTTAGTTATTAGATGATCATTATGAAGGAGATTTGTAAGGAATAATTCTTCGTCTTTAACATTTTGAGTTTTGTTTACTCGAATTTTTCCTCTTGCGAAGGGGCTGTGTAACATGTAAAAATTTCGAACTGAAGTATTTGTCAACATTACTGCTGCAAACCCGTTAATTTAGTATTTATTTATTTAACGCTTTACCCGATATAAATTCCAATACTCTTGTATATTTAGTAAACCAATAAAATTAAAGCATTTTATTACTACGGCTGATAACACTATTACAAACCTTGCGCGTGTTCCTTACTCGTATGTAAAATATCTAAGATTCTCAAGTTTCTTGTCGACTAGTGACAGGTGGTCACTTTTTGTTTTCTCGTCGAGCCGAAAGGTCACTTGTCTGTGATATAAAACAGACGAGATGTTACAGGAAATTAAGTTTTCCTGGCGTAAGCGCCGAAAAAAGTAAAACAGTTAATTTAGTTGTCTAAGACAACAAAGTTATAAACTAATTTGATCTTTACAACGTGCAACTTCCGTAATCTACAAAGATTCTAATGAAATATTAAGATTATTCTACTTGGTTCATGTGTAAATAAAATTTATCAACATGGAAATTCATTTCGTACAAAATTAGTAAGCAGATTTGTTGGATAAGGCATACACGTGACAGAATGCTGACGTCGCAACAAGTGCTGACAGGTTGTTAGGTCGTTGACGCCGGTGGGTAAGCCCATTTGATTTCCTGAAATTTTTGCTGCATGTGCTGTATTTTATTTTGTATACACATATATGAATTGACGTAAGATTTAATTGTTCATTTGTAAACTAGTTTATGCTCTGATATGCAAGTACTTTCCCGTACAGATAATTTAGCAGCCTATTTGTTAGTAGAAGGAAGCTTAACTTTTTAAGGGCTTAATATTTAAAATATATAGAATGATTTTATTTCATTAATCACGTGTTCAAGTTTAGAAGTCATTCTTTGTCAACTATGTATAAAAAGATATTAAGTTACATCAATGATAGTAACATGTTGTTTGCAGCATTTGCTTAACTAAATGTTATTTCTTATCTTGTTTACTGAAACCTTATTTCTACATGTTGTTTGTGTTCCTTCATTCCAACAAATGAAATTTTAATTTGAGATTAATTAACAAATACATTATTGCATGCATAAAAATTTGAATTTCTTGTACAGTTCTTGTAGCGCTACTTCGGACTACTAAGTATAAATGGATATTGTTAATAAAATACAGACTTCAATTAAAATTCAGTAAAATTAAAATTTAAAAAATTTTAACTTTACATCTCCTGAATAATTTAGTAATTATATTCATAAGAATTTATTTTTGTTGAGTTGCATTATCATGTACATAATTGTTTAGTATGAGAATATAGAAACCTTTTTTTCGTCAGCTCATTATTTTATGAATATTTAATTTCCCCCAAAAGATTTTATGACCGTTAAAGGAATTCATATAACGATTCAGTAATAAGTATTTGAAACAAAATTAAGGACTTCGTGTAGTCACAGAATTATTAGATACATTATATATTTGTTAGTCGTAATTATGTTTCAGAGCCATCCTAGAACTTCGTTAGAGCAGAAAGAAAAGTAAGTAACATATTTGTGACAATCAATCTTGTATTTGAAATGGTTAGCAATAATCTAGGTTTCGAAATTTTCCCTTTGAGCAAATTCATTTAGTCAATTGCTTTATAAGAAATTTAGGTGGCGTCCATTATCTTATTCTTTTTAACTTTAATTAAACCCACTGACCCAATTTCATGCGAGCGTGGGTTAAAAACTCAGCTAGCTAAAAATCATAAGAGTTTTCTTTTTCTAAAAGCCGCTTGTCATCCAACCTTACCCTGGACTTGTAACAATGTATAAGAATTCTCGATAGGTATAGAAAATCAACCACGATTTTTTTGATAACTTACACTACCGCCCATGCTCTGGGGCGTGATCGAATGTTGATTAGAATTTAACTTACAAGCTATCGTTTTTAGCGTCTCATATTCTTATCCTCTTCTGATATTCTACATTTCAGCGCATGTGTACTCATGCTTAAGTTCCACATTACACTTATTATGTAACGTTAAAGTTGATAAATGCCAATAACTATAGAACGCTGACAACCATTAACTTTTACATTCGTAGAATTATGGTTCATGATATTGCAAATGACATGTCTACAACAATCTTTTCGTGTTATTGGGGAAAACTGCTTAATTTACCCTGCAAGATAGTTTTCAGTGTTTGCTTAATATCTATGGAACTACTTTAATCAAACTTGGTTAGATGTATTAAGGACCGGTCACAGTACACGCGTAATTTGTTTGTTAAAACGGACTGCGAAATAGTTTCACCTTTAGGAAATCAAAATTAATTCAAGTTTTCATATGTTTATTTAATCCTTAGTGGGTAACTGAAGCAGGTTTTAATCGAATTTGATAGAATGTACGTGGGCAGTAGTGGGATTGGAGACCATTATTGTTTTAGAGCTTCATTTTCCAATAAAAGTCGCATTGGAACCTGGGTAATAACCCGGTTTGAAGGTTTTTTCAATAGGTACATGCGGGTACTAGTGCTTATTACTTTTATAGTATTTGGAACTAAAAATGTAAACGTTCTAGATTCTTTTAGCTTTCATCCGAATATCTTTTAAACTAGTTAAAAATGTGATTTAATATTTGCAAACGCTCTTTAATCAACCCTAAAGGTGTACCGAAATATCGAATATTTAGTAGTAGGCGCGCTTAAAGTTTAGTTAACAAAGTTAGATTTGCAGCATTTTTAAATAAAACTAAGGTTCACTCCTTATTCATCCAAATAAAGCTCAAAGTTTAAGTATTTGACTGACGTTAATTAAGATAGAAATATTTATAGGATTTTTAAAGATTAATGTTGTTCAAATTAAAATTTATAGAATGTGTTTACTGTAACGTAAACACAAAGCAATTTCTACTAAAGTTTTAGTCTTTGAGACTGGATTTTAGTAGCCTCTATAGTGTACAAATTTTAACGAGTTTCCAACTTTGCGATCAAAGCTATATTCAAATGAGTTAAACATTATCAAACATCAGGATGTACGTAAAAGCTGTATATAATAAATTATTACTAAGGATTCAAGCAAATTTGTTATAGCAGGATTAGTATGTATTTTTATATTAGAATCAGGATACGGAGGTTGTTTAAGCGATCACCAACATTGAGGGATTATGAAATAGGCGCTTTTAGGTAGCAGTAAGTTTATTATTATTATGCAACTTGCTCGCTATGTCGGTAGCAAAAATAACTAACAAATAATGATCAGAAATAGGAAAATATCCAGTAACTCATATGAATCGAATGATCAGGTTAAAACAATGAGAATCACTTCGATTAGTCAGGGGTGAGAAGATGTTTGACGTTTTATATTATTCTGTTACCATAATATTTACATGAGCCTTTGTACGCCACACTTGTACTATAAATGCCGGTAAACGAGTTTTTAATTAATTTTCTTATGTAAATGATCTGTCATTGCCCAAAACAACGCGTCCTCAGTAAAGTTGCTGATTACAGACGGAAGTGTTTCTGAAATAATTTTGAGAGCGATCACTTTCCAGCCACGAAGCAACGTAAAAATCGTAATTTTCAATATGCAACACACAATTTTTAGTTAACTGACGCTGCTAAACGTTTCTCAAACAAGTACAGCCTTTACTCATATTATAATGAAAACTCTTTTTGCGCAAATAATAATCTTTATTATCAAACTTATTATACAAGCTTTTTTAACTCCTAGCTACAGTGAAATGTCCTAAAAGCTCCCACAGTGATGTATTTTCAGCTAATCGCTAGAAGTACAAATACTAACTTCTTAAAGCTACGATGCTATCTTCTTAATTAACTCAATATATGAGCACAGTAATTAACTATCCAAGCACTAACTAATACTTTGTATTATCAGTACTAAAATTTGTATCGATGACTTCAGTAATTTATATCACATAAGCCAATTTTTATGCATCACCAGTTTATTTCATATAACAACTCTCAAAGCTTTAACCTGGAACATATTGTAATCAAAGCTTCAATTAGAACTGAACTCCAATATTTATGACGACAATGTATATAAATTATCCAATTGTACTAGTTACTTCAAGACAATACCGAAAATGACTAACAAATAATGATCAGAAATAGGAAAATATCCAGTAACTCGTATGAATTGAATGATCAGGTTAAAACAATGAGAATCACTTCCATTAGTCAGGGGTGAGAAAATGTTTGACGTTTTATATTATTCTGTTACCATAATATTTGCATGAGCCTTTGTACGCCACTCTTGTACTATAAATGCCGATAAACTAGTTTTTAATTAATTTTCTTATGTAAATGATCGGTCATAGCCCAAAACAACGCGTCCTCATTAAAGTTGCTGATTGCAGACGGAAGTGTTTCTGAAATAATTTTGAGAGCGATCACTTTCCAGCCACGAAGCAACGTAAAAATCGTAATTTTCAATATGCAACACACAATTTTTAGTTAACTGACGCTGCTAAACTTTCTCAAACAAGTACAGCCTTTACTCATATTATAATGAAAACTCTTTTTGCGCAAATAATAATCTTTATTATCAAACTTATCATACAAGCTTTTTTAACTCCTAGCTACAGTGAAATGTCCTAAAAGCTCCCACAGTGATGTATTTTCAGCTAATCGCTAGAAGTACAAATACTAACTTCTTAAAGCTACGATGCTATCTTCTTAATTAACTCAATATAGAAGCACAGTAATTAACTATCCAAGCACTAACTAATACTTTGTATTATCAGTACTAGAATTTGTATCGATGACTTCAGTAATTTATATCACATAAGGCAATTTTTATGCATCACCAGTTTATTTCATATAACAACTCTCAAAGCTTTAACCTGAAACATATTGTAATCAAAGCTTTAATTAGACTCATATCAACGCTTCAATTAGAACTGAACTCCAATATTTATGACGCCAATGTATATACATTATCCAATTGTACTAGTTACTTCAAGACAATACCGGAAATTATACCAATAACATCTCGAATGTACCTACTGTATTCTAAATAATTCTTAAATGCAGAATTTTGTACTTGTCAATCAATATCATCTGGAGATCTCGCGCCGTAAAACCCATAAATCTTTTTTTGTGTATAAACGCCACGCTTATATTCCGGGATATTATTCCGGTCACAGATAGACTAAACGGCACTATACTGTCCCTCCCTTCATAAAGGTGATCTGGCCCAGAACTCTATGCGACCCGGATGTTTGAAGTCCATGTGCCAGTAGGGACAGTCGAAACCACTGCTTTAGTTTCCATTTTGATAGAAATAGCAGTCAATGCTCTCTATATCAGGTGCCGTACCATTTGGATTCTAACAACACAACAAAGTGTAGATCCAGATTATCTGGAACAGTACCTCTAGCATATTTCGTGCCACCGTCTAGTCCAACCTAAGGAGCTCACAACCCATCTTAGGTATGGTGAAGGTTTGATCTCAAAATTTGATCATCTGGTCCTTGTAATACACTAACGCTTACCATAGGTCTTGGAAATTAGGTTTATCAGATGGCTGTTGTTTAGTCATCAGATAGTATATGCAACAATGTCGGTCTTTTAGCTGAATGGTCTTCCCAACCTCAGGTGAAGTTTATCTAGACCACAAGATTTACTTTTAAACACCCGAGCAAGTCCGCGGGATATATCAAGGTCCGTTGATACGCAATATGTCAGGGAATATTCCTACGGCACATCAAATAAATCACTTTGAATTTTTTCCGTGGTCCCAAATTTCGCTTTGTCTGTGCCGCTGTACAGAGACGAGCAATTATAGCTCGAAGAACACGTTTACTCATCATCACGAGCATAACTGCATGTTTGTCTTGTTGCTTGCCGTTCTTTAGCATTACCAACGCCATCACTATCGTAGGGTGCCGGTTAACGTGGATCACTATTGTTCTTGCTTTTGGGAGTCTACAAGTCCGATATACTACTTCGTTGATCATTTTTATAACTTCACATGGACCCTCTCAAGGTCCCTGTAACTTTGGAAGTTCAGACTTCCATTTGGGATTGTATTGCCAGAAGCGGTCTACTTTTTGAAAACCAGGTTCCTACGTCTTGATGTCATATCTGGTCATCAAGCGATCGCTTGAGATCTGGATATTTTCTAACGTCACCATGGATGCCATGTAACTTGCGCTTAAGCTTCTCTACGTAGTTCACGCCTACGACGACATCACCGAACTTACACCCAAACGCAAGATCAGAAAATAATTGTAACTTGCATGCCTAAATAGCACATTCCGGTGTCTGTCCAGTGCTTTCATGAACTGAAGACCGATAGTTCAGTAAAATGATATGTAAATATTGGTCCCAGGCTCTCTGATGTTTGGTGACCCCCTTGAAGTTCTTGCACAAGATGCGGTTTATGAGCTATACCATACCATCCCGTTGCGAGTGCAATGATGTTGTTCGGGTCTTTTTCATCACCAGCAACTGGCAAACTTGCTTGGACCTTCTCTAGAGTCTGCTTAACGCATTCTCCCGAGGTTCAATTATAAAGCTGTCCTAACACCCGGTTTTTAGGGACCACCACCTACTGCGTATTCATTGATCCATCTCCAGTCTCCAAAGATCTCACAAAGAATCTATTCCTTACTTTCACAGGGAATCCGGTTGTGCATTGTACTACTTCAGGGTGATACTCAACGGGCTAATTTACCGAATGAATGAATGAATGAGAATTCTCCTCTATTTTTCTAACCCAAAATTACACCTAAGTCTTTATAATTTTCCTGTTCTGACAGCAACTGTACTCGCTGCCAATCATCGCTGATCACTGTACTCTGATCAATACGAATCATGCTAACCGTCTGCCGCGGATCAGCCTTTTTTTTAGGCCAAATCTGTGCAGGTCAATTTGTACCCCGTTTCATTGCCCCTCTCTAGTAATTTTGACTTCTCATGTTCTTTATTCAGCAGCTCACATCGGTTCTGCTTGTACCTAAATCCGTAATTCAGGCGTCATGGCTCGTTTTTCTCTGGCTCCTGTTCAAGTAGTACCCTCCGAATCACGTTCCCAGGTTCTGTTTGCCGTGCTGTTCTTCAGAGCGCCTTATTTTTACAGATTAAATGCGTCGCATGTTTTGCCGCCTCGAACTTTAAGACAATAGCCAACATATTACGTGATGTCTTTCGCTGGGCCAGCGGTAGTACTTGCTCGATTTTCTCGTCTGGTATTCCATCTGCTTAGTCCTCTTGAAAATGTTTGTTGGTCTTTTGTAACGATTGTTTACTTTAGCGTGGTACATTTTGTGCAGGCGAGAGTCGCCGTACATCATTTTCAACCGTGATGTTAGGGTCTCTTAACTTCTTTGAGCATGGTTTAGTTTGGTTTGCAAAATGATGAGTCTCACCTCGTAACGCGACAATTAATGCGGTTGCCCATTCTCCATGATTACAACCGTTAGCTGCCGTTGAAGCATTGAATTGTTTGAAATATGTTCTCCAAGGTCACTTAGCACCAAATATAGGAGATTTTACTCTGAATCTTAACGTCGGTTGCCATTCCCCAACACTTTTAAATTCTGTCGCGTGCTGTTGGACTATTGGAACTGTGGGCTCCGAAGCTTGCATTTTTAGGGAATTAATCTGTTTTTACATCCTCAAGTACGTCTTCTTAACGGGAAGTCTATAAAGGTGTTTTGTAAAATCTCGCTTCTAGTCCATGCCAGTTTTCTAATAAATCCTCTGAGAACTTTGTTTCCAATTTCTATAAACCGCCGGAAACTTACTTTCTAGGTTTTCGCTGATTCTATAGTTTCATATTAAAACTTGTATTCTAATTGCTTAACTGCTGTTGCGGTTTTTGTAGCTTCCTGTATAATCTTCTCTTTCAGTTTTTCAACGACTTTCGCATTCCGATCAAACGTTCCTGCGAGATTTGAGACGATTTTCTGTAGTTTTCTTTAAAACTCGTGTTATTTTCTTCTAATTTTGTTGTGGTTTGGTTTAGTTTTTTTATACTGGTGTGCGGCAGTTCGTTTGTGTTTCTCTGCGTTTTTGTCTAACTTTGTTGTCACGCTCGCGGAGCTTTAGTCTTGTTTCTCTGCATGTTCTTGTAGCTTTAAAAATTTTCATCTAAGCTTTCTGCAACACTTGATTTGAATTTTTCCAAGACAGAAAGAATTTTGCCATTTTTTTTCATGTTGTCGGCTCCGTGTTAAAGATATAAAAATGAGAATCATTCAAATGACTTTTCCACTAAGATCACTTCAATGAACTCCAATATAATGAAGACTCTATTTGTACAAACAAAAGTTCTTTATAATCAAATCAATTATACAAACTCATTCAGCAACCAGTAGCAACAGTAAAATTTTCTAAAAGCTCCCATAACAATTTACCTCCAGCTAATCGATAACGGTACAATGTTAATTTCTAAAAACTACGATGCTAACTTCTTAACTAACTTAATACTGAAGCACCATAGTTAATTTATACTAGGTTATCATAAAGTAAGGGATATATTTTAAATCATTACAACTTTTTAATAAATTAAGTTAGTAACATAAAATAAACGAAATCTAGTTGCTTAATGAATGGGATTTTACCGTATCTATGAGAAACAAAAGCGTTGTCATAACAATTGTTGACACTAGTGTCAAAACGAAATTATTCAATTTGAAGTTTTATTTTGAAATTAAAACTCAAGTAAACGTTGAGTTCAAACGACTCAACTGTAATAACATGGATTTACAAACAAGAATTGGTTTAGTTCAGTGCTATTATGAATCCGGCACAAATTACACCGCTGGATTACGAAGATTTCGCACGAGAATGGGTTTGAGAGCGGGACCCTGTCAAATGAAAGCGTACCGCAATTTGATACAAAAATTTGAAAGAACAGGGTCTGTAACTGACTTACCAAGATCAGGAAGACCAATAATTAGTGATGTCCAAGTTGCAGAGGTTCTTCATGAAAATCAAGACATAGCCAGAAGCAATTCACTCGCAATCAGCAGTGCAAATGCGATATTTTATGCAGGATGGAGCACCCCCGCACATTTTTCGACCAGTCAAAGAATTGTTAACCAACGTTTTTCAAGATCGCGTGTTAAGCAGACATTTCGTAAATTCATGGCCACCAAGATCACCTGATCTAAACCCAGCGGATTACTGGCTGTGGGGTTATTTAAAAAGTTTAGTGTTTAGAAGACGACCAACTACGCTACAAGAATTAAAAGACAGTATTACGGAGCAAATTGGTACAATTCAACCAGAAATGTTACGAAATGCTGTGTACAATTTGGAGGTAAGGATGGTGATCTTACAACAACAAAATGGAGGTCATATTGAGCAATTGCCGTAACCTGTTTTGGGCATACTAAATCCCATTGCATAAGCAATTAGATTTCATTTATTTCTTGTTATTAACTTAATTTGTTAAAAAGTTATCATAATTTAAAATATATCCCTTACTTTATGATAACCTTATATAATATATAATTTATATAATCCCTACATTAATTTATACCGTTCACTTCAGTAACTTACATCACATAGAGCAATTTATATACACACCACTAATTTATTTCATATCACAACGTTCAAAGCTTTAATGTAGAACAATTAAAACTCAAATCAAAGTCTCAATTGGAGTTGAATACCAATATTCATGGTGGCAATTTATATACCTTATTCAATTGCACTAGTTATTTTGAGAGCAAATCAGAAATTATGCAAATAACGTCTAAAATGTACCTATTGTATTCTAAATAACTCTTTAATGCAAAACTCTTGTACTGTCAATCAATACCATGTAGAGATCTTACGTCGCAGCGTTCATCGATCATCTTTTGTGTACAAATGCTTTGTTTGCATTCCGATGTGTAAACTAAGGGGCGCTATATTATTAATTCAGAATTTTCACAAAGAATAAGTATAATTGAGAAAGGCAATTTAATTAAGAAAAAAAATTCATTTCAGTGGCCAAACCCAATCCATTGTACCATCCACCTGACACAAACGTAATGTTGATAGTTCAGGTACCATTTGCAGAGTTGCGCTATTTAAGTGAGTTGAAATGTTAACTGGTTATGACATTGAAGCGTATCAGACTGCCCCGCAAAAACAGGTTTGAGTTCTTAAAGCATAGATTACATTGGTTTTTTTTTATTCATAAGCTAAGTATTAGTTTTGCACTTAGTACACATTCGATAACAATAAAGGATATTATTATACAGAACAGGTTAACTGTTTTTACTTTGTAGTCGGAGGTACTTCTAATGAAGTTATTTTGTGATGGCTTTTTCGCCGTCTTTGAGAATCCTTTTAGAAACAAAAACACACTCCTGCAGGCTCTGCTTCCAGTACCTTTAAAAGATGTAGAACCGACTCTATCGACCAATGGTTACAATAATATATTGGTGGTTGTAAGTTGACGTTTCATTCTTTTGAAGGTCAATTCAAACATAAGTGCTTTCTTCAGTCATCAAGGTTTAAAACATGCAAATGGATAGAATATGTCAACAAACGCCAAGGCCTTTTGTAAAATATCATTTCGTCAAGAGAACAAAATTCCATTAGAGCATTCATTATTGATAGGTTTAAAGTGTTCACAAATTGTACCTGTTGGAGTATGTAAATTGCAAAAAGCACTTGAATATTTTAACAACTTAATTAGAAACTAAATTGGAGAGAACAAAGACGGTAAATCCAATTCTGACGATGTAATAATATCCCAGAATTAAAAAGCTGGCTCTAAAGGTCAAAATATCTCGGAATCCTTACGAAATTATAAATGAAACACCGCCAGGCTTTGATAGAGTTACACGACTTTATTTTTAAGAATTAATCTTTCAGTTTGTTAATAGATGAAACCTGTGATATTAGTATACAGGAACAAGTTTTAGTTTGCTTAAAAACTACGAATAAAACCTGTCAATCAATAAATATTTTATTTCTATTATATGTAATTACTTGTACTACCTCAACTACTCTCTATATATTTTATTTACAGATTTTATACTCCACTTTCAGGTTTCCATTTCCAATTGTCGTGGTCTTTGTTCTGATGGTGTATCAAACGTTAGTGATGTACTCTGGGAATTTCAAAATAACGTAAAATAAAGCGAACAAAGGACTGCTAACCTTCACTATTTTGCATATTCTCTAAATTTAGCAATTCGAATACCCTAGAGTATCGTTCACAATATAAGATCTAAAGATCTATTACTTTAATATAATTATCCTAACCCTCATCGTTAAATTACCTGTTAACTCTCCTGCATGTAATAAAACTTCGTTGCTCACTGCCAAAGTAGACATTACTCCTGACATTATCACAACCTTCACTACTCCTATAACTTTCGTAACGCTACCATACATACACACACTTCTAAATAAATGTATTTTTAAAGATCTTCAAACCATCAGGTTCACTTTGATTTGAGTAAGATCCGTTTCACAAACTGAAAAATCGATCCAACAGTCAGCAACCGTTTACTTTATTGCTTGGCGGACCTAGGAATAGAAGTATATTGGCCAAAAATGGAATGCGCGTCGCAAAGGTGACTGCAATAAAAATAATAAAGCAAGTCCACTAACCTCCTTTGCAATTAATTTTGGTCACATAATGAACTACAATGACACAAAACTATATTCACTGACAAAAATTATAATAAACGTTTGTTTTTGGAGATGATCGTAGTTTTTCTTGACGACAACCCGTTAAGTAAGAAACTGATATTCAAAATTTGAGCTCTAGTTATTAATATCTTTTGAAAGATAGCATACATTTATAAAATTTTTAATATTTAACGTATTTATAAAAGGCTTTGCAAAATATCTCAATTTAGTCTTGCAAACTTATATTTTTTTAATCTACGTGAGGTCTATCAGTTATTTTATTTTAGTCTTGTGATATACAGTATGCATCTTTTAAGTGTCTGTTGTGGCCATCAATTATTTTAAAATATAAAAGGTTTCAAACTGTACACGTTTAATTTATACCAGTTTGGGATAGTCAAACATTTAGAAACATGCTTATTTGAATAAAGTATTGATATTTAAGGCGACGGTAAATCATCATAATACGTGCAATATAGAATGTACATAAAGTGCTGTAGACGTACAATTTAGAACGTACATATTTAATACCATTTGTTAATCAAGTCCCTCTAGAAAGTTCCTATATTAGATCATGCAAAATCTAACACCTTGCAGATACAACTGTATTTGAAATACTTTTTCCACGTATCAACAACTGATAGCGTTCCGTCAACCGATGAGAACGCGTGGAAAATTCGAGAAGGAACTTGATTCTATAAAACTAACGAAGCAGACAAAAAAGGAGCATTTTTATAATCCAAGCGCCGACTGTACTATTTTGAAAGAAGATTACTACGTGAATACAAATTTTAGTGAAAGTTTATTAATTTTATAAGTTGAATTTAATAAAATTTCAACGTAAGGTGATACAAACAGTTGAGTGCGTGTTGAAATAAATTTATATATAATTTTGCCGTTGATATATACGTAAGTCTAGAAATAGTTAATAAGTAGGTAAATAGGGCCGGTCCTAATTCAAAACGCGACAGACGTATTTTCCATGTGTAAAATACGTCTGTCACGTTTTGAATTAGGATCGGCCCTATATAATTTCAATGTAAAATAGTTGTGAAAACATTTGAATGTAAAATAATTGTGAAAACATGAATTCTTCTATACTTTCAATGTAAAAATACGTCTGTCACGTTTTGAATTAGGACCGGCTTTATATTACTTTCAATGAAACACACACGTATGTTGAAAAAAATGTAAGTGCAGAGAAGAATGTGTGTAGCTGTTTTGAATTCGGTTTTCTAGCGAGAAGTTACACGTGCACCGTTTTGAATTAGGATCGGCGTTATATACTTTTAATGTAAAATGTGAACACCTGAATCTTTTCAAATGTAAAATACTTGTGGGCACGTTTTGAATTAGGATCGTCTTTATATTACTTTCAATGTAACACACGTATGTTGAAAAATGTAAGTGCAGAGAAAATGTGTGTAGATGTTTTGAATTTGGTTTTCTAGCGAGACAGTATGACAGATGCAAAAAATATCGCATTCAAGTCAATTGTGTTTTTAATTAAAGTGGATTCTGATTTATGTTTAGAGGCTGCAAATACACATGGGCCGGTTTTAATTCAAAATGAGTTCACTCTTGTGATAGGTTGAAAAGTGGGTTGGCAAAGTACGCAGATGGTGGTAATCTGCTATATAAGGAGATTGCTCTAATATTAATTTAATTAGTCGAAGTTTACTGCATATATTTACATACAAACATGTATATAATTGATATTCAGGGATTTAAATACAAGAAAAACGAGTTTGTGTGTAAAGAAATTGCGGTTTTGGACTTGTTGAAAGGTGATGTTTGGCATCAAATTTTTAAACTGCCAATGCAGTCCAGTTGTTTGAGTCAAGATCATATAAAACATAACGACTGGGGGACAAGGAATATTCATGGTATTTCTTGGGATGAATCTTCAACGGCTGGAATGGTGTCATCATATATAGCGCTTTATTTGAAGCAAATTATCCGACCCGGTGAAGAAGTATTTGTGAAGGGTCTAGAAAAGAAGAAATTGATTGAAACATATATAATGCAAAACTTTGTAACTGATATGCTTGCACTAGGTTGTCCTAAGCTATCGGAGTTAAAAATCAACAATCGTTTAAAATATAACATCCATTGTTGTAGACACATCAATAATAATTTGCAATGCTCAAAACAAAATATCTTTTTATTAAAAGAATGGCTTGATAATAATAAAAAACAATAGAAAGATTTTGTCTGTATTATTTATTTTAATATAATTTTACAATGTTAGCCTTATTAACTATTATTATAACAACTTCTAGCAAACATTATTTTTATCGATCCAGCTATTGTGTACGTTAGAGAAGCCTAACCATTTTACAAATACTTTATTTCCACTCTTTCTTAGTACTTTTCTACCAGGTAAATTCCTGGATGTTTAACCTTTGCAACTCCGTTTCATAAAATGCACCTTTGATTTCTTTCTTATCTTGATCTTCTAATATATATGTTGTAGGATTGGTTACGTTTACCTTTTAATCTTAAAATTTCATTTGACCAGTTTGGCGTGTAACCTTTCGTAAATGCTTCCTGTGTTTACTAATCCTCACACTGTCTTTTATTGAATATTTTGGTATTTTGGTTGCAAGTTTGATGTGGGTAAATGATGATTTAAGAATAGTTTTTCATTTGATTTATCAACTTTTACAGGTTTGACTCGATAGTATTGTGAACTGTATTGTTGTATTGTTTCACAATATCGCTTAAATTTTATCCAATTGTAAAACCGTTCAGGTTAAACAAGCGCCACATTTTTCCCTTTAAAGTTCTAATTACACGTTCTACAATGCATGCTTTCTTTGTAGAAAAAGCACTATAATGGTTTATGCCATATGTCTGCATTAAGGATTGAAAGTGTTTGTTATAATATTCTTTACCAAAATCAGACTGCAAATTTCTTGGCGAATTTTTAAATTTATTTAAAATTGTTTTCATTGCAGCAGTAACATCAATACCCGTTTTACTTTTAAGTGGTACAGCCCATACGTATTTGGAGAAACAATCAATAACTACTAAAATGTATTTAAATCCTTTGTTTGTTTGCGAATATGGTAGCATTTCAATCAAATCGGTCTGAAGAAGGTCATTTAAACCTTTTACTATCACTTTGCGTCTCTTGAAATTTATTCTTGCTGGTTTATGAAGTTCATTTACTATATCCTCT
Source organism: Platerodrilus igneus (assembly GCA_036346225.1). Taxonomy (NCBI): domain Eukaryota; kingdom Metazoa; phylum Arthropoda; class Insecta; order Coleoptera; family Lycidae; genus Platerodrilus; species Platerodrilus igneus. The sequence goes on from JARFIW010000791.1 coordinate 5,957,522, forward strand.
TTCACTTTTGATTGAGCAACTATCATAATACTTTTTTTATAATCAGGATTTATTAAATACAATTAATGAAATACTTCTATGTTTGAATGTCGTGGGCTCCACTTGCTTTGAAAGGAACTTTTAATATAAAATCAAGAAACATTGTGGTATTGTTTATGATAGCACCGCTGTCACGAAAGCTGATTACATCCATACGTTTAAGCAAAAATCCTTGTAACTGTGCAATTACATAACTTTTTTCGTTTATAAGAATTTCAATGTCTTGCGGGTATCCTTTAATATTCTCAATGACTGCTTCCTCATAAGGAAATTCATAATTATGTTTAATGTTGAAAATAAGGAATGTCTTGTCACCTTCGAGAAATGTATTAGAGTAAAACGTTGCTACTACCGTGTAATGTAGCATACTACATCACTCAATAAGTCCGTAGGATGATACATAGATGGCGTTGCTATGTAATAATCCATATGATTTGTAGGAAGTACTAACCTTAAAAAGATATCTGTCAAAATTTCATGACAATCCGACGATTAGTTTACAAGTTACAGAGGTTCAAGTGACGATACTTTTGAGTTTTTCAAAAAAATGAATTCCAAGCAATTTCGCGTGTTGATTTATCATTGCTTTTTGATGGGTAAAAATACCATCGCAGCCAAAGCATGGCTTGATAAGTGTTATCCGGGCTCTGCTCCATCGAGACAAACGGTGGAGAAGTGGTTTGCTGATTTTAAACGTGGCCGTACAGACACTGACGATGCTGAACGCTCTGGAAGGCCAATTGAGGTGGTTACACCGGAAAACATCAAAAAAGTCCACCGAATCGTTTTGGAAAACAGAAAAGTGAAATTGCGTGAGATAGCTGACACCTTGAAGATATCAGAAGGCAGTGTGCACACTATTTTGCATGAACATTTGTCCATGAGAAAGCTGTTCTCAAAGTGGGTGCCGCGTTTGCTCACAGTGGACCAAAAACAACAACGTGTCGATGATTCTGAGTGCTGTTTGGAGCTGTTCAACCGGAATAAAAGGACTTTTGCGTCGGTATGTGACAATGGATGAAACATGGATCCACCACCACACTCCAGAGTCTAATCGGCAGTCAGCTAAGTGGACTGCAGCCGGAGAACCACGTCCAAAGCGACCAAAATCGCAAAAGTCGGCTGGTAAGGTTTTGGCGTCTGTATTTTGGGATGCGCACGGAATTTTGTACATCGACTATCTTGAGAAAGGAAGAAGAATCAACAGCGAATACTACATGGCATTATTAGTGCGTTTGAAGGAAGAAATTGCCAAAAAACGGCCACACATGAAGAAGAAAAAAATTCTCTTTCACCAAGACAATGCACCGTGTCACAAGTCGATAGCAACGATGGCCAAATTGCACCAATTGGGCTTCGAATTGCTTCCGCACCCACCGTATTCTCCAGATTTGGCCCCCAGCGACTACTACCAGTTCGCAGACCTGAAAAAAATGCTCGCCGGAACAAAAATTTGGCTCGGATGAAGAGGTGATCGCTGAAACTGAAGCTTATTTTGAGGCCAAAGACGAATTGTTTTACAAAAAAGGTATCGAAATGCTAGAACGGCGTTGGACTGATTGTATCACTCTTGAAGGAATGTATGTTGATGAATAAAATCGAATTTCGCCAAAAAAATGTGTTTTTCTTAGTTATCCTACGGACTTATTGAGTGATGTGTTATGTAACTTGTACTCAATCAAGGTTTCAAAACTTTCACTTTTATTTTCATATTCCTGTTCAGTTATATCTATTTTACGGTTATGTAAGTGCCTTCCAAATTTGTCAATTGTCATATCATCTAATTACTTTAGCCTCACGCAATTCTTCAATGATCGAATTTATTTCGTTGCCGTGACCTGTGTGTCCAGCAGTCTGAGATGAAACTAAAAGTCGTAATCTATCAACAAGTTCATTGGGATCATTCCAATATAAATAATCTATAGCGTTATTTGATACTTCCATTGTCATACCGTCTCCAAGACGCTTTCTATAGGGTAATGTTCTAGGTCTACGGGGTGTTTGGGAAGTATGTTTAATGTAGATATTATATTTTGTACTTATATGAAGTATTACCCTGAATTTGTTCTGTTTCAGAATAATATCTTCTATTAGCATTTGTTCTTTTACAATATCAAGGTACGACTTTAGATCTTGATGACTGTACCCGACAAGATATTTTTAAACAGTAGTTCGTATAATCCAGGAGTACCTTTATATTTCAAATCATTTATTAGAACATTTTCATTATCCAACGCGAAATTCGAATTGCCTATCATAAGACCATTTGAATCAGGGTTAAACCTAATACCATATTTATGATCAAATTCGTTCTTAACATCTTTAAACATATTGTAAATATATTCTCGAGGTAGCGGATGTAGCTGTTCGAGATAATGTGTCATACCAGGTGAATCGGCAAAGCTTTGAATATATTCATGGGCTTCTTGTGCATTTCGATTAATTTCTGCTTCATATTCATTCTCAACATCGTCATCATCATCATCATCTACCTCTATGGCATCATTTTTATATTTGGTATATGCTGAGCAATAACCGGGGAATCAATATAGTCAACGTTCCTTTCTAGCAATTTAGGTTTAATTTTTTACACTGCTATGAGGCAGTTCTTCTTCTTCTTTAAATTTTTCTTTCTTTACCGCACTTTCCCCATCCAGTTTATTAGCAATAGTTTCTAATCGTGATGTTATGGGTAAGATTGATTCCACTCGGACGACTTCATTATCTTTTAACTGACGCAATTTGTTTTTACAATGTTTCTTTTCTTAATTAAAATTCTTTTAAGTTTTATCGCCTCCTTGTTCATTGCGTAAAAGTTTATTGTAATAAAAAATTCTTTGATACTAACGATACTTGCGTCTCTCAAGGTTTAAATATGTATGAAGTGATCAAAACCTATTCGGTACCTTCCTTGATCTGGATCACTATCTTTGTCTACAACTAAGAAACCGTATTTGTCTTGCCAACAAGCAGCACATATTTCACGGAATTTATCATACTTCATGTCAGTATTGACGTGATCGTCATATATGTGTTTTAAGTTTAAATCATCTTGTTTAAATAAAACTAAAAGATTAGCATTATCACGTAGTAAGTGCTTAGGTATACGAGTATAACTTTGACAAAGGTAAAACTGTCTACTTGTTTATGACGCCCCATACTAAAGTATTCCCTAATGATACCTTGTTTATCGCAAGCTACATCATCAAAAACAAATATAGAATTATTTCGAGCATCAGATGGTGATATAAAATTATCAGAACTGGAAAATGTATAATATTTGATCCCCTTTATTGGTTGCAGTAGACTTTCAAGGTATTGATACTTTGGTTGATAAAGTGATTTAGAATAAACATATACGTTTTCAAACTTTAAACCATTAGGATGTTCTATCAGCCCAATCATAACGTTGGTTTTACCGCAATTTGATGGACCAACAACTAGACATCGAATAGATGAAGGCAGAAGAACACTATGTTTTTTCTTTTTAGCTAAGGATTGCACGCCAATGTCATTATTGTTTATGGTTAAAGGTGTTGATTGTTTCACAACACGCATGTTTGCAAGTACTAAATTCGATTTGTAAAAAAAGTGGAATTATATATATATATATATATATATATATATATATATAAGAAACGGCGAGTATATAAAGAATCATTAATTCATAATATTTTATTTATTTACTGCACAGCTTGAGAGGATAGTTGTCCGCTAATGATTACATATAATAATAATTCTAAAACTACTGGGAACGGACTATTAAATACTGTAATTAACAATTTACCATTTGAAGCGCATATTCCGGGTTACAAATTTTGCGGTCCGGGTACAAAACTAATCGAACGGTTAGCTCGGGAGACAAGGAATAAACAAGTTAGACGAGGCTTGTAAGGAGCACGATATTGCATACACCAAAGAAAAGGATCTATCTAAACGTCATCAAGCAGATTCGAAGTTAGCTCAGTTAGCTACAGAAAGACTAAATTCTGGTGACTCGTCTTTAGGTGAAAAAGTAGCAGCATTTGGAGTAACTACCGCAATGAAAGCTAAAGTAAAACTTGGTATGGGTGCCTGTGCATCACTGAGAACAAAAATATCAATAAAATAAGAAAACTGATAAAGAAACGTAAAATAAGAAGTACGCTAGGTATTAAAAGTATTATCAAACAAGCACGTACAGCTTTAAAAAAGACTAAAGGATCTAATATTATGGATGCAATCAACATAGCAATTAAGACCGCCAATACAGCAAAACAAAAGAAGCATATTAAATCAGCTCGTATTATATCAATTCCTAAAACAGGAGGTTTTCTACCACTAATACCAATTTTTGCAGGCCTAAGCGCTCTTGGTACTCTTACTGGAGGTGCAGCTGCTGTTGCAAAAGCAGTTTCAGATACTAAAATAGCTAAGGAACAACTAGCGGAAAAACAACGCCATAACAAGGCAATGGAGGACATTGCAGTCGGAAACGGCATGTACATCAAACCTTATAAAAAAGGTTTTGGTCTTTTTTTAGCCCCTGCTAAACCTCAAAGGAACGCAACTTGATTTTACCTAATTGAGCACTAAGCAATGTAGAATTAATAAAGTTTGTTAAGCAATTAGAAGTACCATATTTCCGTGGGGTGTTCATGAGAAACAATCTTCCCAAGAAAGTTAATTTAAAAGAATGTGGTATAATTAATTTAGATGGAATAGAAGGTTTAGGCACGCATTGGACCTCTTACAAAAAGTACGGTAGTAGCGCTATTTACTATGACAGCTACGGAAACCTGCGACCGCCAACAGAGTTGATAAGTTATTTGAATAGCGGGGGTAAATGTAAAATTCTTTATAACATTAACCAAGAACAATCATACGGTACTGTGTTTTGCGGTCATTTATGCTTACAATTTCTAAGTAGTGCATAGAACTGCGTACGAAGTTGTTATGTCGTACACTTTTACTCTAACGGGAAACACTTCAGTTTTAACAAGCAATTTTAATCCGCCTATAAACTTGGATAATGATTCGGAGTACGTATTAGGATTAACAAATTTTGAGTCTTATAACACAATTCCAAACATACAAAAAGGAATAAATAATAAATTTTATTATGGATCTAACGGAGAATTCATAGAAATACCTGAAGGTGCTTATGAGATTAGAGAAATTAATAAATATCTTCAAAAAGCTTTAGGTGATAAAAGATGGCGTGGTCGTATGGATCAATCACGAAGCGCTAGAAAGACGCCAGTGTATATAGAAATTACAGCTGACAATAATACACTTAAATGTAGTATTAAATGTAGTCTAGATGTGGATTTTACCAAAAGGATTCAATTGGTTCTCTACTTGGTTTCAATCCGCGAAAATTGCTAGCATTTGTCACGCATCAAGCAGACTACGCGATCAACATTTGTAAAGTGAATGCAGTTTTAATCGATTGTAATATTGCAAGTGGATCCTATTTAAATAGTAAACCAGCCCATGTAATACACGAATTTTTTCCTCAAGTACCTGCAGGTTTTAAAATTGTCGAGTGTCCACCTACGATTATATATCTACCAATCAGGTCACGTATAATAAATGAAATAATAGTTAAAGTGTTAGATCAAGATGGAAATTTAGTTAATTTCAGAGGAGAACTGCTAACTGTAAGGTTGCATTTAAAAAATCTGCAATAGCCATGGGTATTAAGTATAATGCACGCAACATGTCAAGAATTGATATAAATGCTGGAAATTTCAAAGCAATGGACACTGATTGATTGTTTCAAGACCGCTAACAACACAAAACCGGCAGTTTCTACAATCGTTAGGACTGCATTTAATTAAAAAGTAGAATGAATAGTGAAATACTGAACGTGCGTGAAAAAGTTTACTTCGACAATGCAATTGTTAATATTGAAAACATACTCATCAACCTTATGCTAACACATCTTTAAACAATAATGATGAAATTCGAATCCCTATACAACAACAAGATGTATACACCTTACCATCAAAGAGCATGCTGTACATAGAAGGCAAATTAATTAAAACAGATGGAACACCGTCTCAGACAGCAAAGTTTGTAAATAATGGAATTTTGCTGCTTTTGATGAAATTAGATATGAGATTGGTGGTATCATTGTAGATCGTGTTCGGAATCCTGGATTAACGTCTATAATGAAGGGATATGTTTCATATAATAGCAATCAAAGTAAACATTTACAAAACGCTGGGTGGTTTCTATGGATGATTCACAAATAGTTGATGCTAATGGGAATTTTAATGTTGCAATAAACCTTTCAATGGTTCTCGGATTATGCGAAGATTTTAAAAAAATTATTTTAAACCTCCGTCATGAGTTAGTCTTACTACGTTCTAGTTTTGATACTAATGCTATAATTAATCCTACACCCGATGAAGAAATAAAAGTTATTTTAAACAAAGTTTTATGGAAAATGCCGCATGTAGCCGTTGATGATACTCAACGAATTAATTTAATAGAATGCGTTGCACAGAATCAGGATTTGCATATTCCGTTTAGAGGATGGGAGTTGCATGAATATCAACTTCTACAAGAAACAAAACGTCATACATGGAACATTAAAACAACAACACAATTAGAAAAACCAAGATTTGTGTTTGTTGGTTTCAAACCAACCGAAAAATAGATACATGAGCAACTACAGTCGTTTTGATCATTGCTATTTAACCAACATGAAACTATATTTAAATTCAGAAATTTTCCCGTACGATAACTTAAATTTGAGGTTCGAGAATAAACAGACTGCGTTGTTATATGAGATGTATGCTCAGTTTCAGCAATCATACTACGAAAAGGAAAATGAGCCACTTTTTAATCCTGAAGATTTACGAAGTATTGCACCATTAGTAGTCATAGATTGTTCTAGACAAAACGAAGCGTTAAAATCTGGTACTGTCGATATTAGATTAGAATTTGAAACTAGCAGAAACGTTTTGCCAAATACATCTTGTCATTGCCTTATACTTCATGATAAGATAGTCAAATACAATCCACTCTCAAACAGCATAAGAATATTATAATTACTTTATTATTATTATTACTGTACCTTTACAAATTATGAAAAAAAAATAAACCATTTAGCAATCACAGTCTATGTATTAATATTTTTTACATGTTTTTACAATATCTTTTACATGTTTGAATTATTAAGTGATTTAGTAAACAGCCATAAACATTGACAATTTTAAATAAAAGTTTTTGTTATACATTTCTCAAATAAACTAACTGGTATGTTAGTAACAAACTGGATTTTTTTTAAACAGAACGGTTACTACTACTACTACTATATATAGTTCAAAACTCGGGCAGATTGAAAGGTATCCTATTTTTAGATACATCCAAAAAAAACGAAAATCGGTGTACTTGTGCAGGTATAAACATAACACTGAAGTTTTATAACTAAAAAATATTATATGTTAATCTAGATAAAATAAATTGCATTCTTTATTTGAGCCAGTGGTTGAAGCTTTACAAGTCATCTCTATATGTATAGTTATACCCCCAAGGTTTAGTATCAGTGGTTAAGGTACTAAGAATTCTTTTATCATCACTTGGATTAAGAACAATTTTGTTTTGTTTAATAGTACAGACATCATGTTTGACTGATCTAATTAAACATTGCTGTTTCTGTACAGTCTGTTTATAAAACAAAGCATTCTTATAATCATCAAAAGAAATTTGCTTAATACTTGCTAAGGAAGATCCCTTCGACTTTTTTATTATCCTATCCTGAACTCTATACGTGTACATTTTAGATCTAAGTCCTACAAACTCTAGCATGATGTCACCATTGTTTTCATCTTTCATAATACCAGGAACTTTTTTATTTGATAATGGAATATGATATTTGTTATGAGGGTCGTAATCGGAAGTATCAAATCTATGAATATCTTGTTTGATATAAGAGTAAATATCTTCAACGCTAAACTCGTATATCAAACTATCCGTATCTGTGTACAGCAGCTTTGCTTTGTTAGCAAATTGCGATTTTATATAACTATAGTGAAATTCATATAAATAGGTTTTGAAATATCTAGAATAGAGAAACCTACATAAATGGGTTTGTTTAAGTAAACCTCTAATTTATTCATTTCTATTAAGACTAGATCTTTGTCTAACACAGTGCAACTATGAAAATTAGGCTTCGCTATGTAACTACGAGCTCCAAACCGTCCTTCCCATTTGGTCACTAATTTCACATCTTTCCTTTTCCGTACGTTTTCCATCATCTTTCCATAAACCGAATTTATCATATTTTTATAAAAGCATATATCGAAACTGTTTTTGACTGTTGTCTTAATTTCGTATTCAAATCAATGTATTCTTTTAACCAAGGAGCTTGTTTAAACCGAAGAACCTTATGAATCTTTTTCAGTTCTAAACCGTAGCTTAAATACATTTTAAATTCTTGTAGTGAATAATATAGTTGAGTTTTGGATATAAAGTTGTAAGTAATTTCTTTAAGTTTGATTTATTAGAAGGTACTGGTGGTATCATATGTTCAGGCGCTAAAGGTAAGTCACTGTGAATTTCATGTAAAGATACTGGATAGTGTAAATCGCATTCAAAAATATATCCTACATCCGAATCATCGGGAATATTAAGTATGTCTAAACGTACTATATCTGGACTGGTACCATCTAAAATTCAAATTCTCCATATGGAAGATATTCAGACATTGCAGCCCCATATAAATTATTAACATCAAAATACATTAAATATTTAGAATCGAAATTTGGATCATAATCTGCATTCATATATTTGTTATTTGCTTTAGCATATCTATTCGAACATTGAGAAACACCGCCACGAATTCCCGTTCTAAAAACATTATTTTTCAATATCAGTAAGCAGCTCGAGTTTAACGTTCGTCGTTTTTAACATCGCATCTAGAGCTAAACCAGGAGCCGTAAAGTAGTGAAGCGGATCTAACTTATACGTGAACATACAAGTTTTTCTAAAGTTTTCAAATATATCAGTCAAGAGCAGTACATCTGTTTTTAAATATAGGTCTGAATAGTCCCCTAGTGTTTTTATATTAAATGTTTGCCAAACGTGTTTAGCATGATTGTAGTCTTCATCTGAGATTTCTTCATTGCGCAAACGATTAAAGAATGCTGTTTTACAGGGTAAATCGGTTTCATTGAGCCTATCCCAAGAGTTAATGTAATCATAGGAAATATACCTTTACGCGTAAGTAACTGAAACTCATTATCGGTGTTACAATTTTCCTGGTGATGGATTTTTATTATCATCTAAGTATGAAGCTAATTTTTCGATGCTAGATGCCATAAACCTGAATGAATCGATAAATCTAAAAGTAACTTTCGTACCATTTACATATTTTGTAAAAGATATGTATTTTCCTTATTTATTGGTAGAATTCTTACCAAACCTGAAAACCCTAACGCAATTTTTTAATAATGAAATGCGAATCGTAGCCTGATAAGTTATGAAAACTACCGGTATCATATAAAAATTATGATAATTGATGTTGCAATCTTGATGAGCCGCTCCTCGAAATTCACCTGTAAAGTGGCAGTGATCGCGAACTCTAATATCATCTATACTAAAAGGTTTATTGCAAATGTGACAGTGAAGGGCAAATTTAAATGCTAACTTTTGTTCTTCTGTTAAGGATTCATAGGTTTTGGGTTACAGAAAATTTTATTAGTCGTTTCTGAAATCAGTTTCAATTGAGCAACAAACCATTCTATACAATCCTTTCCGCGATACAATTGAAATTTGGAATATTTATTATCATACGAGCATTTCAAATAATACGCTACACTAAAGGGTATATGCCTTTGGTAAGAGACTGTGTTTAGTATTACCTCCGACTCATTGCATGGTTCTAATATACATTCGAGATCTGCATAAACTACAAATGATACTTTTTCTTGATAGTGGAAATGTTTAAACGTTAGATACTTTTCGGATTCTTCGGGTAATCTTATTGAGCAAGTATTCTGTTTTTCGCAATAATTCGAATGACGCTTAAGTAATGCTGCTGTACTAAAATTATTTAAACATCTATAACAAAAATATTTTCTATGTTCATGTGAAGACAACTGTTTTGCAAATAATTTTGACATATCCTTAATCCAAGTAAAATGAAAGTGATTCTCATCAGCATTTGTCGGACGAGAATATTGTAAGGAATCATTATTTAAAACTAACAGATTAATAGGTTCAATTTTTTTTAAAATTTTCACTTAAACAAAATGGTAGTATTTTAGTATTTTCTATACAATATAGGTTAATTGCGAGATTGTTAAGCTTCTCAATTTTTTTTATGTCTTTTAATGCGATTGGAAACTGAATTGAATTGTAGCGTAATACTGTATCAAAATGTGGATAGCTAGATATTCTCTGACTATTTTGTTTAGCAGGATATAAAGCGGAAACCAAGCTCCAAAGAATGCAATGTTGATCGTTATTTATTACATTTACCACAGCTTTTTTCTTTTTTATAAAGTCCGGAACCGGTACAAACGTTGAACACCCTCCTTTAAGTGGATCATGATTGTTTACCTTCAAGTGTAAAACTTCTTGGATTGCCCAACCAGAATCTTTCTCGCAAAATTCTTCTAATCGCTTCGAAATCTTGTTCAATACGTTCTCCTTATACCACAGCTTGAGATTGGTATTTATATCGATGTGACGATTTGCAGTAGGAAACGTTTTCAAATCTATTTCACCAGTTGTAGGCTTAACAAAGTTAGCGGCAAATATTACATTAACTTTCAACATTGACTTTTTTAAGCAAGCAACAATCTTGCGTTTAAAACTAGCGAACGCCTTGTCTAAGAACACTAGAGGATTTCTATAATTTAAATTGGTAATAAGTCCCGTAATTATTCGACTTCCAAAACATGATTGTACATCATGCCAAATCAAATTTTTTCGAGTATGACCTCTAGTAAGCGTTGCATCAACACCTTTACCACGATATTCCAAAGTACGTTTCAAGTGCCTCAATCGTACAAGGTAGCTTTTAAGATTTGCTAAATTAGATTCCAGCCTATTAGGATTTTCTTGTTGATTGTCTTCGTATACCTTATTTTTAATAGCAAGCTTCAATATACTAATATTTGCTTTGATAATTAAAATGTGTTTCGTTATTTCATTCACTGATTTAATTAGATTTACGCATTTTACAGTTAATCTCAAAATTGAGCTACTAATCTCGGATACGGTTTCAGCATTCATGATTCTATATAAAATCAAAATACACTACTTAATAATACAAGTATTTTCTCTATTTATTATTTATATAAAATATCATCTGACGTAAGCAAAACAACTGCAAAAAGGTTCATTCATCTGAGTTTACGGAAAACGCGTAAGCAAAACAACTGTAAAAGAAAATAGCATACAAATCGAAATAATTGCATAACGAATTGCTTGAATGCAATTGTTAAAAAAATCGCCTTTATTTACGTTTTTTTATTCAAGACGATTTTCAAGCTTGAGTTGTGCATGCAGTGCATGCACAGTTGCATTCAGTACGTGTCTATAATAAATAAATTCGCTACGCAAGCAATTCCAATATTTACATACTGAATGCAAACTCTGGCAAAACAACTGCAAAAAGGAATGCATTCATCATCATTTTTCATTTCCGTATGCGTTTACTACAAAAAATGTTTTATACGACCTTTGAGGAATGCATTCAACATCATTTTTCATTTCCGTATGCGTTTACTACAAAAATGTTTTTATACGACCTTTGATTTATTATGTGTACAGAAAATACATTATCATTACAGAGCTATTTTTTATGATTACATTGAAATATTTTTAAATAAAAACAAAGCAAGTTTGAAAAAAATGTCTCAGATTAAACCGTCTTGTTTAATAATGTACACGCACTCATGGTTTTTAAAAACCCAGTATTAAAAACATTCTGCAGTTTTATTATATAACAGTACCTTTAAAGAATTTTCACACAATTTACCTATATAATATATATATATATATATATATATATATATATATATATATATATATTTGCATGTAAATTGTGTCAGCGGTAATCTAAAAAAAACTTATTCTATAAATATTACTACTTAAAGGGATTTATTTGCATTGCATTATTTTTAAACGAAAAATTAATCTGAAGAAAAAACATTTTCCAGTGCGTGAATTTTTGTTAATTTTTATGGAAAATAAATTATGCTAGCAGTAATATAAAACGAAATTAATCTAATTTAGGTTTTTATTATGCGCCTTCTTGCAATTTTCTGTTTTCAGTCAATGAATGTAATTCATTATTTCTGCTGAGCAGTACCTTTAAAAAATTTCTTATACAGCATATAAATTATGTCAGCGGTAATCTAAACGAAATTAATCTAATTTAGGTTTTTTATTATGTGCATTCATTACAATTTCTTTTCAGTCAATGAATCTAATTCATTATTTCTGCTGAGCAGTACCTTTAAAAAATTTCTTATACAGCATAAGTTATGTCAGCGGTAATCTAAAACGAAATTAATTAATTTTAGGGTTTTATTATTTCTGCTGAGGTATAATTATATTCGCTTACATACTGTTTTGTTCATTAGAATAGATTACAGAGCTGAATTTTTTTCGGAAAACGATGCAAATTTTTAATTTTTTCTAACAGATCAGTTTATTATTTAATATAAATACTTCACGTACATTTTTACCAACAGTATTCAATCAGATCTCTTGTATAATTATTAGTTACTATTACTAGCAACTTTTAAAAAAAATGAGTAACTTGTCATCAATCAAAAATTGTAATAATACCAACGTAAAAGTTCTAGAGCAATTTATATTACATTCTGACGAAGACGTGATTAAAGAAGTTTTCGGCTGTTCTTCGCCTCAATTCAACACTGATGCTATTTTTGATAGTGACGTAATAGATATATCACGGTAAGTGCTTTTTCACATTTATACATGTGTTTTAAAACAGTACTAATTTATAAGTTACATTAGATCAAAAACCATTCTGGAAATTCTGAGGCTATCGTAGGATCGTTGACACACTCTGGTCCTCTCAGAAACATCAGGTAGTATACAAAGAAAAGGTGAACCTACAATAATCTTTTATGTTATGCTCACAGATCAGGCAAAAACATGTTGACTATGAAAAAGTTATGTACAGAATCTAATATGGCTGTTTGCGGTGAAGATGACAAATCCTACGAAGATGACACAGTAGAGTTGCTTAACGCATTTAAAAGCGTGGAGAGAAGCTACTGCGTCGTATAGATTTGGAACTAGAAATAATAAAGCAAAAAGAGAGGAACTAACAGCGAGGGAGCAGCAGATACTTCAAGAACGGAGTTAATAAATACTTTTCATTTATAAATAGTTAGATCAATATATTCAACAATTTGTAAAATAAAAATATTTTATAAAAGTTTCTCTTTGAAACAAGACTTTCTATAAACAAGGTAGTAAACTCAAAGTAAAACGCACATAAATCAGAACCCACTTTAATTTGATACATCATTCTTTATACAATCGACTTAGATGTGTTATAATAATAAACTAATTTCTTAAATTAGTGACATATTATTCTGAAAATTCTATGTTGACAGTTAGACCGATCGATCTCTTACTAGTTATGTATACGTGTTTGTTCGAGCCAATACTTTCATTTAATTGTTTCACTCCATGTGCTTGAAGGTATTCAAAATATCTCAATGACAATATACTCTTGAACTCTTCTGTTTCCACTAATACTCTTTCTCCATATTTTGTCTTGATTGTTTCCACTTTTAAAACTTCAAACTTCTTATTCACTACAAGATCTTTTGAATTTACATAAGGTTTGCGATATGTGGTTTTATTAAGAGTATTAAAATCCATATTGCTTTTCTTTGACTAATTAAATTAATATTAGGAGCAATCTCCTTATATAGCAGATTACCACCATCTGCGTACTTTGCCAACCCACTTTTCAACCTATCACAAGAGTGAACTCATTTTTGAATTAAAACCGGCCCATGTGTATTTTCAGCCTCTAAACATAAATCAGAATCCACTTTAATTAAAAAACACAATTGACTTGATTGCGATATTTTTTTGCATCTGTTATACTGTCTCGCTAGAAAACCAAATTCAAAACATCTACACACATTTTCTCTGCACTTACATTTTTCAACATACGTGTGTTACATTGAAAGTAATATAAAGACGATCCTAATTCAAAACGTGCCCACAAGTATTTTACATTTGAAAAGAATTCAGGTTTTCACATTTTACATTAAAAGTATATAACGCCGATCCTAATTCAAAACGGTGCACGTGTAACTTCTCGCTAGAAAACCGAATTCAAAACAGCTACACACATTCTTCTCTGCACTTACATTTTTTTCAACATACGTGTGTGTTTCATTGAAAGTAATATAAAGCCGGTCCTAATTCAAAACGTGACAGACGTATTTTTACATTGAAAGTATAGAAGAATTCATGTTTTCACAACTATTTTACATTCAAATGTTTTCACAACTATTTTACATTGAAATTATATAGGGCCGATCCTAATTCAAAACGTGACAGACGTATTTTACACATGGAAAATACGTCTGTCGCGTTTTGAATTAGGACCGGCCCTATTTACCTACTTTAATATAAATAGAAATTTTTGCAATTTTATTAACTTAGGGCACTAAGTTACTGAACAATACGCGAAGTTATTGGTTATAACACATTAAGAAACTAAAAAATAGTTAAATCTATAACTGAGAGCGCTAAATAGCATCTGGTTAATACTCTAAGCTACTGAATAAACGACTCCAAGCTGAATCGTCGGAAGTTCCAGAAAAAGTGGGAATTTGCGCCGGAAAACTCCAGTAAAGAAAGTTCAGGAAAACTATAAGATAAGAACTATTTATTCAATTTATAGCACGTAGCATATGTAACTTTACATAATATGTGTATTAGGAAGTGAACTTAAAATTTGTATATGGTTAAAATACAGTGTGTAAAAGGTCAACAAAAATTTAGTTGCTACGTAGATTTATGTTAAAATGGGGATATTTTTTTGAACGTTCAAAGAAACTATTCGTAGTAAGGTACATTTTTTTTGCGGGCTCTAATTACTTTAAAGAGGGGTAAAAATTCATAATCTTTGTAAAGGGCTAATTCGATAGGAACATTTATTTTAATTCAATTTTAAATTTTTATAAAAGGTAAATGATATTAAAAAAGGTGTAGATTTGTAAATTGTAATTGATAAAAATTTTATTTAGTTCAATATACAGTTTTTGGTGAATTTCGTTTGTCTTATTCAGGTGAATTGAGTGTTGGGAAGAAGTGAGTAAAAATTCTTTGTTATCATACAGTCGCTTTACTCTGTGCGTCGTATCACTGAGCTACTCGAGGCATAAGTTTAATTGTGTAAATTTTAGATTATTTTCAAGGCACAGAGAGGTAGCGATCAGCAGGCAATTGATCGTCGCACGCCTGGTGTAGCGGCGATATCGTAGCAAAGAAGATCGGCGACCCAACAAGGGGCTAGCAAATAGATGGCTTAACAACGTGCTTGAATTTAGGTGGTACTTAAGGGTAGAAAATTATTACGACTGAACGCGGTGATAGGCTTTAAACGAAATCAAAGGGGTACGAATTTACAAATCCTGTAAAAAGAATATTGACGACACAACTTGAGAAATTGATGTATATTGATTGAGATTAGGGGTTGTAGACGAAGTTAAAAATTGACAGCCAGAAAATAAATTTAGAAACTTAGATTTTAATATAAAAGTGGTATAAATTAGAAGTTTAGGGTCTATTTCATAAATTTAAATTAAAATGGACAAAAAGATGCAAAAAGTTAAGAATATGTGGAGGATGGAGGAGATTGAGATAGGATCTCAAGAAAGTGTGTTCTTGGAAGATTCATAGACTGAGACTGAAGGAATGGCGTTAGAGAGGAATAAGAATGAAGAAAAGCCCAATACGCAAAGGTCTAGAATGATGTTGATTTTGTTATTACATAATGAGAAAACGGACAAAAATGACAAAGTTTTGAATCAAATGAGTGATGGCATGAAAAATATGAGTAAAAAACTTAATAAAAATGTGCAAGAATTAAGAGCAGAGTTTGGGCAAAATTTGGCTAAGTTGGGGGAAAAATTAGGTTTAGAAGTAAAAACATTAAGCAAGGGTTTAAAAGAAACAAATAAAACAATTGCGAAAATAAAGCTAGAAATGGCGAATAAAGTTGTACAAATTATGGAGGACATTGATGACGTGTGAGATAAAGTTGTAAAAATTAAGTCGAGCCAAGAAACTGCGTAAGAGAAACAAATGGAAAAAACTGGGGATTTAGGCACAAAAGTACAAGAAGTTGAGGGAAATTGTGAAATAGGACTTAGGACGGTCAATATGGAATTGGGAAGATTGAAAACAGATTTCGAAAATATTAGTAAAACAGCGATACAACATTCTTGTGAACCCATTAGAAAAAATCAACCAAGTATACCGTTAGAGCATTACTCGAAATTTTATGGCGATAACAAGTTAAACCCGAAGATATTTTTGAACAATGTTAAAACACTGATACAGGGATGATCGGATGAACAGTACAAATTAAATTTGGTAAGGTTATATTAAAAGGTGATGCAGAAACATGGTTTGGTTTAATAGAAAGTAAGTTATAAACGTTTTCAGAATTTGAACATAAATTTATAAAACACTTTCAGGGGGACAATCAACAATTCAGAGTAAGGGATAATTTAATTATGGGCAGATACAACCATTATTCGGGAGTAACTCGAGAATTTTATGCTATAAAGAAGTTCAGTATCGCGAAACAACTAAATCCTCCACTAGAGGACAAACAAATAGTAAAATATTTAGCAGGGCATTTTGAGGCGCAAGTAAGACAATGCATTACAATATCTGCAACGGTATGATGAAATAAGGCCGAACCATAGAACGGACAATAGGACAAGATATCAACCGGTTAATTTTGTCCGGATCCAGAGAAACGTAGGATCAGATTGAATTAGCTATCGCGGTAATAATGACAACAATGAGGGGAGTGAGTAAAAAATTTTTGTTATCATATTGTCGCTTCACTCTGTGCGTGTATCACTGAGTTAGTCAAGGCACAAATTTGATTGCGTTAATTTTAAATTATTTTGAAAGCACAGAGAGGTGGCAATCAGCAAGCAATTGAACGTTGCACACCTGGCGTAGCGGCGATATCGTAACAATATATATATATATATATATATATATATATATATATATATATATTCTACTGACTAGCCCCCCCTTTACTTTTATATATTTATATTTATTTAAAGATAAATTTATATATACTCTACTTTTGTCGTCGCCCCTATTTTTATTATTAAATGAATGACTTCTATATAATGTGCTTTAGCAACGTTTGGTTGGATATCTAATTAAAATTGTTTACTATTATTATGCCTCGACTATATGAACTCTTTATCTCAGGGCGTCCACCTACTTACCGTGGGTTCAGTCGTAAGTAAATGTGCAATGCCCAACCAAACTGCACACTCTTTTGTTTTACTACTTTTATATGAATTTACTACTGTATATGCCAAATTTTTACTGATCAACGTAGCTTTGTGCCAAATTAATTAATGTACACAATTTCTGACTTTTGACGTTTTATGATATTGCACGGTACTCACCTGAATTATACTTCGCTGATGCCCTTTTTTAATGCTGCTGGCTCACGATCTTAGTCGCCGTATGCGTCTTTACATGGACTCACAATCATTATTGAACTTTCGTATCGCCTCCAGGTGTCTTAGTACAATTTTGATGACCCCAAATCTGAAATGAATAACCCGAATTTTAGAATTTTGACAAACCGTTGTAATTACTTCCCCTGCGCTAATCCTTCCGTGGTCCTTTTTCTTCGTTGAATCTTCCCCTGCAATTGCTGCCCTCCTAATTTTACTCTTCGTGCTCCAATTAATCCGTCCGCCTTTTCGTCTTCAATCTATATCTAACCTCCGTCCTGTTCCAAATCACTAAATGCCCTGCTATAAATCCGATGTCCTGCTACCTATAAATCCCTATCCAAATCGATCTTCGTTTCCTTTTTATATATCCACTCGATGTCTTACTGCCTTTAAATCTTTATCCAAATCAATCCCACATCTATTTAAATATTCGTTGCTTCGCCGTCGCTTGTATAACCACTCTATGTCCTTCTATCTTTCCCAATATCGTTCCAAATCTAATTAAATATTCGTTGCTTTCCCGTCGCACTATTCCCAATCTTTATACTTCTTTTATCGTCGCTGTTGCTTATTTAACCACCGATGCTTCTTGTACCTCCACTTTAATAAATCAGACTATTTAAATTCAAACACATTTATTTCTTCAAAATATTTAACAACTTTAAACGCAGGTTTGCAAAAACACGTCTTTATACTAAATTTTATCGAAAAAGAATCAAGTTTATAAAAATACGTCTTTACATGAATTTAAATTGAAAAAGAATCATCTTGTTTACTCTTTTAGGCAATAAGCACAACAAAACTAGCTTACTTAATTACATTTTAAATACATAAAAATATCCAATAACAATTTGTCCTTTTTTTGGTGTCACAAATACCTTCACCATTGTCTTTATACACATTCCTAAATTCTATCATTGGTCCTAAATACTTCACAATTCTCCAATTATATTTGATACTGCTATTAACTTATAATTTTGAATTTACAAATTCGTCCAAAAGTTGATTCTATTTAAATAAAAAACCAAAATAATTCACACATGACCTGGATGCTTGGTTGATAGTAGACATCCGTAGACGCATCCGGTTTTCAGACGGCAAATGTACTTTCAATGGCCTATTAAATTACAACTTAGTATAAAACCATGAGCACTGTGCATTTTATCAACGTCATCAAGTCATTTAGTTTACCTTTTGGCACATACGTTCCAAACTAACATGGTAAATACTTTAGCATATGTAAAGTACGGCAAAATATAGTTTTTGAATTACTGGATCTGATATATGAATCATTTTATTTGGCATACACCCCTTTTAACACAAATCTACCCTTAGAAGCCTTGTACCTCCCCCTGACATTACATTGGCCCCACTGATTTTGAATGAAATTGGAAATTTCGTCTGTTTTTACTCTTCTCTCGGTGTGCATAAATTTCTAATTTTTATTTAAAATCACCCCCGCATTTTTACACATTAATTAGTCAACCCCTATTTGCCTTTCTCTCACGTCTATCTAACTACGCTATATACTAACCTATACTATAAACAAAAACAAAACTAAACTTTCCGTCGCATGAACTACATAATAAACTATCCTACTAAACCCTCTTCCTGTACAATTTTATATGGGTATAAATTTTCCAAGTGAAAACGCCCGCGATATCCCCCTGTCATATTATCTAACTCAAATGTATTTCCTTCAGCAAAAATACGCGTGATCTTGTACGGCCCTTACAAGTGCTGCTGAAGAACTACTTAAACCAAATGGAACTACAGAAAACATATAAATCTCCCCCTCAATGCTAAACCCCGTAAACTTTTTACTGTCTTCATGCAACGGAATTAACCAAAATGAATTTTTTAAATCTAATTTACTGAAAATCTTTATCTCATACACTTTATACAACAAATTATCCAACCCTTGTGGTTGTTCGTACTGCGGTTTCGTAATCGAATTCAACTTCCTCGCATCCAAACAAATCCTTATATCCCTTTTGTTGGGTTTAGGTACAATAACTACCGGGTTCACATATGGTGTTTTCGCTGGTTCGATGATACCTTCTTTTAACATTTTGTTTATCTCGGCTTTAACCCTATTTCTAATTGCAAACGGAATTGGATACACCTTTGTATTAAACCCGTTGTCTTCCGTGACCTCCAACTTATGCATATATCGCCTCGCAAATCTTGGCTCTTCATTAAACAACCCTATATATTTATTAAACAATTCCCCTAGCTTCGCCTTAATCTCAATACTCACTTTTCCTATCTGTTTATCATCAATTAATCTCGCAAACATATTACATAATCTCACTTCAACCCGTCCATAATTATTCTCTTTAATCATTCCTAATCCTGAACT
Source organism: Platerodrilus igneus (assembly GCA_036346225.1). Taxonomy (NCBI): domain Eukaryota; kingdom Metazoa; phylum Arthropoda; class Insecta; order Coleoptera; family Lycidae; genus Platerodrilus; species Platerodrilus igneus. The sequence continues at coordinate 5,977,652 of JARFIW010000791.1, forward strand.
ATCTATATCATTTCCATTCCTATATTCCGAACTAACCGTAGGCACCACCCATAACTTATCTCTATCAAATATTCTAACCGATCTATCCTTTCCATCTATATTCCCTCCAAAATCCTCTATAAAATCCATTCCTAATATGAAATCTAGCTGCAACCCCTTTGTAATCAAAAACTCTGCATCTCCTGCCTTTTTATCCCCTACAAATATCGGTACACGGATGACCCTATAAATCGTCGTTAGCTTTTTGTTCATTGCCGACCATAAATTAACCCCATCAATTGTTCCTATTCGTCCCTTTAAAAATTCTTCATGTTTTATCACCACATTCTCATCTACCAGCGACAACTGTGAACCACTATCAACTAAAGCTACATATAAACAATCCCTTAAACTAATATTAATAAACAACAAGTTCTTTTTATTAAAGGTATAACTATTTAACAATAAATCTATTATACTATAACACACGTCTATATTCATCCCTAAGCATTCGGTCGTCCAAAAATTTGCGTTTTTTTTTGTCCCGACGGCGCCTCGTGTATCTGCACCCCCTCAATCCTATCTGGGTCCGGTGTCATCGCGCTTGTCGTCATGTGTTGGACGTTTACGTCCCTGTCCGTCCGGCTGTTTCCGTTGTGCGTTCCGCCTCCCGTAGTACGGCCGTCACCCTCGTTGTTGCTGTGCTGGTATCTGTTTTGTCCATGGTATTCGTTCGCCCGGTGTTCCCTATTGTAATAAGGTCGTCTGTTTCCGTCGTGTCCCCAATGATTCCGATGTCCGTGGTTGAAGTTGTCCTGTCTGTAATTAGGTCGGTGTTCGTGGTACGCTTGTCGTCGGTTGTCTTCCCTATAACCCCGGTTTTGCTCCCAATAATTTGTTCGCGTTTTTGCCTCCATTGCTGTTGCTAAATCAAAGTTCCTCATCACCCCTAAAAATTCCCGCAATGTCTTGACGTTCTGTACCACGACCACCTTTGTCACTTCCGGTTCCATATGTCCTGCGAGTAGTAGCACTATGTCGTCCTCGCCCAATTTTGGTGTCAAGTGTTGTGCCTGGTTAAATTTGTCAATCGTGTATTCTTCGCGTGTGCCGTGTGTCCTGCTGTAATGTCCGGTGATTAAATTCGTCCGTATGTCTGTCTGGTGTGTATTGCTCCAAAATTGCTCTATAAAAAGTCGTCGAAATTCAGCGTAAGTGTCGTATTGTCTGCGGATGATATTATGCCATTTTTTGGCGTTGCCTGTCAAAGTCGCCCCCACGATCTGTAATTTAGTTCTTTCATTTTCAGTCCCTACGATTTCGTCTAGTCGGTCTAAAAATCCCATTGGTTGTTCCGTCCTCCGTCCTTCAAACTTTGGTAATGCGTCCCGGTTTAATTTAATGTGCTGTCCGTAGTCCAGTCCTACGCGCCTCCTTTCTAGTTCGTCCAACTTGTCCTGTATTTGTCTTACTTCATGTCCGACCCTGTTTTCTAATACCGTAACTTTGTCGTCAAGTTTTTCGTCCAGTTGCGTCCTAACGTTTACATTTTCATTTTGTAAGGTCTCTAACGTCTGTCCTAAATTTCTGTAATGTGTCGTATGTCTTTTTTCACATGTCTGTATTTCCGTATTTAATGTTGTGAATCCGCCGATCATCGTCTCTCTACTGTATCCACACGTGTCTTGAATTACGATCTTAGGTCCGTCCTTGTCGCGTTCAAGTCTCCCTGAAACTGTACCCGTGTGTTTTCCAGCTTGTCGTCAACCCTGTCTACTTGTTGTTGTACCTCTGTCCTTAGGTCGTCCTTTACATTTTGCATTTGTGTGAGTAGATAGTCCTGCGTGTAGTTCATTTTTGCCGTCAGTTCCGCGTGCGCCGTCCTAAACTCATTCCTCAATTCGTTGTGTGCATCTGTGATTTTGTCCGTCAGTTCCGTATGTGATTCTGTAATTTTGTTTGTCAACTCTGTTTTAACGGTTTTTAGTTCTATATGTGTCTCTGTAATTTTGTTAGTTAACGCCGTATTTGCCTCTTTTTGTTCCGCCTGTGAAGTTACCATTGTCTTTAAATCGTCTTTCATACTCATTAGGAATCGCATTATGTCCTGGGTTCCGGCGGCTTCTGCTACCTCGACCTCCGGTACCGTCGCCTGGTCCGTGTCCATGCGTATCACCTCCGGATCTGTCTGCCTCACGTCCGTCTCCTGTATGTCTCCCCCTGCGTCTAGCTCCATGTCATGTGTCCCTAATTCCATTTCAACTCCGTATATTCGTCCTGATCTCGTAATCCTTTTCGTGTCCGCGTCCGTCATTTCTGCTGCCTAGTTTTGAACTCCTTTTTCTGCAAAATTAAAAAAAAACTACGGGCCCCACCTAATCTCGGGATCCCGTATCCTGCTACTATTCTTATCTAGTTCTTTTCTAGCCTTTTTTTCTAGCCCCACGTTGGGTTTGCCACTTTCTAGTGACTAGCCCCCCCTTAACTTTTATATATTTATATTTATTTAAAGATAAATTTATATATACTCTACTTTTGTCGTCGCCCCTATTTTTATTATTAAATGAATGACTTCTATATAATGTGCTTTAGCAACGTTTGGTTGGATATCTAATTAAAATTGTTTACTATTATTATGCCTCGACTATATGAACTCTTTATCTCAGGGCGTCCACCTACTTACCGTGGGTTCAGTCGTAAGTAGATGTGCAATGCCCAACCAAACTGCACACTCTTTTGTTTTACTACTTTTATATGAATTTACTACTGTATATGCCAAATTTTTACTGATCAACGTAGCTTTGTGCCAAATTAATTAATGTACACAATTTCTGACTTTTGACGTTTTATGATATTGCACGGTACTCACCTGAATTATACTTCGCTGATGCCCTTTTTTAATGCTGCTGGCTCACGATCTTAGTCGCCGTATGCGTCTTTACATGGACTCACAATCATTATTGAACTTTCGTATCGCCTCCAGGTGTCTTAGTACAATTTTGATGACCCCAAATCTGAAATGAATAACCCGAATTTTAGAATTTTGACAAACCGTTGTAATTACTTCCCTTGCGCTAATCCTTCCGTGGTCCTTTTTCTTCGTTGAATCTTCTCCTGCAATTGCTGCCCTCCTAATTTTACTCTTCGTGCTCCAATTAATCCGTCCGCCTTTTCGTCTTCAATCTATATCTAACCGCCGTCCTGTTCCAAATCACTAAATGCCCTGCTATAAATCCGATGTCCTGCTACCTATAAATCCCTATCCAAATCGATCTTCGTTCTTTTTTATATATCCACTCGATGTCCTACTGCCTTTAAATCTTTATCCAAATCAATCCCACATCTATTTAAATATTCGTTGCTTCGCCGTCGCTTGTATAACCACTCTATGTCCTTCTATCTTTCCCAATATCGTTCCAAATCTAATTAAATATTCGTTGCTTTCCCGTCGCACTATTCCCAATCTTTATACTTCTTTTATCGTCGCTGTTGCTTATTTAACCACCGATGCTTCTTGTACCTCCACTTTAATAAATCAGACTATTTAAATTCAAACACATTTATTTCTTCAAAATATTTAACAACTTTAAACGCAGGTTTGCAAAAACACGTCTTTATACTAAATTTTATCGAAAAAGAATCAAGTTTATAAAAATACGTCTTTACATGAATTTAAATTGAAAAAGAATCATCTTGTTTACTCTCCTAGGCAATAAGCACAACAAAACTAGCTTACTTAATTACATTTTAAATACATAAAAATATCCAATAACAATTTGTCCTTTTTTTGGTGTCACAAATACCTTCACTATTGTCTTTATACACATTCCTAAATTCTATCATTGGTCCTAAATACTTCACAATTCTCCAATTATATGTGATACTGCTATTAACTTATAATTTTGAATTTACAAATTCGTCCAAAAGTTGATTCTATTTAAATAAAAAACCAAAATAATTCACACATGACCTGGATGCTTGGTTGATAGTAGACATCCGTAGACGCATCCGGTTTTCAGACGGCAAATGTACTTTCAATGGCCTATTAAATTACAACTTAGTATAAAACCATGAGCACTGTGCATTTTATCAACGTCATCAAGTCATTTAGTTTACCTTTTGGCACATACGTTTCAAACTAACATGGTAAATACTTTAGCATATGTAAAGTACGGCAAAATATAGTTTTTGAATTACTGGATCTAATATATGAATCATTTTATTTGGCATACACCCCTTTTAACACAAATCTACCCTTAGAAGCCTTGTACCTCCCCCTGATATGTCTCGGAATATTAACATCTTTATAAAGCTACAATGCTATTTTCTTAATTTCTATGGAAGCACAATGATTAATTTATATCGAATCACTAAGTGTTAATTTATATCGATTAATTTCTTTCATGTCACAACTTTTTAGCTTAAGGCTGGTATATAGATCTGATAAAGCAATCAAAGCTTGAATTAGAAGAAAACTCAAAAACGTACTAAGAATCGCGCAAATAACATGTAGAAGGTTCCTATTGTAAACTTAATAAAGTTCCTAAAAGCAATCTCATGTAAACTGTAAATCTAGTCCATTTGAAGATGTCACGTTACATGGTGGTTATCAATTATCGTTGGCGTCCCGTTGTGCCGAATTCATTGCGCCCGTAGACCATCTGACGCCCCGTTAGTAGGTTAGTGTTCGAAGATCAAGCGTTGCGGAATTTATAAGGATAGTTGGTTTGTTAGTTTTCCAAAAGTTTTGAAAGTGTCTTATATTTGTCATTCGTTTTCCATGCTTCTTAACCATTATATTATATTACAAAAAACACTACCTACCCTCTCCTAACGAAAGTTGGCCCGAATGATTGAAGTTTAATATTTAGGCAGTTCTAAAAGTTTAATGCTGTTTAAATTGAAATTTACTTCAGCTTATTTACTTTAATTTAAATACAAAGTAGCCTCCACCAAAGTTTCAGTAATTTAGCACTGAATTTTTACTGGTACTGTAATACATAAATTTTAATGGCTTCCAACTTTGCTCTCAAAGCCTTTATATTCAAATGAATTAAACATTATCAAACATGAGAGTGAACTGATGTAATTTGCTTGAAGTTAAAGGCGTATAATAAATTTTTAATAAGTATTTAAAAAATATTAAAACATCGATTTTAACATCAAGATATGTATTAATTTGTTTAAATTTTAGATGAGTACCAACTTTGTAAGATCACATAGTGGATTATGAAATGTGTGTAAGCTTATACGGCGATAAGTTTATTGTTATCCAAAGTATAGTTACGTTTTGTCTGGAGCAAAGATGACAAACAAAATGATCTGTCGTATTTTGTTTTGTCACATAATTCACATGGATTAATAAAATCCATGATTAATTCCTTTATGTCTTTAAAATAGTATCTCCTTATGAGTTGTTTTAAAGTTTCGTTTATTCCACGATGGTTTGCTTTACCTTCGTGTTGGTTTATAATTACGTCGTTTATTTCGTCTGGGTTATCTAAAGTTATTACTTTTCGTGTGCATCTGATAATCTCTGACCTGAATTATTAAATAGTCTAATATATAATTCGGAAAATCTTTTGTACAAATGTCTGTGGTGAAATAAAGGTAAAAACGTTTTTCTCCGGGGTATACTCATTTAGAATTTTAATTATTTGCGCTTTGCCGTCATCTTTCGTTATTTGAATTTGGTATATTTTTCGGTTGTCTATATTTGTATATTTTACAGGGTCGAGGATGGTTAAAACTTTGGTAACTATAAATTAGTTTGGTTTTGTATCTATTGCTTCGTTTAAAATTTTAATTGCAGTTTTTGGTTCTTTGTTCTGTGTTAAATGGATGATGTCTATTTTTTCGGGGTTTTCTCGTATCTCTATTTGTCAACGTTACCTAAAACTGACTCTGCCGCTATTGCGTTGAGTTGTATTCTGCTCAATGCGTCCGCATTATTGTTATACATTCCCTTTTTGTATATCATCTCATAGTCATATTCTTCTAATCTAATCCACCATCTCTGTAACTTTGAATTTGGTTCTTTGAGTTTACATAACCATACTAAAGGTCTATGGTCGGTGTATATGTAAAATTTTCTTCCATAAAGATATGACCTAAAATATTTTGTTGCCCAAATTATGACTTATAGCTCTTTCTAGTTCTTTCTCAATGGTGCTATATTTTGTTCCGTTTCATTTAGTGTTCTAGATGCGTGGTTGATTCGTTTATCGCTACCTACCTTTCCTTAGCTCAATACTGCGCCTAAAGCAACGTTAGGTGCGTTGGTTGTTAAAATAAATAGTTTTGAAAAGTCAGGGTATTCTAATAAAAGGTGATTTGTAAGAATGCATTTAATTTTGTCTACTGATTTAATAAATTCCAGTGTGTGTTCGATCTTACTACCTTTCTTCAAACAACTTGTTAATGGTTTGGTTATTTGCCCGTAACCTTTGATAAATTTTCGGTAATATCCGCTGAGTCCTAAAAATCCTTATATATTTTTATTCGTTTTTGGCAAGGGGCTATTTAATACGGCATTTGTTTTGTCTGCGTTTAACATAACACCTTGTGGAGTTATTATGTGTCCTAAAAATGGTGCTTTCTTTTTAAAAATTCGCTATTGTCTAATTCAACTTTAAAGTGGACTTTCCTTAAACGTTCAAAAACTTCTCTTAGTCTTTCGATATGTTCATTTAGTGATGTTGAATATACGATTGTGTCGTCCAAGTACACAAAAATTTTTCGTTGTGTATTCCTCTCAGAATATTGTCCATAACTCTCTGAAAAGTAGCGGGTGCACTCTTTAAGCCAAACGGCATGCGTTTGTATTCATAATGTCCTCTCGGTGTACGGAAAGCTGTTTTGGTTGTGTCTTTCTCTTCCATTTCCACTTGCTGGTATCCTGAGGCGAGGTCTAATGTCGAAAAATATTGACATTTTCCTAGTTTGTCTAAAATTTCTGTAATATTGGGTAGTGGGTATTTATCGTCTACAGTCTTCTCGTTGAGTTTTCTGTAATCGATAACCATTCGATATTTGCGTTTGCTTGAGGCATCTAATTCCTTCGGTACAATTAATACGGGGCTGCTCTAGGGTGAATTCGAATGTTGAATGATATCTTGCTTTAATAGGTCTGCTACCTGCCTATCTGCTTTTTCTTGATTTGCTTGAGGTAGTCTATGTGCTTTGGTGAAAATACTGAAAATCGATTTATCATCTGTTAGTTCAATGCTATGTTTGACTGTGTTGGTGAAAGTTTAAGGTATTCCTTGACAATGGAATATATCTCGGTATTCGAAACATAAATCTTTAATTGCTCTCTCTTCTTCGTTATTAATATCATCATTAAAACGAATGTTAATTAAAATTACCTTTAGCATTCTATCGTGTTTTGTAGGGTTGGAATTACTTTCTGAGTCTTCGTCCATTTCCATCTCGCTGAAGTTCACTTCTTCTACGTCTATTGGTTTTGTTAATGATACTTCTATGGGGTAATTGTTTGAGTTCAAAATTGTCGTACTGGCGTAGTTGTCCTTTATATGTACTGTAACATTTTCAAATGTTACGTTTGCCAAAATAACCCCAATTAGTACTTTTATTATGTAGTCATACGTAACCCCTAATATATGCAACACATTTTACAATACCTATTACACAGTTGGTATATTTAATCAGCTATGATTAATACGTTGGGACAAAATAATTGTATCCCAACAATTGTTCCAGTTGTTGTTTACAACATTTAATTTATATTCTTAAGTGATTTAATAAAAATTTATTATTATATTTGTAATGTAGATAAAATAAATACATTCCTAATTTACATCTTTATGAAATATTTGGTAATATGTACAGCCATCTGCCGTAAATATACGAAGACGAAGGTGTCGAGTAGATGACAACTTGTTCTTAATCGGAAAATCAGTCTAAGGTCGCTTCTTATAAAACGAACATAGCTCGTCTAGCGTCCTCTGACCTGAGGATCGGAATATTGAGAAAAGTGACGTGATGTTTCCTTATGGAATTAACAATGCAAAATTTTCGGTACGTTAGTTTAAGATCTAATATTACAATTCGTTTAAGATGCACACACAAGATTGTTAATCTGGTTTTTAGAAGAATCTCCGTGATATTTACTTACATCTATCTCGGATGCTCGTAATTCCAATGCAGTACAATTGCTTGGTACAAGATTGCAAGATTTCACCTTATTTGAATTAAATAAATAGATTAATTATCTGCGAAGAGGCATGGTCAAAGTCCGTTCAGCCATAATTCGTCGCATAAATAGCACGTCAGCGATACATAAATCTGGTTGGTATAACAGGTGTTGAACTAGATTTTTCAAGGTGCGTACTTTTTATAATTTTATTCGAAAGGTGTCACTTGTCAACTTCGTTTTGTTTACATTCTAACAATGGTATCATAAAACCTAATTTGGGCATCAATATTTCATGAAATTTAAGTGAATTTAAAAATTAGGAACAAGGCGTATTTCGCATTGATTATGTAATTTGATAATATTGATCAATACATTTAAACATAACCCCAGTTCTAGGTTACTTAATTATAACTTGCTATAACAGCTATCAAGTAAATTTTTATATTGTTCACCTCTTATTGTGACTGAAGAGAGACATTATAATAATCTAGTGAGTTTATATTGAAGCGTATTTGTTTATCAACATTCCATTCTTCAAATTATATTAATATCTAACTTGTATAAATTAAACAGCTGATTGAATTTTTTGACTAAATACATTTTTGCTTCTTTTGTCATCTGATTATGAAACGTTACTCAATTTATTTACTATTTCAATGTATTTAAAATCTATACATTCCAATTGTGAGTAGTTAACGGATCCGATTTCTACATAAAATACTAATTGTTGCATTTTATTAGAATCAAACGTTAAGGTTTAGTATTAACGTGAAATTTAAAATCAAGAGAGTTATATTTTCATTTTATATATATTTAAAGAAAGCTAAGTTACTATTGCACAAACACTTTTAAATGCCTGAATTACATATATGTTCCATTTTTGTTATAACATATAAATTTGTTAAAGGATATTATGCTACATTATACTTTTCTAAGAAACCTAGAACATTTTTATTTAAACAAAAAGGTGTACAATCTTTGAGTATATAAAATACTTTCATAAAGGTTAATACTAGAATATATAAAAGTACTTACAATATCATGTTATTTTGAAATATAGGGGAGGAACAAACTGCTGCCTCATATGTTATATTTTTAATCTTGTAATTTATTTCAGGTATCTCATCGTAGTAGTCAACTTTTGGGTTCTGCATTCCCCTTTTTCTGAATGTAGTGGCCATCAATATTTTGTTAATTTTTTTTAATATCTATTCCCACCCCTGAACCATTGCTTTCTACCGCTTAGAGTAAAGTCTAGAGCATAGCATCGGTAACATCCAATTCCCCTAAATAAGGTTTTGGGTTAAAGTACTAACGCTGTAGGTGTTTCTACTCCTGGTTGAAATGACATGTGATTTATAATTCCTATGTCGCCTTTCGAATTTACTAAAACTTTTATTTGTTTTTCCGTTCTGGGTTCGATTGTGTATTTTTGCTCGGTTTGACTGTTACTGTTTTTGAATTTAATTGGAATTTGTTTGTGTTTCGTTCTTAATAATCGGTTTTTTATATCAATATTTGCTCCTAATTTTCTTAGAAGATCCATGCCTCTTAATTTCGACGAATTTATCGTTAAATTCAAAGATGCAAAATTTATGTTTCATTTTTACGTTAAAGGTTTTTGGTAAAGGTATGTTTGCAATAAATTGATGTAATGTCGTTTTGTATGCTGTTCTGATTTTAAAAGGTTCTCTTTCCACAAAATCTAAATAATGTTTCTGCACGGTTATGGGGCTAATTAAAGTTTTTGACGATCCTGTATCGATTAATAGTTTAATTTCTGCATGAGGTATTTATATGTAGGCTAAGATTTTCTAAGTCCGAACTTCTAAAAATTTTATCAAGTCCCAAAATATTCAAAATGGACATATCTACTACGTACGTTGGATATAGTTTGGATGTACGGTTTATCTCAAAAGAGAGAGCAATACTGTTTAGAAATAGATCGTACGGATGCGAGAGGAGAGAGAAGGACAAAGTAGGGTGGAGGGTTTAGGTTAGTTTACGTTGTTTGGAGTTAGGTTAGTCGTTATTGTCTGGAGGAAAAATTGATTAGTTAGGTCAACGCCGCGCCGCTAACCTAACCTATCAATTTTTCCTGCTATCTAACCTAAGTCCGCACAAGTCCAACTAACCTAACCTAACTCCAGACAACACTAGCTGATCTAACTCCTGACAAGTCCAACTAACCTAACCTAATTTCAGACAACACTAGCTAACCTAACTCCATCTGTTGGGAGTCAGAGCTACACCAATTCACATCGATTCATCAACTTAATTGCACTGTTTCTTGGTTCAACCAGATATAGTACCACTGTAATGATAAAATTTAATCATAACATCCATTTAAGTTTCAAAGACAATTTATTTAAAATTAGTTGTTGCGTATAACGTTTGTGATATTGCAGTAACATTAAACTATTCCTTCATTTGCATAATCAGATCTACGTCTGGTTGTGGGTGCTTTAATGGCAAATTTCTTTGAATTTATCTTTATCAGAATAGGATGAAATTGCCTCATAAGGTGAAAGTGTCTCCGACATAAAATCATTGATTGCTTTTACTTATGTCAAGTTTACGCTAGTACCTTAAAACATAGACTCAGAGATAACGACAATGTAATCGCAATATGGAAACAGGATGACACAAACCTTCGCCATATCTTTCTTGATCATATAAGTGGTGACATGCCATACCTTAAATTTAAAGAAATGTGTTTGCAGTGTTGCGGTGCGGGTGACTCGAAACATAGTTTTATTACAATTGTAAGAGACTTTGATTTGGATAAGGTGCGATATAGGAAAAATTTCTACGAGTATATAAATATAGAAGAAGACGTTCAATGATTAACCCCAATCGAAAGTTTCATGATGACGAACGTTAAAGATTTTATTGCAAATAAACGTAAGTTTTACTTTGTGGAATGCAAAAAGGAGACACTATACATCTCTGCAAAAATTCAAAGAGGTGCACAAACAATTGATCAAACCCTTGCAAATCACCGCTTCCCAGTCACAAGCAATAGCGGAAAAAATGCCAAAACCTATAAAGGAGATTTTAAAATACAATCAGAAACAATAGTACAATATACGATAATTGGCGTTTGCAAATAAATTCAGTTTTGTTTTAATAAAAAAATGCAGACTTAGCTTAAATCTTCAAAAAAAATTTAACGAAAATCACTGCACAAACACGAAACGTTTGTTTAAATTTCAGCGTAACTTTACACAAAGCGCACGGGATACCGATACGATTAGAATTTGGAAATTAGGTCGGGTTATATACACTTGTCATAATTGCATACTCATTGATCTACTTTTTATCTATTATGACTACTCAAAGTACAGCACTTTCCAGAACCTTGAGTAATTAATAATCTCCAAGCAATTATGCGTCGATTTCTAATGTACAGCATTGAAATATACTTCTTGTATTTCTCAAAACATGTAGTCAATAATATAATTAATAGAAAATCCATTGAAAAGAAATTATACACCGCTTTCACATGTAATTCGGGCGATGATGACGCTAAACTCAACCTTCCCATTTATATATTAAAAACACATTACATTGGAATGTTTTACATTATTCTAAAAACAGAACATTACTGTTTGAAAATGGTTTTAAATATCAAACATTTATGACTTATAAAGAGTTCATTTCTAAAATTCTACGGTTTTAGATTTTCGGGAAATGGTTGGTTAAAGCATATGTCTTGGGTATGCGAAAAAAAGGTTTTAAAAATGGAGTTAAATGTAGATGAGCAAAAATTTATAGGCTTAAGGTCTTTAAAAGTGTAACTTTGTAAGGGGTGGTCCTATTTAAAACCTATTTACAGATTTGGACTCCCTAGAAAAATTTAATATTAGTTGTCACCAAACAAGATATATTTATCTTAAAAGAAACAAAAATAATCTTTTATATGTTCGTTAGAGGGTATGTGTGTAAAACGGTAAGGAATGGTCGGATTTTAAATCTGTTTGCAAATTCGGATTTTGCGTAAAATTCTAGACTAATTTGATGTATCGCATGGCTAAAAATTTTATAAGGACGGTCAGAAACCGCTGCAGGTAAAAATTCCTAAAATGAGGGTAGCTTCCTGGGGGAGGATGCAACCTGAAAAATTTCTAGAAATTCAGGTAGCTGAGAAAAATCTAATATTAATTGATACTAAACAAGATATATATAACGCGAAAGAAACAAAAATAATCTCTTATATGTTCGCTAGAAGGTATGTGTGTCAAACGGTAAGGGGCGTTTGGATTTTAAATTTGTTTGCAGATTCGGATTCTGCGTAAAATTCTAGACTAATTTGATGTGTCACTTGGCAAAAAAAATTTATAAGGACGGTCAGAGATCGCTGCTAGTAAAAAATCTTAATATGAGGGTAGCTTCCTGGGGGATGATGCAATCTGAAAAATTCCTAGAAATTCAGGTAGCTAAGAAGAAGAAAAATCAAATATTAATCGATACCAAACAAGAAATATTTATCTCGAAAGAAACAAAAATAATCTTTTATATGTTCACTAGAGGGTATGCGTGTCAAAAACGGTAAGGAGCGGTTGGATTTCAAAACTGTTTGCAGATTCGGATTTTGCGTAAAACAGCAAAACCAATCCGTATCTTGAACCCCCTAAAAGTATATTGGGGGTGATTAAAAACCAGTTGGTAAATATTTTTAAATGAGGGTAGCTCCTTGGGGGATGATGCAATCTAAAATATTCCTAGAGATTCGGATAGCTGAGAAAAATCTAATATTAATTGATACCGTACAAGATATATTTATCTCGAAAAATGAAATGGTTAGTCGAAGAAAACTATTCGGTCCAGAATGTGTGTGGAAATGTGGATGCTGGTGGAAAAACGGGTCTGGTTAGCCTGTCATTGTGCTACTGATTATTTTATTTTTTATGTTAATTTTTTTAATAAATGTAAAAATAATAACATTTTTGAATAAAGAAGAAGAAACCTTTCAAACGATATATCACCAGCCTATATTTACAGAATTGTGAGTCGAAACTGTAACTCAAAGGGGGTTCAATGTAGGGATCAAATTTTTTCGTTGCAGGATGTCAATTCATAATCTAAATAATGAATTTTTTCTATTTGACTGTTTCACACTGTATATTTCATGTAGAGACAATCTCCATATATTTCTTATGAGAATCTTCCTTCATTTTTACATACTTAAACGAAAGTCTATTGGTGCTGTAAAAGGAATATTTTTGTACTACTGACGACCACAGACCGACAGTCGGGTATTGTGGTACCAACTTCAAATTGTTGAACAAAGTCCCTAATTTAAGTCAACCGGGAGTAATTTCGGCAAGTCAAAATTGGTATTAATAGAATACAATCCTCTTCTAACATGCCAACAAAAAGTACTTATTTACACGTAATTGTAATTCAATATATTACTTATTGCTGTTAAAAAGCTAACTAAATTATACTTTTAACAATTATGAGTCGCATTTAATTCACAGGAATATATCTTATTACACTTTATAAAAACACGTATCTGTTAGGCTTGGATTGGATTACAAAAGCTTTCAGATTAAATGTGAATCCCAACGTAGCTATATGAATTTGAAATGATATACAATACTGTGCTACCTACAGAAAACTTTGAAATTACATTTTATGCCAAAGGATATTTGTTTTCTGTGTAGAAAATAAGCGAGGAAATTTATTCCCGTCAACTGCACGAAACTGTTATTAAATGAAATTACATAAATGTTTGTAACTTTTCTGACACGAACAGAAACTGCATTCTCATTCTCACAACGCTGCAATTCTTAATCGCCGTATACTCACTCAACATATCTAAAATCTCTAGTACAGTTACATAGCGGCGTAGGTGCCACTGGTAAAACTACCTTGGGGTAGACTTGAGTCACCCCACGTATGCCATACCCAGAGAATTGCGTGATCGAAAATTCAAATTAACTGTTGATGGCCTGGGGCTCCGGTGTCCGGAACACGAACACAGATCCGTACAAAATCTGTAGATTGTAGTCTCCCTCAAAAACTTAGTTACTGACAACCCTTGTAGTTGTCTTTGTGATTGTATCGTGCTGTGCGGAATACAAACGACTTCCATTTCCAGTTAGTGATTGCAAATATAATTATGTGCATTACAAGCTTAAATGGGCTCTTTTGTAAAACCACTAACAATTTTTCGGTTTTTTAAGTCTAATCTTTCGTGTTATTAGATATACTTTCGATATATTTTTACAAGCCGAAGTAATTGTTATCGTATTCTAAGAGTTTTCAGATCTTTGTAACTCACGTTTAAAAATTGAAAGCTATTTAGTATCACAAAATATAAACCAATTGGTGTTTCTTTGTATGATTCAAAGCATCCAGTTTGTATTCACCTTATTTTCCTAAAATTTTGACTAATACCAAAAAACATCTGTATGCTGGTCCACAGTTTCAAAAATCTCGCAAGGTATACGCATTATCAAAAACCCAAAAATATGTCACCTTTCACGCCAAAGGGACCGGCCTTGCTCTAAAGTCTAAAAAAGTTTTTCAAATATTTGTAAATACGAAAATTCATTTTTCCATTTTTCTAAATTTTAAACAATGCTCTACTGCAACATGCCTTCTTATTTGAAAGGGTAGTTTATTTCTTATATAACAGTTTTTTTTTAAATCTAACAATTTCTAATGTGATAATAAGTACCCATTGGACTAATGGCAAATACCCCACAATAGTGTCTTGAGATATCTGCGTTTGCTGTTTTATTCGAAGTTTCAAAGTATATACTAGTTATATACTAAGTAGTTACGTATTTTAAATTAATTATTTTAAGCAAAGTACATAACATAATGGTACATTTAATGATGTGCGTCTGTTTCAATCTAGAACTTTAATAAATCGTTAATCATAACCTGCAAGTATCATCTAATTCGGTTCGAAGGTCCAAAGGCATATCTGCGAATGACTTTAATAGTAACGATCACGGAAGAAGCATTGCGTAAATTAACAATTTTGATATCCCCAAATTCAATCATGGAATATATTGTTGAGTTTAGCACATTTAGTGGTTATACATCAGGAAGGTTTTTACAAAATTTGTCGTTACTGGTTTAATTGGTTGGTTGAATAATTAAAGTAACCCGTGAGTTCTTTAGTATTCTCTGATCGAACCAGTGAACTTTAAGGAAGGATTTCCTTAAAATGATGGGATGCAACTATCTTCCGACTATGCTAAGGGTCTATTCTTCGGGTAGAGCTTATGATGAGGATTAGTCGTGGTTCTTTTTACAAAACATTATTCACTTACTATGGCTTAATTCATACCAAAATAACGGTTTAGGGAGGGTGCCACCAAGTCATTAAATTATAAACACAGAGTCTCTCTAAGGGGGACTTGGGAGTCCTTAGAGAGGAATATCGTATTAACTGCTTACGCAGGAGCTGTAAAGAAAATTGAATTAAATTAACAAAGTAAGGACACGAGAGGTATACTCTTGCTACCTAATAATAAAAAATGCTGTAAAGACTAATTATGTACACATTTTTATACACAAATATTAGGCATCAAATTCTGAAAGAGCTATCAGAGCTTCTTCGTCAAATAGAAACTACAAATATCATTATCTCGAAGGTATTTATGCCTTTTATTCCTTGATCTAATTACCCTATTTTTGAAGTCCCTTGTTCAAAATAAAACAATTAATTAAAGGAATTAAATGGTGATTCTTTAATTAAATGTTGCTTCGTGATAAAAAGTTGTATGTACAAAATTTACCTATCAACAACGGTACTATAATTTCTTCTACACAGATGTAGAATTATAAATTCGAATAAAATATCAAATATGTTAAGCATTTCTTTTTACTACAAAATTAACTCAAATCAATACCCAAAATATCAGATCTGTTACTAGGATTACAAGTTTATATAAAAATATCAAAAATCCACTAATTCAACGTTCAAAGGCTTTAACTATAATTACACATAAACGAAACTTTAATCAGAACTCAATTGAGGTGCCTAAGTTTGTTAATAATAATAACGGTTATTACGCTGGATTTAATATTGACAATAAAAGAAACATCAAAAGTTTTTTATAGTTTGTCAAGCAGAATACTATTTATAGGTCATCACAATGTTATTTCAGATGTTGCCTTGAAAATCAATGTTGGTCAAATGCGTACGTCATGTAAAAATAATAAAGAGCGCTTACCACGTTTCGACAGGTTCTTGTTTGTGCGACAGCGTTCCATTGTATTAAACCAGATGTGTATACATACTGCTCCTGGACAAACAAATGACGTCGCCGTTCACGTGTTATACTGTAACCAACCAACTGCGTGGTTCTTGGACCCAATTATACGAATTTAAGGCGTATTTCCTCTACGCAATAACGAAGCAAACCAAAATTCATTCAAACAGTTATCAAAAAATGCAAAGCTTCGATCTATTACTGCATTTAGTTCGTTATCCAAACAATTATCTTGAGCGTAATTATCCACATTATTACATGTAAACTCATCATAGCAATTAAAAGAATATCCTAAATGTTAATTATGGAACGTTTAGATTGAAACAAAAGAATTGCTATTAAATTAACAACATTCCGGTCAAATCTCAAATATTACGGCTTCATTGCAGAACATTTTATTAAATTCAAGTATTACGGTAGAGTTGAAGGACGTTCATATTAGACCAAAAATTATTATCGCCACATTGAAATACGTTCTTGTTAAATTTAGAATATTACAATCAAATTGATAAATGCTCACATTAAATGGTAAACTTGATGAGCGTAAACGAAAAGAAAAGATCACATATGATTATACAAGACAAAATTAGGCAGGATAAAATAAGATAAGACTAAACAAGAGAAGAGAAGAGAAGAGCGCTACAACAAAATTATTTAATTTGTTTAAGAGATTATGTGTATTTGCTTACCATTATTAAAAACACTACTTCAAGTGGTGATTACACTTGAGCTGAACACATAGGCGTAAAGCCACACGTAATTACTGACTAGACCTCTAAGATTCTCTATATGTCCTCGTGTCAGGTGCCCCAGCCAGAGTGAGTCGTTAACACGTTGCGCACAATACATCAAAGTTGTTTGGCATTGAAATGTTTATTCAAATAGTTAACGCCTGTTGTTAGCAACTAAACTAGCATCTCTGTATTGTAGTTGGGCTACATGATCCCAATACGGATATTTATTTAAATATTTAATGGAACTGACAAAAAGATGTATTTAAGGAATAAATTTTTGGTGATTTGCAGTCGTCAAAAAAAATTGTTACAAGGTGACTTAGAGATACAAAAATCAATATGTATGATATATGCAGGCATTACTTGAAGGTTAAATGGTGCTACCAATAATTCACAAACAAAGCGGATTGAGTGTTACCTACAAACTGCACACTCAACATTAATTAAATATACTTGGAAGTGGGAAATCGTTGAATGAGTATTTATAGGGTTGTTGTGAAATAGGACGTGCGTTAAAGGAAAAATTTTGATTATTGTAACTTCAATTGTATGTTCATAGGTTAAGAAACACATTAATTCAATGGTATTAGTGACATCAGATATAATTACAGAGCAAATAATATTGCATTAGATATGAGGATAAACACATACCCGAGTACTTGGTTGATGCAATCGTAGTAAACTTGCTTGTAGTTGTAACTTGTACTAACGAACCGGTCGTGCACACTTGAAGTCCATAACATCACGTTGATACTGTAACCACAATTAACCAAAACGTCTTGATGGTTATCAGTTCGACACGGTCGCACATACAGTAAACTGTTTATTGACACGCGCGATTATTTAAATTGTCTTTAATACTTTAAAGTTTAAAGAATGACGGAACATACTTTCCACCAAATTCAAGGAATTTAGAGAAATGGAAAGGGTTGTTGGAAAGAAAAAAGGGAAAAAAAGAAAAAATGTTCTCATAAGAAAAAAAACAATAATAGCGGGTACGTACGAGTACTAGTATAATGGCGGGAAATGAACTGGAATATACAATATTAAGCAATAGGTATAGGGCATAGCTTGACTATGGGTCGCACGAGAGAACCCTTAGAAGTTTTGACCTCAGCAACGCGGACTGTGCCATCTTTTCTATGATACGGCCTAGCTTCCAGCTCAACCGTGGAAGTAGGTCCCCTTTAATCAGAACGAAAGAGCCAATGGCAATTGAATTAGTGTGAGAAGCATTCCTATTGAAACGTTAATTAAGATTATGAAGCTACGCATGACTCCAACGCGACCAGAAAACTTGGTGGAGGTCCCGTAGTAATTTCCAGCGTTTTAATAATAAAAGCTTAATTGTTAGACTTTCAAATGTTAAAAAACGCCCCGTGGTCAAGACTTGAAGATCGTTCGAGTTAGAGCTTAATGCACAAAGTAGTCTCGAATCAAGCAAGAACTCTATTTGCACCAACCAGGTGTAGGGCGCCTCGAAAGTTAAAATTTGATAACCGACAACACGGAAAAGGTGGATTTTTACGGATTAAACACCGCTTTCCCAGAGACCGTCGCAGTATGGAGTACTAGGGTGTTAAAGTTTTATGTGATATTCTCAGTGACAGTTACATCTCGAAGGTGTGACGTGAGTTGACGATAGGCGCCGACAGATTTAGTTCTACAATCACTGAAGGTATGCGAACGTTTTTCACGCCTGGTTATGAAGCGACGTAAGGTGGCAAAAAAGGCGTCGGTTGATAAATCGGATACCAATTCGATGTGTATCGTTTTAGTAGCGAGACGCACTAAAAGAGAGATATAAGCCTTATGAGATTTAGAACGCCTTAAGTTACTCGTCCTTATATTGAAAAGACAAGCAAAGTCTACCTCAGGACAGGCAATGGATTTGACTTGTTTGCCACGAGTTAAGGATAAGTCTTCTATGAAAAGAGTTACCGATGAAGGGATGGTGCGAAAGCATTTTATTCAGTTAGACAAAGCCTCTTACTGCGGTTTTAATGGATACTATCACAAATTTTTGTTGAACAAGGTATGCAGTAGTGATACTTGCATGCCTGTATTTTATATGAGTGGCTTGCGCGACAAGCTCGGTAAGTCGATGCCGCTTAGGCAACAAGGCAGGGTGTTTCTCAAAATAAGGCAGTGACGACTAGGAAAGACGACCGCCCACCCTCAGAATACCTGCAGGGTTAATAAATGGAGTAAGTTTGCGGAATGTTTATAATAATACAAAAATCTATGAACAAAGAAAGTGATACCGGTGATCTTAGTTCTATATACGTATATCTCTTTAACCTAAATTCAATTCCGATAAATAAACTTCTAGAAAACTTTGGATACTTAAAGCATTATATCAACACATAGCCTTATATTTGGTAACTTTTATATTACTTGAGAACACATATATTAACACACATACACACACACATGCACATGTGCACACACGCGCTCGCGCGCACACACACACGCACACACACACACTCAAACACACACGTATGCACCTCCCTCTACTTATACGTGCATCTGTACAGACATATAATTCAAAATAATATTAATCAAAATTTTTGAAATTCTGTCAGGCCAATATTTTACTTTATCTATATTACAAAACTTTTACATTAAAAACGCTATTTTAAATATTTAGTGTAGACTTGGTAATTTCATGTTTAGTAATATTTATAACAAACCTCATTGTAGGTAGCTGAGATTTGTCATATTTTTAACATTAATCAGTGTTTATATTTTTTAGTTAAACCTGTGATCAAGCATAAAATATACGTGAAAATTTAGGTATTAAAGAAGAGTACTTATTTTGTATAAATTGAGAAAGCGGTTGAAATTGTTAATGAAAATAACAATATTTCCATGCAATGGATGGAAAAATTATAAAGTTAGATCCCAGCAAAACTAAAAGTTCCGGGTGAGAAGAAAGAAGCAGAGGAACAACACACTGGAACGACAAAACAACAAAGCAAACCGAAGGGACAACACCAGAAAAAAAAGTTTATCCGGCTCGAAAGCCAAATAGTGGTAACGCTCGGACTATCACAGAAAGCGACACAAGACACTCACTGGAGTAAACCAAGTACTAGAACAACAGAAGAAAGAAGAAGGAAGGGAAGACGAGTAATAAGCCATCAACGACGACTAAGGTGGAACAACATCGACACTGCAGAGTTGTCAGGGGAAGGATGTATCTCAGAAAGAAACATTAAGGTTCTCAAACCACAGGAAAAGAAGTGGTTTCCTCGCGAAATAAACTCAAAGTAAGAAAAGGGACGAGGAAAAAAACCAACAATACAAGCAAAAACGAAACAATAACTGTTAAGCCTCAAAGTAAGCCAGGGAACAAAAAGAATGCTGGATCGAAAAAAATCAAAATACTTCAAGCTGTGGTACCCAAGAATCGCATCAAACGAAAAACCGCTTTAGTCGCTTCTTACGACAGACAGGTCGTACCATGGGGCTATTTTATACTCGGACTCATGCGGGTGTTGGGGTACAAGAAGAAAACGGAAGAAAAGAGAACCAGACAGTAATCTGTGTGTTTATGATGTGTGTGTGTGTGTGTGTGTGTGTATGTGTGTGTGTATGAAGTGTGTGTATATGTTGGATCGCTTTAGTCGCCTCATACGACAGGCAGGTCGTATCATGGAGCTATATAGAAGATTAAGAAGATTTAGAAGATTTAGAAGATTTAGAAGATTTAGAAGATTTAGAAGATTTAGAAGATTTAGAAGATTTAGAAGATTTAGAAAATTTAGAAGATTTAGAAGATTTAGAAGATTAAGAAGATTTATGAGATTTAGAAGATTTAGAAGATTTAGAAGATTTAGAAGATTTAGAAGATTTAGAAGATTTAGAAGATTTAGAAGATTTAGAAGATTTAGAAGATTTAGAAGATTTAGAAGATTTAGAAGATTTAGAAGATTTAGAAGATTTAGAAGATTTAGAAGATTTAGAAGATTTAGAAGATTTAGAAGATTTAGAAGATTTAGAAGATTTAGAAGATTTAGAAGATTTAGAAGATTTAGAAGATTTAGAAGATTTAGAAGATTTAGAAGATTTAGAAGATTTAGAAGATTTAGAAGATTTAGAAGATTTAGAAGATTTAGAAGATTTAGAAGATTTAGAAGATTTAGAAGATTTAGAAGATTTAGAAGATTTAGAAGATTTAGAAGATTTAGAAGATTTAGAAGATTTAGAAGATTTAGAAGATTTAGAAGATTTAGAAGATTTAGAAGATTTAGAAGATTTAGAAGATTTAGAAGATTTAGAAGATTTAGAAGATTTAGAAGATTTAGAAGATTTAGAAGATTTAGAAGATTTAGAAGATTTAGAAGATTTAGAAGATTTAGAAGATTTAGAAGATTTAGAAGATTTAGAAGATTTAGAAGATTTAGAAGATTTAGAAGATTTAGAAGATTTAGAAGATTTAGAAGATTTAGAAGATTTAGAAGATTTAGAAGATTTAGAAGATTTAGAAGATTTAGAAGATTTAGAAGATTTAGAAGATTTAGAATATTTAGAAGATTTAGAAGATTTAGAAGATTTAGAAGATTTAAAAGATTTAGAAGATTTAGAAGATTTAGAAGATTTAGAAGATTTAGAAGATTGAGAAGATTTAGAAGATTTAGAAGATTTAGAAGATTTAGAAGATTTAGAAGATTTAGAAGATTTAGAAGATTTAGAAGATTTAGAAGATTTAGAAGATTTAGAATATTTAGAAGATTTAGAAGATTTAGAAGATTTAGAAGATTTAGAAGATTTAGAAGATTTAGAAGATTTAGAAGATTTAGAAGATTTAGAAGATTTAGAAGATTAAGAAGATTTAGAAAATTTAGAAGATTTAGAAGAATGATAAATATTAATGTTAAGGAAACCTTAAGATGGAGTACAACCAACGTCCCATTGGAACAATGTTCAAAATTTTACGGGGATAACATATTGAACCTTCGAGTATTCTGAAATAATGTCTAAACTTTAATACAGGGTAGTTCGGATGAACAAACAAAACTGAATATAGTAAGATCCATGTTAAAAGGAAGCGCGAAAATCTGGTTTATACTTTAAAAGTGAGTTAAACTCGTTTAAAGATTTGGAAGTTAAAATTTTAAAACATTTCTGGTGAGATAACCAACAATTTAAAGCAAGAAACAATTTAATCATGGGCAAATACAGCAGTGATTCTGGCATGACAAGAGAATTGTGTGCCATAAAAAATTCAGTGTGGTGAAACAACTTGATCCTTCTTTAGAAGACAAATAAATAATTAAATCTTCAGCTAGACGTTTCGAGATAGAGGTAAGGAAATGCTTTGCCTTACAGAATATCGTAGACAGGGATGTATTCTAAGAATACCTTCAAAGGTATGATGAAATGGTTCAACAATGGACGATGGAGGCCAGACCTAGCAGCGAGTCCATAAATTTCTTCAAATAATAGAGAAGCCTTGGACCTGAACATTACAATGGTAGATCGTTCAATAGGGGAAACGCCAATGGGATCAGCTGGGGCCAGAATAATGCCATCAGGAGATTCGGGGGAAGGAAGAATGAATCCCAAACCAACGAGAATAGAACCTTCATCCACAGAGGTGGGAACTATGAAAATTCACAGAGAGGGCGTCAATGAAGAAAATAACAGGACATACGCCGTGAGAGTGAACAGACCAGAACCTTCAACTGTGAGGCCGGATTTTCGTTAACAGACAAACCAAGTATACCCATAGAAATTAATCGGTATGAACATCAACTTGAATTTATAAAGTTTGGTTTAGAAAGTGATGAGAATTTAAACACATGTTTTAAATTTAACCATAGAGGATAAAATCGTTAAGGTATTTATAGATACAGAAGTTGAAGTGTCGCTAATTTTGGAAAATTTTATTATAAACAATATTAAGAAATTTAAAAATGTGTTAATATCCATTAAGAAACGTAAATTAGTAGCACAGAACAACAGAAAGTTCGCAAGCATAAATAGAATGACAATCTTAAGATGTGAGTTAAGAAATATAAAGTTTGAACACGAATTTACGGTTGTACCTGGATCGAGCGTGGAATCAATTTTTGGTACAGACTTAATTGATAGGTTAAAGCTGTAAGTAGATGTAAAGTAGAAGATGATTGTATGTGGTAAAGAATATATTAAATGATGATTAGGTATATGTTGAAGTCGAGAAAAACTATGTTAGTTTGAATTTATATGAAGTAGTGGAAGAAGTAAATATGTGGTAGTAAGAAAAATAGAGAAAGAAGTATAGGAAGCACAGAGAGAAGTAAATAAAGTAGAGGATCCAGGTAGGGTACAAAATGAAGGAGATTCAGCGTTAATTGAATATTCTAAACATAGTGAGTTGAAAAATGAAGATTTGGTTATTTCTACAAGTTATGGAAAATTATAAGGAAAACGAAAATAAGGATAGACTGATTGAAGGTGATAAAATTTTAAGTCAAGTATCAGCGTAAAAATTTATATGAGGGTATCTACGGGGAATCAAGTACTTATTTTATGAATCATGTAGTTGTAATAAAAAAAACGATGTCTATAAGACATCAAGTTTAAGTATGAAAAGCATAAGTCGGTGTAATATTAAACAAAATAATTGTCCAATGTCGATGGATATTATTTTAGCAAATTTGGTAATAAGAAAGTTTTTCAAAGATTTATTCAAAGAATTCAAATTTGGACAGAAGGTATAAAGGATTTTCGTTAGATGGGAATATTTATCGATTGAAAGAAGTACCTTTCTTTTGGGTGGTCTATGGGCACAATAACGTTAATAGTAGCTATATGAAGTCTCTGAAATTATTAATAAAAATTTTATGTGACACTTTATTCACATAGTTATATTTTCTGGGAGAATTTTCTACAATATTTTGTGCATTTTATGTATGTCGAAAGAATTTTTTTTTTGGACTGAACTTGATGAGACCAGATAGGTTTTGGGTCTTTGGAAGCTTCTTTTTAAAAAGTTTTGTCGCCAAAAACCACTTCTATCAAATTTATTTTTAATTGTATAATTACAAAACGTGACTTATTTCTGTTACAACAACTTAGACATTTATATTCATTAAACATTAGGTGTTTGAAATTGACAAAAATACTTGAAGTTATTAAATCAATAATTAATAATTAAAAATAACGGTGAGTAGCTTGAACCACCAACAATGTTAAAGTTATGAAGTTCGAAGACTGTCTGATGGCAGGGGCTCCTTGCAGTATTTATGAAGCCTTTGACCTCACTTCATCTTGTGGAAAAGTGCAGATCTTGCTGTCTGCAGTTTCTAGATAATCATACAATGTCTTATTCTACGTAATTTTAATTGAGACTGCTTTATTGCAGTTCATTGTTTCTGCACCTGCAGTATCAGGTTGCGTCTGGAATACAAAGTAGTTGCTTCCTTTTTTATTTTTGATATGAACTCTGATTAACTTTTAATTATAATCTTCATTTAATACAATGTAACATTCTATTTCTAAGACATAATAAATGCGTTTAATTTTATATATATCATAAGTCTCATGTAAATAATTGTACATAGTAAGTAGTTAGAAATAAAAGTAGAACATAATTCGTCAATGCCAAGATATAGCGCTCAACGTAAACTTAGCGGGATTGATTTCAAACTTTATTTTATAATTTGGGAGAGATGATGTGACTAAAGATCACATAGAGGCCGTTGAATACCGTATTCTGTACACCGAACAGCCCAAAACCTGAAAAAATTTAATTTTCTAATACTTAATGTTGTTGATTTTGATAGCTTAGCGCCCATTACCTAGTAATTTTGTTGTTTCGGGCACTGATAGTATCGCCTAGCAGTGCAATTCAAAACAGCTTAGTTATAGCTGAAGTGCCAGGTAGTTAAGCGCTGCCCGTTACGCTCTGTGTTAATATTCCTTCCAAAATGCTGGGCATTTTTGGTTGACTGTACATTGCCACGCTTTTAATTGTAAGATCGAGATTGTTAATGAATATGCGCACAAAACCGAACCAGGCGCTTAATAAATTACACGGTTGGTTGCAGGCGGTAAAATTAAAATTTAACACGGCGAAGTCAGGGGCGCTTTATTATGGCACGAAACCAGGACAGAGATTTTCTAGGGTAGAGCTAGGAGGGGAGAAAATCCCGTTTAAAGATTGTATTACTTACCTCGGCGTCAAGATCGACGATAAATTAAATTGGAAAGCGCACGTACCATACGTAAAAAGTAAGGGCGGCGAAATATCAAATAAAATGATGGCGGCGGCTAAAATAAAGTGGGGTTTCAGGAGCGCATCGCTGAGGACGGTTTATGCCGGAGCAATTGAGCCGGCAATGCAGTACGCAGCTTCTGTATGGGCAGAAGGTTGTAAAGTCAGGGAAGTGCGTCAATTGACGAGCGTACAACGCATAACCGCGGTAAAAGCGGCGAGGGCGTACAGGACCACCTCCACGGAGGCGGTCCTGGTGATCAGTAGGACTCTCCCTATCGAATATGTCGTTAGGGAGATTAGAGATAGGCGATTAATAAATATAGGAGAAGGGTGGGAAATTATCGAAGATCTTAATCTTGGTAATAGGGAAATTGCAAGAAAGATCGTTGTATCTGAGTTGGGGCTGAGATTAGAGGAATCGAGTTTGTCGAAAGTGATGAGGACGCGATGGGTATCAGAATTTATACGGACGGTTCACGTATGGACGATGGGCAAGCAGGCGCGGCGTTTGTCGTGTATAAGCAGGAAAGGGAGGTATTTCGGTTTCAAACCAAACTCGCGAACTGGAGTACAATTTTCCAGTGCGAATTGGTAGACATACGAGAGGCTATCGATTACGTAATAAACCATACGGGCAGAGACGAGTATTATATAATCAGTGATAGTAAATCGGCGCTGACGGCTTTAACAAACATGAACACCTCGTCAGACGTCCAAGCGCAGTTCTGGAGGATAGCGCGTACGGCGCTCGAGTTTCGAGGTTTAAAGTTCTGTTGGGTCAGGTCGCACAATGGTAACATAGGAAACGATAGGGCTGATGAATTAACTAAAGAGGCCGCGACGGGAGACTTTCGAATATCGCATTCTTCAATACCGAAGTCTTTGATTAAAAGAAAGCTGCGTAAAAAGTCAATCCGACAATGGGAAGAGAGGTGAAACAACGCTGCCACGAGCAGGTTGACCCACAAATTCATACCGAGCTTAGAAGCTAGAGGCAAGATCGAGGTAAAACTCGATCACAAAATGGTTCAGTTGATAACAGGGCACGGCGCCTTAAAAACGTATTTACATTGGTTTGGGTTAACCAACAACGACCACTGTGAATGCGGTGAGGGCGCGGAAAGCGCAGAGCACGTGCTCTTCGACTGCCCGCCTGAAGCGGCAAATCGAGGGTTGGCTGATACGAAATTAGCTATCGTAGGTCTAGCATGGCCAAAGAGCCTAGAGGGAGTCGGGGAAGTGGCTAACCAGAAGGCGTTCTGGACAGCCTTTAGAGAGTTCGCAAAAAGGGTTGCGAGATTAGACGGTGATAATCGTGTGTAAGTCGGGAGGGAATGGTGGGAGGATTGAAAATTATAGATTTCGACTTGGCGTGATTTTGACATGATAAGAGCATTATAACCAAAACCTGCAAAAAAAAACAAAAAAAAGAAAAGAAGAAAAAGAAAGAAAACCAATAATAATAATAATTAAATAAGTATACCCAAAACTCTAATATGCACGATGAACACACCACTAAAACAATCACTGTCCCAGTTTCTACGCGCGGAAAATAGGGAATAAACGAAACACATAAATAACAACAAACTAAATCAGGAAACCTCATTAATTTAAATAAGTGTAATAAATAAAGAAATAATAAAATAGAGTGAAACCGCGCATCCCCCCATGACTTAAAAGTGAAGTGATAGTGATTGTGATCCCCCCAGAACGTTTAGTGCATACCCACCAGGACTTTAACAGTGCATATTCAACGCCCCCATAAAAGTAGAAAACCAATAGATGTAGGTAGACGACCAGATCTTCGGTTGCTGGAGAAATTTATATTGGAGGTAGGAATAAAATTGTGGCGGCTGTACTCGCATGAGCATTGATTTGTGATTTTAAACAGATTTTGAAATAATCTAACAAGCACGTTTTTGTGTAATGACGCTAGTCGATATAATGCTCATGCGAGTGCACCTGATAATGTTTTTGCTTTTTCTAATATATGCACTGTTACATGCTTTTGCTTATTCAGATATTTATTTATATATTTATTATATGTTTATTTATATATTTATATTATATTTATATTTATTTTTACACTTATATTTTTGCATGCATTGTATTGTTTTGTGGCTTGATTTAATTCGTTTGACGTTCTGTCGATAATTTTTGGTCGCAGTATATATAGAAAAGAAGATTGTATATATTATACGTCAGTTAGGGAATGATAGGGAACGTTAGGGTCAAATTTAGGATAAATACTTAGATCAGGAAGGACGAATTTGTAAATTTATAAAGCAGGGAAAAAAGCTGGATTCACTATTAATACATTTGGCAAATGCTTAGAAATTTGAATCCATTTTAAATTAGCTAGCTAGATTTTGGTAGTTTTAAGTCGATCCTTCAGGTCGCACTGGTAAGCAAAGCCGGCGTTTGCTATCCGGTATTACGGATCCCTCCCCCTCTCATTTTTGCTCGTCTTGTTAATCGGGCACACTCCAAAGTCAACGCTAGGGATACCATTATTTAAACCCTGTTTTTAGTTTTCGTTTCAGTCTGTTACATTTTTATTTAGGGTGGAATGATTATGAAGTTAGAATAAATTAGAAGCACGTTTATTTTCGCGTTTAAACCCCATGTAGTACCTCCGCGTGGAGCATTGGGGACGTGGCCGCAAGTATAGCGGCCCTTATTCAAATTATAATGACTGTACATTGTGTCCAAAAATTAAGAAATGAGTAGTGTGTTGTAAATTTATAGCTAGTAGCTAATATTCTACTTTGTAAATATAATGACCATTTTTTTTTATATAGCTATGAACTTTCTAACAAATATGTTATGATTGGTACCGTGCCTCTTTTATTTGGGAAAACTAATTTTTTACCTACGTGCACATATGGTGGTCCAATAAGTGTATCAATCACGTTTAGTATTACCAATTCTCTTTGTTTTTTGAAAGTATAAGTGCTGCAAACAACAACAATCGGTAAGACTGAGGATATCGGTAATATGTAATTTTCATAATTTGCACTCCATTTTCTCTCGAATCTGATGCAATGAGGATATCTCCACATCATTCGGTCTGAAATAGTGGGCTAGCTGTTTAGTATTAGAAATGTGTACTTGCTGGTTTATCCTACTACAATAAAACGAGTATGTTCAGAAGGTCGAATCGGCACCATAATCAATCTTAAAATGTAGACTCAAAGAAAAACGTAAAGTGTATGCACACTTTGAATTGAAATATGTAATCTGCCAAACTTAGCAGTCATATTCTCAGCTACATTGTTAACTTATTATTATCTCTATAGCATATAATTATTAATTCTTTGTTTTGGAGTATAATATTATGTCCAGCTTTAATAGAGGTTATAAGGATAATAGTTCTTTTACCCTTCAAAGTCGTTTATTGCATTTTCCGCTTTAGTGGCCGTATTTGGTTGTTAATTTTACTCGGCGAGATTGCTTTTAGTCTCCTTGGGCAAAATAAATTAAACTGCTTGACGTTGTTAACCAAAACGAATGGGTGGCTTTTTACTTCTAATAGCAATGTGATTACTCACTGCTCTAGGTTTCCCACAATGTTTATTATAACGATTTTATAAAATAAACTTGTTTCCCTTATTAAAAGTTTAAATGAAAAATTTGTTCAAATATTGGTTAGTAATATCTGAAGGGAATAAGCAAAAAAAAAATTTAGGACTATAGAAAAAATGAGCAGAAAAATCACTGAACTATAAAAGACGAATACAATTTGCAAATATACTTCAGATAACAGAACGTTTCTTTAAAGTAATACCAAATACCGTTTGCTTTATTTTATTGGTTACAATTCGTGTTAAAATAATACTCATAGATTCATATACTTAAAATTGCATCTGTTAGCTGAATTCGACAATCAGTAAAATCACTGCTTTTTATGCAAACGTCATCTTAATTAAAAAACATGCATGATGCTATTTTAAAAAGAAAACTTGTAGATAGCTAATAGTACAACACAACAGTACTAAACAGTCGCATATGGAATTATATACGAGCGGCGAAATCCTAAAACGGGTATTTATCTCATTGGCTGGGATTACGTACTACCTATTGGCTAAGAAAATTCATTTGGAATTAATATTAGGTTATGTTTGTTTGTTTATAAATTTTGTTTTCACCGGTTTTTCTTCTCTTCCAACAATTAAAAATAATTTAAGCAATTATGTGATAAAAATAATGGAATGTTTATCACGCAATAAATGGTATTTATAAGCTGACAGATCAAAGTGCATGGCCTGTATCTTCGAAAGTCAGGCGAGGTTGTTTTGTGCTTACTATACACTCGTACTAACAATTTAATTGTTTCTGTTTTTTAAGATCTCAACTTCAAGTGCAAGGAAGAAAATTGCAGCTTTGGTGCTCATCAGTGCAAGGCACTGGCCCAACATCTTTGGGAAATGCATAAAATTAAAAGCGTTACAAAATTTATCTTGTTCAACAGTAAAGAAGAATTTTCATATTGGTTAGATGCAGAAGAAATATCGTCTGTTGTACATTTTGTAGCTGCTGCTAATATAGATACAGAAACAGGTTCCATGTTTACATACTATTATTAAAAGCGATATAGTGACTATAAACCAAATTGTGAGCCCAATAAGAGAAAAAGATGTTTAAAAACTCAAAGTTCTATCAAGATAAATGCAAGATGCCTATCTTACATTAAACTTATAGAGGACCAAGAAAGTCAGTTAGTTAAAATAAAATATTGTTCTACACATGATCATATGCATACGGTAGCTCATGTACCAATTTTAAATAGTACAAAGTTTACTATAGCATCTAAATTAAAATGTGGCATAGCTCCTTGTCGAATATTACATGACTGTCGTGTAGAAACTTTACATTCGTCTGGTGATACAGTTAGCAGTTTTAGTCTATATAAACGAAATATGCTGGTTACAAAAAAGGACATTTAAAATATAAAGAAGAAATACAATATTGCTACACTTGAAAGATATAAAGACGATCATATTAGTGTTAGTATATTGATCGAGGACCTAAAAACAACTGATTGGTTTAATGGCATTAGTAGTGCATTTTTACAGGTTCTGGCGCCTCATTTGCTCTAGCATCCCCATTTGCTGCTCCCTCATCTGGACCAAATTTACATATAAATTCCCATAAGGAGGAAATGTGGGAGATGAATCTCCTCCTTGCTTCTCCTAGTGGACCTCGTTGTGGAAATTTTTTACCCCAACCATCCATACCCTAAAAAATCGGTAACCCCTAAAATTTTCGAGATACTTCTCGATGCTTATAGGCACCGCACCCACGAGATAAATCTATATTGTTTGGTATCAATCAATATTATATTTTTCTCAGCTACCCGAATCTCTAGAAATTTTTTAGATAGCATCATCCCCCAAAGAGCTACCCCAATTTTAAAATTTTTTTACCGCTAACATTCTGAACCAAATAGTTTTCTTCGACTAGCCATTGCACCTTTCGAGATAAACCTACATTGTTTGGTATCAATTATATTATATTTTTCTCAGCTATCCGAATTTATAGGAATTTTTTAGATAGCATCATCTCCCAGAGAAATACCCCAATTTTAAGATTTTATTACCGCTAACATTCAGAACCAAATAGTTTTCTTCGACTAGCCATTGTATCGTTCGAGATAAACCTATATCGTTTGGTATCAATTATTATTAGATTTTTCTCAGCTACCCGAATCTCTAAGAATTTTTTAGATTGCATTACCCCCCGAGGAAGCTACCTTTATTTTAAGATTTTCTACCGGCAGCAATTTCTGGCCGTTTTTATAAGTTTTTTAACTATCCGACACATCAAATTAGTCTAAAATTTTACGCAGAATCCGAATCTGTAAAGAGATTTAAAATCGGACCACCCGTTACCATTTTACACACACACTGTCTAAATTACAACTTTCCTGCAGCTCATACCTAAAAGAAAATCTAAAAAGCATTATTAAAACTTTTTATTACAGACAATTTTTACTAATACAGTTTAAATTTTGTAAACAACATTTCTAAATACATATTCACAATTTTTATTCTTAACCTAGAACTCCTCACATCGGTTTATACTTATTAATATTTATTTTTAAATAGAGGTTAGGTCAGCGCCGCCGCGCTGACCTAATCTATCAATTCTCTTTATATCTAACCTAAGTCCATACAAGTCCAACTAACCTAACCTAATTCCGGACAACACTAGCTAACCTAACTCCAATTTTCAATTTCACCCTATGAGGCAATTTCACCCTATGAAGCAATTTCACCCTAGGAAACAATTTCACCCTATGGGGCAATTTCACCCTATAAGGCAATTTCACACTAACCTAACATCCTACATATATCCGACATATATCCTGATATATGTCGATGCGCATCCCTGCCGACCTAGGTCGGATAACAAAACAGTTCCTAAACAAGAGAATGTAAGCGATATGGCTGTGTCCGACATATTCGGCTATCTTCGGTAATATACGCCCCCACTCTGTATGATACATAAGGGGCAATTTTTCGTATTCAATTTAGTATTCGACAGTAGCTAGAACGGTAAACATGATCGTCTCCAAGGTGATTAACGTTTCTCAACTTCTTGGGAATAAAGTGAAACCGACAAATGAGCGATTTGGATTATGGTTGTTGGCAGAAAATATGTGCAACAATAATCTGGTGACAGATATTGGTAATATTTGTTATGTCGAAGACAAACACATGCTGACTGGTGGACTTCACACACCAATTACAGAACCATTTTGTGACAATATAATGTTGTTAAAATTTGCGACCTTTCTGACGCCGAACAAACATCTGCAAACAAAAGGATGTTTATCCTAAAAAAAGAAATTTGTGGTGCATTTAACAGCTATCTACGAAGAAAGTTCGACCGATTTGTTTCCGCTAGGCATGGTGTTAAAGCTAAGCTTCCGTTTTCTTTGGAAAGTACTAACAAGATGGGCCAGGGAGTAAAAGAAATTATCGAATAAGAAGACCTCGAAAGCATTAATAAAAATTCCAAAATCCTATATGTGTTCCATACAAAGTGGAACTAGCAAATGTTAAGTGCGAAACTTTATTGGAGGAACTACCAGATATATTAGACGAACTCAAAAAAGTTTATTACTATCTTTTTGACATGGATATAACCCAAGATTTTGCTGGCATATTTAGCAAGATAGAGATGTGTAATTATTTAACTACAAATCATAACTTTTGCTACAAGGGCGAATACGAAGAAAAGTGCAATATTATAGTTGACAACGATAAAACTGCGGGAATCGATTGTTTAACATGGTTAACAACTAATGCAAGAATTAAGATATACAACAAATTTGCGTGTCAGATAACAAGTCCTGGTGTTAATAAACAACTTGGGAATTATATACTAGATTTTTTTACGTTGTCCAGATGAACGTTTAAGGGAAACATTTGCGTTTACTTTGGCCAAAGAACATGGTATTACGCGATTGGAAGCAACAATATACAACTGTGCAATTGGAAGCTATGTCAGTGCGGAAAAGGTGTATAATCCCTTAAAAGAATGTTTAACCTTATTGGAAGATCGTAAGTTATACTTCCTAAAGGCGCCAAAGTACTCGGTACCACTTGCCAAAATGTGGAGTAAGCTATCGGACAAGCTACAAAATAACTACTGTTTAGTGTATAATAACCTACTACAGTACGTGTATTGGGGGAATGGCAATACAAAGAAATTGACGGGGTTGTAAATTAAGTTGTCCGAAAAACTAAAGGAAAGGGAAAAATGGATAAAGTATGTGCTTTCGGCTTTTAGTTTTAACTATTTACCTGTAAATTATTTGGGGATAGTAGAGGAGGAAGACAGCAAAGATAAAATAAAAATCTTACACAAGTGCTACATTAAAGCAAGTAGTACATATTTTACACAATCTGCAACACCATATTCTACAATTCTAAAAGAAATAGTCATTTCGGAATTGGGATTGATAAATACGCCTAACATTCGCCAAGAGGTTGTATGACAAGGCGTAAATATTGGTAGTAAACTCTATCCGTTTACGCTAAAGGAAATTGCCCCATTATGCATGCCATACGCTGTAAGTGGAAGAAAAAGGCTGCTGGAATTAGAAGAAATAGATGTAAAAAAGCGAAAGTTGGACTACATGGAAAACACTGCGACAATACGCGAACAATACAAAGATGTGTTAGACAAAGAACATCTTATTAGTGAAAATGAGGAAGAACTAAAAGATGATTTTATGTGCCGATGGACTGACTTAAATACACCCGGGTTCTACAAGCTGTATGCATTTGCGGTTAGTAAGAAAGACTTTTAGTTATGTAGGCGTCCTTGCGGAAAAGGATGGTACTAAATCCGTATACTTTTTAAAAGGTTATTCTAAAAACGTATTTATCAAAATGGCAGATAACAAAGACGAACTAAGGAATGCGGGTTTCGTAACCTTGGCGTACACCACACGCAAAGGAGTTTTGCTAAACATTGTATATTTGCCTAGTAGAGAACCTTTTGGATCATTTAAAACCGAAGGTACTACAACCTATAACAACCATATATTCCCAAAAGTGGTAGACATGCAACTACGCAACAGTGAGTGGAAGAATATGGATTCCCTCCAATACCGACAACAAGAAGTCGATCAAGCTAACAGGATACGTATGCAGGATATAGTAGAAAAGCTGCGATTAAAAGATTGTCATAAGCTGCAAGAATTACGTGAAGGAATGGATCTAGTTATCGGTGGAATCAAATACTTTATATATAGAGACAAACTTCAGTACATCTTGCAATTCGAAAACCTAGACGGTCTCTATGTGTCAAACTATTGGCTATTAATAAAATTAGTTTATCGAGCGCAGATGACAAGCGGAAGGTTATCCCTGGAAGCATATCAATCAACGCATGGGGGTATAAAGATATAAATATAAGATAGTTGTTTATATTTGTAAAGATTTTGTAAATCTATTGTATATATTAGTTTTAAGATTCCATAATTGTTAAGTTCTTCTCCCATCTTGCTCCCTTCTTCCAAATCCTTCCTGCTTCTATCCTGGTGGGCAGAGTATACGCGTTATCTCCACGTGGTGTTCGCGGGACACATCGGTTTTAGATTTCTCGGTAAATGGATGGTTAAAGCATATGTCTTGGGTAGCGAAAAAAGGTTCTAAAGATGGAGTTAAATAAAGATGGGCAAAAATTAGAGGTTTGGGGTCTTTAAAAGGCGTAACTTTAAAAGAGGCGGTCCTATTTAATTCTATTTGCAGGTTTGGGCTACCTAGAAAAATCTAATATTAGTTAATACCAAACAAAATATAGTTATCTTAAAAGAGTGACTACCCCGAGGATAATAAATACAATATACCGCTTGTCAACAAAAACAAGTTGTAGGGAAATTCAAAGACGAATTTAATGGGGTTTAGTATTAGAATTCGTCGGGACAAAAACCAAGTCCTACTGTATTGTAAGCGAAAAACACACGATTAAAAAGATTAAAGGAATCTCACGAAGTGTTGTTAAGTAAAACCGAGGTCCTACAACTTATAACGAGCATATATCCCCAAAAGGGGTAGGCATGCAACTACGCAACAGTGCGTGGGAGAATAAGGATTCTCTCCAATAAGAAATTAAAATTTCTATGTACGTAGCACCAGTCATTTGGAAATGGTAGAAATGTTAAACTTATAAAGGTGATTATTAATTGTGATTTAGAAAAATAGCAGTTTTCTTGGACTAAATAAAATAGCTGAGACTGATTAATGTATATGGTTACATATTCTCGTACACATCCACAAACATCTGCTTACGTCCACATACGGACATGGTGATGTCGGTAGTTTTTGTTTAACAAATAGTAGGAAAGATGCGTTAGGTGTTAGTGTGTGGAAGCCCATCGCATGGTTGGATTCAAAAAGAACTGTGCGGCAGAATGTATGGTGGTTCCCGTTAGAATAATCGAAAGTGGTCAATTGATCATATTAGATGTTTAAATATGCGAAAATGTAAAAGCTTACATAAGCAAAATTTAATTATCAGACAAAAAAAGTGCGCGATGTGCTATACTTTTAAAGAAAATATAGAATGGTGTTTTGCAGCGGTCCTACCAGTAAAAAACGTGACTGACTTTTTCAAGCAACTACAAGAATAGCAGTAGCGCAGAGAAGCGGTATGCATGCATTATACAGCGCACTGTTACTATAAAATATGTTAGTTTACCGGTAGCTCGAACGTGTAATTGATCACGATTTATAGATCCCTCGGAGGTTTAAAATTCTGAAGCTTTTTTCGTTTGAAAACTGTTTGGAAATTATCAGAACGGGGGCCGGTCGAAGTATAAGTTAGATGGATGATTGACCGAGTTTTTTATACCTTTTACGAAGACATCCAGCATCAAATTCTCTATTTGGGTAGTATCGAGAACTTGCCGGCTCTAGAAAGAATTACGTGCTACCGACCGCTATCCGGAAGATTTGGTTCTAGAAAATAAGCAACCTACGAAAGCACAAAATACTCGGTATTAATGCTAATTGGTTTAGTGACCGCGCTTGTGCACTCTTCGAATGCCTTCCACAATGTTCGATTGTTTCCAAAAAAAATATTCAAGCCTGCCATTTCCTAAAATATGACGTAGAAGTTATTTAAAATTAAATTGCTTTATTAGTAAGTATCCTGTAGACAAAAGTTTGGTATTCCCTAAGTAAAGGTTTAAAGTGTTTTATTAAGTTTCTGTTTATAGTAGCACTGCATTTTCTACCGCAAGACTTGCAACCAATTTGTATGCGTGAGCTACCACCCTTTTGGATTTTTAATATGCACGCGATGCGACTGCTGATCCGTATATTAAGCTGTAAACGTTCAGCTCCGACAGCTGTTAAAGGATCTTGTACGAAACAATCACGAATTATGTGTAAAGTATGCGATTTCGAAATGGAAAAGACTACCTATGCCGCACAGTTGAGAAGCAACAGACATAAAAATGCAACAGTTACCGTTACTGGAGAAGATGGTGTAGAAATGGTTAGCACAGCGTTTAACAACCGTATGGATAGCTATCGCATAAAAAACGCCAGTGTCAACGATGGAGTGTCCAAGTTTCTTTGGAAGCAGAAAGAGCGGTTTATTCGATTACTTAATGAAAAAGGAACACAACATACGCAATAAAAGTTAATTGCAAACTCTACGGTGTCTACACAAAAATGGGAGAAGAGACTACCGATGTGAAATCCTTTAACACAAAAAATATGGTTATAACGTTTTCTAGTAAGCTTGAAAATATGTACGAGGTCCTAAGCGAAACCATGAAAACAAAATTAGAGGAATTTGAAACACGTGGGTTCGGTTAGTCTTTGGAAAAGGTGCTCTATTTAGAAATAATTATTAATAAGTATAAGCCGATGTGAGGAGTTCTAGGTTAAGAATAAAAATTGTGAATATGTATTTAGAAATGTGGTTTACAAAATTTAAACTGTATTAGTAAAAATTGTATGTAATAAAAAGTTTTAAGAATGGTTTTTAGATTTTCTTTTAGGTATGAGCTGCAGGAAAGTTATAATTTAGAGAGTGTGTGTGTGAAATGGTGATCCGATTTTAAATGTGTTTACAGATTCGGATTCTGCGTAAAATTCTAGACTAATTTGATGTGTCGGATAGTTAAAAAATTTATAAGAACGGTCAGAAATTGCTGCCTGTAGAAAATCTTAAAATGAAGGTAGCTCCCTGGGGGGTAATGCAATCTAAAAAATTCTTAGAGATTCTGGTAGCTGAGAAAAATCTAATAATAATTGATACCAAACAATATAGGTTTATCTCGAAGGATGTAATGGCTAGTCGATAAAAACTATTTGGTTCAGAATGTTAGCTATATAAAAATCTTAATATCGGGATAGCTCTCTGGGGGATGATAATATTTAAAAAATTTCTAAAGATTCGGATAGCTGAAAAAAATATAATATTAATTGATACCAAACAATATAGATTTATCTCGTGGGTGCGGTGCCTATAGGCACCGAGAGGTATCTCAAAAATTTTAGGGGTTACCGATTTTTTAGGGTATGGATGGTTGGGGTAAAAAAAATCCACAAGGAGGTCCACGAGGAGGAGCAAGGAGGAGATTCATCTCCCACATTTCCTCTTTATAATAATTTTCTTAATTACTTTGCTAAAGCTTATTCTTTTAAAAATGTAAGGTTTTAATGAGTACAACAACTTTTTGTAATTAATGATGTGTTCAGCCTTGGAAATTATACCTTACCGGTTGTATATAGGACAATAGTAAAATATGCAGACAAATAATCATGATTTGTTCGCTGCATGTTTAATAGTTATCTTGTTTACCACAATTTAAAATACCAACATGTTGATTTAATAGAGCCTAAGTCCAGAAAAGTAAAGTTTAAACTCAGATTAAATAATTAATTAATAATTTTTGCCACAAGTTAAGTAAATTTTTTAAAGAACTGTAAAGTCTTAGTAGCGCTACCCCAGACTATTAATTATAAAAAATAATGTCCAAAGGATAAGTATCCAATTCAAAAAACTACATTTATAAGAATTTTATTTTTTTATTAAGTACACTTATAATTTAAAATGTTCATTACATATCTTAAAAGAGAATATAGAATTATTTTAGACTTCAGTTCATTATTCTATAATTATTAAACTTCTCCAAAGTTTTTTAGGTAATTGAAAGGTTAAACTTACACGAATGTGTACCATGATACAATGAAAACTAATCGAAACTAAAACAAAGATTTCATGCTTATACTGGTTCGTAAGATATAAAAGGGTATCTATGTTGGTAGTATTTATGTTTCAGAGCCGCCCTAGTCATCGTTAGTTCAGTGAAGAAGACGACCAGATGTAAGTAACATATTTGTGACAATCAAACTTTGTATTTAAAATGGTTAGCGATAATCTAGGTTTCCAAATTTTTCTTTTCTCGCAAATTGATTCTGTCAGTTGCATTAAAAAAATTTAGATGGCGTCCATTATTTTGTTTTCCAACTTTAATAAACCCATTGACCCAATCTTGCACCGTGGGTAAAAACTCAGTTAGCTAAAAAGTCTTAAGAGTTTTCTTTTACTAAAAGCCATTTTCCATCCTAACCTTACCCTGGGCTTGTTACTGTTACATAAGAATTCTTGATAGGTAAAGTAAAAATCTACCACGATTTATTTTATTATGGATTAGATTTAATATATATCACAATGGAGATGAAGCGTTCAACACTCACTATGTATGGATTGAAGACCTAAGTTGAATGGTTTCATCGCAACTAAGTTCAGATCATGCAAAGCAACATTTCTGCAATCGTTGCCTACACTTTTTCACTACAAAAATTTGGATGGTCGTGTAGAAGTACTAACAGTAACAAAGGAAAAATATATCTTCTTTACAAAATATATTCCTGAGAACTTAATTAACTATAGATTCATCGATAGCTTCCGCTTTATGAGTTCATCCTTAAAACATTAGTTTCCTACCTAAATGCATATCCATTATTAAAAAATGAATTTTCTGGTTTGACAAATGAGAAGTTTGAATTACTAACTAAAAAAGGCGTATACCCATATGATTTCATACATTCGTTTGAAAAGCTGAATTACAACCAGCCATCAGGACTTTTACAATAAGCTGAAAGGTAAAGGAATTAGAAAGAAACTGTACGCACATGCTCAGAAAGTGTGGAAGACATTTAATATTCAACACCTGGAGCAGTACTCCGACTTATATCTCAAGACCGATGTGATGCTATTGGCTGAAGTATTTAAACAATTCCGTTGAAGTTGTCATTTAACTTATGGACTTGACCCCGCCCACTTGGGATGGAATGTAGAAGCATACTCATCAGGAACTTGAGTTGTTGACCGACATCGATCAGCTATTGCTTTTAGAAAAGGGTATACGAGGAGGACTTAGTCAAGTGTGTTCGGAACGGTGTGCATCGGCACACAATAAATATCTACCCTCTTATGATTCTTCGAAACCTGATGTGTAACTTATATATTATGACTATAATAATCAGTATAAACATCGACGTGACATCAGTTCCTGATAACACTAACGATGGTTATATCCTAGAAGTTGATTTGGAGTATCCGGAATCTATTCATGATGTACATAAAGATATCCGATTATGTCACGCGCACATCGATCCGAAGACTGGAAAACCGCCTGTATCAAAAACTCAAAGTACCAAATTAATGGCTACATTGAATTCAAAATGTAAATATGTGATCCACTACAGAAATCTGAAACAAGCGTTGGAAAATGGACTTATATTAAAAGCTATTTACAGGGTGCTGAAATTTAAACAAAACTGCTGGATAAAATCTTACATTGACCTCAATACTGAACTTCGGAAACGAGCAAGGAATGAATTTGAGAAGAACTCGTTCAAGCTTTGGGAAAACGAACGAGAATATATGCAAACATTGTAATGTGAAACTTGTGCAAAACTGGGACAGCAGATATGGAGCCGAAGCTAAAATATCTAACCGTCTATTTAAAAATGTCATAATCTTTGATGAAAACCTTGTGGCAGTGGAATTTCTTAAATCTGAAATATATTTTAATAAACCTATATATGTTGGTATGTGTATTCTCGATATAGCCAAGTTGACAATCTACGATTTTCACTATGGATATAAGAACGCCGCCTTTGGAGATGGGTACCTCCAACTATCCTGTTAACAACAATTATGGAATTCCACTAATTAACAAAAAAGTATTGGGTATGATGAAAAATGAAGATAGTGGGCGACTTATGACGGATTTTATTGGGCTACGATCAAAGATGTATGCTATAAGAATTTTTAAGATAGCCGAGGAAGAAGAAGCTGAACTCTTACGAGAAGAGGAATAACAACCTGGCATCCGAGACTTTGATGTTACAAAGAAAATTAAAGGGAATAAAAAATCGGTGATAAAGAATAGAATTACGTTTGACGATTATGTCGACTGTATAGAAGATAACAAGGAAGTATTTGTAACGCAGAATCTAATTCAATCATCCAAGAATCAGGTTCACACCATCGTTCAGGAGAAGATTGCTCTAAGCCCTTATAATGATAAACGCCACTTATTTCCTGGTTCATATGCAACACTACCTGTTGGACATTATTCAATTATGGAGCAAGAAGAAATATAATACTTATTGCAAATGCAGAATATTGCTTGTAAATATATTATCCTCAATAAAATTTTTATATAGTTTAGTGTTATCCTATTCTTAAAAACTGAATGTAATAGACTCTCCAGTCAGGATGTTGAGCTGCAAAGTAACCTGATTTGAAGCACGGATCCTCCTTATGGGATTTCAATGCTTGGAGCAAAAAACTGAAAAACGGACCTTAGATTTTTCTGTAAGAAAATACAGTATTGCCCGAAATAAACAGTACTGAAATTGTAATTGTTTTGTATATTTAAAAAATACATATTATTGACACTTTATTATATGTTCTAAATGTGCACCTCCTCGTTCGAGACAGACTTCATAACGATGTTCTAAGTTTCTGGTCATGTTATTGAATAAGGGTTGTCTCAGGGCTGCGAAGAAGACTCATCGAGGGTTTGTGGTGCCCGTTTGAAAACGGCATTTTTAGCCATGCCCCAAATGTATGCGTCTGGAGGTGTGAGGTCTGGAGAATGTGAAGGATAAGGGAAGTCAGTAAATCGTGATATGAATTTGCTTGGAAAATGTTCTTGAAGAAATTGACGAATTGCGGCAGCAGTATGGCAAGTTGCCCCGTCCTGCTGAAAAAATTGGTTTCGAAATGCCAAGTTACGTGCACGACAGAATTGACGTAGATCAGAGATAAATCGTGTTAAAATTTGTCTGTACCTCTGTTGATTAAGTGTGACTTGCCTACCATTCTCTTCGATAAAGTACGGACCAATGATTCCGTGTCCGGAAACAGCACACCAGACACTCACTTTTTCACTATGTAAAGGAACCTCTTGAACCTCAACGGGTCTGGCAAAGCCCAGAAATCGATTTGTGCGACGATTCACATAGCCTGACAAGTGAACCAAACATTTTTCAAAAATTCAGGATTTTCATACTGTAACGCGAGAATTCTGGCGCAATATTCCACTCTACTGCGATAATCCCGAGGATGTAGTTGTTGATGTACCTGAATCACATACGAAAATGTACCCAGCTCCTTCAGGATTCTTTGAAAGGAAGTTCTTTTAAATCAAGTTGTAACGCTGTCCTTGCCTGGCTGACTTTCGGATTTTCTAAGATTTGCTCAAAAACACGTTCATGGTTATTGTTGTTGTTAACTGTCCTGGGACGCCCCGAGTTTCCTTTTCGTTGGCACAATACACTACCTGTATTTCTAAACTTTTCAATAACCTTCAAAATTACAGCATTACTTGGAGAACGTTTATTAAACCTTTGTGTGAATTGATCAGACACGTATAGCAAACTTGCACCATTACGTCGGCCGATTCCGTATGAACGAAAATAATGCTCTACCAGAAACACTTTCTCCTCTGTACTTAACACCATTTTTAACAATTAGGCCCTACTAATTACTTGTTTGAGGTTTACTTGACAGGTCTATACTAGCTAACTTGAGTGTGACAGCGCACGCA
Organism: Platerodrilus igneus; assembly: GCA_036346225.1. Classification (NCBI taxonomy): domain Eukaryota; kingdom Metazoa; phylum Arthropoda; class Insecta; order Coleoptera; family Lycidae; genus Platerodrilus; species Platerodrilus igneus. The sequence goes on from JARFIW010000791.1 coordinate 6,019,569, forward strand.
TAAAAACACCGCCAATTTAGTTTCAGTACTGTTTATTTCGGGCAATACTGTACATGGGAAAATTACACTTTTTGAGACCGTACGAAAGTAGCTTATCTACTTAACTCACTGGCGTGCTTGCAGTTTTTTAAGAATGTTGTATCACAACTGATTCCACTTAGAAAATATGTCTCCTTGTATTCTTTACTATATCGGACGTATGTCCGACATATGTCGAACATATTTAAAAGGTTGCGGTCGTACATTCAAATGAACTTGTTTTCATAAAATGAGGTAACACATCAATAAGGAAAAAACTATAATTTTAGTGAAAACGCGTAATGGTGATAACATTGTTTACTTCCATAAATACCGTTTTTTAAAATTAATTTTGTCCGATAAAACTTAATACTAAACTACCTCGGAATTTTCTCCATTTGTTCTACAGTATTTGTTAGCAATACGTTTGGAAACCCTGTTTAAAGTATGCCTTAATCAGTTCCATAATGAGAACATTTCAGCACTCAGGTAAGAAACTTTCTGTTTTCAATCAATTGTTAAGGTAAATAAATTCCGGATTGTTGCACATATCATTCTAAATATAGTGTTAGGTCCAGACTGAATTATTTAAACGTAAATGACATTTTGAACTAAACACATCTGGTATTTTGACATTTATCAAGCAAAGGTCGACTGAAAGCGAAGGGCTGCAAGGGGTATCAAATATTCATGCAGAAACGTCGGTCGCTGTATCGACCGGCTGCACCCTCTTTTTGCTTTGTACCCCTACTGATACCTGTACGTGTAGGTGAGATACTTTTGTATACTTCAGCGGTATTACGCTTTTGAAGTTTGAATAATTTAAGGATAGCTTCTGTGAGATCGACATTATCTAAATTTCAATCTAAAATAGTTGACCTAATGGAACTTGAATGGACAAATCAAAAACCTGCTTGGAAATGGCGCCATTAAATACAAATTAATGAATGCAGGGTTGATTTTTATGCACAAGGGTTTTTCGATGACCCAAATAGAGCTAAAGTTACTCGAGGGTCGTTTATTCAAGGTATAAGTGGCTATAAAATAAGGCCATGTTGCCAACGTAGTTTCGAGTCAAACACTGTCGAACGAACATTTGCTCTAAACTCAATCCTAATTAACAACGGTGCTTTAAATCTGAATAAACTTCAAATAAATTTTTAATGCTGCTTAGGTAAAAAATTCATTGTTCTATTACAGTAATCGTCTGTTCGATTTCCATTCTGCTCAACTCTGTCAGCATGACTATTTACTGCAGTATTGATAACTCTATTAATACGCTACTCTATTTTTATGTTAACTATCATATGTTTTCCATCAATAAAACGATATTTTTTACTGTTACGTAGTGGCCGCTAAAACCACACCTTTCCAAACGAAACTTACGGCTACCTCTACCTGACCTCTCAATATGCAGCATCCGTTCATCCACAAGTGTCATCATCATTCGCTGATACAAACCCTTCGACATTAAAATTATTTATAACCTCAATCAGCAAAATATGTTCTGTCCACGTTCCTAAACCTAGACACCTCCAGCTTATCTTCATTGATGCGATTAAGAGATTTACACTACCTATACCGTCAAAAATCTCTGCAACAGCTAATCCCTAAAGATTCTTACCGATTACAAATAGCCGTAGCCATACGTTGTCCCACGTCTAAAACCACTGATAATCTCGTCCTGGATGATCCTCTCCGCCTCCCCACGATCTTAACCACACGAATTCATATATACTACCAAGCATGTCGATTCAGAGACTTTATATCGAGATGTTACAACCACCAACGTTAAAGACACTCTGCCAAAGTTTGCAGATCTACCTCTTCGAGCGGCCACTGCGCAGAAGAACATGTTACGAGATCGTGTCGTATCCTCTCTTCCGTACCACGCTACTGTGCAAATTGTTTCCGTCTTAGCTGTCCTCATTACTAGTAAACAACCGGCTGTTCTTAGAAATATCCAAATTAGGAATCGACTATGGCTATTAATCCTACTATGTAAAGTGTTCCTACACCCAATAAAGCTTTATTTCGCCCCCATCTATCAGTTTGCGGATTACCAAAGCCCACTTTCAGCACTACAGATCGACATCCCTCAGACTATCGCATATCCTTTCAGAAAAAAACATTTCCTTGGCTCTCCTGCAAGAACCATACCTACTCAGCAACAGAATCACTAAACCTCCCCAGTAAAGTCTTTATTCATCATCAACCATTTTACGCTAACTTCACAGCAGCTATTGTCACTAGTAATTCTCTAATAAACGCATCCGTACAACTATCCCTATCCACATCGCAAATCCTGACTATCGAACTTCACTAAAAAGCGGGACAACTACACGTCATCTCAGCATACTTCTAGTACAACAAAGATATACAGATATACTTACAATAACTTGACGATACCCTGCAAACTACGGGATAAATATCTACAACCATAGACGCAGACGCCAATTCCAGATAGACCGAGTGGTTAAACGACATTACCAATGAACTAGGCACGCACTTAGTAGACCTTACCAACAATACCACTTATACATCCTAAACATCTCGACTCATATTCCAACCTGGAAATTTGATCTCCACTATTCGGACATTGAAAACACGCCTGATGCTCTTTGGTCAATAATCTCATAAACTTCGGAGAAATTGTTGAAACGAATTTTTCTTAAAGGCACCAGCCCTACATTGGGTGGCGGTGAAACTAAGTCTTCCGACGTAACTAGGGGTCTATTCCTTGGGTAGAGCTATGAGAAATGGGGAAGTCGAAATCTGTTTGTAGGTCAAACTTAAACTAAACCAAATAGGCGCCACCAAGTCCGGACTTATTCATGATAATGGCATGGCATATTTCTAAGGGCGGACGTGGAGACCCAAAGAAAAAAAGATCGCCTTCCATGACAAAAACCTGTCTTAATAAAATAAGACGCTGTTCCTGTAAGAAATTGTAATAGTTAGATCAATAAAAAGGTGGAACACTATTTGTGTCCAGCAGTTATACCTAAAGAAGTAGTAAAAAGATATTTTCAATATAAAGTTGGCATCAAAATTCTACTCATAAGGATGTTAGCTTTATGTGTTTAGGTTTGATCATATTTGATCAAAATAAAAAACTTTAATCTTGAACCAATTGTTTACTAAAAAGAATCTCTTTTAAAATAAAATGAATTGCAACAAAAATTTAATTAATAACTATATCACTTCATGGTTTTCAACTTCAGGTTTATCTTAATTATTTTTAATCAAATATTTTACAGTATATTGTAAGCTTGTTATACAAAAAAGGGCTCCGACCTGTGCAGATCTGTTCAGGCCGATGACAAATTAATAACTTCTAATAATGTTAGTACTCAAGTTTGTTTTTTTTTAAATTACATGTGCAAGTTTTAATTTCTATAAAGCAGATCACAAAAATACTCTTGTTTACATAACTTGTACTAAAGCTGTTCGAGGCATTTGTTTTCAAGAATACATCTGTCAGCAGTATACTACAGAAAAATAAGTGACGTCAGTAACACCTGTTGTAGTTACTAACGATTCATAGTGAACCACGCGTGTTGTTTCTCAAAACATCAAATCAGTAAACTTTAATTTCGACACTGGAAAATCCAGCTCAGCAATAGTTGAAACTTTTATAATATTCATGCTTTTACACATTAAAACAAATTAACGTGTTTATAGTGTGAAACACATAAAAAGGACTCAAAGCTAACTACGAACCAAACTGCATTTCTCGCCTTGTTGCAAGGAAGGATGAGATACTTGTTATTTCATGCAAAGATCACTGCGTGTAGTGTGAACCAAATTCATACAAAACAGCTTCTACTATGGAGTCGTTCCACGTGTAGAATCAAATACGGCCACGATACATTCTGCAGCCGTTGCAATCCTGTAGTTGAATTACGCTGCTTTACTAAAGTAGCATCTTTACGTTGTCCTAGTGTGTCTTAAAAGTTTGTATAACAAAGTCGTCTTCATAAAATTGGTTTCCTAAATTTTCTATTCTAAAAGTTGCATCGTAAGTTGTAGCAAAGTCGTCGTCTTAATAAACTGCCTTCTAAATTTCTTGTTTTCAGAGTTGCATCGTAAATTGTAGCATTATATCTTGTCGCGCGCTATTCAAAGATGTGTCCTAACTCATCGAAGTGGATTCGCAAATTGCCGGCCTGCAATTTTTGATACATCTTATTGCTTCTTCCACGTATGGCCGACTGACTACAAAACTAGCTCGGGCGGCCGAGGCGTCCGAGGGGGGGGACAGTCAAACAGAAACGCGCCTGCAAATAGCTGTAGATGACACAGATATTTAACCACAAATAGAATACCAAAGGACGATGCGGCTTTACGTATTACTTTTGTTGTTGAATGTAATTTAGTATTGTTTCAACAAAAGTGTCTTATTATTCTCGCAATTTTATGGAGGGATTTATTATCAAAAATAAAATTGTTAAATTATTCTCGGAATTTTATGGAGGGATTTATTATCAAAAATAAAATTGTTACACTGTTCGACTCAATCCATTCAGTGATTACTGCCTTATTACCTACAAAAAATCTTCAAATCTACCACCTACACAAATCTATAAAACCCCAACCTAAAATACCAATAAAAATAATGTCACATTTCCTTGAATCCCTGCAAAAGCACGTATCTAAATTTCAACCAGCTTTGACAAACGATTCAGACCAAATCCCTTACCAAACTCCATTGTCCAATCTATCCGCAAAACGGCAACCAATACAATTCCTACACGTTACAAGGACCTTACACGTGATTTTCCAATGCTCCATCCGAAGGTACTACATTGGCCAGGAAGCGAGTTTTTTTTTACCTGGAAAATTTGGAATTTTGCCGAACCCTTGCTGTTCCAAGCAAGGTAGGGATCTTTAACGTGCTTGACAACACTCACACACGGGACCTCCATTTTACCTCTCAACCGAACGAGGGTGTGTTTGTGAAAAATGCTCGCCTAACATTATTCAAGCGGACCGTGTCGGGATTCAAACCCGGCACCTTGGGCGTAGTAGTCACACACATACCACTACGTGACGATGCCGTCAACGTTACAAGGACCACAGCCTGATGGAATCCTTCGCTAACCGAATGCAAAAGGCGGCTAAACAATCTCCATCATAAAATATAGCGCACTAGAGGAAACCTAAACATGAACGAGCAGCATCTAACAAAAATGGTTTTAGAATATCGGCATTAGAGGTCGCAGTATAAGAAAGAAGTATATGAGTCGAGGAAACAACTCCAAAAAATCATCAGCTATCCTAGTGCAGATCCCATGAAAACTGACTGCAGGTTAGTAAAATCCTCTCCAACCACATCTATACGTCTTTATTTCGCATCAGTCCCACACTAGCTAAAAAACGTAACCTCTGCTCCTAAAAACAGTGATTTCCTCTACCTCCCTAGATATACCTACCTACTACCAGCAAGAAATAATAACCAACAATAGCATAACCCTTCTACCATACCCCCGACAACTCAATTGAAACAAAATCCTTGACTTAGTGGTTTCCAAATTAAAACCTTACAAATCTTGTATTTCCGATCGCATTTTTAATGTAATTGTTCAAAACCTTGACCCGTAATCCGACAACCTATCCGTTCCTTTTTCCGTACTTGTCAAATAAATGGCTCCTTTCCTGATATCCTAAAAAGAGCAAATGTATCCCTAATCTTGAAACATTCCAGAGCTAGTGAAGACCCTACCTCTTAATTACTCCTACAGAAAATCCAAAACCACATTGAGACAAATACCTTCTTCGCCAACCAACATGGGTTCCGACCAGAACATAGTGCAGAACAAACAATCCACTTACTCGCTTCCAAAATCCACGTAATCCAACACAAATATGTTCTAGCAATCTTCGTTGATTTCCACTCTGCTTTTGACCTCCCTGAATAAACTAAAAATCCTGAAATTTCAATCTAATATCATGTCCATCATAAAATCATATTTATCTGCCCGAACAGCTACCCCAAGTTGCAACTATTAATGCTGTATCACACTTCTATCTCAAGGCTGTCTTCAAGGATTTGTCATATAAACCACCTTATGGAATATAATGATCAATCTCTTCCTTGAGCTTAATATCCCTAACAAAGATATCCTTGCTTACGTCGATGACCATACTTTCCTGATTCATAGAAACTCCCGTCTCGAACTAGAATCCACTGCTAACAGCTTTACTGAACACGTTACTTATCAATAAACAAACTATCTTTCCTTCAAAATCGAAAAGATTTCCTACACCCTCCTCGCAGTGTAAAAATCCATACCCTGACAACACCTCTTATCTTCTCCAACGTAGTCTCCAAATTTGGGAATCCATCTAAAAACAGTTAAAAGGCACACCTTCCTACAGAAAATTCGTCCCGCAACCAAATTGATCCTGTTTAACATTCAACAATCTTTTTCAAAAACAATTCAACTTACCCTATCCAAAAGAAGACTTATCCTAAACAACAACGTAATCCCTATTATTCGTTATGCTGTAGATTTCTGATACTCGTTTACAAGTCCCAACTCTAGAAGAATTCTTAACCCAATAACACGTCCATATCTCTTATTCCTCGGGCATTCCGTACAACCTCCACTGTTACACTCACACAATATTAAATATCCCACCTTCAGAACTTGAACTGTTTTCCGTTCTTTAGATCCGTAACCTAAAATTCTATCAACGCGTCAAGTACATGACGATATCTTATCCCACGGTACTTACCGTAACATCACATTCCGCATCTATAACGCCTTACTCCATGATTGGCAAACATTCTGTTCTTACTCCAATACCGCTAGATATACCTATTAATTTTTTTCCGGCACGATTAATATCCTCACCCATATTCAACATTCCAGCAGAACAAGTATCCAATTCCTTACCGGTTACGTCAAATTTCAACAGAGACTGCAGTACTTGAATTTGACCCCCTCTACAATCAACAAGACATGTTCAAAGCTATTGATCACCTACTACGTCATTGCCCTAACTTAATCGCCCTTCGAAACAACTTTAAAACCATGATAAACCTCGATCCCTGATCCCTGCTCCCCAAACTGACTTTCCTCATTATAAACTTTCGTTTACCATTAAACTATTACCTTAAGCAAATCCTAGATAACAAACCGCTTATCTTTCCTCATGTCCCCTAACTTGCGATCACAAATAGCACAGGAAACTGCATCAAACAAAATTCTATTCCTCCTTCCACTACCCGGCAATAAGAACAATAGACTTACAACGCCCAGAAGAAGAAGCAAGCCAAAAGTCCATTCCTACAGTCACAGAATTGTTTTTTGTGTTTTATTATCTATCATTGAAATGTATTCGGCTAGCATGGGCAAAGGCCTAGTACAGTCTCAAAATAAATTGGGGTAATACACACGCGCACTCGCGCATGCGCACGCACACGCGCGCGCACCATTATGTGACGTAATCAAACATGTTCGTGTTGACATCATAAGTTGGTACGCAATAGTTGAGGCAGTAGTGGTGATAGGCGAATCCATGCAAATACTCTACTACCAATAAACTGACATAATTTTAAAAAAATTTAAGGTGATTAAATAATTAAGATGTGTCTGTGCAAAGCAAACATAAGAAAAAATTAATATAATAATTACACCGGTTAGGAAGCGTCCCCTGGACGATATCTGCTCACACTTAGTCCTTGACGTAGCTCGTCGCATTTACTATAATTCTAAGGTATCATCCTTATATCTTTATATGATACACAGCGGCTTTTTGGAATTAGTTTCTAACAGCGACTGAAACATTCTAATGTAAAAAATAAAATTCTCATATTATAGGTTGACTTAACACGGTAGTAAAAATTATTTTTCTAGGTAGTAATTTGGTAAAAATTGTCAATACTTTGAGTAAAACCTATTAAGCATATATACGCCATTTGTATCATATTCCTGTTCAGTGTTGTGGTTAGTGTGTTCGCTAGCACTCAGCAGACGCGGATTTGAATTCCACAACAGCTGACTTCCTTTTCCCTTAGAATCTGTTACGGATAAAATGAGCGTTACGTTAACAAATTTTGATTTGACCTGAAAGGAAGGAGATTCCAAAACGATTTTAGGGTGCACCAGCTAACTACAGTGGTGTAGAAATGGGTCCCTATGGAAGAAATTATAAAAGAAAATAGCAACTTTGAAATAAAAACATTAAATATATAAAAAGAATAAATAAAGTGGCTGAAAAAAACTAGGTTACAATAATCACTTACTCTGAAAGACTTTGTTTGCTGTCATAATTGAGGGGTGCCAAACCTTGTAGTCACAATAATCTCTTTTAATGTTATTTCCTACACGGAAGACGATTATATCACGTAGGCCACCTTTGTTTCGTTTCCTAAATTCATCACGTTATAATCATTGTAGTTAAGGAACTGTTTCTGCATGTTGTAAAACTTCGTGAGGAAATGGAGAAAGACGCGGAGTGTGAAATATCAAGCAAAGCCGTACCTGGAACTATTTTTTTTTGGTACCATATTAGGATGAAGAAATGCAGCTGAATCTGTCTACGGCTGGGTACCGAATCCAACAACTTAACTATACTAGCACAAAACGTTTTTTAGAAACGGGACTTTACAACGCTCAAAGAACGTTATATAACAGAAGGAGTAAGAGGACGCAATAAGTAAGAGCAACGAAATAAGTAAGAGATCTAAGAAGTAAAAGAGCTTTTCAAAGTTGGACTTTCATTGATACAACTTGAAAACCATGGAAGAAATAATATAAAACCATTCCCAACAATATACTGTTACATGTTCTATAAAAGCAAACAAAAATATATGTTCCAGACGACAACGGCAAAAACATTCGTTGAATGCAAGCAACAACGAAGGCAAAATACGGTAATTAATTCCATTGAACTTCGTTGTTAGAATGGAAAAGCAAAATATGTTTTAAAGCATCTAAATGATTTGTGCAACCAGGCACACGTCCAAAGACAGTCCTTTGTCTAACTTTCATGAAAGGATAGAGGTTTGTATGATTAACGATCCACGCTACAAGAATGCCCGGAATGGCTTAATTAGAAGAAACGATTTTATTAACCATAAAATTTAAACGAGCTCAAAGGTCTGCAAATAACAAAATAGAATTTCACATAAAACGAGCTAGAAAACCACGCAATTAGAGTATTTAATGCGCGAGAAATTTTAACAAAAACCTATTAAAAGCAAAATGTTTGCTAGTTTCAACCAATAACTATTGAAAGTAGCAAGCCCGTATTTTAAGGAAGGATAAGATATTACAGTGTTTAGGAGAAGCCGATGCTTGCTTGTTTTAACAAATTTACTGTTGGAAATAACAAGTTGCAGTTAAAATGTGTTACAAAGAATTGCTAAGACGGGCTTCTAGGTGCTTAACGATTTCAAAGAATTTTTAAATTGTTTTATGATATATTCCATGTACTGAGGGACATTTTTATACAGGATGGTTTAATGCCCATTTATTAAACTTGTTAGTTTGAATAATTTGAGAATAACACAAAAAGGGTTTAGATTCGCATTTTTAGTTAAGGTAGTTGCAATTTAATGCAAAATCGCTCTATTTCAAAAAGTTACTGTAACAAGTTATCATCCGCATTGTCTTACACTACTAATACAATAAAAATGTTAAAGAAAATGAGAGAAAATGCCGATGATGAATTTAAAAGCATATTCGTTGCACCAAATAAAGCGACAGATTCGATAGGCGAAGAAATTCGTTTGTCTCGAATTTGTGCAAGGCAAACTCAAAAATCGACAAAGGACCCTAAGAAATAATACAAAATAGTTATTTTTTTGCCTTTTGTCCATCACTTAATAGGTCAGCTAGAAATTACGCTTTAGTGATAGTGTTTACAAAGTTGAGCCATTAGAAGGGTTCATTCCATATAATTTTGCAAAGTTTTCAGTAGAAGATATTATTAAAGCAGGAGAAGTCTATGAGTCCGATTATACAACAAGTTCTGAGCTAAACGCTGAAATATTAATGTGACATTGACATTGACATATTCTTTATTGAGCTACGATTTAAAATCTCTACTCTTAATCTAATTGGTATTTTCAACGAACTTCGTTCGTTTATGAAATCGATTTGTCGTCCGTCTGTCTGTCCGTCCGAGGCCTTTCTAATGGTCGGACATCAATGTGTGATACATCAATCGATTCAGCTCGGTGTCCAGAGCTTAAGTTTTGATGTCAGTTAAAATCGGGCCACGGGGACGCCGAGCCCGCGGGAAAATCTACAGGGATAATTAAAATTTTTAATATGTTTAAAATCAATATGCGACACATATTTGAACAATTTATGGCATTTCATGCCAATTATTCCAATATTATAGACATTGTTTAAACTTAAATTTTGATTGCCGAAAATAATTAGATTCATATAAAAAAAAATCTTATCTTATTAATGAAAACTAATATATAGCTTTTAAAATATTTATTCAATAAAATAAAATATATTAAAATGTCTCTTTTGTTGTTTATAAATTTTTGTATTTTATCTGAATACTTATAATTATTACAACATAATAATTTTAATTTCTTTAAATTGTTTTAAAGTAAGTCTACATTTGGAAGTTCGTTGCGACAATGCCTTGCATTTTCAACTTGTTAAATTTGCATTGAAAAATTTTTACATTTTTAGTCTGACTAATACGAAAAGAAATAAGTGTTATCTTGCTGTTCTAATGGCAGTTGACTTAAGGTATTTCTTTTATAAATTTAACTATGCTAATCTATAACTACTGTCGTCGGTCTTCTATATTTTATCGGTGCGGTCTTGTCGTAGTCCACGGCTGTTCAGATGAGGATGTTGTCGCGAAGAGCAGTAGGGTAGCTAAGCCGGTTTGGCAACAGAGATCCACAGCAAGATATGTATACGCCGGTTCGAGAACAATATGAACAGCTAAGCCGCTTTGGGAAACAAAACGTGCAGCAAGATATGTATACGCCGCTTTGAGAACAAAATTGTCTTTGTGTGTAAATTTGTTGCGTCGGGGGGTCGTTAGGTCTTTGGGGTGTGCGTTCGGCGGGGTCGTTAGATTTTTGTCGTGGGGTGGTGCGCGTGCGCTGGGGTGGAGATATTTTCTTAAGAAATTTTTTAGCAGCGTTCACGACGTTAAATATTAAATATTAAATTTTAAAAAATGTTGGTTCGTATTTTCTGGGGTAGGTTAAGCTAAAATTAAAACGCCGAGGTGAAGAATTTTTTAATATTAGGCAAACGCGTGCAAGTGGTAAAGAGTGTTTTAGCTCTCCTCATAAGCTGCGTTTTGTACGAAGTAGAAAATAAAATTGAGAAAATATACGAAATGTTATATGATGGAGGTCAAATTTTAAACGTCTGCAGGTAAAATCTTGTAAAAAGAAGTCGTTCACTTCTCGCAATTTCAATGTCACGATAAAATACTAAGAATTTGCATGCAGTCGAATATAACCTCGTGTTTTTATCTGGTAATATATATGCAAATTATTCAACTTTTAATATAATGTATTTAATTAACATAAGGTGTGTTGCAAAACATTTCAAGACAGGTATGTCGTATATTACCTTTTGGTTACATCATCCCAAAATAATTTATACAAGTACACTGAACTTGCAGTCGGATCTAACATATAATCTTTTAATTATACCCGTATGAATTTAAAATATATGCAAATTATACCACCTTTCATCACGATTTATTTGACTCTCAAATTATTTGATTTGATCTTATATCAAGGCTTATGTATTAACTTTTACAACTCAAGGTGTAGCATCAAGGTTTTACGTCACTCTCAAACTATAGAACTTAATAAAATAGCTTTCCTTAGCACCAATATCATTTAGAAAATATGTGTTTCATTAACATATACTTATTTATTAAATATTTCCTACCAAAATTTATTCAAAAATTTAAAAGTTCTTTATTTTCATTTTCATATAGGTAAAATCACCACGTTGCTATGCTCTCGGCTACCTAGTTCCGGCTACTTTTCCAAGGTCGTTGTGACGTCATAGCCTTTTATAAATATAGAGCAATGTAATACTATTCTAAAATTCTAAAAGAGTCTTTCTTACTAACCACAAATACATACAGCTTGTAGAACGCGGATGTATCCAAGTCAGTCCATCGGCACATAAAATAATCTTTTAATCCTTTCCTCTTTCTTAATAAGATGTTCTTTGTCTAACACATCTTTGTATTGTTCGCGTATTGTCGCAGTGTCTTCTATTTAGTCCAACTTTCGCCTTTTGCATGCATTTCCTCTAATTCCAGCTGTCTTTTTTCCACTTACAGAGTATGGCGTGCATAATTGGGCAATTTCCTGCAGCGTCAACGGAGAGGTTTACTCAATATTTACGCGTTGTCGTACAACCTCTGGGCGAATGTTAGGCGTACTTATCAACCCCGATACCGAAATGGTTATTTCTTTTGGAATTGTAGAATATGGTGTTACAGATTGTGTAAAATATGTTACCTGCTTTAATGTAGCACTTGTGTAAGATTTTTATTTTATCTTGGCTGTTTTCCCTCTACTATCTCCAAATAATTTACAGGTAAATAGTTAAAACTAAAAGCTGAAAGCACATACTTTATCAATTTTTCCTTTTCTTGGTTTTTCTGACAACTTAATTTGCAAGCCCGTCAATTTCTTTGTATTGCCGTTCCCCAATACATGTACTGTAGCAGGTTATTATACACTAAACAGCAGCTATTTTGAAGCTTGTCCGATAACTTACTCCACATTTTAGCGATACCAGTACATTGGCGCCTTTAGGAAGTATAACTTATTCTTCCAATAAGGTTAAACAGTCTTTTAAGGGATTAGCGAATGTTGCTCTTAAATGTGCATCTGGACAACGTAAAAATCTAGTATATAATTTCCAAGTTGTTTATTAACATCAGGATTTGTTATCTGACACACAAATTTGTTGTATATCTTAATTCTTGCATTGGTTGTTAGCCATGTTAAACAATCGAATTTATATTAAAATTAAGTTTAAATGGCTCCATGCTTGGCATTAAATATTTTTAAATTTTGTTATGTATAATGCCAGAATAAAAATTTTAAAATAGTATTACATTGTTCTTTATTTATAAAAGGCTATGACGTCACAACGACCTTGGAAAAGTAGCCGAAACTAGGTAGCCGAGAGCATAGCGAAGTGGTGATTTTACCTATATGAAGAATTTTGTTATGTTAAAAAACGTGCAAGTGGTAAAGAATTTTTAGCTTTCCTCAAAAGCTGTATTTTGTATGAAGTAGCGAATAACATTTAGAAAATATACGAAATGTGATATAATGGATCAAATTATAAAGTCTGCATGTAAAAACATGTTGTTCACGATTTCATTACCAAGATAAAATAACAAGAATGCAGTCGAATATAACCTCGTGTTTTTTTATTGAAATTATAGTTTAATATATATGCAAATTATTCAACTTTTAATATAATGGATTTAATTAACATAAGGTGTGTTTGCAAAAACATGTTAAGACTATTTCCTTCTTGGTATGCAAATTATACCACCTTTCATCACGATTTATTTGACTCTCAAATAAAAAATTAATTTGATCTTATATCAAGGTGTTCTTTTACATTTAGCAATTTCAATATATATTTAATATGTGTGTATAAAAAACATGTTAAGACAGGTCACTCGTTATTTTATTCATGATTGCATCACCAAAATAATTTATACAACCACACCAAACTCGTACCCGGATCTAAAATTTAACCTTTAAATGTATGCAAATAATGTCGTTATTTAAAAGGTGGTGAAGAATTTGGATGGGGATGTACTCATTCTCAAATGCGGAATGGTACTCCATAAGGCGTTCTGAACGGAGACTTTGCACGCATTAGGTGATTGAATACTTGGAGATTTTTAGGTTAAGCAAAACATGCACGTGTTGACGAATCTCCCGAGAATTTCAAAAATTATTTTTGTATTAAATATATAATATTAAAAGAAACACACAATATTTTAATGTTTTATTTACAAAACTTACATTCTTTAATTGTCCCTATCTTTTGTAGGTGGCGGTAGCAGATTCTTATTTGAATAAAATATAGATAAGACTTCCACATTAAGAAAAATGTATCTTAGTTAAATTGGGATTTTATTAATTATAGTTTAGTAAAGTGCATGGTAGTTAATGACCTCGAGGTTGTGATATTTATAACAACATACCGATATATGTAAATTATATATGGAAACTGCATAACTTCAAATCATTTTAGCATAATTGTTAATTACCAAAATTCATAATTTCTACTTCCGTTAAAAACACATTTAAGTAAGTTTATACATACCGATAATACAATGGTAAAAATTCTTCTACAACACATTAAACAGCTTATTTATATTTGCTACCTTAAACAACTATGCGGAGTGCATATAAATGTCAGAGGAAGATTTCTTATCGTTCCTTCCAATCTTAAAATTTATATCGTCAATAAAATAATAAACAGATTACTAATAATAGGTCGTCAATGGAACTAAAACAACATATACAAAATGTGTACAAATGAAAAGACCACTTATTAATTAATCATGACTATAAATTCCTTTAAAGATTTGATATTCATAGGTAGTAACAATGTTGGTGCTATATATATAAACGACTTTTTATGAGCATAGTTTAAATTAAAATAAACTGAAATTTATGTAAATTTAATAGTTCTGGTTTATAGTTGGTTGATCTTTGGAGAATAAATTTTATGAAACTTAGGTTTAAGAAATTAATCATTTTACAGGTGGGATTAAAAAAATGTACTACTTTGATGATAAAACCTATGCAATGCATTTTATGTTTACACAACTATAACATACTTTAAAATTTAATACCTCGGTAGTAGAATATAATTTTTAATTGTATTATTGTAACATAAAGGTAAAAATGCAAAATACATATCCGTTAAGAGGAATTTTCAATATGATACTTACAGATTCGTTAGTAAGTTTTACAATTAAACTTATTTCAAGACATTTTTTGAAACACATCTTACTAGTCTCAAGGAATATGTATGTATGTAGGTATAAAATATACAAATAAAAACACTACTTAATGTAAACATTATTCTTTATTAAAAATGAATAATTGGTTATATGTACAAACCAGTTTTTGAGTACAATTACATCTGTGGTTGCGCAATTGAATGACGAATGTTGTGGTATGCTAGAAACACTTGTGTGAATTGGTGTAATACTTTAATTTATGTAGAGGAGTACACCCTAAATCTTCTAGGTTAATAACATTTAGGTGTGGAAATTCATTGTAAATTGCCATCATCTCAAGATATACCGTGAAAGTTGCTTAACCATATCTTTTGGTATTTGAAGCGAGCTGATAGACAGTTCCAAGAATATGGTG
The DNA here is from genome assembly GCA_036346225.1 of Platerodrilus igneus. Classification (NCBI taxonomy): domain Eukaryota; kingdom Metazoa; phylum Arthropoda; class Insecta; order Coleoptera; family Lycidae; genus Platerodrilus; species Platerodrilus igneus. The sequence continues at coordinate 6,034,972 of JARFIW010000791.1, forward strand.
GTTTCAGCACATATGTTATTGCAACTCCATTCGATAGGGATAGTTGTAAACAGCCATTTCTTTAAACACAAAGTTATTATGTGCAATTTTAAACTTTTGAACGTCGACAACTAATGGACTATTAATTTTAGACTTCACTCACAATATTGGTTGCAGGATTGTAGCGGACCAAACGATCGTGTAGAATGAGGCAGTACGCTGTAGTGTGAGCTTTAAGCGCTTCTTTCATTTGAAATTCTAATCGTACGTCAACCGCTCCCACTTTCACTATTTCGTTTTGATGGGAACAATCGATGACTACAAGTGGAGCGTGCGTTTGAAATTCATTGGGTGTTAATATCGGCTCGCTGATACCCCGTAGTACGATTGTTGAAACTGTGCATACATCTCATATAGTATAGAATAGCGATTGGTATCGAAATCAATGTTAAGATTATCGTAAGGATACATAGATGAACCCAGATGTAATTTCATATTGGTCAACTTACAGTGGTCGAACTGACTGCGCCCCTTTTGCGCGATGTATCGGTTTGAAAGCAGACAATAACAAAACGTGGTTTCTCCACTTGAGAAGCCGTCTTCACGGCCCACGTATGCGTGTGTGTTGTATGTAATTCTGGATATTCGTGTAGTTCCCAACTGCGAAAGCTTATGTCCATGGTGGCATTGCGTTGAATATGTTTGAGTAGTTTTAAGCGCTCTGCATCTGCAACGGTTATATGTGGAATCCGCCATGATATATGTGTAATAGTAATTTTGATTGACTCTTTGGTATCAGAATTCGATATAGCTGCATCGTCAGCACTACTTCTAATAAGAATAAGCTCTTGTTTGATATTCAAAAGAATTTTTCGGTAGTCCTCCGCAAATCCTAAAACCATGCGCAAGGGAATGCATACGTTGAAATGACCATTAGCATCAACGAGATCAAGCTTATCGATGGGGACCAACCGGCGTTTCTAAAGCGACGACTTTCGCTATAATCGTAGGATAGGAAATTTTTAATAGTCGTAGTTATACCTGGATTACGAACGCGGTCAATAGTCTTTCCACCAAGTTCATAACGAATTTCATCAAATAAAATAAAACTCCGTTGTTGACAAAATCGGCGGTAAGCGAAACGCCACCATCTGACTTATTCATTGTACCCTCAATATAAATTACGCTGTCCCATGGTAGTGTATAGACATCTTCGTTTTCTATTGGAATCCGTATAACATCGTTCTTCTCATACGTGGTATTGGAGTACGGAGTATGCATATGTTTGTCGGCATTGATGATGGTTGTATCAAATATAGCACGTTGCGTAACATTTAAAATATTACTATCCATTTTAGCTATGTAGCACTTTGAGTCCTAATGTTTGCAGAAATTTAACGTTTTCCGGTGTTAATCGGTGCACTGGTGTCTTGTAACTGGTAAAGGTGCTGATAATGCGTCTATTAATAGGTTTTGGTGGTTTATGCTCATAGCGCAAAACCATTGTTTAAAGACGCTTTAGATAAAGTCTAATCGTGATGGTTTCCCGACGAAAAGTGATGAGATTACCGTTTTGATCAACTATTTTAACAATGATGCGATCGATGATTCGTGTATTAAGTGGCATATAGGTGACGTTCACGGGTTTTCAATAATCTTGTACCCTGCAGCAACTGCAGGAAAGAATTGATGCAAAATGTGTACAGGTTTGCTATTCCGATACGATCCGACCACAAGATTACATTCAATACATATTGAATTGATTGGAAAGACTTGTGCCGGATGGTCCGAAATAGCAGTAGTGAGAGCTGGTAGTTTACGTTTCTCAAAACCCAGCAACGAAGCAAGTGAATTTGGTTGTGTAAAGTCCACTATACCTGATGCTTTGATTTCTGTATGTAAACTGTTATTATTGGCTCGAATATCAATAAGATAACGTTTGGATGAAGTGCGTTCACGGGGATCGTTCAGATTACGTCGTACGAACTTATTAATATCTGCCACTTCATAAGTTCCTTCTGGTAAAGTAAGCACGATGTCATCAATGTAAAATTTATTGTTCGCTTCCGTTACATTGGGAATTGAAAATATGTATCAAAGTTTGTAAGACCAATAACGTATTCATGGTCATCATCGAGAACAATTGGTGGGTTGATGATTGCGGTGAGCGTAGATTCAGTTCCAGTTAAAGTAAATGTGTACATGTTCGGTGGTTGACGATAAACTAACAACTAGTCGTATTCGTAGTTGGGATGGGGTAATAAAAAGCAAATTCCTGAAACACTTGCAATATATGGTTTTAATTAAACACTTTTATACAAAACAGTTAAAAATACACTAAAATCAAATAATATATAACGTTGTTAGAAACTTAGCGGAGACTATTTTGCAGTAAAATTTCAATACGAAGTGTCCACAGGTAACAGTGTTAAGCGGTTGAAATTGTTCATAATTATAATAGAGAGTGCATGGTCCTGATGAGGTTAAGTATTTGACAAGTTCCCTCGGAGGTCGTAGATTACCAATGCTATCATAATAGACTGCCCTTGAACCATCTTTTTGTACGCGGTCCAATGAGTTCCCACACCACGTGTAGTATCATGATTAAGAATACCACATTCTCGCCAACGAATTGTGTTTGGAAGTGCATTGCGCATGAATATTCCACGAAAGTGGGATATTGGTAAACGTTTTATGTATTTGTTCAAGTCAACATTGGTCAACGCTCGCATAGGTAGATTTAACGAATGCGTTGAGTTTTTTTTGTTGTCTTTGTTTACGCAAACCTTGCCCGTGTGTAAGAAAAGGCTTTAGGTACAGTCCATGTCCACGGCGATAAGGTTTCAAATAGAGACCCTTTCCAAGTGTCACTGCCTCTTGTGCCATATTATGTCGTTTCGCTTCATCTAATTGTTGTTGTCCAAGTTTAGCATCGTTGACAGCTTTTGCAATCCCAGCTGCTCCACCCGACAACGCTCCAATTGCGGAAAGGGCTGCAAAATAGGTATCAAAGGTAGGAAACCACCAGTTTTGGGTACAGGGATTACACGTGGGATGCCACGAATTTCATCTGTTATTTCTTTAATCGGTGCCACTGCAAGTTTAGCAGTTTTAATAAGATCGGTCGGACGAACGTTTTAATGCGTTCCCAAATGGTGCGAATTAAACGCTTGAATGGTATACCACTTCCTGTACGTAGACGCTGACCACATCGTTTTCCTTTACACCTTATCGTTTTTTGCGACAACCCATACCAAATTTAACTTTGGCATTCATTGCAGAACCAACAGCAAACGCAGCAAGTTTTTCACCTAACGAAGCGTCGGGTGCAGTACGACGTTTTGTGCTGTTTCGGCAAGACGTCGATCAGCTTGGTGTCGGGTTGTTAAGTCTGTAGAAAGATCGTAGGCGATGTCGTGTAGTTTGCAGGCTTCGTCTAAGGGATTACGACCTATATCACCACGCTCGAGGCGTTTCTGAAGCTTAGTACCCGGTCCACAGAAGCGATAGCCTGGTAAATGTAATTCTACCGGTAAACGATTGATAGCACTATTGAGTAACCCGTAGCCACGATAGGATTTCATTAATCTTGTCAGTCGAAAGGTTTAAAGGAGACTGGTCATGCGTGTAGAATTACTCGCTTAAATGCTTACCATACTGCAATTACGTTTTAGTATATGGATAGAATGCGTCTGGTAAAGCAACAATTGGCGTTGCCAATTACGGACCACAACTGCAGCAACAACACTAACGTGCAAAAGCATGGACTACTATTACCATCAACAATACGGTGTATCATTACAGGTCCATCCAATTGTGGTAAAACTAATGTAGTCATCGGTCTCTTGAAACATCCGAATGGTGTACGCTTTGAAAACGTTTATCTCTACTCAAAATCCTTGTATCAACCAAAGTATCAGTACCTAGAGAGGTTATTACAACCAATAAAAGAAATAGGATATTTTGCGTTTAACAAATGGGATGCAATTGTTACTCCAGCGGATGCAAAACCTAATTCGATATTTATTTTCGATGACGTGTCGTGCGATAAACAAAATGTAATGCGAGAATATTTTTCTTTAGGTCGACATAAGGCCATTGATTGTTTTATCTATGTCAGACCTATTCCAAAATACCTAAACAATTGATTAGAGACAATGCTAATGTCCTAGTGCTATTCAAACAAGACGAACTCAATTTAAAACACGTATACGCTGACCATGTAAACACGGATATGTCGTTTAACCGGTTTAAAGAATTGTGCGGCGTATGCTGGCGAGATCGGTATGGGTTCCTGGTGATCAATAAAGATGGCGATTTGCAGAGCGGTCGTTACCGAAAAGGTTTTGACACCTATATATACTTATAAAGCACATAAATAGCATATCACTTCCTACCCGTTTCTAGACGATGGCAGACGACGTGAAAACCAAACAAGAACTCATAAAAGTACGAAAGGCAGTCAAGAGGAAATTACAAGCGCTAAAAGCAGGTGTGGTTGAAAAGGAGCTTGCATTAAGTAAAGTCTATGCACCTATTACAAAACGTTTACAAACACTTCAGACCGGTCTGCTGAAAGATATTAAACAGGAGTCCAAGATCGAAAGCCAGCACTGGTTACCACAACAACATGACGTACAATCTACTCCTAAAAGACGCCCTAAATTTCTCGATCAGGTGCGCAGTTCAACACCAATCGCCGCACCACCAATAGAGGAGGCATGGGAACACAATCCTCATAGCCCAGTCCAGTCTGTGGAGTCCACCTTCGAAGAATCGGAGAGTAGCGGCAACACTCCAGAGACCCATACAGAGTACGAACGGTACCTAAACAGCGAAGAACATCAGGCCTACTTTACAACGATTCTTACCATCGGTAAGATACTATGTCGATAATCTGTTTTCCAACTTTACTGGTATTTATAACAATGACACGGAGCACTTGCGCAGGGATAAAGTACGTTTTAATCCGGAGACAGGAAAATTAATGATTGGTGATTCGGACATTATCTTCGGGATTGGTGAAAAGGTGTGTAGAACGATTTTGCTACAACGGTAGCAAAGGGTTGTACGAGCAACTGTTCCTTCTCAATCCTTTGGGTAAATTCTCACTTAAAGAAATTAACGATTATGCGGACATTAAAAAGAAGTAATGCAATGTATAGCTTACGACAGCAAACTATAAACCCGAGTGGTCGTGGTCTACTCATGGATTATAACGAGAAGCCACTAGAGTATGTATACTTTGATGATCCCAACGAACTGTGCGAACGGCTCAAGCTTCTGGTCGCCTCGCAAGATGCAGGTAACACCGGTCACACAAACGAAATTACATCGATTATGGAAGAATTACGCGAATTGCGTATAATAGCGTAGATTGTGCGACTTGTTATTCATTATCACGATGGTTATCGACAAGTTTGGACATGCGTCTGACTGTGCTTCATATATTTCTTATGATGATTACTACGATTTTGACAACATGAGATTAGCGCGCGTCGCTACACCACAAGAAGATGATGATGCAGTCACGAAAGCGTACTTAGAATCGCGGTTAGCAACGCTACACCAGCAAGAGGGCGAACCAACGCTTGGAAGTGGTTCCACTATTCAGCAGTATATAGACACGCTTGTGAAGGAGACAACAAACAGTATGATAACACAATTCTCGAGCGAGTATGTTACAAGATCAGACTTTAACCATTTTGAAGAGATGATGCGTAACCTTGTTCCAGCCACTGTGAACGCTAATGTTGCACAAATCGTAACCAAACGGATAGATGATTCTATGAATAGCATATATAAGACATTAGACGCTGCTATTCAACAAGTGAAAGCACAATTTAGAATAGACATTGCACGAATTCAAGCAGATATTCAACAGTTGCAAGAGAAACTTAAAACGCACGCATATAGCCGTCAACCATACACACACACATATATTAGCAATATGTCTGTAAAGGAGCAAATCGTCCACGAGTTACATAAGCCTGCTCGCATTAACTTTCCTAGAAGACATGTAATCACAAAAGGATTAAACGAGCTGTTTCAAGCCGATTTGGTGGAAATGATCCCATATGCAAAGATAAATAAAGGATTTAGATACATTCTAGTTGTTATCGATGTATTTTCTAAATACTTATGGGCCGTACCGGTTAAGCGCAAGACGGGTAAGGCTGTTTCAAACGCTTTTCAATCAATTTTCAACAAAGACCATCGTATTCCAGGGTACATTCAAACGGATTTGGGAAAAGAATTTTATAATTCAACATTTAAGGCTTTAATGGAAAAATATGAGATTACACATTATAGTGTGTACAGCAATAAAAAGCTTGCGTAGTAGAACGCGTTAATCGTACCTTAAAGTCAAAAATGTGGAAACAATTTAGTTTGAATGGTTCGTATCGATGGCTGAATATACTATCCTCACTCGTGACTGCATATAACAACACCAAACATCGAACAATCGGCATGCGACCTGTAGATGTGTCAAAACGCAATGAACGCAAACTCTTCAATACAGTGTACAGTACGATCAAAACAGTTAACTTAAAGAGTAAAAATTTTCTGTTGGAGATCATGTTCGCATTAGTAAACATAGAAGTCAATTTACCAAGGATACACACCAAATTGGTCTAACGAAATTTTTACGGTGTACAAAGTGCATTTGACTAATCCTTTAACGTACCTGTTGCGCGATAGTCGAGGACAACCAATATTAGGCGGCTTCTATGCAGAAGAACTTCAACGAACACACTATCCGGATGTATATTTAGTGGAAAAGTATTGAAGAGAGTTAAAAATCAAGTATATGTGAAATGGTTAAATTTAGATTCTAGCCATAATAGTTGGATATCCAAAATCATATTTTGTAGATTTGCTGTTACGTGTTTGTTTACCATCATATGTCATTCATCAATAAAATTTTTTACTGTTATATGCTTTATTATAGACACACACACACACACACACACAAATTACATCTATGTACTACTAATTACTACACTAGTTCTACGTCAAGAAAGTTGTTTATAATTCCTCATGCCCGAAGCGCAAAACGTTGATGTAGGTTGATTTTCGCTGTTTTGGTTGAACTTGAGTATTTCGATGTCCGTGAATATGTGTAAATAACAAGCAGGTAAAACACATTACCTTCTCAGCTAACAATTTCTCCCCGTACTTGACCAACACTCGAGGTATATATATTTATTGTAAAAGGTATGCGACACGTACAATAGCATCCTCCATTATATCTAATAAGTGCTATCTATAGCGCATCAGGTAGGATTACCAAGATGACATAATTTACATACAAAAAATAGTATTAAACTAAAACAATAACTTTAATAGCATATACACTTTTTTATAATCATCTATACTATTTGATGGCCATTTTCCCGAATCCGGACCACACGTCCATCCTGGTTGCTGTTTTGAGCCCTCCATTGCCAAATTCTTGAGGAGCCAGTTATATGTTGTTCTATGAGGGCCAACTACATTAGGTTGGTACTTATAATTTACCTTATACTTTAAAATTAACTTCAATACTTTTTTTAATACCATAGGTTGTGCGAAATATACAACATCTACAATCATATCGTCAATCGCTGTGACCAGTGATTTATAGTTGCATTTTATATTCATGATAGGAAATGCCTTCGTACTCAATACAGCTCGGTTGGTTAGTAATTCTTCAAGGAAATATACATCGCTCAAACTATAATTACTCTCTATTGCGTCTAGTACACCGCGCACCTGATGACATTTTAACTCTGTTTTGCCGTTGCAAGCATCAATGAAGTTTGATACAAATTGATCGCACCTACTCTGTTGTTTAAACAGCATGTCCATTACATCAATGGATGTATCATTGGTCAGCGTTAGCCATTTGAAGGCTTTAAAGGGAACATGAACACCTACTCTGAACAGTATACGTTTGATTTTGTCTACATCATTCAATACTATGGCATGTTTCAGATGTTGGTGTAAAATGCGTTGTTCACTCTCGAACAAATCGTACAGTACATTGTCCATGTTAACTTGAAAACTTCGCACCACTATCGTTGTTGTTCCACTCACTGCGAGATCTATCCAAGTACCTAGCTTTTATGGCACATTCATCAAAATAGGTAATGCTAAAGTGTTGTGATACTGAGCATCACCTAGTTATTCGTCTGATAAACCCCCCACTAGTTTTTGTAACAGCATTAATAAATCAACAACCTTGAGATGATCTCTGGCAAGGCGACTCTGTTGAATTTGAGCAATATATTTAAGGAAAATCCAATTAGAGGTGTTTTGGTGGTGATAGATTGTTATTCAAATTATCTATGGGAATATCCTTTACTTTTAACGAAGGATGCATGCCCGGTAAATTGCAAATTAATCAAAAGAGTATAACGTTAATCATTACTCTACATAGAGCACAAAAGCTGTCATAGCCATGCGAGAAATATGTTGCCTGATAAATACTCCCTGTATGATTGTTGTGGTTTTGACAATTTTGACAACGATCCTAGGTCATGGATCGAAACGTAAAGAAAGATGATTTTAAAAACTATGAGTGGTTTAATTCCCAACGAAGATTAAGAAAAGGTTGTCTGATGTCGCTAAATCTATATATATATATATATATATATATATATATATATATACCAATGATTAATACCTTGAAAGTAATAGGAAAATAAAATTTAAAGTTGTCAACCATGTTCGGGTGGTAATGTTGATTCGGTCATTGATACCTACTGCAAGTTAAAACAAGTCGTATACAATGATGAAAAGTTTTTGAAACTAACTAAATGTGATCTTGAATACATGCTTTGTAAAAGCGATATAGTTCAGATTCTGCTACGATTCTTCAACAGACAACAACAGATAACAATAAAAACTCTGTTTAAATTAATTTTAATAACGACTTAACATTGCGTAATTCTATTAAAATGATTTGAAATATAACGGTATTATTTTTATTGTTTAGCATCAATTTAATAACATTTGTTGATATAAGATGAAAATTGTGAATTTTGGTAATTGACAATTATGCTAAAATGTTTTGAAGTTACCTTGTTGCCATATGTTCCATTTAACAGAATTAAAACTCAGATATATTATAGACATTCTTGCAATTATTTACCATATGTGTATATATTTCTCTTGACAATAATTATTAATTTAAGAATAACTTATTGAATTAAAGTAGTTATTTATAAGCACTAAATTCTACAATAATTAAAACGAGTTTGAAAATAAAATGTATTGACAATGTAGCTATACTTGTAATTTATTCTGCCAGGATCAACAAAATATAATGCAAAATAGTTGTTTTAGGTATAAACCAGAACCATATAATTTACATATGGAGATATGTTGTTATATTTATACTATAAATAGCCCAATCACCGAGGTCATTAACTACCATGCACTTTACTGAACGCGGTTGTTAAAGGGCGTTATATGAACGTTTTTGCAAAGAAATAAGTAATATTTATCTCAGTTTGCGAGATGTTGAAACGTTTAGATCCGTAAGTTATGCATATCTTTTAGAAAACATATTTGCTTTTATGGACAAATTTTGCTTTACATTCCTTAACTTTAATAATTTCACTAATCATGTTTACAGAGTCTTTTAAATAATAATATCCTTTGAACATACTATCATCTGGAATACAAATTTTGTTATACCTATATCTAGTACTAATAATAATTAGTGTCTCTAGCACTGTAAAATTTAACTAGAATAAATAATTCACAATCTTTTTATAGTGTTTAATTAAATCGGTCTTTTAACAACAAAAAGAGGTATTTTGCACATTGCAAATTATTATTACCATGCTTGTAGCAATAAATATTACATAATAAATTGCTGGTTATTCACCTAACAATAAAATTTTACACTAAGAATATATAATTGGTGTATGCTGGGTTGCCTGCCATAGATATGCATATATTTTTTAGAATTTATGGAGTACCATTCCGCATTTGAGAATGATTACATCACTATCCAAATTTTTCACCACGTTTTAAATAACGACATTATTTGCATACATTTAAAGGTTAAATTTTAGATCCGGGTACGAGTTCAGTGTGGTTGTATAAATTATTTTGGTGGTGCAATCATGAATAAAATAACGAGTGACCTGTCTTAACATGTTTTTTTTGCACACACACCAATATTTTAAATTAAAACCATTATAAAATACGAGTCGAATAATTTCTCCTATTCTTTTTGATATTTAATACAAAAATAATGGGGCAGAGCCCCGTTTAGGGCACGTTTAGAAGCTCCTTCCCCACCATTCATCATTTTGAGAGTGATTATGTCATCCACCACATTTCCTATTTTTGCTTAACCTAAAATCTCTCTTTAATTAACTAAAGCAACGAGAATAAAAACAATGACGAAGCTCTAAAGATCACCGCTAAATTCTTCACTACATGCACGTTTTTGCATAACCTACAAATTTTTTATCACGTTTGTGCAATTAAACGAGTTATATATATACAATGTCTAATACGTCATCTACATACAATCACCAAACCGCTAAAAGTAAAAGAATTTTTCTTGCCACATAAATTAAATGTATAATTACATTTAAATATTTAAATATATTCAAATTGCTAAAATGTAAGCAAGAGATCCTTGATATAAGATTAAATTAATTTTTTATTTGAGAGTCAAATAAATCGTTATGAAAGGTGGTATATTTTGCATACCAAGAAGGAAATAGTCTTAACATGTTTTTGCAAACACACCTTATGTTAATTAAATCCATTATATTAAAAGTTGAATAATTTGCATATATATTACCAGAGAGCTATAATTCCAAACTCGAGGTTATATTCGACTGCGAATTCTTGTTATTTTATCGTGACATTGAAATCGCGAGAAGTGAACGACTTCTTTGTAAGCAAGACATCCTTGATATAAGATTAAATTAATTTTTTATTTAAAAGTCAAATAAATCGTGATGCAAGGTGGTATAATTTGCATACCAATAAGGAAATATACGGCATACCTGTCTTGAAATGTTTTTGCAACACACCTTATGTTAATTAAATACATTATATTAAAAGTCGAATGTCGACGTGATTTACATATATATTACCAGATAAAAGCACGAGGTTATATTCGACTGCATGCAAATTCTTAGTATTTTATCGTGACATTGAAATTGCGAGATGTGAACGACTTCTTTTTTACAAGATTTTACCTGCAGACGTTTAAAAATTTGACCTCCATCATATAACATTTCGTATATTTTCTTAATTTTATTTGCTACTTCGTACAAAACGCAGCTTATGAGGAGAGCTAAAACACTCTTTACCACTTGCACGCGTTTGCCTAATATTAAAAAATTCTTCACAGCGGCGTTTTAATTTTTAGCTTAACCTACCCCAGAAAAATACGAACCAACACGTGAACTCCATTTTCTACACACACAACATTTTTTTAAAATTTAATATTTAATATTTAACGTCGGGAACGCTGCTAAAAAATTTCTTAAGAAGATATCTCCACCCCAGCGCACGCGCACCACCCCACGACAAAAATCTAACGACCCCGCCGAACGCACACCCCAAAGACCTAACGACCCCACGACGCAACAAATTTACACACAAAGACAATTTTGTTCTCAAAGCGGCGTATACATATCTTGCTGCACGTTTTGTTTCCCAAAGCGGCTTAGCTGTTCATATTGTTCTCGAACCGGCGTATACATATCTTGCTGTGGATCTCTGTTGCCAAACCGGCTTAGCTACCCTACTAAGAGCCATTCCGTCAAAGGTCTTCCTTGCAGCTGCCTTGACGAATTCTACCATCGTTGGGATGTTGACGTCGAAGTGAAGCTGGTCGTTCCTCACGTACCATGTGACGTCGAGTGGCATGCGCAGGTTCTTTGATTTGACGGTGTCGGTCTGATGATGATCTTATAGCGTCTGATCTTGTTGGCGATGTTGAGTTGACTTCCTATGTTGTGTAGCGGGTACAGGCTGGCTGTTGCTGCGTTGGCTCTAGAGATGCTGCTGGCGATGTGGGTTCTCAATGTGAGTATTCGGTCGATGGTTACTCCAAAGTACTTGGCCTGGTTGTAGATCACGATGTCCTTTTCTGGTTGGAGCTTTCTGTTTGTCAGGAGCATGGCGCTGTTCTTGTCCGGGTTGACGTTGATCAGCCAGGTACGGAACCATCTCTCCAAGGCGGTAGTGGCTTCCTGAAGCCTTTTTGTCACTAACCAAAAGGCTAGTGATCTGGCGGCTACGGCGGTGTCGTCGGCGTAGAGAGACAAGTGTGCGTCGCTAGTCTTCGGCACGTCGCGAGTGAACAGCGAGTAGAGCAGTGGTGAGAGGAGCAAGTCCTGAGGCACGCCGGCTTTCATCTGTCGGGCTGAAGAACGGGAGCTGCATATCCTCACTCGTAATCATCTTCGGTCCGGAAACGATACATTGAGTCTTGCCAGTCCTTGGTGCATGTCCAACACTAGCAGCTTGTAGAGGAGTCACTGATGCCACACTCGGTCGAAGGCCTTGAAAGCATCAAGAAAGATGACGCCGGTTGCTTCGTGTTGAAACCATCGGTGACGAACTCCACGAGACGCAGGATCTGATGTACGGTTGAATGGCCGGATCAGAAGGCGAACTGTTCGTTGGGGATACCCTCTCGCTGTTCGACTTTGTCCCGTAGCCGTTGAAGTACGACACCCCCGCTAACTTGCCAAGAACCAGTAGGAAAATATTAATGTGAAGATAAAAATTGGACTACGTTCCATCCAGAAAAAAAATAAGTGCCGAGAAAATTGTATTGACACCTTAGTTCATTGTAATGATAATTTCTTTCCCAATATTAGACTGCTTATACAAATAATTGCTACTATACCAGTCACATCAGCCTCTGGTGGGAAAAGTTTTTCAGCACTTTGTAGACTAAAAACCTACTTAAAGAGTACTATGGGAGAGAACAGACTGAATTTTCTTGCTATATAGCTAACATCGTTAAAGAAGGGAGATAGATGTGGAAGATGCCTTAAACCACTTCAGTATATCAAAACCCCAACGGATAGAGGTTTTAACTGGTCAAATAATGATTTATGAAAATTTATTCTACTAATATTAATTTGTCAAAAAACTCTAAAATAAATTTGCTACGTACCTAGGCGTAACCGGAAGAAAAGTAAATACCAGTTTAACTACCAACCGCCGAGAGTGGGGAGATTTGCCTACATACCAAAAAAACAAAAAAATTAAATTACATCGCCCACGATTATCTATTAACACATAAAAACAAGTAAAGGATTCTGTACAAACAAGCAAAAGCAATAAATTAAGCGTCACTATTTCAAAGCAAACAATTAGGTGTAATGAACAACTTAGTACATTAGATGCGAAGTGCGCATCTTGTATTTACACAAAATAAAACTAATCAGCAATAAATAAACATGTGAGCTTTTGTCAAGTGTTTTTAAAATTTCACCTAATATTTTTTGTAAAATAAACTAGTCAGTTAAGCGAATAAACGTGTGCGTTTTTTTTGACAAATATGTTTAACAATAGTACATCGCACCTATAGAGCGATAATATCGATTAGCAGCAACAAACAATACTCCTACAATGTCACGTTTCTTGTCACGTAACTACATCAAACAGTAATACGGAATATGCCATTGACGCACACAAAAGAAAACAAGTTGCATACATGTAGGTGTCCTAATACTTAGCTTGCAAATCGTCGGGGATGAGTCAGCACAGCAACGCCACGATCGTTGGGATACATTTACCCTGTTACCATAACTATAGCAGCGGTCTACGGACAAAAGTAGTTGGTCTACAGACAAAAGCAGTTAGTCTACATAAAGAAAGAACCCATTTGGCCTCCAGCTAAAACAAGCTAAAACAAGAATCTGATTAGAATAGGTACGCGCGGGGAGACTCACCAATACACACAAGACACCACCTAGTTGTCGTACAGAAAAACACAAACGTGCATTGCTTTTGAAATATGGTGACGAGTACTGTAGAAAATATTTCGACGTACAAGCTGTAGGATCAAATTCAACAATGGTTCAACTAACATGTATTCGAACTACAAACTCTCGCTTATCGAAGCGCGATCGAAACTGGAAAACCCGGGTTTTAGCGGATAGTGAGCGATCTTATTTTAACCAATCTTTACATTGGAACAATAGAAAAAACCATTATATGCGGTCGTAATGTATACCAAGATAACAGGTACCTAACACAGGATGTGAACTATTTAATTGTAGCATAAACTTGTCGTTTCCAAATAAATAAGTTCAAAATGAAAATTTGTAGCAGGCGTACTTATTGTAAACAGCATGTTGTTGAAGAATTTAAGAGATTACCGGATACCTAAAACCAGGCATAGACTATTTAATTTATCGAATAAATTTTTGTTTTAAAAGCAAAAGAAATTTGAGTTGAGGAATTTATTCGAGAGTGTGTTTATTATTAATTGTGTTGAAGGATTTAACAGTAGAAATGGAATTTATGCGAGCGGATTTTGAATTAACAAGGGAGAAAAATAGGGTAATTAATTTATGTTGAAAATAAACGGAAGGCATTTGTAACCTTCGATCATATTTGGAAGGCATTTATTACATTTGAAATACATTTAGAAGACATCTGTAATCTCTAATCAAATTTGAAAGATATTTGTAACCTTTGATCACATTCGAAAGACATTTGTATCGTTTGAGCAAATTTGAAAGGCAGTTGTGTCGTTTGAAATACATTTGGAAGATGCTTGAAACCTTTGATCGCAATTGAAAGCATTTGTATCATCAGTAATGCATTTGAAAGACATTTGGCCACATTTGAAGAGTGTTTCTATCATTTGTAATACCTTTTAAGGCATTTGTAAACTTTGATTACATTTCAGAGGCATTTGTAGCATTTGAAATACTTTCGGATGGCATTTGCAATCTTTGGTTACATTTGAAAAGCTTTTGTAGCATTTGAAATACAATCGGAACACATCTGTAATTTTTGATAACATTTGAAAGGCACCTGTATCATTTGAAATACATTTGGAAGGCATTTGTAACTATTGATCACGTTTATAAAACATTTGTGTCATTTGGAAAACATGTGTAACGTTTGGTCACATTTGAAAGCATTTGTATTATTTGAAATACATCTGAACGACATTCGAAACTTTTGATCACATTTGATTTGAAATACATTTGGAAGATGTTTGGTCGAAAGGCATATGTATCATTTGAAATACATTTGGAATACATTTGGCCATATTTGGAAGGCGTTTCTATCATTTGAAATTTATTTTTTGGGGCATTTGTAACCTTTGATCACATTTGAAATGCATTTGTATAATTTGAATGACATTTGGCAGACAATTGTGCCCTTTAATCACATTTGAAAGAACTTGTATAATGGCAATGGAGTACTTGAGGACCAGTACAACGTGTCGAGACATGACCAGGTTTGTCGCAACTAAAGCATGCGACCTGACGAGTAGCAGTAGAACTAGGAGGAAGAACTGTAGAAAGAACGGAAGAAGTATGGGATCTACCCGTAGGCGTAGGAAAAACCTTAACAAATCGGTCATGTGAAGTAAAAATATTTTTCTTAATAGTAGTAGACTTATAAGCAAAATCCGGAAGTTCGAAACGATAAATCAGTAAATTGGACAACGACATCCAGTCAGAAAACCTATGCCGATTACCACGACACCAAAGTAACGCTTTCGACTCAAACAAACCCACTTCAGACTCAAATAACTGCAATACTGACACATGTTGAGTTTGTCGGAGTTCTTCGACCCGTCTCAAAAAATAATGTACAGTAAGAGTGTTTGGGTTACCAGATAATTTCAAATTCCACTCCCACACAGGAAGACCTGGGTAGGAAGCCGAAAAAGAAGTAGCAACTGACGTAGGCACTATAACAGGGACTGATTCCGCGTCAGCAGTTTGGTCGTGACTAGGTGATACGGTATTATCGGCCAGAATCCTTACCGATTCTAACTTCAGACATTCGTCCTTTAACTCTTATAAGGAGTGGACGGTAGGCAAATGGGTTCTATAAAATGGATCAATGCTACGAAGCAAAACGGACAATTGAACATCTTCACTAAAAGATCCATAGTTTCCAAACAGACTCGTCCTACACGCGAAACAGTTAGTAAAACTTTTGGATAACTTCTGCCCCCTCTTACAGATCATATTAAATACTACCAACTTATGATCAGTTATTTTTAGTAAGAATAAAAAAGAAATTGGGAGAAAATAACTAAGTAAAGGCTAACCGTAACTCAATAAAAGCTCAAAAAAGAATTATTGCGAATACAGGACAATTTAAAACATATCCTGCTGATAAACTTTATGAACACCAATGGAAGCGAAACAACAAAATAGAAATTAGTATAGGGCTGTAAAATAAAAGAAAAATCGGAGGAAAAAAAACTAACTCTACACTTGACAGGGAGAACAAAATATACAGAGAGGGAAGGAAAGAAAAATTTTGAACGCCAGTGGTTTTAATGGACTAGGATTATTGGCGAAAACACAAGTCCAATAATCTGACATGAGCTAACCGAGGATATTTAGCAATCACGGAAGAGAACAAAATCAAAATTCAAGAAGATCAAACCCACACAAGAAATACAGAAAACCGATCCTTATATGAGGTACACCAAAGAACCGAAAAAAAAGAGGAAATAACAGTTCGAACGTAAAGGAAGGAAAAACAAGTAGCATATGGCCGAGAAATGCGAATAATGTCGGAAATTAGGCAGTATCAACAAAGAAACATTGGGCCAGAAATTAAGCGAAACCAAATTGGAGCCAAAGTTATACGAAACAAAATTGGAGCCCAAATATATTTACTAAACCAAATTCGCAGCCACACTCCAGGGCATCAGAAATTATGCTACGTACCTAGACGTAACCGGAAGAAAAATAAATACCAAGTTAACTAACAACCGCGGGGAGTAGGTGGATTCGCCTACATACAAAACAAAAAAATTAAAGTACATGACCCACGATTATTTATTAACACATAAAAATAATAAAGGATTCTGTACAAACAAACAAAAAGAAAATAAATTAAGCGTTACTATTTCAAAGCAAACAATTAGGTGATATGAAAAGTTAGTATATTAGATACGAAGTGCGCATCTCGTATTTACAGAAAATAAAACATGTGAGCTTTTGTCAAATATTTTTAAAATTTCACCTAATCCTTTTTGTAAAATAACTAATCAGTAGGAAAGAATTAACGTATAAGAGCTTTTGTCGAACTTTTTTAAAATTCGTGGCGAAGACCATCGAGAAGAAACGTCCACGGGTCGTTCTTCCGGGGGTCGAAGCGGGGATGAAGGCTGAAGAGCTCGTACGGTTGATTGCGAGGGCCCGGGACCACTTCTCGATGACCCAGTGTTACCGGTGCTACGAGTACGGCCATCGATCGATGGAATGCAGGGAGAAGGTACAGTGGTGCGGTAACTGTGCCGAGGTCGGGCATGAATTCAAGAATTGCCGGAAGGCAGTCCCCTGCTGTGTGGTTTGCGCCAGCGCAAACGACAGAACTGGCGGTGGCGCGAAGGTCGATACGCGCCACGACGCTAAATCGAGTAGATGCCCCACGATGCAGCGTCTGAAGAACGCAATCACACGAAACATCGATTATGGACTGTGAAGATAAAACAAAGTCCATAAGAAGCAAGAAGATTAAATTCGCGCAACTATATCTCGGGAAAGGTAAAGGGGCAACAAATAACTTCGTAAAGTTATTCTCCGAAAATAATATCGACATCGGGCTTATACAGGAACCGCACCTGTATAGCCACAAAATAACAGGTTTTGGGAAGGGGGTTACCGTTTTAAACGCAAACAGCGAACTACCGCGTAGCGGAATAATAATAAATAATGGGACGTGCGCCGGAATAATCCTAAACAATCTGTCAAATGAGTTCATAACCACCGCAGAAATAAAAACGGGATTGCATACGTTTTACGTGATAAGCACTTATCTTCCGCCGATCGATTCCCGGCGGGAGAATCCTCAAACAGAGGACTTAATAAATCAAATTGAAGGAATCCTTCGTAAAATCGGTAGAAATACTAATTTAATTATCGCGGGAGACTTTAATGCTAAGTCGCCATTATGGGGCAGCCCTATCGAAGACGATAGAGGCTCGCAGGTTGCTGATCTTTTTACAGGATGGGACCTTAGTGTGATAAACACTAATGATTCACCTACGTTTGAGACGCATAGAGGCAGCAGTTTTATAGATATTACTGCGGTCTCGCACGAAATGTTAGAAACGATTTGTAATTGGAAACTAAGGTCGGACGAGGAAACGCTCTCTGACCATAAATTAATAACATGGGACGTTGAAACCAAAACAAGCGCAAACGAGCAGTTAACTATAGTTCCGCGGTTCTGTAATAAAAAAGACTAATTGGGAGCGGTTTAAAGAAAAATTTGGCGAAAGTATCCCTGAGCTATTTAACTGCCGAGAGGCAGACGAAGTAGAAACACTCGCGAAAAAATTGAATGACGCGGTGGTAGACGCGTCGTCGTATTCCATGCCGCAAAAGAAAACATTTAAAGACAGCGTACCCTGGTGGACCCGGGAACTAACCACCAAGCGGGCAGAAACGCGTAACCTAAGGCGCCGCTATCAACGCGCCTCGGGAGATATAAGAGAACAACGGAGAATAGAATATAATCAAAGTTACCGCGAATATAAAATATTAATAGAAGAAACGCGAACGAATAAATTTAAAGAATTCTGCACGCAAAACTCAGAGAAAGAACCCTGGGGAACCGCATACCGCGTAATTAGAGGAAAACAACAAAAAATCGCGCTTAGTAATATAAAGAAAACAAATGGCGAATACACGGAAGGTTTTAAAACCACAGCGGAATATTTACTAGAGAAATTTTTCCCATCGGATAATCCCGAGGGGGATGAAGGGTCGCACGATTTAGTACGTCGGGAAGCTGCAGAGGCGCAAGGAACAGGTGCCGATAAGGCAATCCTAGTTCACGAGGTCGTCAGGGCTCTTAGGAGGATGAACCCTAAGAAGGCACCGGGGCATGATGGAATCACTTCAGACACAGCTCTGCAGGCGTGCCTGTTAGCCCCGTGTGTCTTTGTTGGGTTGTTTAATCTTTGTTTAGAAAGGGGCGTTTTTCCGCGTTGCTGGAAAATCCAGAATGTGAAATTTATACCCAAACCTAAAAAGGCGGATGCGTCAGATCCGGGCAGCTATCGTCCAATTAGCTTGCTACCGGTGCTGGGGAAAGTTTTAGATCGCGTTATCACTACTCGTGTTGAACACCTAGTGCGAGACAGCGGCGGTTTTAATAACCGACAGTTTGGTTTCGTGGAGCGCAAGTCGACTATCGACGCGTTAGAGTGCGTTGTCGGGGAAATTAAGCAGGCAAGAGATGCTAAAGAGTAGTGTGTCGTTGTTGCTTTGGACATTTTAGGAGCATTTGATGCTGCCTGGTGGCCATTAATCGTTTGCGAGTTAGATCGTAGGGGTTGTCCGCGAAATTTGATGTCTTTGGTCAAGAGCTATTTCTCGGGGCGATTGGCACAGGTTGAAATTCCGGGTGAAGTTCTGTCGCGTGAGGTGGAAAGGGGATGCCCGCAAGGGTCATGTTCTGATCCCACATTTTGGAAGTTGTTGTATGAGAGCATCTTTAGGGTCAAGTTGCCCGCAAGATGCTCAATCGTTGGGTTTGCAGATGACACACTTTTAATTGTAAGATCGAGATTGTTAATGGATATGCGCACAAAACTGAACGAGGTGCTTAATAAATTACACGAATGGTCGCAGGCGGTAAAATTAAAATTTAACACGGCGAAGTCAGAGGCGCTTTATTTCGGCACGAAACCAGGGCAGAGACCTCCTAGGTTAGAGCTAGGAGGGGAGAAAATCCCGTTCAAAGATTGTATTACCTACCTTGGCGTCAAGATCGACAATAAATTAAATTGGAAAGCGCACGTACAATACGTAAAAAGTAAGGGCGGCGAAATATCAAATAAAATGATGGCGGCGGCTAAAATAAAGTGGGGTTTCAGGGGCGAATCGCTGAGGACGGTTTATGCCGGAGCAATTGAGCCGGCAATACTGTACGCAGCTTCTGTATGGGCAGAAGGTTGTTAAGTCCGGGAGATGCGTCAATTGACGAGCGTACAACGCATAACCGCGGTAAAAGCGGCGATGGCGTACAGGACCACTTCCACGGAGGCTGTCCTGGTGATCAGTAGGACTCTCCCTATCGAATATGTCGTTAGGGAGATTAGAGATAGACGATTAATAAATATAGGAAAAGGGCGCGAAATTATCGAAGATCTTAATCTTGGTAATAGGGAAATTGCAAGAAAGATCGTTGTATCTGAGTTGGGGCACCCGGCTGATATTAGAGGGATCGAGTTTATCGAAGGTGATGAGGACGCGATGGGTATCAGAATTTATACGGACGGTTCACGTATGGACGATGGGCAAGCAGGCGCGGCGTTTGTCGTGTATAAGCAGGAAAGGGAGGTGTTTCGGTTTCAAACCAAACTCGCGAACTGGTGCACTATCTTCCAGTGCGAATTGGTAGCCAAACGAGAGGCTATCGATTACGTAATAAACCATACGGGCAGAGACGAGTATTATATAATCAATGATAGTAAATCGGCGCTAACGGCTTTAACAAACATGAACACCTCGACAGATCTCCAAGCGGACGTCTGGAGGATAGCGCGTACGGCGCTCGAGTTTTGACGTTTAAAGTTCTGTTGGGTCAGGTCGCACAATGGTAACGTAGGAAACGATAGGGCTGACGAATTAGCTAAAGAGGCCGCGACGGGCGACTTTCGAATATCACATTCGTCGATACCGAGGTCTTTAATCAAAAGAAAGCTGCGCGAAAAATCAATTCGACAATGGGAAGAGAGAGAGATTTTGTGGCATATTTGTTTTGTTTGACGTTCTGTCGCCATTTTGGTTGCAGTATATATTTGGGAAGGAAGAGCAGAATTGAGAAGATTGTAATCATTATATAAATCAGTTAGGGAATGATAGGGAAAGCTAGGGATAAATTTAAATTAGTTAGCTAGATTTGGATAGTTTTAAGACGACCCTTCAGGTCGCACTGGTAAGCAGAGCCGGCGTCTGCTATCCGGTATTACGGATCCCTCCCCCTCTCATTTTTGCTTGTGTCTTGTTGATCGGGTACACTCCAAAGTCAGCGCTAGGGATACCATTATTTACAACCCTGTTTTTAGTTTTTGTTTTTAGTTTTTGTTTCAGTTTGTCAGATTTTTATGTTTGTTAGATTGTTAGCGCTTGTTAGGTTTGTTAGATTTTTAGGTTTGTTAGATTTTTATTTAGTTTTTTATTTAGGATGGATTAACTATGAAGTTGGAATGAATTAGAAGCACGATTATTTTCGCGTTTAAACCCATTGTAGTACCTCCGGGTGTAGCATTGGGGACGTGGCCGCAAATATAGTGGCCCTTATTCAAA
This sequence comes from Platerodrilus igneus, assembly GCA_036346225.1. Classification (NCBI taxonomy): domain Eukaryota; kingdom Metazoa; phylum Arthropoda; class Insecta; order Coleoptera; family Lycidae; genus Platerodrilus; species Platerodrilus igneus. Next base: position 6,056,460 of record JARFIW010000791.1, read on the forward strand.
TTATAATGTAGAATCAAATTAAGTAGTAGAAATATAGGCTAACCACCACCACATTTCCTCCAGAATCCCACATTTCCTCACACATCTGGACCAAATAGTTTTCTTCGACTAACCATTTTTCATCTTTCGAGATAAATATATCTTAAATTTTTCATCTTTCGAGATAAATGAGCATCCACATTTCCACACACGAGATAAACCTATTTTTAAGATTTTTTTACCGCTAACATTCTGAACCAAATAGTTTTCTTCGACTAACCATTTTTCATCTTTCGAGATAAACCTATCATGTTTGGTATCAATTAATATTAGAATTTTCTCAGCTACCAGAATCTCTAGGAATTTTTCAGATAGCATCACCCCCAAGGGAGCTACCCTCATTTTAAGATTTCTTACCTGTAGCGACTTTTGAGCGTTCTTATAATTTTTTTTTTAGTCATGCGATACATCTTGTTAGTCTAAAATTTTACGCAGAATTCGAATCTGCAAACAGATTTGAAATCGGACAACACCCTGCAAAATTATACTTTAAGCTCTCAAACCTATTTAAAATTTTTGCTCGTATATATTTAACTCCATTTTTAGAACCTTTTTCGCTACCCAAGGTAACCAAACAGTTAGAGGTAGTAACACAAAAATTAAGAACACAAAAGTTTAATAATTTATTTATCCAATTTACAGTTTAATAAACTAATTACAATTTTTACAAAGTATAACATTATTTCCTGTGTAGCCGAATCCAAGTAGTTTAACCTGTAACAAAAAAAGATTAAAGTAAAAGAGAGGAAACGTGTTTTCGGTCAATAAGACATATTGTCGTTAACAATATGTTTTACCGTCCAGCGACACCACGTGGAGGTAAACACATGCCGCCGGGAACGATGGAATTATTAAGGATGGGGGTGGAAGGTATGTCTTATAACTAACTTACATACTACTATACACAATAAAATATATACCAATATAAATAACTATCTTATATCTTTATGCCCCCATGCATATGTTGATGTGCTTCCGGGGATGACATATCTTTTGTCATCCTCGCCTGATAGACTAATTTTATTAATCAACTGAGTATACAGTTGGTGTTTCTTACTACGAATGCATACCATCGTATGCAAGAGGGCATCATCATTATTAACCACCACACCCCTAAAACTATCTACACTTTTCCCCGCCACCACACTACGGCTAACACCCTTAATTTTTTTAACAGTGTCTTTCTCACTTACTATGCAATACGATTTGGCCCTGGTGCCGACGAACTCCAAGACCAAATCGCCACAAAACTCGTCCTTAAACTTACCCAACACCTTTTTATTCACAAGTGGTATATTGTACTTATTGTTTGGAGGGTAATCACTAGTATCAAAATGCATTATGTTTGCGTTAATGTCACTGTACAAGTCTGGCGTCTCAACACTATAAACTAAAGAGTCTGTATCTGTATAAAGCAGGGATAATCTGGGACCATACAGAGGAACCATGGTACTGTAGTGAAAGTCGTACATTAGCGTTTTTGATATATCCAAAATTGACAATCCTGCATAGATCGGTTTATCGTACTTCGCTTTTACACGATTCATCTGTATAATCGCCAGATTTTCCCCCAACACGGTACAACTGTTAAAGTTAGGTTTAGCTATTAGTCCACTCGCGCACAACTTTTTCCCGTCGTGTTCCCATCGCGTGACTATTTTGACATCGACCCTTTTGTCCACGTTCTCCATTGTTTTACGAAAAACCGCATTGTTCATAAGTTTAAAAAAATCTTTTTCAAACGCGTTAGCGGCAGAGATACGGAGATTCGTGTTGAGATCAATGTAGGGTTTTAACCACGTCGACTGATCAAACTCCAACACGCGATGCACAACAGTTAATTGCAGACCGTTACGCAGAGCCTGCTGCAAGTTGCGGTAGTGAACAATGTATTTTGTTTTGTTCAGAAGGGTGGCGAGTAACTTAGGCGTCTTCGAAAACGGCGTTGAAGGTACCATCGATTCAGGGCAGAAAGGCAAGTCATTGTGGTCGTTGTGAAGATGTTCTGGATACTGTATATCAACTTCCAAAATATACCCTTTTTCGTGCGTGCTTGGTATATTTAATATTTCATGTTTTATACGATGTAACTGGTCCGTGTTTAACCATCTAAAGCCGCTAATGGGTAAATGTTGGGACATGGCCCATCCGTATAAATTGTTAGCATCCAGATACGTTAAGTACTTGGATGACTCGTCAGGGTTGTAGTCTTCCATATACTTATTGTTGGCTTTAGCATACCGACCACTGCACTGGGTTAACCCACCACGTATCCCTTTCTTGATAAAATGTTGCATGCTGACATCGGTCAACAACTCGAGCTTCACCCCAGTGCGCTTCAACATGGCATCCCAACTCAAACTAGGAGCAGTCACGTACTGGCGTGGGTCTAGATCATAGGTTTTTGTGCAGACGTCTCTGAAGTTCTCGAAAATGTCTGCTAGTAACAAAACGTCTGTTTTCAAATAAAGATCGCTGTAATCCCCAAGCGTTCGGATTTTGAATGTTCTCCATACATTCTGTGCGTGTTCATAATCTGCATACGACACCGCTGTGGCGGTTAGACCGTTGTAGAAAGCATTTTGTGGTGGTAGAACCTTCTCTTCCAATACGGTAATATCTTTCACGTAGTCGTACGGGAACACACCCTTCCGACGTAATAGAGCAAACTCTTCGGTATTGGGGAAACAGCTCTTTAGTTCAACAAACTGTTTAGCATTCAAGTTGGAGGCTAGTTTATTTAAGCTAGATGCCATGAAGCGTAAGGAGTCTACAAATCTCAGTGTGATAAAAGATTCATCTTCTTCATCGTCGTTTTCCTTAGACAATCTAACGTTTTTTGTAAACGATATGAACCTCTCCTTATTATTCGGGATTACAGTAACCCTTTCTTTGTCGTATCCCAATTCCTTAATTATAAAATGGCTATCGTACCCACTTAAATTATGGAATATAACAGGGATAAACTTTGGAACCGTGTATTTAATGTTGCATTGGGAGTGTGCGGCAAAGCGAAATCTCCCTGAGAGGTGGCAGTGATCCCTTACCCTCTCATTTCCCAAAGGTTGCTTACATATTCCACAGTCCACAGCCATATGGAACAACAACTCATCTAGGGGTTCCATTGGAAGCATGGGGGTGTTTGTTTTTAAAATTTTTCCCAATCGTTGGGCTTCCTCTTTCATTTTCTCCATAAAAACTTTCGCTGCATCAACACCTCTGTACAGCTCAAACTTGTTTAAGTTATCATCATAACAACACTTAACATAATATGCAAAACTGAATGGTTCGTGGTATTGTGTGCTGTTGGTGAAGGAAGAGGTGGGATCCGGAACTGCGGAACTAATAGGCTTCAACACACTTTCGAAGTCTGCATATATCACGAACGGTACCCGCATTTGCTTGTGAACGTTTTTAAACTCGAGGATGTTGTTGAAATGGTTCGGCATGGTGGTAGCGACATGGTTGCAGTCTTGTTCGGTATGTTTAACAAGTTGCTCCTCGCTGCGAAAAAACACAAGACATCCATCGCAAATCCATTTGCTTGTGTGGTCACGAGACAACTGCTTACGCACTAGCTTCCCCAAATCCTTGATCCAGCAGTAGTGGGACTTGCCCCCATTCTGAATGTACAGTAGGTTCACATGTCGATCCCTTTTATTAGCGGTGAAATGTAGCGGTCCAACGATGGACTTGCCTTCTACCCCAAACACGTTGACGCTGATGTCGTTTAAATCCTCAAACCTGGGGATGTCCTTAACTCTAATCGGGAACTCAATGTCGACAAAGTTGAGCACCGTGCTGTAATGCGGGTAGCTACCGACCCTTTGCGGATTGTGAACATCATCAGGGTGAAGAGCAGCCACAACACACCACGCAAAACATGCATTGTCTTGATTCTGTACGTTAACGACGGCTCCCTTATCCTGAATCCATTTGGGGAGCTCGATATAAGATGAACCCCGCATTGGCTGGTACTTGTTAACATTTACTTGTAGGTACAACACATGTTTCAGAGTCCATCCTAAAATTAAAAAATTAGAAAAAAAAAAATAAATAATTGTAGAAACTAACCAGAATCACGCTCTTGGAACTCATCTGACTTTGCTGACATCCTTTCCACAAAGGCGTTGTAGACCTCCCCTAGGTTACTGGAGGAGGTGATAATCATGTTTTTGGTGTTAAAGGATTTAACATCTTCAACACCCTCTACCGCAGCCATCTTCGTGTAGCCACCAAACACCTCCAAGTTCACCTTGAGGGAGGTGTGTATAGCCAGCTGTTCCCCGACTAAGCTTACAAATCGTTCCCGTTGATTTTGCAAGAATTCCAACAGACCTAAAAAATACAAACTAAGCAAACACAAAATACTTATGAAATACATACTTGTAGAGTCGACATTATTGATGCGGAAAGTTGCAATTCGACTTTTGAATGCGGTAGCTACTACTTGTACACCTCCATCCAGGACGCGAGTCGCATTAGCTTTGTGCACGTTGGATCGCTGGTGGGCTACCAAGTTGGTGACGTCCACATCGCACTCCACGCATCTTCGCAACCTCTTAGGAGCAGGTCCCTCAACGGTTGGCGCAGCTGGTCGTTTGACCCCGGATGGGCCTGCAACGGGGACAACCACACCATGCTTGGCATCCTTGTGCCGTTTTAGGCTGTCCTTCCGCGAGAAGGATGCCGGGCACACATCGCAAACAAAAAGGCCGGTGGATTTCGATGCTACGTCATGCTGCTGGAGCAGATGTCGTTTTAAATTATCACCTCGAGAGAAGGAAGCCCCACAGACATCACACACGAATGAAGACATTTTTCTATAAGAAAATTAAAAACTGGTTAAAGACTTTTTAGCTGTTGTAACTAGTCAAAGACTAAACAGAAACTAAATCATATTGCATTGCACGGTGCTTTTATACCCGGTTGGTATAATTAGGTAGTTTACTTTTAAATTAGGTGAAACCCAGCGTCGTTTAACCTTGAGTAACATTTCAAACCAGTCTATTCACGTCGGTGAAAATCAATTAGCTTTTCGCTTGCGCATTCTAAGTCATCCGAGTACAATTTACGCATGCGCAACAACAACCTCGAAACATTTAAAAGGACGAGCCGCATAGGATTCCTTCTCAGTCATCTCGGTGAAATCAGTGCAAAGCAATGGAGTCTGTAGATGTTACTGATGCACAAGTTTCGTATACCGAAAATCTGATTAATAAGTTTACGTATAGTTTAAGTGAATTGGGCGAACACCCTCATAATGTGGAAATTGGGTTTGTTATAAACCAGAGAATAAAACCCGTATTACGATTGGTGTGTAGCAAAAAATATTGTAGCAGCCATGTTCTGGAATTGACATACGAAAATTGGTTAGCATTTACAAATTTTCAAGTGGAATTTCAAATCAACGTATTTTCTCGTGACGTGCTAAACACTCGATTAAATGGTGCACCCGAAATGGAAGATCTACACATACAACTAGGAGCTCCGTTCTTTATCACTCTGGAACAACTGAGGACGAAACGTTCCAGTTAAAAATAATAATGGGTGATAGCTCGATAGTTATAAATGAATTGGAGTGCCGTAAACTATTCCATATGCGAGAGTTGTTTGAGTATCAACTTAAACAGTTGGAAAGTCGTGACTTCCCAGCATTATACAGCGAATTAGTAGGGTTTGTTGCTAATTCTAATTTAAATGATTGCGATCGGTTTAATACTCTGACTGAAGGGGAGAAACGAATTAAAATCTTGATTGAAGGCGAAGTTCGAATTGGCAATATTTTATTCTACAACGAATTGAATCAGAGCGCCCTAAATGCTTTGGAGCTGGTTATACGTTTTCCGGATATATTTGTGCAAGACGTGATGCGTACACGAACATTAGTGGAACTGTTTAGACGTTTAAATTTGTCGGAATCTGAAGATTCTGGTTATGGTGATAACTAGAAAAAGTATTTTATAAAAGACAGCCCAAGAGACGTGGATGTAAATGTATTGTTATTGTAAATATATTGTAAATTTTTTTTTGAAAAAGTATAAATAGACTCGTTGTTGTTTATTTATTTAGTATAGTTTGAGATTTTTTTGAGTAAACACATGATTATCTTTTCTGGAGAGGGTTTAATCAACAGCGCTATAAACAGGTTACCGTTTGAGCTGCATATTCCAGGTTATCAGTACTGCGGTCCTGGTACAAAGTTGGATGAGCGCTTAGCAAGAGGTGATCCTGGAATAAACGAATTAGATAAATTGTGTAAAGACCACGACATCGCATACTCCAAGTACCCCGACGATCTTCCAGCCAGACACCGAGCAGATAAAATTTTAGAAGAAGAAGCCTGGGGGAGAGTTAAGTCTAAAAACGCAAAGTTTGGGGAAAAAGCCGCAGCTTGGTTTGTGACAAACGCTATGAAAGCGAAGAGAAAAATGGGTATGGGCTTAAAGAAGAAAATAAGTTTCAAAGGCGGATTTTTGAAGAAAATACGATCCGAGTTGGTTCCGACAACTTGAAAAAGCTGTTAGATGTTGGTATTCTAATTGGTAAAAAAATCATAAAAGGAGCCGGTGGGAAAAGCAAAATTAAAGTCCCAGGTATTATACCCGTTCCCCAGAAAGGAGGTTTTCTGCCATTGATTCCGATATTCGCGGGACTAAGTGCCCTAGGGGCACTAACAGGTGGTGCAGCGGGGATAGCTAAAGCAGTAAATGATGTCAAGACAGCTAACGAACAGCTTAAGGAGAGCGAACGACACAACAGATCCATGGAAGCTATTACCGTTGGGAAAAAAGGAAATGGAATGTTTTTAAAACCATACAAAAAAGGCACAGCATTATTCTTGAAACCATACCAACAGGGGCGAGGCATTTGTAAAAAAGTATCAAAAAACTAAGCAAGTTACCTCGAAGAGCTCTCACCGATGTAGATATAAGGAAACACGCATCTAACATTCCTCATTTTCGCAACGTCTTTTCTAGAGATCAGTTACAGAAGATTAGACCGCATGTCAACGAATCGGGTGTGATTAATTTGGATACCACCAAAGGATCAGGTACACATTGGGTGGGGTACCGAAAACGCGGAAATAGCGTGTATTACTACGATTCGTTTGGAGACTTGAGACCACCGGAAGAAGTAAAGAGATATTTTCGAGGTTGTAAAATTTACTACAACAGTGCACCGGAGCAGACTTACAACACATACAATTGTGGACATTTAGTGTTAAAGTTTCTTAGTGACAATGGCTAAAACAGTGAGCGTGTTCGGGTATGGTAATGTCATATCGACAGGATCCATTTACCCACCAATTAAATTGAAACAGGACGATGAATATGCTTTGGGTCTAGTGGGACTGTACACTTGTAACACTGTGCAAAACATACACCCGGGAAACAACATCTTATACTTTAACGATCCAGAGCATCGCAGAATAACCATGGAACCTGGATCATACGAATTAGAAGAAATAAATGCATATATACAGGACGTCTTCAAAAAATGGTTCAGTCAGAAAGCCGGACATCAACGAGAACATTGAAAAATATTTTAAACTGAGTGCCAACAATAATACATTAAAGTGTTCTATACGAAGCAGTATACCGATTGATTTTGGGGCAAACCGTAAAAACAATATTGGAAGCATCTTGGGGTTTACCAACCGCAAATTGGCTGCAGATACCGTACATATTGCTAATCAGCAAGTGAACATAATATCGGTCTCAAACATTTTTGTGGAAACCAATATCACCAGCGGATCGTTCAGAAACAATTTTCTTACCCACAGCATATTCGAATTCAGTCTATCTGTACCACCCGGGTATAATCTGAAAAGGAACCTAACCACGTCATATATTATCCACTGAGCGTGACAGAAATTGATAATATTACAATCAGACTAGTCGATCATTTGGGTGAATTGGTAAACTTTTCCCGGAAACATACACCTGTGTAAGACTGGAAATAAAAAGTAGTTGAAAATGCCTATCGATTTTGTATATAAAGCACGCTACAACACCCCCAGACGATTAGAAGTGAATACGGCGTCAAAGCGTCAAGTTGTCGAGAGACTTACAGCAGAAGAAATACGTTTCTTAAAATCTTTGGGATTAAAAGTTATAAATGATGGGAGGCAGAAGTAAACGCAACTTAGATCTCCACGGTGATGAAAACGTTAAACTTGGAAGGCTTAAATATGAGGACGTGCCCAAATTGGATGTGTTTGGAGGTTATAAATTAGACGAAACCATAATAAAGAAAGATTATTATACATATCTTCCTTTACATTGAATGCAGAAACAACGATCGAATTTCAATTGAAATCCAGAGCAGTGATAACATCACATACCCCATGAAAGTTTCATATTTATAAGGGGTACCTATAAGCTTACGGAAACCTTAAGGGAAGCGTCAACAACTGTGGACCCGATTAGAGCAGCAGAACCAGACCCTAAAGCTTACGAGTTTACTAGAAATGCACCATATTTTCTGTTTGAGGAAATTCAATACAAATTGGGTAATAATCAAATAATAGATGTCTGTCGAATCCTGGAATTACAAGAACTATTAAAGGTTTAGTATCCATGGAAGAATCAGAAACAAAATCTATTACACATACCGGGTGGAAACCCGATACCATATTCAAGATGGACGGTTTAGTTGTGCTATACCACTAAAAACCATTTTGGGTTTTTGAAGATTACAAGAAAACTATCGTCAACATGCCTCAAGAGCTGATTTTAATCAGATCCAAGTCGGACGTAAATTGCTACAAGTCGATTGGAAATACAGTAACGTTCAAAATACAACGTATTTCATGGGAGGTCCCGCATATAACATTAAGCGACTTTGCCAAGGCGTCGCTGCTATCGGAAATGCAAAATCAATCATCTATAATGGTTGCATTCAGAAAATGGGAACTACACGAATTACCATCTCTAACACAATCAAAGTCGCAAGTATGGAGAATTAAAATATCGAACGAAACAGAGAAGGCTCGGTGGATATTACTGGCGCTGCAAAATGGGAAGTACGACAGGAAAGAAGAAAATGCTACAAGCTTTACGAATGCCAACATAACCAATGTCAAAGTGTTTTTAAACTCTCAGATGTTCCCTCAAGGTCGATTAAATTTGGATTTCGAGCAGAATGACTACCAGCGTACCTGTCTTATGCATCTTTTATGGAAAAATACTATCCGAACAAATCGTCAAATAAATGTTTAATGGACTACAACAGGTTTAAGGAATCACCTGTCTTTGTAATCGACTGTCGTCATCAATTTGAAAGCATCAAGGATGCAACTGTTGATGTAAGAATGGAATTAGAAGCTTCAAGAAATTTTGAACCGTCGATGAAGGCTTATGCTTTAATTATACATGACTCTATGTTTGAATATAATCCGTTTACGGAAATTGTTAATAGATTTATTCACAATTAAATATTTTGTATATATTTTTAATAAAATTGTATAAAAGCAAGGAATTAATTTGTTTCAATTAGTCTACTTTTATTTCTCGAATGGTGAGCATCTCCCACTCTGTGCAAAGTTCTAGTTATTTTAGAGTGAAATTGCCCCATAGAGTGAAATTACCCCATAGGGTGAAATTGCCCCATAGGTTGAAATTGCCCCATAGGGTGAAATTGCCCCATAGAGTGAAAGTGTCTCCGACAGTATTGGTTAGCATGGTTCGCAATTACATAAGAAAACGAAATAGTGGATACAGTAACGAAGCATTAGAAAAAGCTATAGAAGAAGTTCGACTGGGTAAATCAAGTATTTACTCTATCAGTAAAAAATATAATATACCGAAAGAGACGTTAAGCTATCACCGCAAGCAGCAACAAAAGCAAGCGTACGCTCGAAGCAATATGGAGACTGCGAAACAAGAACTTAAAATACCTATACAGAATTATGATAACTTTGCTATTGCTAGTGCAAGACAGGATGGTAAACATGGTTCATTGTTCCCGTCTAACATACGAGCTATCTTCGCGGGACCATCGAGTTGTGGGAAAACTAACGCTTTAATATCTCTGATCCTGCACGAGAACGGCCTTAGATTCCAAAATGTGTATGTATTTTCGAGAAGTTTATATCAACCGAAATACGAATTGTTAAGAAACGTTTTTACACCATTAAAAGAAGAAATTGGGTACCATGAGTTTGAAAATTACGATGATTTGATCGAACCCGGAGATACCAAAGAAGATTCAATTATGGTTTTCGATGATATACCTGTAAACGAGCAAAGTAAAATCACTCAATTTTTCTCGTTCGGCCGACATAAAGCAATAGATTCGTTCTATCTATGTCAAACTTACGCTAGTGCCTTAAAACATAGACTCAGAGATAACGCCAATGTAATCGCATTATGGAAACAGGATGACACAAACCTTCGCCATATCTTTTCGGATCATATAAGTGGTGACATGACATATCCGAAATTTAAAGAAATGTGTTTACAGTGTTGGGGTGACTCAAAACATAATTTTATAACTGTTGTGAAAGATTTTGATTTGGATAATGGCCGATATAGGAAGAATTTCGACGAGTATATAAATATTTGACATTGTTCAAAAAAAGTTAGTTCTCATCCAAAGTTTCATGATGACGGACGTTAACAATTTTATTGCGAATAAACGCAGTCTTCATCTTATGCAGGATGCTGTACGAAAAAAGTTTGTAGCGTACAAAAAGGGAGACGCTACATCTCAGCAAAAATTCAAAGAGGTGCACAAACAATTGATTGATCCCTTGCAAATAACCGCTTCCCAGTTGCAATCGATCACCGAAAAAATTCCCACACCTACAACAAAGGTTAAAGTCGAAGACATGGACGTACCTATAAAGAAAATTAAACAACTCGTTCCAGAAGAACCGTTCCATCTTTACTATGCGGATGTGTTAGCTAGAGACGAAGACGAAAATATTGACAAATCAATTTATGGAGTAAAGTATAATGCGGAAACCGATACATGGAGTTTGTGGAAAAGTGTATTGGTAATTAACCCGGAAACTAGCGATATAACATTAAACAATGTGATATATCCAGGTACGAGGGGTTTATACAATCTGCTGGTTTACAAAGACATCAGCCCCAAAGATGGCGATTTCAATTTGCATGAAGATTTGCCGAATTACTTGGAAATGATCAAATCTGCGTCGATTTTGAGAAGAAAGTTTAACCCATTTGCGGTGCACGATTTAAGCGGATTCCCAACAAATAACAAAAAGTTTAACAAATATGTGCAAAAATATCTCACAGAATTTCAGAGGAATCCCGAAAGAAAACAGCCAAAGAGAAGAAAACAGTCTAAGGGGGCGGGTTTAGGCTTTTCTAATCGGTTTTACAAAAGTTTAAATTCAAAACCGGTGCAATATGTCTACTGGAATAATGTACACGAACTTGTGGATCGGCTGAGATTGTTGAACGCATCCAACCGAGCTGGAAATACAAGCGAGGAAAACATTAACGAGATGGTGTCCATAATAGAAGAGTTGAGAGAAGAAGGTATAATACAGTGAGCTCAGTAAATAATTACACAGTTTTAAAATGCCTATCGACCGCTTCGGACGTTCAGAGCGTAAAGATGCTGATATTCGGCGAGGTCCTCCAGGTCGAGGATTTGTGCTAACGTTGGATGGTGATGGGTACGATATGCAGCAAAGAAGGTTAGTGAATTCATCAGACCCGAAAGAAGATAGTGATTGTGTTAATCAGAGAAGCACTATAGTATTCAAGTCTGGAGAAGAAACAATTAGTTTTCGTAAAAGAAGGTTAGTTGATGTAATGGATCCTAAAGAAGATAGTGATTGTGTTAATAAGAAATCTGTAATCAAGCTCGTGAATCAAGCCTTTTCATACTGTCTAAAAAGTTCTGATGATATACAGCGTAAAGATAAAGCCTTCAATGCAAGAAACCAGCGTATCGCAATGCTTGCTCAACCAGTTGAGCCATCTGATGCAGTTAATAAACAATATGTAAATGAAAAATATTCCCTATAGTAGGGGATAAAGAATACTACTATAGTAAGCCTGCTTATCGTAAAAGGCGATTAAAAGGCACAGCAAGGGGCAGCAGCCTTGCTGGCTAAAAGATATTGGAGGAGGGTCGGTTGGTCTCGGGCAATCCTCAATAATTTACAAGCTTGTTGGGGGTTGGCCGTGACGGATACGGCTTTTTGCTAAAATCTTTAAAAACTGCGTTGTGGAAAGATATGGGAGCCTACCACGATATTTCCCAGGTGTGCGTGGCCTAAAACACGAAATAGATATGATGGAGAGCTCACAAGTAAAATTCTTGTCCGGAGGTAAAATACTCCCTCATTCGGATCTCCGGGAGGGGGTACTTGGGGCTCGTCATCGTAAGAATATAAAACAACAGTTTGATTTAGTGATAGGGACTTGGAATGTAAGGTCATTACTCAGAGTAGATAAGTTAACGAATTTATTAGTCGAAATGAGAAAGCAAAAGCTGGACATTTTAGGTATTAGTGAGGTGAGATGGCCAGATAGTAATGACTTTTGGAAGGATAATTATAGAATAATTACAACTTCTTCAACTAATGCACAGGCAGGCGTAGGAATAGTGTTAGATAAAAGATTAGGGCATAAAGTTAAAGAGTACTTACAATTTAGTGATAGAATAATTATGGTTAGATTAAGTACAAAACCCACAGACACTGTTTTAGTACAGGTTTACATGCCAACAACTCAGTACGAGGATGAGGAAGTAGAAAAGGTATACGAGGATATAAATAGTATAGTGAGAAAAGTAAAGGAGATGAGAATTTAATAGTTATGGGCGATTTTAATGCATCAGTGGGAGAAGGTAGTGAGGAAAAATGGTAGGAAAATTTGGGTATGGCAGACGAAATGATAGAGGAGAAAGATTAGTTGAGTTTTGCCAGGAACATAGATTAGTAACTGTAAACACCCTATTCGAACAACATGTTAGGAGAAGATATACCTGGAAAGTCCCAGGTGATAGAGCTAGATACCAAATAGATTATATTTTAGTTAAACAAAGATTTAGAAACCAAGTTAAAACTGTCGTAGTTATCCAGGGGCTGACATAGATAGCGATCATAACTTAGTTAAAATGAAGTGTAAACTAAAATTCAAAAATTGAGAAAGGTGAAAAGAGAGGATGGGATCTAGGTAAGCTTAATGATAGTAGGGTAAAAGAGGAATATAAACAAGTATTAGATAATAAGAGCAAAGAGATAGCTGTAGGAGGAACGTAGAAAATAGATGGAAAGAAATAAAACTGACGGTACATGATACAGCAACACAGACTATAGGTAAGAAAAAATAGAAGCTAGAAAACCGTGGGTAACAAAGGAGATATTAGATTTAATAGAGAATAGAAGAAAGCTTAAACCTTTCAGAGAAGTGGATAGTGAAAGTAAGCAAAAATATAATACAGTTAGAAATAAGATAGTACATGAGTGTAGAAAAGCTAGAAATAAATGGATGGAGGAGAATTGTAAGGAATACAAGATGATTTGAGAGTAGGTAAGACAGACAGGGCTTACAGGGCAGTTAAAAAGTTTTTGGGAAGATAGGAAAAAATATAATGGTATTAGAGACGAGAATAATGAGCTTCTAATAAATAAAGTTGAGGTAGCTGATAGATGGAAAAGATATTTAGAAGATTTATATAAGGGAGACGATATGGATGAGTTAGAGAACGACCAAGAAGAGGATGTACAAATAGGGTTCTCAATATTAAGAGAGGAATTTGATAGAGCTATTCGGAATCTTAAATTAAATAAAGCGCCAGGGATAGACGATATTCCCGCAGAATTAATAAAATATGCAAGTCAGAAAACTTTGGACAGATTATATGAACTAATAAATGTAATATATGACACAGGCGAGGTTCCAATAGATTTCGAAAAAAATATTATTATCCCAATCCCAAAAAAGTCAGGAGCTGATAGGTGTGAGAATTTTAGAACGGTTAGTTTAACTTCTCATGCTTCCAAAATACTAACAATAATAATTAAAAATAGAGTAGAAGCTTTGACTGAGAATTATTTAGGCGAAGACCAATATGGTTTTCGTAAAGACAGAGGACTAGAGAACCGATACTAATGATTAGGGTAATTATCGAAAAAGGTTACAAAAAATAAAAGACTCATTTCGCGTTTGTAGATTTAGAAAAGCATTTGATAGGGTTAATTGGATTGTTATGTTCAGGGTTTTGCAAAAATAGGAATCTCTCATAAAGATAGAAAAATTATTTACAGTCTATATAAAAACCAAAGCGTAGTAATTAGATTTGATGAAATAGAAAAGGAAGCTAAGATTAGAAATGGTGTTAGACAGGGTTGTATACTGTCTCCCTTGATTTTTAATGTTTATGTTGAGGAAGCTTTAAACTTAGCCAGAGAGAGAAAAGAGATAGGTATTAGTGTACAGGGACAGAAAATAGACATGTTACGTTTTGCAGATGATATAGCCATTATATCAGAGTCTAGAAAAGAGTTAGGAGAGTTTTTAAATATTTTAGATGAGATACTACGGAGTAACTATAGTATGAGAATTAACTCGGTAAAGACAAAGATAATGACAAGTGAGTTACAGCCTAGTTCTAAACCAAAATTAAAAATAGGTAATACCGAGTTAGAGGAGGTAGATGAATTTTGCTATTTAGGTAGTATAATTACAAAGGATGGACGTAGCAGAAGGGATATAGTAGCTAGAATAGCTCAAGCTAGAAAAATGTTTTTAAAAAAGAAAAACTTACTAATAGCTAATAGCATTAGTTTAGATAATAGAAAAAGTTTCTTAAAGTCGTACGTATGGAGCGTTCTACTATACGGTAGTGAGACTTGGACAATTAAAGAAGTAGATAAGAAAAAGATAGAAGCTTTTGAAACTTGGTGTTATAGGAGAATGTTAAAGATTAGTTGGACAGATAGAGTAACTAACGAGGAAGTTTATAGAAGGATAGGTGAGGATCCCTGTATGTGGAAACAATTGAAGGTCAGGAGAGATAGAATGATAGGGCACCAGTTAAGACATGAGGGACTATTTAGTAAAGTCTTAGATTATAGACTACCAAATAAAAATAGAGTAGGAAGGCCTAGACAAAGCTATATTAGTCAAATTATTAGAGATTTAGGTTGTGAAGGGTATGTAGACCTTTTTAGACTAGCTCAGAATAGAAAAGAATTTAGAGCTGCGTCAAACCGACTTTAAGTAAGTTCGAAAACAAAACAAAAAAAAATAAAAATCAGTTAACTAAATGTCACCAGGACATAACTCACAATTAGTTAGCGGTCTGGCATGTTGGTAGCGTTTTGTTGCTTAAGCCTTACCATAACATATAATTTAATAAACGTCACCATGACATAACTCACAATTAGGTAGCGGTCTGGCATGTTGGTAGCGATTCGTTGCTTAAGCTTTACCATAACATATAATTTAATAAACGTCACCATGACATAACTCACAATTAGGTAGCGGTCTGGCATGTGGGTAGCGTTTCGTTGCTTAAGCCTTACCATAACATATAATTTAATAAACGTCACCAGGACACAACTCACAATTAGGTAGCGGTCTGGCATGTTGGTAGCGTTTCGTTGCTTAAGCCTTACCATAACATATAATTTAATAAAAGTCACCATGACATAACTCACAATTAGGTAGCGGTCTGGCATGTTGGCAGCGATTCGTTGCTTAAGTCTTACCATAACATATTATTTAACACTTTTCATTTTTGAAGCGGATAACCAGGTTATATTTCATTTCCTTATAAATGGTGATCATGTAAACATGTTAGAGTTCTTTAACAACCATCAGGTTGCTAATATCTATGTAGAGTCAGCTGGATAGGAAAAAGATAGAAGGATTTAGGAAGATCTAGACCAAACTATATTAGTCAAATTATTAGAAATTTAGGTTGTGAAGGGTATGTAGAGCTTTTTTAGATTAGCACAGATTAGAAAAGAAGTTAGAGCTGCGTCAAACCGACCTTAAGTAAGGTCGAAAACAAAATGATGATGAAATGAAAAATTGGATAAGCTTGTATCTGACTTTAAAACGTTTATACAGTTTTTCATTAATTTGACTGCAACTTCTGAGACAAATGAGAATTAGCTCGGTCTTGCAATAGCATCGATTTACGAGGCGTCACCAGCAGCTATAAAAAACAAATACTACAAACCAAAGCTTCAGTTTATGTCAAAGGTGCAATTGGATAAAGATAACCCTATTAGTTTAGCAACAGTGTTAAGCAAAAATGAGTAAAGAAATCATCGTTAAGGAATTATTTAAACCTGCAAGAAAAAATTTTCAGCGTCGTCATACAAATCTGAAACATGTGAAACGTGATCTTATCCAATCGGACTTGTGCGAAATGCAGCCTTACTGGCGTGTGAACAATGGGTACAGATATATTGTAATAGCAGTGGACTGTTTCACAAAATATGCTTTAGCTGAACCCTTAAAAAATAAAACCGGATCAGAAGTCACAAATGCTATGAAAAAAATATTAGACAAAATGCTGCAAGGAGAAAATAACTTAAAAATCAATCTACAAACGGATTTTGGGAAAGAGTACTACAACCGCTGGTTTAAAAATCTTATGCAAAAATATAAGATAAACCATTACTCCACGTATTCCGCAATCAAAGCTAGCATGGTTGAGCGATTAATCAGAACAATCAAAAACAAATTGTACAGAAGATTTTACTTACAAGGCAGTCATAAATGGGTGAATATTTTGCCTAAGGTTATGGAAGAATACAATAATACACCGCAACGGGTTATTAACATGACACCTATGGAGGCAGAAGAACATCCGGAAAGAATAAAACTTTACACCGCTAACAGCGTTTCTAAAAGTTACAAGAAGTTGTATAAGGTTGGAGACATTGTGCGTATCTCAAAATATAAAGCAGTATTCGATCGAGGATTTCACCCAAACTGGAGTACAGAACTATTCAAAATTGTTAAAGTACAACAAACGAGACCGATTACCTATCTGCTACAAGATTTGGAAGGTCGGCCAATTCTAGGTGCTTTTTACGGCGATGAAATTCAGCTCACAGCAGCACCCGACACGTATTTAGTGGAAAAAGTTTTACGGAAACGGAAGCACGGGCGCGAATTATTAGTGTCGTGGTTGGGGGATGGTAAAAGTTGGATTAAGAAAACGGACCTGCTTTAGTATCATCCAGATAATTACCTGGATGAAGAAATCATAAAAGGAGGGAGTAAAGTCCCTTAACTGGATATATAGGAGATATTTGCTTAGAACCCCATTCCCATCTGTGATTTGAAGCAGGAAGCATGTGTTTCATAATCGATTTACAAGGGTATCAATACAAAACTAGTGATTTCTATTGCAAGGAGATTGCCATTTTGGATGTAGCGAATAATGTAATATGGCATGAGATACTGGACATGGCTGTGGAGTATAACACCCTAAGCGATGATTTCAAAAAGCAAGTTCGGTGGTTAAAGCAAAGAATCCATGGGCTTAGCTGGGATGGACAGTCCACAAGTGGATATACAAATGTAGGCGATTTGCTGAAAGAAGTCATACCACCCAGTGCTACTATCTATGTTAAAGGAGAACAGAAAAGACAGTTACTATCAAAATATTTATCAAACAACATTTTAAACATGGAAAGTGTATTTTCACTTCCAAGGCTCAAAGAATTAAGAAGATTCGGTAATAGGTACAATCACTGTTTAAACCATTGTTTGAATAATTTAAGCTGTTCTAAAGAAAACGTATTGCTATTGAAGTCTTTTGTTAATGTATTAAATTTTTAATAAAATATTTTGTGAGAATTGTTTTTTATTCTAGCAAAAGCATACCTTTAAAATTTGAAAAGAATATATCTGTAAAACAGCGCATTACTTTGGAAAAATTAATGTTTTAAAATACAAATAAGAACCAATAACAGAATACATAATAATTGGTGTTTGCAAATAAATTCAGTTCTACTTTAATAAAAAAATGTAAACTTACCTTAAATCTTCCTTCAAAACTTTCCACAAAATAACTACGTGAAACGACGGTTTAAAATTTCGATGTACTTTAACACAAAAGCGTGCGAAACTAATAGAATTTTTTCTAATGACACCGCGTTATATACGTTTTGAAACCGTTAATTATACTACTAAATGAGGTTTGTATTTTCCGTAAATACGCACTTTTCAGCACCTCGTGTTATTGGTAATCTACAAACAATTATATCTCGATTTGAAATGTGCGTCATTGAAACATATTCTCAACATAATTAATAGAAAGTCCAAGAAAAGAAAATTATATACAGCATTCAAATGTTCGTTAAGAATCTAAAAATATTTGTTGGATTACAAATAATTACAAATGAATTAATACTACATTGGAAGTTTCCGGAATTTGCGTTATAATGCTTCTACCGCGTCACGTAAGGTAATTTAGGTAATTGATGTAGAATATCAATATGTAATAAGACCCATTTACTTTCAGTACTTAATCTGGTTTATTACATTTTTGTTAATTCTGAAATTTAGGTAGTTAATGATGTCATACACAAAATTTCTAATTAACATGGCTGGTATCTAGCGAAAGTTGTAGCACGTATTTTCAATTACGAATGCATTCTTCTTTCATTACAACAAAAATCCCATAGATTTCATACCAGCAAAATGCGCTTTCCATTTACATATTTAAAACACATTACATTGGAATGATTATTAAACTTTTGTGTTCTTAATTTTTGTGTTACTACCTCTAACTGTTTGGTTACCTTGGGTAGCGAAAAAGGTTCTAAAAATGGAGTTAAATATATACGAGCAAAAATTTTAAATAGGTTTGAGAGCTTAAAGTATAATTTTGCAGGGCGTTATCCGATTTCAAATCTGTTTGCAGATTCGAATTCTGCGTAAAATTTTAGACTAACAAGATGTATCGCATGACTAAAAAAAAATTTATAAGAACGCTCAAAAGTCGCTACAGGTAAGAAATCTTAAAATGAGGGTAGCTCCCTTGGGGGTGATGCTATCTGAAAAATTCCTAGAGATTCGGGTAGCTGAGAAAATTCTAATATTAATTGATACCAAACATGATAGGTTTATCTCGAAAGATGAAAAATGTTTAGTCGAAGAAAACTATTTGGTTCAGAATGTTAGCGGTAAAAAAATCTTAAAAATAGGTTTATCTCGTGTGTGGAAATGTGGATGCTCATTTATCTCGAAAGATGAAAAATTTAAGATATATTTATCTCGAAAGATGAAAAATGGTTAGTCGAAGAAAACTATTTGGTCCAGATGTGTGAGGAAATGTGGGATTCTGGAGGAAATGTGGTGGTGGTTAGCCTATATTTCTACTACTAAATTAATTATAGGGCGTCGCCTTGGATCAATGTAGTAAGCTTAAGACTACGGATTCCAAGGTCCTGGGTTCAAATCCCGACACGGTCGACTGCTTGAAAAATGACAGGTGAGCATTTTTCACAAAAATTATGCCCTCGTTCGGATATGAGGTTAAATGGAGGTCCCGTGTGTGAGTGTTGTCACCTTGCCTGGAACGGCAAGGGTTCGGCAAAATTCTAAATTTTTAGGCAACAAAAAACTCGCCTCCTGGCCAATGTGGTACCTTCGGGTGGAGCATTGGAAAATCAAATGCAGTGCAGAATCAAATTCAACAATGGTTCAACTCACACGAATTCGAACTGCAAACCCCCGCTTATCGAAGCGCGATTGTAACTGGAAAATCCGGGTTTTATCGGATAGTGCGCGACCTTATTTGAAACAGTCTTTACATCGGAACAATAGAGAAAACCATTATATGCGGTTGCAATGTATACCAAGATAATAGGTACCTAAAACAGGGCATAGACTATTTAATTGTAGCATAAACTTGTCGTTTCGAAATAAATAAGTTGAAAATAAAAATTTGTAGCAAGCGCATTTATTATTAATTATGTTGAAGGATTTAACAGATTACCGGATACCTAAAACAAAATATAGACTATTTAATTAATCAAATAAATTTTCGTTTTAAAAGCAAAAAAGATTTGCATTGAGGAATTTATTCCAGAGCGTGTTTATTATTAATTGTGTTCAAGGATTTAACAGTAGCAACGGAATTTATTCGAGCGGGTATTGAATTAACAAAGTAAACAAAATTTTTTAAAATTTAGCTAATTCTTCTTACTGAAATAATAGACTTACAAGGTAATAGTCATAAAGGCTTACAAAAGAACCTGATTAATCGGTAAAGTAGAAGGTTACTCCCCCCACCAGCTCCACCCCACCGCCACCAGTGAATCCTGGATCCGCAACTGCATACCACTGAAGATCGGTAAAATAGGTCATATATTTAGAATACAATAGAAATGGAGCCGAGCTGTTTCTAACAAGAAAGAGCAACTGCTATGTTCGAAGCAACAAACAGAAACAAGGAATATATTCGTGAAAGCATATGAGTTTAGCACGAATATTAAATGGGGACAGTAGGAGAAGCAGACAAGAAGACACTTTTTGGAATGTGGTGCTTCAAATGTATGATGATGATAGCATGCACAGACAAAGTTAATAACAAACAGGTTCTACAAAATAGTAGGAAAAGAAAGATATCTGTGAAAGGCTAAAAAAATAGGAGTGAAAGAAGGATGGGATACGTTCTAAGGCATTTGGGGAATAATGTGGGATAGGTTACCAGCAGCGATAGGAAATAGGCGAGGTAGAGGTAGACCTAGATTTGATGTAGTCTGTGGGAATTTCAGGGTGTGTAGGTTATCTCAGAATCGGAAACAATGAGGGTACGCGTCTAACCAGTTTCAGGACTGAAGTCCTAATGATAATGATTGTGATTTGCAGAACTACAAATATTGATTTATAACACTTTTTTTGAAAACAGTTTACCTATTTCTTCAATTAGAATAACTATTCCTTTTGTGTTAATTTGTTTTACTGCTATATTTAAGTTAAGGGGAAGTTAACACAAACGAAATTAAATAAATATAAGGTAAATTCGTTTTACTTTTCTATTTTGGAATTTAAATTAGCAAGGGTCATATTCAAATTAGATTCCTTCACAATTTCTGTTTGCAAAACCGTACACCTACATTCAAACATATTTTGCTTTTACCGTGTTTATCAATTTGATTAGCATTTTGTGATATGTTATAAAGAACCTTTGATATCTTTTATCCATGGTGATTTGCACCATCTGATCGATATTATTATTCAAATCATACAACTTCGAACCGTACACCATGAATAAATTAAGGAACATGTATACAAGACCAAGCTACCCAATTTTTTCCAGAAATCCCTTGCAAGGCATTTCCATACACTGTAAGAAAATAAAGTTGATACCAAGCTCAGAAAAATAATATATCATTTTTTGATAGGCCGTCTATTATTTAATATCTCTATCAGCTTCAGCAGATTTTCCTAACTCCATTTAGCCTTTCAGCAACCCTTAATCATTCATTCAAAGCATAAATTTAATTACGAAAGCTCGTGCAGTTTCCATAATTTCAGTGTTTTTTAGGGTCAAATCCATATTTGGATACGTTTAACATTGAAATGCATAAATTAGCGTGTCTAGAGCACCCCATGATTGGCCTCAGGGGTGTTGACGTTGCGCTAAAGCACCAATACTGAAATTCCCCTACAGCGCTTGCTTATGTTGATACCGCCCCTTATTCTCTGCAACCCGCGCTGCTAAAGATAGAATAACCGCGTGAAGAGAAGGATCTTATTCCGCAGTGAGCTAGATTAGTGCACCTGGACAGCGGCACCGTGGATTTCCACGGGCAACACGGTCCGAGAGGCAGCCTCAGCCTGCTCGGAGAATCGCGGGTGGCGACCAATATCCGAGGATTCTTTACAAATCGGATAGGAAACGCACTTCCTGACACAGGTAAATATTCTCATGTGTTAGACAACAATTATTACACTGAAAACGGCCGCTTTGCAAAAAATATATATTGCATCATTTACACGAATGCATTGATTTAATATTTACTAAAAGTGAATATTTTAAATTAAGTCGGCATGACGATATCTCAAAATGGCCGCATAGTTCAAGGGCATGTTATATACTGCTTTAGTCGTAAAAGTAAATGTGTTCCAAATATACAGTTATTGAAAAATATTTTGCGCTTATGTAGTACATAACGCATACAGAATAAATTATATCATTGTTGCATTCTATGTCAATCTAAATTGTGTAATATAAAAGCGGCTGTTAACGGGGTAAGGGGGGGACCAATGCAGTGCCTCCCCACCCAACGTTAAGACAGTGTCTAATTTTTATTTGTACTATGTTCAGGTTAATGGGATGGCACTGCACTCCCCTGTCCCCAAAGAGCCGCTTTAGTCGTAACAACGTCGCAAAATCCACTAGCTGCTTGCTGCTCAGTCGCCGAAATGACGACAATTCCAATCATCAACCTGGAGTTCGGCGAACTGAAAGAGATAATATGGACCAAGCTACAGGAACCCAGATCTCAACGCAAGCTAATCCTCGTCATCGTGTCCATCGCCTTACTATTAGACAACATGCTATACATGGTAATTGTACCTATTATTCCTGATTATTTACGTTATATTGGTGCCTACTCAGATGACACAATTAGTATAGGGCCGGGAAACTTAACAGTTCCACCAGGTACGCCAGTGAAACACGATCATCATGGCCAGGACCAAGCTACGGGCGTCCTGTTCGCGTCAAAAGCAATAGTACAGCTAATGGTGAATCCATTCTCGGGAGCTTTAATAGACCGGATTGGCTACGATATGCCAATGATGATAGGGCTATCAATAATGTTTCTGTCAACAGCAACTTTCGCGTGCGGCCGCAGTTACAGCCTCCTATTCTTCGCGCGAAGTCTCCAGGGCGTAGGGTCGGCATTCGCGGACACTTCAGGCCTGGCTATGATAGCCGATCGATTCACAGAAGAAGCAGAAAGAACAAAAGCATTGGGAATCGCTTTAGCATTCATAAGTTTTGGCTGCCTGGTGGCACCCCCTTTCGGCGGAGCTCTATACCAATTTGCTGGAAAAGAAATGCCTTTTTTAATTCTTGCGTTTGTATCTCTAATGGATGGTTTTATGTTACTTCTTGTTATGAAACCATTAAAAGAGCAACTAAAAGATTCGCAACGCGCAAAACCACCGTCCGTTCCTATATGGAGGCTGTTTATGGATCCGTATATCGCGGTATGCTCGGGAGCGTTAATGATGTCAAACGTAGCCCTCGCGTTTTTAGAACCAACCATATCACTTTGGATGGAAGACAATATTACAACAGACAATTGGAAAATAGGAATGATTTGGTTACCTGCGTTTTTTCCGCACGTGTTTGGCGTAGTATTGACAGTAAAAATGGCCAAAAAGTATCCTCAGTATCAGTGGCTTATGGCTGCCGGTGGATTAGCTCTAGAAGGCTTTTGTTGTTTTATTATTCCTTTCGCAACCACATACAAAGTTCTTATGATACCAATTTGTGGAATATGTTTCGGTATAGCTTTAATAGATACCGCTCTTTTGCCTACTCTAGGTTATTTAGTAGACGTTCGTTACGTTTCAGTGTACGGTAGTATTTATGCAATTGCCGATATTTCATATTCGGTAGCTTACGCTATAGGTCCCATTATCGCAGGCGGTGTTGTAGAAGCAATAGGTTTTACAGCATTAAATGTAGGCATTGCATTCTCAAATATTCTTTACGCGCCAGTTCTTATTTATCTAAAGCACATTTACGATTTTAAACCGTTTGAAAATGAAGCTAATATACTTATGTCGGATCCTCCTAATAAAGAATACCAAACTTATACAATGCAGGATCAGAAACCGGTAGTAGGTGAACTAAAAAATCACTTGGAATACACTCAACAAGAAACAAATATTGATTCGGCTAAAATGAACGGATATTACCAAGAACCGCAACATAATCAGTCACATCAACAACAAGGTTATGCGCAACCACAGAATTATCAAAATCAACATGACAATTATCAAGAAGGTGGTTATGAACAACAGTCACAAACGCCACGCAGCTCAGGTCGCGTTCTTCCAGCTCAACCGGAACCAAATCCGTTCAGGCCTCCGCAACCTGAGACAGGGCGTAATCCGTTTAGGCAAGGTTTTAACTGAAATTAGTCTAGATATTGAAAAATTTTGTAAATATGTATCAAATTATTCAAGGTTACTCTATGAATGTTATATATATATATATATATATATATATATATATATATATATATATATAAATAATTTTCCTTGACCTGCGTCTTTTTTTTAAGTTCTTGCAAATTTAGGTTCCCAAACGGAGTTATTTGTTTTATTAATCCATTTAATGTTTATTTTGTTTATCTTACGACCAAAATTACAACTTTAGATACTTTGACCTTTAACTGGAGTCTATATCGATGGTATTATTGGTGCTATAAGACACATTTTTAATATATTCCAAACATAACATTACTGAACTCTAAATTAAAAACGTGTTTTGTTGAAACCATAATACTAGCGTCATAGTTTTAAATTAGACACCGAAACGTCTGGAATTGTTATGATTTTAGTTTAAGATATAGAAAATGAAAACTTTGATGTATCGATGAAACAAGTAATTCTAGTTTGTGGACTTAAATTTCTAAGAACTTAATGTATGTGTATATACACGCATATGTGTGTATATGTATACAAGTATGCAAATATTAGTTCGATTTGTATAAGTAAATTCGATAATGGATCTATAGATTTACAGATATTCCGAATTTACCTATACAAATCGAACTAATATTTGCATACTTGCATAGCCATTACAAAACAATTACTAGATCGTTTTATAAGGGGAAGTGCATCGTTCTACCTGCTATCGGCCTTTAGTGTCTCGTTAGAATGGAGTAGTGCTTAACCCTATCATAATCATCAAAGCAATTTCAAAATAGAATAGTTTTTAACCTTAACAAAATCATCAAAGCAATTGGAATTGCTTTGATGATTTTGTTGGGGTTAAAGTATTCCATACTGACGAGGCCCAAAAAGCCGAAACCAGGACATTCTTTTTTCTGCAAATATTAGTTTCATTTGTATAGGTAAATTTGACGGATTTAAAGATACATCTTCAATTTAAACTGTAGACTGCCAAAATATTTGGTTTTTATTATATATATATATATATATATCTATATATATATATATATCTCTGTGTGTGTGTGTGTGTTTCTGAAACTGTTGAGGAAGCCCCACAAGCTGGGTGCCAATTATAGCTGCTGTTATCTCGAAGCTTCACTTCCCAACACAAACTTAAATTCAAGAATCCACTTTCTTGACTTTTTCAGTTAGTAGGACATTAATAGACTCTCCAGTCCGAATATTTTACTGTATTAACCTTTATTAAAGATTTCAAAGTGGAAATATTTACAAATGATAAATAAAGAAAAATAAAAATTTTTGTGTTGTAAAATCACATAAACAATAAAAAGGCAAAGTTTTAACTTATACCCAGAGTAAGTTCACCTTAAACTTCCAGCGTCAGAGTAAACTCTCATAACCGTATTTACCCTTTTAAAAATATTTATTTTATCAATGACAGGTGTAAATTATAATTTGTGGTACAAATTAATTTTCTAAGTGAAATCTAGAGATTTTGATTGAATTGAACCGTAAAGTTACTATTTCTCATAACAAAACAATTAAATACTAAATGCGCATTTGAATATCATCATAAAAGCTCTTATACAAAAAAAAACGAATCTTAGAAACTAATCTAACCAGATTTGTCAATTCCCAATACATTAAACTTCGAACACTAGAAATATACTGCTTCATAAACGAGAATCTCCTCCTCCTATGAATTACCTTCAAGTTTCGTTTGCGACTTGACTGTACTTTGAATTATACTACACAAGAACGTCACCAGAGCTAAGCCAAAAAAAGCTAATTTACAAAGAATAGAATGGAAGTAAAATTAAAGTAAGTTGAATTTTCTTGAAGTAGAATTGAACTTTCATAAAATTTGAATAGAATTGAAACTCTAACAAAATTCCTTGTTGTTTGAACTAATTAAAAATAAACATATCTACTTACAATTTTTTGAAATCGGCAAAATGAACTAACTGCAAATACTTTGTATCAATTACAATATTTTACTTGTACTAATTTTTATTAAGTATAGTTGAAAATAAAAATAAATACATGACCTATTACCTACTTATGCGCTGACAGACCTTTTAAGAAGATAGTAATAAATAATTTTGCTTGGCATTGGGAAAGTAACTCGAGCATTAAAGAACGAAAATTAATGTAAAAGGTGTTAGTTATTTTGCAAAAAGAAAAGCCCATAACCGGTTTCGATGTTCTTGCAGCTCATGAAACGTAGTTTTATACACTGAATGTTTTTCAAAAAAGGTTCGTGATTTTATTATGAAATGGAATTTTATCCTAATTGACCAAAATGGCGTTTTTTCTATATATCATTCTGTGAAACGTAGAAGAGACTCACATGTAAAATTTTTCAAAATTACTGAAGATTATCGATTGAAACATTGCTATAAACCATTAAATACAAAACTTTTAAATTATACACACGAAACTATAACAACAATAATATTAAAAAGTATATTTTAAGAATATTGAAGAACTATGGATTTGTGCTTGTCAAAATTTTCAAAGTTCATGCCAGTTCATGCCATCTCATTTTGTCCTATGCCTTTGCAAGAAAATTCAATATTGTGTTCACTTCCAAAGTTATACCAAACTGGTTTGAACTTGATAAAAGTCTTGGTCACCAGATCAAAAGTTTTTTAATCACAAGTCCTGCTTCAACATTTTTGTCTCCAACTTATACGCCTCTTTTATGCAACAATATATAAAACTAATTAAAAAGCAGTAAATGTTGATGTTGTTTTTTTGGTAAAAAATAAGAAAAAAATTCCCAAATTCATAAATATTAAAAGAATCAGATTTACTGTTGTGAACGTTCAACATCATGCATTTGTTATGACTTTTTTTTTTCAAACCTTGTGTGACACCTTTTAAAACGGTTTTTTGTTGTTGATAAAATACAAATGCAAGTTGCATTTTTACAGAATATCTAAAAATCAGATGCAATTTTGAAATGTGCACCCCTCTGTCGTAGACATACCCAACGTATTGAATTTGTTCTCTTGGTTTTCTTGTTGCTGTACAGAAAAGTGAATGCCCACGTTTAATATTAGTGCATTAGACAACACATTACTCTTTGTGAGTACCTCGTGCCGAGCTATACTGGCATCAAATATCTGCTTGTTATATATATTGATAATAAAAGGACGATTTATCTCCAGAGGATTCTGACGGTTTGCATTTTTACGGAACTTATTGGCCATTGTTCTCTAAAAGAGGAATTTTGATATACCTTATGTTCTTGATAGTTCGCTGGAAACTCACAGCTTGTCTCTCGTACATTGTTCACAAATTTTTTTCCTGTAGGTAGCTTTCACCTAAACATTCCGTTTCTCGACACGCTACTCCTAAACTTAAAATTTCATTTTAGGCCAAACAAACCAAGAGATGAAGGGTATTATAATAGTTGAATCTTATTTGAATAGTTCTGGCTAATAAAAAAAAAGATCGTATACGGTCCTATGTCCGAATATATTTTTGCAAAGCCATTACTCCTTGTCCAAGGTACACTTTAAAATTATTTGTAAAATTACGTACACCACACAGTACGAACGATTTAAATACGTAGGTACCTGTTGGATTTTGTAGGTAGACGTTGCTTCATTTGTTGAACACAATTGCCAGTTTTTCTTCATGGCGAAGGAAAGAATGTTGATTATTCAAATGACGTGCAATTGTCCCAACCTTAGTAATCCATTATGGTTTAGACCACCTTGTAGCAAATGCATATTTTTGAGTACTGAAATGTGCAAATAGTCTAATCTTTTCAAATCAATTAAAAGTCATAGCATTTTTGTTATTTCTAGAACATCCCTATTCCAGCAAGAACGCGTATTTGGAAGACGAATACAGACATCACAGTAATGATTCCAAAATGCTTTTAACTTGGGCTTTTGTAAGATGCTAGGATTGACTAACATCAGTTTGTCTGTACACACAAATATGAGTGTTCAATTATGTAGTCATACAATTTATCTCTCAATGGATACGAAAAATCTTCTGTAGGGTGCGGTTCACTTCAATACCCGTATATGGCCAGAAAGTGGACATTAATTAAGGATGGTTAGTAATATCGTCATCCAAACACTTACCCGTATAATTAGTTGAGGTACCAAACTCACCGGCCAAATCTAAAGAGGCACTGTATATGGAATAATAAATTTGGGAAAATAATCTTTAACTCAATGGAAAGATATTGCAAGCGCATACCTTTACCCTTCTCCAAGTGTTTACTGCGTGTCAGTTCCACTTTTCTTGGAATATCTTGCCTATTCTTAAGAGTATTTTTTTGTTTTAGGTAATGAAGAAAGGTAACCTCCAGTACAATAAATTTAGGAGTTATTTTTTCTTCATTTAATGCCATGTTTCCCAGCTGGCGTCCAATTTAATCTATCGTAAAAGTTTTAAATAATAAAGGTGCAGTAAGTTTAACGACCAAGTCATAAATATTAGAAAACAATCTTCTCATGCATGTACAAAATGCTAACTAATCTCTGATTTACGTAAAGATAAGGTTCAATGACCGTTTTCTTGTCATTTTGGAATTATCAATGTTTGAAAACGACGTAATCAGGTAGGAAAATGAAAGACATTAATTAGTTTTGATACGTCACGTTGTAGGTACGAAGTTGTTTATGATAACTCTAATAACCTTCAAAGTATGTTTTGTAGATTTTTTTAACATCAATGTCAGGAAAATTTTTGTAAGATAGTGTTGAATAAGCTTTGGAAACTGAGGTTTCACAATTGTTACAGACGTGATACTTTGTAGACTTTTGGTAATTGAAAACGTCTCGATCTACGTGCTGAACCTTATAATAATAATCTATTGAAAAAGGTTAAGAAAGTTGAAACTACCTTGCCAAAGATATTTGATAATGCAAATTTTGCTAATCAAAAAAAAATTCCAAAAGATTAAACTAAGTTTTGATAATCTTAAAGAATCCTTCAAAAAACTTGCCTTTCATACTAAAATTGAGAGGCTTATATCGTTCATTATTCGCGTATCTCCTCCGAGAGGGTCGATGCTTTGAGGGCTATAGGGTTATAACAGAGTTTGAACTTTAAACTAAAGTTATGCAATGCAATAACACCAACTAGCTTTTTACATCATTGTGTTACACTTGAACATATGCGTGCAACATATTACATTGGCATCCTTAGATACAAACAAGCTAAAAGTCAAACAATGAATATTAAAGGATTAATTCCTTTACAGCATTACCAAAAATTGAAAACGCTTATCTTTGGTCCATTACGAGGAGCTAAGCAGAGAAAAATTGTTACAGTTATTCACTTTTAGTCGTTTTTTGTATCTTTGATAACTACAAGCGAATTTACAGCCATCCCATTGCTGATGGTTCAACCTTCTGTTCATCAGGCATGTACTTATCTAGCGCTCTTCAGAAACAGACGTTTGGTGTGGGCGACTCGTTTCTGTTCTGCTTGGGCGCAAAGTGTTTTGAAACAACGTATCGTGGTTAAGAGTGTCACTGACCTCAGAGTCACTTATTCTTCTTCCCGCTGATGATGACATGCATTTTACCTTTAACTTCCAATTATGAGACGTTTAAAGCTTTACAGCAGTTTGCTATTGGATTAGAAAACAGTCAGTTTCTGCCCCAGCTGAGTATAGAAGTACAATGTTGCCTCAGCGTATTTTGAACCGCAATATCTTCGACAAGATTGCTACTAACCTCGAGCACACAAGATAACAGTACCGCTTGTTTCGTCATCAACTCATTTTGATGTTAAAATCATTCGTTTTTTTAACTAAAATGCGACACCTATAAGTGTCCAGAATTGTACATTACGAGCCTTGTGGATAATGTAAAAAGAAATGACACTGAATACACTTTGTCGAAGTATAAATGGAAATTCTCTAGTATGATAAAACAACAGGCTTATTCAAACTATTGAGGGCAACATTTGTTGCCTGCCTCTTGAGATACGAACAATGTTAATGTGCCAGACAATGAATGATGGAAAGTAATCTTTTCGCAGTGCCTGACTAGTTGAAAATGTTTACCTCTTCTTCCCCAAGAGGTAAATATTAGAAACTTGTTTTGGTACTACACCTAATGTCACTCTCTCTTTAGCACTGTATGGGTTGTTTACATTTGCAAATCGGCACATCAAAAGTGAGATGATATGCTGTTGAAGCAAAACGTACCAACCCTTTTTTTGTCAGCGTGTTATACGCAAACAAACTAGAACGACAAATGTTGTGGGCATCCTCAGATTTAAACAATGGAGAGGACTATATGATGAATTTTACGAAATAATAATATTTAAAAAACATTTCATTAAAAAACTTTGTTTGCTTTTTCCCAGAGCTAGGCATCGAATAGTTGTTTTGCATTTCTCCTGGCCATTTTTAAAGTTTTGCAGCCATAGCCAATACTTTCTAGATTTTGTGTTTTTGAAATGGTATACGTTGGCATTTCAACTATCAATATTGCTTATAAAATCACACAATAAATGTTGAATTGTAATGTTTTCACATAAAGTGATAGACCTTTAACGCCTATCTCATTTCCCAAGAGGTATGCGGTAGAGGGTTGTTTTCCTGTATTGTTGTTTTTTAGCAATATGCACGTTGATTGTATTTAAAACGTTATTAGCAAAATTAATCGTAACTACTGTTGGATATTGTCGTTTTGATAGAAGAAGATCAAGTTTGTCGTATAATACTAATGATAATTTCCAAAATATTTCACTTGGACCTTTTTACTTTCATAACTGGAATATTTTGATAGAAAAAGAGAACTAAAACGATGTTGTATTAACAGGTTTTGATATGAGTAATGTTGCTTGCACAAAGCAAGTTGATTATAATATTAAGATATTAGTTAATAAAATAAAATAATATCCTAGACTTTTATGCAAAGCCTAAATGATTATTTACAATCGAACTAGTAATTGAAAAATGGAAAGTACAAGATACCAGATAGGTTCGGCTTTAATCGCATACGCGCTATCCAATTGAGCTACTTTCATCGGTGACTACAATTGGAAAGATATACAGATTTAAGCATGTACGTAGCCATACATAAACCTAACTGCCAATTATGTATGGTTGCGAACACGATTTAGATCTGCATATCTATCCAATTGTAATCACCTATTCTGGTGACGCAATTGGTCAGTGAATCGACAATCAAACCCGATGGTTACAGGTTTTAATCCTGTCCAAGACCTTACGTTTGCCATCTTTCATTTACTAGCTCAATGTGAAAGTTATATAACTCGTTTGTCAACACAACAGACGAAAAATCTCAGACTTAGGTTTAAAAATGCACTTCCTAAACTATCTCAGTTAGAAGAACAATAAAAGACTCCGGCTGCGATAGATTGATGTATTAAACTTACTAATATTCTAAAATACAAATATTTATAAATGATATTATAAAATATTGGAGGAAAAGAATTTTACAGTATTCAATCAAACGAAAAAAAGTCAAAGTTTTAACTTACACCAAAAATAATCTTACATTGTACTTACAGCGTCTGCACGTATCTACATCACCGTTTTTCTCACAATACGTGTAAATTTCCTTTTATTGTACAAGTAATAAATTTACTAAGTGAACATCGTGAGACTTCTAATTGATTAAACCTAAAAGTTACTACCTCTTACAATAAAATTATCAAATTACAAAACACTATGCAAATTTCAGATTTAAATATCTTCATAACATCTTTTATAAAATCACATATCCTAAAAGCTATTCTAACGTTTATATTTAGGTGCATTGATATAACTCAAAATTTATAAGTCCTCCCAAAATTCCACACAATTCAATAATTAACGCTCCGTCTTCATGTGAATTACTATCAATCTTGCTTGAATTCATATGTACAAGACTCCTATTAACACTAAACCAAGAGGCCTAACCAGGAAATTGAATCAAATTTAGTCTAATTAGAATGGATCAGAATTGAATGGAACTGAAATTAAAATTGGAGCCCTCAATATAATCCTCTAATACTCAAACTAATTCACAAATATAGGTCTACCTGCAATTTTTCTAAAATTGTTAATAATAATAATAATTACGAATATTTAAACTTGCAGTAACTTTTATTAATCATTGCTTTATTATAAAATAGCTTCCTTTGTTTGGAGGACATTAGAAATAATCCATTTTAAAATTACACTCGTATTTAAAACTTCTCAATCAGATTAAAAACAATAACATCGTTCATGAAATTTTCTATTCTATAAGAATGTTAGACTTGCTAGCTCCGTGCCAATAATAATGGTTTACGCTCACAACCAATTATCTGATTGATTTAGCACCCTCAACAATGCAAAAATCGACCTTATGTTCCATACGTAAGGGTCAACCATTCAAATTACTATTCATCACATAATCAACTTCAAAATCCCAAAAGTTTTCTCATAAACAGATTGTCTACTTTTGATATCTCGACCTATCACAGCAAAATGTTAATTTTAGTTAAAGATCCCTACCTCGCTTAAAAGAAGAAGGGTTCGGCAAAATTTAAAATTTCCAAGAAAAAAAACTCGCCGCCTGGCCAATATAGTACCTTTGGGTGAAGCACTAGAAAATCAAATATAGTGTATTAGGGCTAAGTAAATTGTCACAAGTGAAATGCGCGTTACGTTATAAATTTAGATTTGCCTTGAAGGGGCGGGGTTCTCGTAACATTTCAGCGGCACACCAGCTAACTTCAGTGGTGCGGAAGTAAATTCTTATGAAAGAAATAATAAAAACATGAAAAATAAAGAAATAAAAACAATAGAATGGCTGAAATAGAAAGAAAATGAGTTACTATTTTTACTTACCACGAGAGACTCTTCTACTGTCATAACTGAAAGGCGCCAAACCGTTTTGTCTCAGCAGTTTCTTTCGATATTTTTCCTACGCTAAAGACAGTTGTTCCGAATAGGTCTCCTTTGCGTCTGATTTCCTAAATTTATCACAGTGTACCTCACCATTCCCCTCAATATCGTAAAAAATATTCATTAAATTTTGTTACATTAAAGAACTTTGTAAAATGAACGCCTTTCCCACATATAACTCCATCACCAAGGTGACTAAATATCCTTTCACAATGATCTAATTTTTATCTAAATTAAATCCACACTTACCCTGTATCGACATTAAATAATTGCATGTAAATGCAAATATGCCTTCCCTAAAAACTTCAATTTTCTAACCTCAAATTATCCATGTATTATTGAAAAGAATCCTAAAACAAACACTAAATCAAATCCATCAATATTACTGTCACTCCAATATTCCCGTTTTCCATTCAGAATTCCTTGACATTTTAAATTCCATTTCATGACAAACATAAAAAAGAGTTGAATACCAATTTTTTCTTGTACTATTTCATTGTACATTATTACACTTAACCCTCTCAGTAAACCCCCGGGCAAGGAAATAAAGCTTTAAAATATACCCCGGCGTCCACATGGGCGTTGATTTTAGGGGCGGTTCTTTCTGCTATTGTCCTGGTGTGTTGTGGATCGCGGCGCCGACTCCTGCTGGTAGGGTTTCGCTGAGGAAACGATAGGGATGAAGTAAAAGGGTAGGGATGGTAACGCACCCACGCCAACACTACCCGGTAAACGGTAATCCTTCTTTCTCGGAAGTCGGTACGATAAGTCTGTCGAGCTAAGCGGCGACCCTCGCGTTAAATGTCTCTTCCCTCCAAACATGATCTACGCACTTCCGCCTTCATTCGTCTGCATTCACAATAGAACCCCCGAGCCGGCACTTACAATTGCAAAGATACGCTAATTGTGAACGCTAATAATCTCGGGATGTCACAGCGTCAACAGAATTGCACTATTTAACAGAGATTTTTTAAATCCCTAACTTTAAATTAAAAAACTTAATTTTTAGCTCTAAAATAAAGCATAACAACATCCAAAATACTAAAATGTTGTGCTTTAACTGACATTGATTTCCATCAACAAAACATACCTTTAAAATCAATACATACATATTTTTTAATATTATAAATTGTTTCAACTTCCTTGCAGGATGACATTATGCTTATATTTAACCAACACTAATTTCGTCAGTAATTCACCATCCAACTAAATAAGTACCATCATTTTTGATTAATGAACACAAACGCGTTTACATTTGAAATGCACCTTACACATAATTAAAAAAGATTATCATAAAAGCTCATACACTACTTGCTGTTTTAATTCATCTTTTAAAAGGTTACGGATGTCCATAAGCTCTCAGTATTTCAATTTTTTGCCTTTCAGTTAACACAACTTTCTAAAGACTTAAGTAATAAAAGCTCGTTTCCCACATCTAATGTCTGCTACTTCAGCATTATATAGATTGCTTACATGCTAGTAGTCATAAACAAAAGTGAGATGATACAATTAAGAAACAGTTTATTCCATTACAAGGTTAATTCAAACCAATGACTTTACCCTTTTTGGTAGCATCTTGAGCCACAAAAAAATATTAAAACATAAGACAATAAAGTGTGAAAATTAATCTTTTTGCAACACAATGCGTTGAAAATACTCACACTTTCTTCTCCAAGGGGTAAATGTTAAATGCTTGTTTTCCTACATCTAATGTCTTCTTCTTTAGGCTGCATACATGCAAGTTGCCAAAATCTAATCGAATTGATATAATTAAATGGAAACGGTTTACTCCATCAACAAGATTTATTCAAACTAATGAATACTACAGTTTTTTGTTAACATCTTGAGTTATAAAAAATGCTAGAACATAAAGCAATAAATGATGAAAAATAATCTTTTCGCCACACATGACGTGTTCAAAATACTTACTTTTTTCCCCCCAAGATGTAAGTGTTAAAAGCTCGTTTCCTACATCTCATGTCTGCATCTTTACTATTACATAAGTTGCTTACATACTAGTTGTCAGTAACAAAAATCAAGTGATATAATAAAAATACTAAACATTTTATTTCATCAAAAAAGGTTTATTCAAACTAATGTGTATTAGCATCTTGTTCAACAAGAAATGTTAAAACACAAGACAATAAATGGTGAAAAATAATCTTTTTGCCACACATCGCGTGGAAAATACTTACCTTTTCTTCCCAAAAACGTAAGCGTTAAAAGCTTGTATTCGAACGTCTATTGTTTGCCTTTATTATGTAGTTTGCATATATGCAGGTTATAAAAATATTAGTGAGGTGATATAATAAAGAAAAACAGTTTATTCCATCAAGGAGATTTATTCAAACCAATAAATATTATACTTCTTGTCAGCATCTTGAGTTACAAAAGATGTTAAAACACAAGACACTATATGACGGAAAGTAATCCTTTTGCAACACATAACGCGTTGAAAATATTTATCTTTTTTCCCCAAGAAGTAAGTGCTTAATGCTTGTTTTCCAGCATCTGTCTCCCTCTTTAAATTGCATACATGCAAGTTGCCAAAAACGAAAGCGAATTTATATGATTAAAAATATCAGTTTATTCCATCAACAATTTTTATTCAAACCAATTAACCTTACATTTTTTTGGTAACATTTTGAGCTACAAAAAATGTGAGTAAACAAGGCAAAAAACGATAGAAAGTAATTTTTTGCAACACTAAACGCAATTAAAATACTTACTTTTCTACCCCAAGAGGTAAGTTTTACAAACTTGTTTTTCTACATCTAATATCTACCTCTCTAGGATATGCTCACATGCAAGTTGTCAAAAATAAAAGTGAGGTGATGTACTGTTGTAGTAAAACGTACCAGCCATTATTTATCAGCATAATTATTATACGCAAACAAAATAGCACGGCATGCTTTGTGGACACCCTGACGTATGAGCAATGCGAGAAAACAGACCATAAACGTTGCGAAACAATACGAAACAATATTTAAAAAAGTTAAAACGCAAATCTTTAACTTTTTCCCAGAGATAAGCGTGAAAGAGATTTGGTACAATCATTACCTCTCGTTTCGCTATTTTTAAAGATTTGAGACATGACTTCCCAGAGTTTATGTTTTTGAATTAGTGTTTGTTAGCAGTTAAACCATGAATTGCTTAGAAAATCAGACAATAAATATTGAAAGATAATTTTTCGCATAATGTAGAAACCGATAACGCATACCTTTGTTTCCCAAGAGGTATGCGGTGGAGGGTTGTTTTTCTGTATTGTTGTTCTTATAGCAATATGCAAATGGTTAAATTTTAATCGCTTAATAAACTATTAGCAAAATTAATCGCAACTACGGCTGGAGGTTGTCGTTTTGGTAGAAAATGGTCAAGTTTGTCGTATAATAATGGTAAAAACATTTTTTAAATATTCCTTATTTATCTTTTAACTCTAATAACTAAGATATTTTAATATTTTAATTAATATACCACAATACAACTATAATTATTTACAAGATTAACACGTGTATGTGTTAATTAGCAAAAGCAGGAACAAATACATGTACATAAAAGTACATTAAATCGATTAATGAAAATCATAATGAGAATCTTTCCGAAATTAACGCAAGTGTGTGTTAATAAGCACAAACAAAAACAACGTTCACATATCCCTATATATAGAAAAACAAATGCTTAAACTAATTAATGACAAGCACAGTTGAATATTTACAGGATTAACACGAGTGCGTGTTAATAAGCACAAACAAGAACAAACATTCATATATTCCTATGTATACATATATATATATATATATATATATATATATATATAATATATAATACTACCGTCTTATAGCAGTAAAGGAGAATATTCACAGAATTAACACTTGTGTGTGCGTGTTAATAAGTACAAACAAGAACAAATGCTAAGTTGATTAAG
This sequence comes from Platerodrilus igneus, assembly GCA_036346225.1. Taxonomy (NCBI): domain Eukaryota; kingdom Metazoa; phylum Arthropoda; class Insecta; order Coleoptera; family Lycidae; genus Platerodrilus; species Platerodrilus igneus. Next base: position 6,093,430 of record JARFIW010000791.1, read on the forward strand.
ACAAGTACAATTTAAACACAAGATTAATACGAGTGCGTGTGAATAAGCACAACGAGAACAAACGGAGAATAGACGTGGAGTTAATTTCGCAATAAATATACAAACCTAATTTAAGGAAATGTTCTTATGGACTAATAATGGACTATTGTAAGCCCAGAAAAAGAATCAGGCACTCAGAAAGTGACTGTCGGCGACAGCAGCGGAACTAGTGCTTTCATTGTGATACGACTTGAATCCGATGACAAACCTTACTAGATGACGGCGTCGGTGGATGATGCTTTGCATTTCCAGGTGTAAGCGACTAGGGTAGGGTCCAAATGTAATCACTAAAAGTGTGATAGAATAATTTTATTGAGCCAGGGTACAAATCACAGTAATTCTTCTTAATCTTCTTTGGGTATTAAACCACTCATATTTTTTAAAATTATCTTTATAATTTTAAAAACTATGAGTGGTTTAATACCCAAAGAAGATTAAGAAGAATACTAAACAAACCACAACAAACATACAGGGAGTATTTACAAATCACAGTAATGATAGAGTCTGTTGGGATAAAAATCACCGACGATGTAGTGTACAAACTGGGATAAAAATCACCAGTGGTGAATAAAGAGAAAGTAATATGTATTTACTAAAATAACAATCACTACTTGTGAACAGTGTGATTTAATTAGCGTAAACTTTTACGTAGCGTAATATTAGATTGATTGGATAACAATCACAAGCGTACTAGTATATACTGTTCGTTGGATAAAACTTGACAAGGACTAAAATCTTTGACGATTTGGTGCTGTTTATATATGTTTTACTCTTTCTGATTGCAGGCGTGGTTATCGTGATCGGAGCAAAGTAAATTACATTCATCTGAGTTTTCATGTCTGATAATAAAATTTTTGTTTGGTAACAACACGATGTATGTTTGAAAATAATTCCTTTACAACGTGTAATCCATTGAAATCGCTTATCATTGGTCTCGTCTACAAGATGCAAGCATTAAATGGTGTCTATTCTTTATTCTTCAACCGACTTATTGGTGTTGCACAATCTGTTCGTCTTAAATGGCAAAGAATAGGTTAGCAAAATGCATGGTATTATTTAACTTGTGTGTTCGTGTTCGTTGAAAAAGCGAAGTTAGCTTTATATCAATTTCGTTAATTTTCTCTCAAGGAGAAATTAAAATATTTGTGTTGTTAAATCTTCGTATTCATCGCCAATCTCGCACATACCGAAAGCTTTTCGGATCCTTAATGGTGAAAAGACAATCGCCAAAATCAGCGATTTTGTGTATAAAGTTTGCATTCACATAAGTGCAAAATCTGCCAGCTAATGCGAAAAAATTACTCAAAAATAAAATATTAATTGAGAAAATTTCGGTAATGATAAGTGTAAATTGCCTTATCCTAAGTGAGGGAATGTCTAGTAATAAGATATTCAAATTAATAAGTTAGACGTGTTTCATTAGGGTCTCGTGACAAATTAGAAAAGTGATCTTTCAAGCCGTGTGAAAAAATATAAACGTTTATATAAATCTGTCACAACAATCCCTTTGATGTTATCCCCATACCGAAGACGGTTATTCTGCATAGGCTTCCTACACATTTGGTTTTATAAATTCGATCACATTATACTTTACCTCTTTTAAAATATCTTGAAAAGCCCGATTTCTAGTCAAATTAAATAAATTCTTGAAATCAAGCGACTTCATCGCCGAGGTAACTGGGTGCCCTGTTATAATGACCTAATTTTTATGCTAATTTAAAAATAAATGCAATTAAAATTCGACTTATACTTATACTCTATTGACATTATTTAATTCCAATGAAACTGCAAATATACTTTCCTTTTAGGTATTGCTAACAGAAATCCTAAAGGGACATTAAATCGAATCCATTGATAATTTTATTACCCCAAAATTTTACCTCCTGTATTGAATTGCATGGCATTATAAATTCCAGTTTCTGTGAATGTCATTAGTAACAAACATAGAAAACAGTCCAGTACAAGCTTTTTTGTTATATCAGCTCATTGTCCATTTCAAAATGCTACAGTTTGATAGTTTACAAACCCCAATAATTATACTAATATAACTTTTCTTTAAAATCTATAAACGCTAGCTTTATCACTAAGTAACCCTACAAAATAATTACTTTCGCTTAGTTTAATTTACTATTACTTAAATACAAACGTTTAACTTTTTCAGTTCCCATATGCATAATTCTTAAATCTTAACATGAAATCTCATTCTACACACTTTTTGATTTAAGAATGTCTAACACGCCTTTATTACGACAATTAATTAGATGGATACCTAGCATAGCTCCCTTAACGCAATATGACACTTGTTTTAGCTATACCAGCAGATAGCCTTCATTGCGACACATTCACGAGTTTGAAGAATTCTACGCATGGTTAATCTCGTAGCCAAATCTGCAAGCAAATTCCTATAAAAATCGTCGCAGAAAGCCAAATTCAACTTTGAAATTGGTTTCGTTCAACTCTCCACTTTATCTTCCTCAATATTCGCTCGTATCACTGCATTTTTACGTTTTTTAATTGCAGATAGTTAATTCGTTTAATGTTCCATCGGATGCAATTCCTGTAATTTTCACCCAATGTAAAAATTTGTTTTCACAATGTAACATCTCTTAATCTACGCTTAACACAAAGTTATTTACATATACGGTTTTAAATTAAGTCGTCGTCTTGGATTATATTACCGTTACTAACAATGTACTTAAAAAAAATAACTTTATACTTTATTAGCTATGGCTTTTAAAAAAAACAAATTAGAAATATTCTGTTTAATTAAGATTAATTATTCGTGAAATCTATCTTACAAGATTTTCCCTCATTAATCCTATTCCTATGGAAGGAATTGAAGTTCAGGTGAAAATGTGCCTAATTCAAAAGAGCACGAGCCCATCAATATACCTTATTAAGATTTGACAGATACACAACGTGCAATGTCTATTGTTTTTTCAACGTTTGTGGGCACTTTGCGCGGTACAGTGGTGTGGTGCGATAGTTGGATTCTTGTCTACGTTTGAAGCATTATTTCGAATATGTTTTTATAAACTTTAAACGTCTGATATTAAAATTGCCACATCATCGGTTTGTGTCATTAGATAATTTTTGAAATTTAAAATTATTTCTCTGAAATTACATCGAGAACCTCTGGATATGATACAAATTGGGCAGATAACGATTACAACACGCTTTTGTAGTTTAAAATGGGATTAAATAAATTTTTCTTGTCTGTTTAAGACCGAAAGAATACCCTGAATAAGTGTTTGACAGAGAATAGGACTCCATTGGATTAATTTTGATGCAGTGGACTCATTACGAAAACATCCCTACCCAAAATACTTTACAATTATGATGACTTTAGAGTTTCTGGTCGCAAGCAGACTTGAGACATCTTCATACTGTTTATCTAGTTGTCGTACTAATAAAACATTGCCCTTGTATGATATCTATCACTCTTGCTTTAAAGTTCAGATTACCAAGGTTTGTTTTTCAACGAACAGTGCTCCTGTATCAGTTTTTCTTTTATATTATAGATAATTATTTTCATGACTTTTATCGCTTGTTTGCAACGCTTGTTCTAGTTTTTGGGCGCGAACGATTGTGACTTTTTTCTGCCTATTTCCAAATGTAGTTTATTTTAGACTGTTGTATTTTAGACTGAAGTTCATCAGTTGTTTAATTTAATTCAATATGTCTCAATTCTCTACACCGCCTACTTGTATGAATCACATACTAAGCATAACTTGTTACGTACATTTCTTGGCGTTTAGAATATCTAGCAGCTAGTTCACAGAAAATTTAGTGAATTACTCCGCTAAAAAGTCTTTGCGGGTAAAGTACCGAAAACCTCGACTATACGATCAAATATCTTGTTGCTCCGCGGACTAATTCAGTGGGAGGGGTGGTGTAAGTGTTTGACGAGGGTTCCAGAATACTATCGGGTATGAAATGCGGTCTTGATCGGGAAATACCTTGGACGCCACTAATCTCACAGGGATGCTGGAGAAAAGCCTTAGAATGAATAACAAAGGGGTGCCAAAATCTTGAGATTCTGGCTTACAAATATACCTAAAAATTCATTGAAACAAACATTGTTATAATCTAAACCAAACCTAAACACGTAGACCTATTTATGACTACTAACTGCAAAGAAAATTTCTGAAAGTAAATGTTAAATAATACCTGAAATACTTAATTCGCAAGGTAGTTTATTTTGGCAAAACTTTCACTATGCCGTTTACAATAATGAACAGAATAAATGTACAATCTTTACAAAATTGGCTACAACCTTATTAATTCTATAACACATACATTCACACAGTACCAGCTTACACAAATATAAAAAGATCCATTTGTCCTAAATCTACTGAGTAAAAACGGAAACCTGTTAGCTAAAACATAACCTAAACACAGACGCATTTGTAAGTACGTTCTTTATATAGTCAATAATACATTCAAGTACTAACCATTGCACCAGTATAGATAGTTTCAGCCTTCTCTTATTAATTCAATTTTTAAATTAACATCGGGAGTCTTCTTTTCCTTCGCTAAAGTTTGGACCTCTCAACTTACTTTCAACAAATGAGTTGAACAAGTGAGAACAAATATGCTCTTAGAAAAAGAACTGAGCCGCTCGGTAGGCGATTATCCAAACATACAAAGCCACTTGGCGTAGCTTGCGACCTTGTAATCAAGGTTTTTGCCCTACCGAAGCGACATATTGAGCGTCTTGATGTTAGAGACGGAGTCTTTTAGGAACAAAGAAACTACTTTTTATAAAACTACACGAGGCCTTCTCGGCAAATTTCGGAAGGATGAATAAATTTGGCTTTCCTTTAATGTTGCTTTCTCTATTTACGCTTTATATATTTAAACTTAGATATTTCGAAATTTACATAAAATTTGAATAGCCACAAAACTGTATATGACCAGCTTTATTCTTAGATGGATGAAATCATTGGCACTATTCTATATTCTGTAGACAAAACAAATCAAGCTATATTAATTACCAAGATGACAGGATCCCCACCTTTTTAAAAACTGACATATGAATTTTTATAACTTTGACTATGGATTGAATATGATGTCAAATAATTCTTTTTTAAATTGGAATCTATAGAAGCCTAAAACTTATATTTCTTGAAGGGAATAATAACCCAATCATATTGGTGGACTTTACTTATACAGAAACTACTAAAATGAAATGTGATTATAATTATTTCTAAGGGAACGTCACAAACTTTTCTAAATATCTTCCCAATACCAAAACTAAAAAATCAAAATAAGGTTTTGTTGCGCGCATATTTGAAAATAACTCCGCTTAGCCGTACTAACACAATGCAGTTCAAGGAAATAAACATACATATTCAGCGAGTTACCTTGCTGTTACATAAAGTATATGTATTTAAAAATATATAATGTTATTAGTATGAATAAGAAAGATGTATATGATTTTATTTTGTAACAATAGTTACATATAAGTAAGCTATTTAGATTTACTAAGGCAAACTGTATAATAGAACCAAGTGGATTCAAGTGCAATATAATTTTGTATATACATATCAGTATCACACCGTCTGTTCTTGTAAATGTACATAGATAGTGCGCTATTGCTAGACATATAAGTATATAAGGGTGATGCTAGTATAATTAATTAAGGTAGGTTAGTAATGTCTCTAAAAAATTTTTGTTGGCACCGAATTTTTAATGACGACTCTCAAAAATTTTAACAAATACTTAGACCTCATTTATGTCTGGTTGAGAAATGATTAGCACTTTAATCTTAATCCTTTTTATTTAATTAAGCCACTCATACAATTTAAAAAAATTTTTGCCTTTCGAATTTCCACTTTAGATTTTATTACATTTTTGACACATGCCAAATTGCACTTTTTCAGAAATTTTTTTATATATATTCTTGTAGAGGCTCGAAGGTTGATACAGTATTTAATTAAAATTAACCGATATTAGTATATTCGTTTTAAATAATCTTTCCAATAATGCTTGCAGTTATGACCTTTCTGATTAAGTATCAACCGTATTCCTCATCAAGTGCGTATTAAACCTTAAATTCTTTAATTTTTGCTTCAGAGGACTCTCATTGAAGATGCGTTCCATGTTAACGCAATATCACGTGAATGTATTTGATAAAATAAAGATAATTTAGAAAAAATGCGGACTAGCTTCTACTAACTTCCTCTGATTTTAAAAATTAAGTGTCATTGGAAAAATATCAGTATGAATAGTAATAATTTAAAAATGTCCTAAAATATGGTTATTGAGCTCTGTAGTTAAAACTTATAAATGGCACGTTTCTGGAAAACTGTGACAATTCATTGTTATACCAATGTGGTAGTATTTCATACAGTTTTGCTGAAGATAGTAAAAACTATTCTTAAAGAACTACGGCGTGAGTGTTTGCTATACGTATGGAGTCTCTTTTTATAAGATTTAAAACAATTATTTAATCAAATATTTCACTAATAATAATTATATGTGGTTACCAAAACATGCGAAACTTAAAGACATATACCGATTCTAAATAGAAAACATAAATGGCGTGGGACTATTGAATGAACCATAATTGTGACACCCTTAAGTTTGGTGTCATGCTTAATTTTCAAGCAATGATTTAAAAAATTCCAGTGATCGCATTGATGAAAATATACAAGTTTACTTATAATCGATAAATAATGTATTAATTTGAGATGAATATCAAGTCAGAGTAAAATAATCTCATGTGTAACTCGGATAATTAAACAAAAAAGTACTAACCATGAAGTCCTTGAGCAGTGCAAGCTTGTCTGTTTAATGAAAAGCAAACGAAGAATAGAATTTTTTTCGGTAGCGTATGTAAAGAAATACATAGCTTTTAGAAATAAATTTTGAATTACACATTGAAAAACAAGATGTGCAGAAACCAGTCTATTTACAAATTCAGAATTGTTTGGTACTTTTGAATGACCCTAAAATAATTAAAAGTTTTGAAAATGTTCTTGTTTAGTTTATGTATGCAAACGTCCGAAATGGCCAATAGTAAACGAAAGACGCGTTCCAAATTTATAATTCAGACAAAATACTTAGTCTACCTAACCATTACCTGGGTGTGTTTAAGAAATTGCTAAGATTGGAATTTGAAAGTGCTTACAAATAAAAACAGCCGTAACATGTTACATTGTGTAATAAACAATTATTAATTTAGATATAACTAAAAAACCAATTGAGAATTTATATTTATATCTTAAACAATTCGAGCAAAAACTACACTGTCAATTTACCATCCAAAAAAGCCCGAATTTTTATCATTCATATTGGCTGCTTTTCTTTCCCCTCGAATAATAATAATAAGCACATGCTCTTTGTAGTTGCGCTATGCCTTCGTAGTTGATGAAACATTGAGTAAGAAGTTTTATGCAACTTTCAAACTTTACTTGAGAAATACAGGTCGGTAGTACATAATCAATGGTCTAGTTAAGCATACCTGTAAAATATAAATAGACAATTATACTGCGAACGAGAAATAATGCTTTCATAACATGCACGTACAAAGAAGTGCCACGTATTTTAACAGATAAACTTCTAAGAAATTTGTTTGTTATAGTTTTTACTTAAAAATGATGAATGCAGTAAGAGAAATCTGCTTTTAAACTCTACATTCAAGTAAACATTAACAGAGAATGAATTTAGTTCAATTTAGGGAATAATCTAATAGTAATATATAGCAAGGTGTTTAAATGCAAGATAGACAAATAGATATTTGCAATTCATAATTGGTAGTAGACATTTTATATAACTAAATTGAGCAGCAGAATTCAGATGTAAACACCCCTGTGGATAATGTTCATAATCAAGCAAAGGTTGTCCAGCAAAATTGAAACCTTTCGGTACTATCCTTTTCATCAGTAGTATCATACCAAATTTTTAGAAGATGTTAGCTCGAACTTTTGTATAACAAACCAGAATGGGATTTTTACTGGAGTGACCTTGATAAAAGTACCGGTGCAAAAGGAGCGAGAGTTTGCAATGCGTACAAGCGTTCTACTTATGTACAATGTTTATTCAGATGCATCATCGATTGTTCAACTCTAAGCTATTAAAACTAGCACATACATTTAAAAATGGTTTGTTAAAATAGCTTTAACAATGTAAAGCATGTCTCAGCTTATACACTTCATAGCGATAATAAAAAATCAATTCCATCATACCTACCATTAATTGCGTTAATATAAACCTCAAATTGTAGGATGGTGCATTCAATTTGTTTCATATTGTTGCATGTGAACAATTTTTTTAGCTCCTTGGTCGATGCAATAGCAAATATTTCTTGGTAAGAATTATACACAAAATTTCATTTACCGTGGTATTTCGGTTTAAAGGTTAATTTCTCAATCTTCAACATATTATATATTCTATTTCTAAACGTCGTCAATTCTTTCTACGTTCTACAATATGGTGGAACAAAATATTTTTTAGGGGCAGTAGTAGTGCTTTAATTTATTATTATGATTTATACATTTTACAAAATATCAACTAAGATCGCATACATATCAGAATCAATGATTCACCTGTTAACATATCGTGATAGGTCGATATCCGACCAATTATATATATAAACTCGTAGGTTAGTAACGCACACTTCGTCTTGAGGCAAACTAGTGGTATATCACCCTATTCTATTTTACTAAATATTACTAGTGAGTAATTACAATTAAATATTTACTAATATATTAGTGTTTAAATTACCACAAGTTTGCTTTGAGACTAAGTTTAGGATAAGTCACTTTAGCCCGCATCACACCCCGTCTCCTATAATGTTTCATGTTGGATTTTATTGGACTATATCTTTAGCCGTGGACTCGATAGTGTCAATTGAATAGTGTACAGAATATTAGATATTAATTACAATTAATACTATATCGATTAACTTAGTTGCCAGTTAATATAAATACGTTCAGATACCAGAAAGTTTGCTCATCTTTGTAGATAACCCTATGTAAATGTAAAATTCCTTTGTACAATTTCATAAAAAAAAATATAAATAGGTACAGGAAAACTAATAAAATCCAATAAACTCAAATAGTTGACATATCTTTTCTTTGACCACATATGTACGATTGAAACACTGCAATTTCGAATCAAGAAATCGCAAGTACGCATGTGCCGTCAAAGAAAGGATATTATATACTATAGCTAAAATAAAATTGCTTGAATAGGTAAGTGAGTTGTATAGTATAATTATTATCTAAATCCTAAAGCAATAAATAGAAAAATTAATATAATCTGAAGGTAATATTAACTATATTATTAAATCTTGCATATTCGAATTTTAAACACATCGAACTCTAGTTTCTATGACTGTGTCCTCGTTACATAAGGTGCCTGCATGTTCTTAGCTTAATAAGTGACTCAGAACTGTATATTTGAGAGCCTTTTAGTATTTCGAGTCACATTCGTTGTTGTTTCTTCCATTTAATGATATATTTTAATATGTCTAAATTTATAGGTTTGAAAACATAGTGATTGGTTGACTTATAGATGTATATTGTATTGTATCATAGTATTTATTCGTTATTTACAAGACTTAGGTTCTGAATAATTTCAGTAAATGTATAATGTGATTATATATAATCTTATAATCTATATCTGCATATGATAGTAAGTGTTCGTTTATTAAATATTTTAGGCTCTAGCAACTATATTGCAAATAATAATGTTTATAGAACTTGTAAAATGTATTTATAAGTATTTGCTGTTTTAGAATCATATAAATTTATGCAGTATTTAGAACAATCAATATGTTATAATTCACTCACCATCTTGCTATATTCTACTAGTGTTTGTGCGATTTTATTTTCCGATGTAATACAAACTGTATATTTAAAACACATTTACAAAATCAATTGCTAATTAAGTAAATGCAGTAAATACATAAGCATTAGTTGTTTTCAGTTTGTAGTTGAATAATTAACCGATAGCCAATTATTTTTAGTACATTTACCATAATGTTTTTCTTTGTTTCCCTAATACTGTCGTCATATTATATTTGCTTAATAAAAGCACTGTTGTAAAATGTACCTTTTTAATCCGTTTCTAGCGGCTAGTTACAGGTGTATTAGAATTTATTTTCAATTAGCAATTAAATAATAAGCACTGCAATGATCTTCGTACTAATAGAAATAATGCTGAAAATTTGTCATCATCATTTTGTTTTCGACCTTAATGGAGGTCGGTTTGACGCAGCTTTAACTTCTTTTCTATTCTGTGCTAATCTAAAAAGTTCTACAAACCCTTCACAATCTAAATTTCTTATCATATCTTATCTACCTGGCTCTACATAAATATTAGCAACCTGATGGTTGTCAAAGAACTCCAACATGTTTACATGATTCCCATTTATAAGGAAATGAAATATTACATGTCTTAACTGGTGCCCTATCATTCGATCTCTCTTGACCTTTAATTGTTTCCACATTCAGGGTTCCTCGCCTATTCTTCTATAAACTTCCTCATTTGTTATTCTATCTGTCCAACTAATTTTTAACATTTTCCTATAACATCAAGTTTCAAAAGCTTCTATCTTTTTCTTATGTACCTCATTAATTGTCCAATTCTCACTACCGTATAATAGAACGCTTCATACGTACGACTTTAAAAAACTTTTTCTATTATCTAAACTAATACTATTAGCTATTAGTAAGTTTTTCTTTTTTAAAAACATTTTTCTAGCTTGAGCTATTCTAGCTACTATATCCCTTCTGATACGTCCATCCTTTGTAATTATACTACCTTAATAGCAAAATCTACCTCCTCTAACTCGGTATTACCTATTTTTAATTTTAGTTTAGAAATAGGCTGTAACTCACTTGTCATTATCTTTGTCTTTTCTCAGTTAATTTTCATACTATAGTTGCTCTGTAGTATCTCATCTAAAATATTTAAAAACTCTCCTCTCTTTTCTAGAATCTGCTATAATGGCTATATCATCTGCAAAACGCAACATGTCTATTTTCTGTCCCTGTATACATTAATACCTATCTCTTTTCTTTCTCTAGCTAAGTTTAAAAGTTCCTCAATATAAACATTAAATATCAAGGGAGAAAGTATTCAGCCATGTGTCACATTTCCAATCTTAGCTTCCCTTTCTATTTCATCAAATCTAACTATTACGCTTTGGATTTTATATAGACTGTAAATAATTTTCCTATCCCTAAGAGAGATTCCCATTTTTCGCAAAACCCTGAACATAAAAATCCAATTAACCCTATCAAATGCTTTTTCTAAATCTACAAATACGAAATGAGTTTTTTTCTTCTTTTGTAACCTTTTTCCGACAATTACCCTAATCATTGGTATCGGTTCTATAGTCTCTAAGTCTTTACGAAAACCATATTCGTCTTTGCCTAAATAATTCTCAGTCAAAGTTTCCACTCTATTTTTAACTATTATTGTTAGTATTTTGAAAGCGTGAGAAGTTAAATTAACCGTTTTAAAATTCTCACACCTATTAGCTCCTGACTTTTTTGGGATTCGGATAATAATGTATTTTTCGAAATCTATTGGGACCTCAGCTGCTTCACATATTACTTTTACAAGTTCATATAGTCTGTTTTAAGTTTTCTGACTTGCATATTTTATTAATTCTGCGGGTATATTTACTTTAAGATCCCTAACAACAGTATCAAATTCCTCTATTTATATTGAGAACTCTATTTCTACATCCTCTTCTTAGTCGTTCTCTAACACATTCATATCGTCTCCCTCATATAAATCTTCTAAATACTTTTCCATCTATCTGCTACCTCAACTTTATTTACTAGAAGCTCATTATTTTTATATTTAATACCACAATATTTTTTCCTATCTTCCCCAAATAACTTTTTAACTGCCCAGTAAGCCCTGTCTATCTTACCTACTCTCAAATCGTTTTCTATTCCTTTACAATTCTCTTCCTTCCATTTATTTCTAGCTTTTCTACACTCATGTGCTATCTTATTTCTAGCTCTATTATATTTTTACTTACTTTCACTATTCAATTCTCTGAAAGGTTTAAGCTTTCTTTTATTCTCTATTAAATCTAATATCTCCTTTGTTACCCAGGATTTTCTCGCTTTTATTTTTTGCTTACCTATAGTGTGTGGTACTGTATCATGTACAGCCCTTTTTATTTTTTTCATCTATTTTCTACGTTCCTCCCTATAGCTATCTCTTCGATCTTATTATCTAATACATACTTGTTTATATTCCTCTTTTACCTCACTATCATTAAGCCTACCTAGATCCCATCCCTTTCTTTTAGCCTTTCTCAATTTTTTAATTTTAGATTACACTTCATTTTAACTAAGTTATGATCGCTATGGAAGTCAGCCCCTGGATAACTACGACAGTTTTTAACTTGGTTTATATATCTTTGTTTAACTAAAATATAGTCTATTTGATATCTAGCCCTATAACCTGGCACTTTCCAAGTATATCTTCTTCTAACATGTTTTTCGAATAGGGTGTTTAGAGTTACTAATCTATGTTCCTGGCAAAACTCGACTAATCTTTCTCCTCTATCATTTCATCCAGCATACCCAAATTGTCTTACCATTTTTCCCTTACTAACTTCTCCCACTGACGCATTAAAGTCCCCATAACTATTAAATTCTCATTTCCCTTTACTTTTCTCGCTATACTATTTATATCCTCGTATACCTTTTGTACTTCCTCATCCTCGTACTGAGTTGCTGGCATGTATACCTGTACTAAAACAGTGTCTGTCGGTTTTGTACTCAATCTACTCATAATTATTCTATCACTAAATTGTAAGTACTCTTTAACTCTACGTCCTAATCTTTTACCTAACACTATTCCTACCCCTGCCTGTCGATTAGTTGAAGAAGTTGTAATTATTCTATAATTTGTACATGCCACGATACAATGCACTTGATAATTTAGTTAACGTCTAGGATTGTTCCAGAAGATGGCAGGCAAAGTTATTTCCTGCATATAGATTACAATTATATTACCTATATGTGCGGCAGCGCTGTATGTTTAAACGATGTTGTTACGCTTTTTTTAATGTAGTTCAATATACCGTATGGTGAGCTGACTTTGCTCCTTAGAGGTATATTTTGCATCATTACAAATAAAGATTCTCCCATCTAGTGGCCAAACTATAAAGTTTGTGAGATTAGTCGTGAACTACTACAGCTGATAGTACTGCGATACATATTTAATAGAGGAAGCTATCGTCTTTTACTGTTGTAGCACCCTTGTAGGCAGCCACTTTTGTGGTCAAATGTGTCAAAAATAACTGCTACGCACTTTTACTCTTTTCACATCATAGGCAGCTGATATCTAGGTAAGTTTGTATTTTATTTATTTTTTGTAATCATATTACCTATAGTAGACACATATTTAAAAATTACTATGTTTGTGGTATTTATAGTAAACAAAAATAAAACATATATGCTTTTGGGGATAACTTGCATCACATTCCAATTGATGCCAGGTATTCCTAGTCCATTTTTTAATACACACATAAATCAAAATAAAATCGGTAGAACTTTATTATGATTAAAACAAGATGGTTTTGAAACTTTTTGCTTGTTTGGGCTTACTGCGTTAATGCTTCGTAGCAACAGATATAACATTTGTCTACATGTTAAAATATTGACATTAACCGATATTAACATTAAATGCATGAAGGTGTACAAAAAATATTAACAAGTGTTTATGTGCGTTATTACATTGCAGATGCCTTTGGCGGAATAAAATTATTTTAGTTTGTAACGTTGGGAAACGCGTTTCTATGTAGAAGAATTAAATGTAACGACTTCACGACGGACATCTGGGTTTGTTTCGTGTAGAAGATATCCATGATTGTAAGTAACCCTGGCACGCGTGATGCGGCACTTTGTTGAGGTAGGAAATGCATGGTTCTGTACCCAATACTGGCGTGCGAGTTGGCGTTACGTGCTGTAGGAGATGGTGGTACTGGTAGGCAGAATGAAATAATCTGAAGAAAGACAGAGCACGAGGAGCATGGTGATTTCCGTCTTGT